>CM075071.1:9701875-10374062 GCA_037428765.1 Rubia yunnanensis
GAAGTATTTTGTTCTTATCTCTTAAGAATTACACACAAGCAATTCCATATATACTATGCGGTTGGGCCTTCCAGATACTTCCATGCGGTCCATACGCATTTTGGACAGTCCAGAGAAAAACTAATTTGGGCCAATTTCCGCCTAATTTTTTCTCTTTCAAGAGTGACATTTCAAACATCCATATCTCATTCACCCTTGATCCATTTTGAGAGTTTAAATAGTCAATTTTATAGTACTCGTGGAGGAGAACTCAAAAATGACATCCACCGACCCAAAATCCATTTGGGTCCCACTCAAACAAAGCCCAAAAAGTTGATGAATTTCAACCTTTTAACCATCATTTTCCAACAGAAGAATCCATGTGTTCTGAATACCAGCCCACCGAGCATGCTGTAGAACCTTTCCATCATTATGCAAAGTGATAAGTACCAGACCGGAAAGGTTATCAGACCACACTTGGGCTTCTAGCCCAGCAACGAAGAATTAGGCTCGATGACTAACAACGCTTAAGCAACACGTGAGACTACGGAAATGGCAAACCAGTTGGGAATGGGATCTCGCGCCACCCTGAACGGTGAAAGCCTGAGACTGCAAGACTAGAACACCAGTGACGGTTTCACCGTCTAGGAAAACCCAGCCCGCGCGGCTTGCCCCATGTGATTTTTTACCCTACAAACCCTAAGGGTGTACATAGGAGACTTTGTTATCCAATCACGGTGGTCAACCCCTTATAAACTATATGAGCACATCCTTGAAAGAACCTAATTGACCAAGACCTACCCTAACTCACTCTCTCTAAAACCTCTAAATTAGGCATTGGAGAGGGTACCGACAAAGATCCACCCCACCTGACTTCTTTCCTTCTTGCATGCAGGAAGAAGTTTACTAGTGTCCAGGAAAGAGCAGCTTCCAAATTTTATTAGGCATCGTCATTGGCGGAAAATTCTTGGGGCACATGGTTTCCAACGATAGAATCAGAGTCTAACCGTAAGAAGGTTAAGGCAATTATTGACATGTCTTTCCCCCAAAATAATCAAGGACATTCGGTGCTTGCATGCGGCAATGAATCAGTTCCTATCCTGCGCAGCAGCAAATGCCCTCCCTTTCTTCAAAATCTTGAAGAAAACGTCATCATTAACAGAGCGGTCCAATAGGGACCACACAAAGAAGAGACATTCAACAAGCTCAAAGACCATCTCAAGGAATTGCCTACTCTCACCTCCCCGCTTCTAGGAGAAACCATGTACTTTCAATTGGCTTTCGGTGAGGAGGTAATCAGCAGAGCACCGATGTAAGAGGACCAAAAGGTGCAAAGGATGGTCTACTTCGTAAGCAGAGCACTAAGGGGATCTGAGGTGCAATACCATCTAGCGAAAAGCTGGAAATAGCCATCGTGCATACTACTAAGCAATAATAGGGATACTTCCAGTCCCATTCTCTGGTGGTTCTAACCACAAGCCCCCTGGAAAACAGAGGTCAGCAACTGGGCCATTGTGCATGTTTGAAGAAACGCTTAAACAACGCAAAAGCGAATGGGAAGAGGAGCTAAAGAGCGTCTTGTGTACCTACAGAACCACGCCAAGTACGGCAACTGGAGAGTTACCCTAAAACGTGTGCTTTGGAGCCGAAGCGGTTATTCCTCCAGAAATAACTGTGCCCAGCCACAGAGTGAGTGACCCTATCGGAACAGAGGCGAATGAACAAGCTATGTGGGAAAGCTTAGAGGAGCTAGAAGATAAGAGAGAAAGAGCATCTTGGAAGGAAGTAGCCTACTAGGCCTTGACCGAGCAATGCTACAACAACAGAGTCTGCACTCTGAATCTGGGAGTTGGGGACTTGGACATGCAAAAAGTTTGAGGTCAATAGAGTGCAGGGCCAAAAGAAGCAAGATCCGACTTGGGAGGGACCGCGCATGGTTGTTGAAGTGCTAGGAAAATGAGCATACAAGCTCGCAACCATGAGCAGAGAATCGACACCTAGGACTTGGCACATGGATAACCTGTGCAAGTACCACGCGTAGTCGAGTCTAAATTAGAGGTACTCTTGTTTTTTATTTGCATTTTTTTCATGTAATAACGGGTTTGCGTATTCAAAGGATAGTAGATAGAGCCACAATTTTATAACACCTAAAAGGAAAAAGTGATTCTTGAATACAATCTATGCCGCTTGGGCCAGTATAACTTTACAATGTTTTTTTATTTTTCCATCTATCAAGTCCAAAGCTTGGATAGAATCAATAAGACTTTTCAAAAATAAATCTTGATCGGGAAGGAATAGCGAAAGATTTATTTAAAAAGAGTAAGAAAATAAAGGAAGAGTGAAAGACTTGTTCAAAAAGAGAGTAAAAAATTCTCGATCCGGGAGGAAGAGTGAAGGACTTTTTAAAAAAGAGTAAGCAAAAAATTCTTGATCAGGAAGGAAGAGTGAAAGTCTATTCCAAAAGGCAATCCCTAACCCGTGGAAGAAAAACTTAAAACGGCAAACGGACGGGAATGCCCACGGCAAATATTCAAGCCTCAAAAGAACCAACAAAGCGGGGGCTAGACACGACCCTACGTTAGCCAAAGGTTTGGAACTGGCCAAAATCCAGACTTACAATCAAAATAAAAGAAAAGGCAAAAGGTAAGAAACAAAATATAAATTAGAGAAAAGTGCATATATAATCCTATATAATTGATAAAAGTGCAGATATAATCCTGCAATAATGAAAGTGCAGATATAACCCTGCAATAATTGAAAGTATAAATATAACCCTGATCAGTTAATGCCGAAAATAATTGATTTAGAGTTACATTTGCACATATATATAATAGTTAGAGTTACATTTGCACATATATATAATAGTTAGGGTTATATTTGCACTAAAAAATAACTCAGGGTTATATTTGCACTAAAAAATAACTCAGGGTTATATTTACACTAAAAAATAACTCAGGATTATATTTGCACTAAAAAATAACTCAGGGTTATATTTGCACTTTCTCCACCATAGGGTCATATTGGCATATTACCCTATAAACTAAAAACATGCCTCTCAGGAGGAGGACCATTCAATCACCACCAGTTGCGCTCCCACCGACCTCACCATCAACGACATTCGGTGTAGGAAGAACAGCTTGAGCAACTAGCAGAAGGTCGGGACTTATAACCAGACAGCGATGGAGCATTCACGTTGCACGGAAGACGAGACAGGCATTCTAGGAACGAGTGCTTCTAAAAACCAAAGGAATTTGGGCCTGGAGAGTCTTATCCTCATTAGCTCGAAAAAAGAGGTCAAAAGCAGATTGAAGAGTAGTCCCCAGCAGAAGTCTAGCCTCATTTCCACCAAGGAGGATGGAAATGATCCTACACAGACCATTGGGAAAAAGCCAATCGCGCTGCTCTTCCAGACGGCGCTTCTCCTTCCTAAGACTGGCATTAGCAACGTTCACACTCTCAAGCTCTACCCCGAGACTGGCCACCTTTGCGCGCTCAACGACTGCATCTCCCTCCAACTTGGTAATCTTGAAGCGGTCATAGCATGTGAGTCTTCCGGATAATTTGCCAATTTGCGCTTCTGAGCAGCCAGTTCACGTTCCAGACCCTCCCTGCCAGTTAACTCCTCGACAACTCGGGCACAGCCTACATGTGAATGAATCGATAAAGCCGCAGGAAACGGACAGTTTGGGAGAGCAAGACAAAACAAAGGAAATTTAATTACCTCGACCACAATGGCGATGCAACGACCAGTACGCTCGCCGCGTTGGGAAGACAGCTCCTTCACATGGCAGTGAGAGAGCACGTTCTTCATGAAATCCCGGAGGCCAACAGGGGAAACCAATGGGCCAGTTGACACGTCTTTTAGGGAAGAAGTAGTGTGGGCTTGATAAGCTTGGTCTCCAGCGGGGTCTCTGAATTGGAAGGGCCAAAGAAACCGTCCTACCCTTCAGGCTGCGGGTTCTCTGCAGAGAGACAGATCCCCCTAGGCCTAAGGCGGCGACTCATGCCAACACCAACTCCCCTGACGTGATGGCGCTTCCCCCCAAATCCCTGGCGTCTTTCTCATAAGGCTTAGTCTCCGGAACATCCTGATCAGACACTGTGATCACATTGTCAGGCAACTAGAGATCTTGATGCAACCTCGATCTTGACAGAAACGCAACCTTTGGCTTTGAAGGAGGACAAACTCTGCACAAACTTTCTCACGTCCATACCTGCCACGAAGCAACAAAGGATGATAACCACGAATGAAGAAGCAAATAAATAACACAAGAACTAGAGGATATAGATATATACGGTTGGAAAATGATTGTAAAATAAGTTGAATTTCGTCAACTTTTGGGCTTAGTTTTGAGTTGGGCTCGAATTGGATTAGAGTCAGTGGATGTCATTTTTGGATTCTCCTCTGCGAGTACTATAAAATTGACGGTTTAAACTCTCAAAACGGATAAAGGGTGAATGAGATATGGATGCTCAAAGAGTCACTCTGAGAATGGAAACTTAGGCGGAAATTCATTCGCACGTGTGTTATGTAATTTTTTGACTGTCTAAAATGCGTTTGGATCGTGTGGAAGTCTCCAAAAAGCCCAAACCGCATAACAAATATTCTAAGAATAACGTATGGAATATCTGAGATTTGATACGCGGTTAATCATGATAAGGAATATGATATTCTTATCTTTCCAGAATCTGTTGGTTAGAGAATATTTTCTCTGATTACGGGAATCAGATCTTTCACGTATCTTCCCATAGGGTTTCTTAGACATCTATAAATAGAGCCTTTATGTCAGACAGAAAACTCGCACCATTCTCAAGTTCCTCCCTACTTCTAAACTTGAGTCTTATCTTCTTTCTCTGTCTTTGTCGGTGATAGTCCTTCGGGCTTTGTGTGACTCCGAGGTAATTTTTACTCGTTAAAATTACCTTCGATGGTTTTATCCTAGGGAACGATGTCCACGACGGGACTCATTCGTTTCAAGGGCAGCGAGTGTTACTCGTGACTCCATCACTTTGTGATTACTTGAAACATGATTTATGCTTTGATTATTTGTAATTTAAGCTTTTCGATTGTATGCTTGAATAATTAATAAAAGTTTATTATTCCTGCGTATGTTAATTGCTCATTCAATTTTTGTTATTTAATTTTCGCATGATATAATCAATATATGTCCAACAGTCTTGAAACGAATGATATCTGTTGATTTATATTGATGCGGAAACTGTATGCGATGCATGATTGTTATTGTATGTTGCAAACGAAATTTGCTAGTATGCATAATTTGTTTGAAATTGTTATGCTAATTGCATGCATGATTGTAACGTAATTTTTCCACGAAATTGACGAGATTGCATGCTGGAAATTGAGGTGCATGTCTGCGCAAATATTGATATGCTCGTCGGATTGATTAATACGCATGCTAATTGCGTAAATATGCATGCTAATGGTTTTGGTTATTTACAACAAAATCATATTGAATCGGGATCTTTTGGCTCAACTTTATCCGAGTTTTGCCGAAGGGGAAACTCCATTTTTTACCTTGAATTGGTCAAAATATGCGGACTTTCTTACTTTTCGGGGAGGATTAGAACAAAATCATATTGAGCAATTTGTTATGTATAATTGTTTAAAATATTATACTACAATATTTGATGTGTACATATATTTAACGATGAATATTTTTTGTATGTACACATTGGTGAATCCGAGTATATACGGCGGTATCTCTCGTGGAAGAAAAACTGGGCATGGAGATACAACAGGATTTGCTTGACAACATGAAAGAGTCAAGAGTTGTAACCACGGTTTTGCAAACTATGGTAAGTATACACGTTAATTAAACTGAATCATGCCATATGTGTGTATATTGTTTGGATTATATTTGATAACCATTTGCGTGAATCTGGATGTGAACAAGACTTTGTTACAAAGAGTGTTATGTGAATAATATTTGTACATATATGTCCAGTACACTAAGGCTATCGAATTTGATAGTAAATGAATTTGGTTATATTAATCCCTTAATTATGTGGGAAAATGAGTTGAGCATGTATGTTAAATTACATGGCGCAATTATGGAAATATGCTAATTCCGTGATATTCATGCTTATGAAATTAAATGTTGATATGGTAAGAAATCATATTTGATTCTTTGCATGAAAGATTGAATTAAATTTACGGGGGAAAAAATGCCATGAGTTTAAAATATGGGATCAGACATTATTATTCAATTACATGAAAGCAGTGCATATGGTTGGAAATTATGAGACACATTTAAATTTCCTAAGCCCTCAAAATGTTATAGTATTTGTTTAAATACTTGATCAAATGTTGAAATACCTACTATGCATGGTATAGTAATTTGGTTGTGTGGGATGCTCATGTTGGATAAAAGATTTAAAACCACATTTTGTATGAGAATGTGCTGCTAGTGATTCATGACTTTTATCTGCTTGGTCTGAGAATCACATGCAATAAAATGGTAAACTTCATTTGCACTTAAACATGACATCTCTCGGCAAGAGTGTAATATATTCGTGCATGAATGAAGTATGTGACATTGGGTTATTTGATCCATGATGTATTCTCGTTCATTTAGGGACTTGATTTAGTTGCATAAACGGAAATTTTAGATCTATGATGTGTCTAAAATTGTGTTGCTTTTATATGCAATGATTATATTAATTGTTTGGGAAAGTGCCTTTTGATGCAATGAAATATTTGACAAGACTATTCCCGATAATTGGCTATCTTGATTGATCGCTTACGAGCATATGGCTCACGAGTGACAATTGTTAGATTGCACAGATAGAGCATATGAGCTCGAAGTTCGACATATTATGGTTATTTTGTATGACCTGATAAATGTGAACGTGAAGACATTAGTTACAACTATGTCTAGGGTATTGGTTCTTGTGAACCATGGTATAAACCCTAAAGCATGAGTTATCACGACTATGCTAAAAACCTTTGATTGTTTGTAATCAAAGAATTGAGGGGAAAATCTCAAGAATTTGGTTGAGAAAACTAAGAATCCTGAGAATGGGAATCCCGAGACTTTTGGTCAAATCTCTTGATTTATGGTTGAAAAATCTAAGAATCATGAGATATGGAATCCCAAGACATTTGGTCAATTCTCTAGATTTTTGGTTGGAAAGCCTTAGAATTCTGAGATGAGGAATCCTAAGACATTTGGTCTAGGATCCCCAAGACACAAGGTTTTGAGAAACTTAACACGTGTGGGGATGTTTAATAAAACCAGCCCAATGTGGGGGGTAGACGAAAAACCTAAAAATTCAACGACCATATGAATTTTGATAGGTACTTAAGATGAAAAGTCGTCACGAGAGACTTGAATCAAGTTGTTCAAGTCGGGAGGAATTTAACTCGAACCAAAAAGGGTAAACCCGTAATTGAGTCAAGCAATGCACTCAAACTTGAGTCGAGCAATGGACTTGAATGTGTTTCGAGCATAAAGGCATTCAAATTTAATTTGAGTAGTTTGAAAGTAAAGTACAGTTGTACTGAAACTTGGGTTTAAAATGGGCATGAAATTGTGTGGAGTTGGTAAACTCACACAGCGCCCTAGTGAGAGTTAATCGAATTCTCGATTGATTGATACTACATCGGTTGTGGTATTGGTCATGCGAGGAAGAACGATTAATTGAGATCGGAAAGTTTAGTTATCTCTAATCCTAAGGGAGTTGAAGGAATAAGAGAGACTTTCAAGATAAAAGGTCAATACATGAAGGTGTTTTGATTGTTGAAAGGATCTAGCCCTAAAAAGAAACTTTATGGGTAAGAACCTAGTGTTTGATTCATTATTGAACACACAGACTTTTAGTAAGTTGGGTTTGTATATTAACGAAACTACTTACGTGATGCACAGAAAACATATGAGGTTATCTGTGACCATGATGTGAATACATAGAATCCTTTGGGGGATGTGATTCACAATGTAGACATTTGCAAGGTCATTTGGTGATTGAAGGAAATTGCTAGAAATGATCAAGCGTTGTGGGGGAGCCTTTAAGTTGGCTGGCGATCTTTTAAATAAGATACCCCAAGAAGGAGGAAAATAAAACTCCTCATAGGGCCATCCTAAAAGTTCTTTCGAATGTGTGGGTTGGCATATTGCGAATGTAGTAAAATGAATACTTAAACAGTATCTTTACTAGATATGCACAATGTTGAAGTGCTATCAATTTCTTGAAATTCACAAGAGATAATATGCAGAAACTAGAAATATATCTTGATGGAAAGTGTATTTTGTGGAAGTTTCTGTTAAAGATCCTGATTTATCTTAAATGGACTTAAGAGTCAATAGATGGAATCATTAAGGATCGAGGATAAACCAACGAAGGAAACGAGATTCCATGAAATCATTTTTGTGGAAAGTGGTGATCAATAGAGAGATTGTTCTACCATGAGTGCAAATCACTAGAGTACTAGTAGATTTGAACAATTAGTAAGTATATTTGTGTACTTGATGGGTGTTCTCTAGACGTGAGAATGAGTCCAAGGGTGATGGTACTTGCTATCAAGGCTTTGTGAAAGCTAGAAGTACATCTAATGGACCTAAATGGTTATTTGGACATTTAGATATTAAAATCTGAATAGAGCAAAATGAAAAGCTCAATGCTCCTAAATGATCCATCATGTGACCAAACTAATTGTTGTAGCCAGTGATATTAAATCAATGAGTTTGATGAAGGCAGATACGCTAAGAGACACGGAAAATAACCATGTCATTTATGTCTTTGAATTGATACTTTCTCATTGATAGTCAAAATGATACAATGATTGAGTCTTTTGGAGACATGTCGTATTCAATGGAATGACTCTAAACATTATGAGTTACCTTTTTGTAAAGGTGAGGTGTCTCTTAAGAAGAGAACTCAAGAGTCATTGATAGTCTGTTGTACTTATTAAAGTGCACATTAGACAATTCTTACAATGGATAGTAAGATGATACACGAGTTATCCAAAAATGATCGCTGGCAACAAGCTGTGTGTGAGACTCGTGGATATGGCTTGAGTTGTGTAGAGAAATGATTCTCTCTTGCTAGATTCGTAGAGGAATCTCTGTCCATTGTGTTGGACAAAATTGGGAAAGATATACCCTAGGATGACCAAAGCGCTTGTATGCTTATTGGTGTAGCGTAAAGCCATATCGATGATGGTGTGTCTTGACAGAGACACTTTACCATTGGATGACTACTCTCTACGAGAATTATCGGTGTTGACTACGTAAGGTCAATATGATAAGAGTTGTGATTCTTTGACGAAAGGATTGAATTAATTTCTTGACGAAGAAATTGAATCGAGAGTTAGTTGAGAACTCATCGAAAGGAATATGACTAAGTCCAATAAATGGTGGGTTACGTACGTGGACACCCAACCTATGTGACTGGAGATCCCAAGATCTAGGTTCAAAGGGACAACTAAACTGCAAAGACCCATCGCGATCACTATGGGGGTTTCATACCTCCTGTCTTATTCCTATGATGAAGAAACAGTGATGTGAATAGAGGTTAAGCATTAAATTGCTTTTAATGATTCAAGGCATCGAGTGTGTAGTACTGGAAAGAGTGCAATAGTTTACGGAACTGCTCTTACGCCAAGAATCACCTATGTAAGCGAGAAGTGTGGCCGCTTCGAAAGAGAATTGTAGGGACGCAATTCTTTAGAAACCTTACAGAACTAGGCGTGTGCCATGGCCTGATTAATGGACACAACCGAGGAAAGCACAAAGGCTAGGAAAGATGTCTGTGGGAAGTGCATTGTCGTTCACACAAGCGGTCGGGGAAGTTCAAGGACATCGCGTCTACTTCCTAACCAGTGGGCTAAGTGTACTCTCTCAAGGGAAAGTTCAAAGGGTGACACCTACTTATCCTATGCAGCATCTATGCCGTCGAAATGAATCTATCACCAAGTCAAACTCCGTGTCTGGCGTGATTGTTCTGATTCCACATCAATATCTATTCATGTGGGGGATTGTTGGAAAATGATTGTAAAATAAGTTGAATTTCGTCAACTTTTAGGCTTAGTTTTGAGTTGGGCTCGAACTGGATTAGAGTCAGTGGATGTCATTTTTGGATTCTCCTCTGCGAGTACTATAAAATCGACTGTTTAAACTCTCAAAACGGATAAAGGGTGAATGAGATATGGATGCTCAAAGAGTCACTCTGAGAATGGAAACTTAGGCGGAAATTCATTCGCACGTACTAAGTGTTCTGTAATTTTTTGACTGTCTAAAATGCGTTTGGATCGTGTGGAAGTCTCCAGAAAGCCCAAACCGCATAACAAATATTCTAAGAATCACGTATGGAATATCTGAGATTTGATACGCAGTTAATCATGATAAGGAATATGATATTCTTATCTTTCCAGAATCTGTTGGTTAGAGAATATTTTCTCTGATTACGGGAATCAGATCTTTCACGTATCTTCGCATAGGATTTCTTAGACATCTATAAATAGAGCCTTTATGTCAGACAGAAAACTCGCACCATTCTCAAGTTCCTCCCTACTTCTAAACTTGAGTCTTATCTTCTTTCTCTGTCTTTGTCGGTGATAGTCCTTCGGGCTTTGTGTGACTCCGAGGTAATTTTTACTTGTTAAAATTACCTTCGATGGTTTTATCCTAGGGAACGATGTCCACGACGGGACTCATTCGTTTCAAGGGCAGTGAGTGTTACTCGTGACTCCATCACTTTGTGATTACTTGAAACATGATTTATGCTTTGATTATTTGTAATTTAAGCTTTTCGATTGTATGCTTGAATAATTAATAAAAGTTTATTATTCCTGCATATGTTAATTGCTCATTCAATTTTTGTTATTTAATTTTCGCATGATATAATCAATATATGTCCAACATATACCACTAAGGACATAAGAAGGCACAATGGCACCAGAAGAGGGCATATTGTGTTCCTTAAAAGGCTATCCGCTAAGAGGTGCTGACAATTTATCAAGAATCGGCTTAACATCTTGATCTCGAGCCTTGTTTCCTCGACGTCAGAGTCCTGCGGCTTACAACAATTCTTGGTTCGAGGAACGCCGGCAGGATGAAGGTCACTGCGAGGAGATTCATGCAACACCAACTCCTCCTTAACAAAGATAATCTGGTCTGTACAGTCGACATGCGAAGTGAATTTCAGTTTCACCTAAATTCTGAATCTTTATGCCAAGTTGTTTAACAGTTTGGTGTTGAAACACCAAGTTCAGTTTGATGTTAAAACTCAAAACGAAACACACAGTGCACACACAACTTGGTTACGCAGTTCGGTGCAAATACACCTACGTCTGCGGGGCCTTGCCCAGATCAGAAACCATTCACTAGAAAGCAGTCTTTAGTACAAGAAGCTTAACTTAAATACTAATCCATTGCTAACCTACAGAGTGAATGTTGTGAGCTCCCCTCACTGTCGATCCTACGTCGTTGAACCCTCACGATCAACACGTCTCCCTAGATCTCCTCCTCCCGAGGAATTAAGACTTCCTTGTTTCTGATCTTTACGAACTTGGTCGGTTGATTTACGAACCTCCAAACAAACACGGCAGATCGCTCCAAAGTTCTCAACGTAGAGAATAGCACTGGACGCTCCAAGTGATTGCGTTGTATTGGTCTTCTATTTATTCCATCGCAATCCTGCCTTGAATCAACTTCCTTCCTTGTCTAACTCTACCATAAATAGACTTCTAGACTAAGGAAAACTCTGATTCTAATCTGGTACTTAAATGGACAATCCTGTTAACAATAGGACTTGTACCATAATTAAACTACTAAATCAATTCCCAACTATTACAGGAATATTTGTTTACCAGAATTAATCTTCCACGAACTAAGATAATATCTCTCACAATATTCTGATTTGATCACATCAATATACTCCATAATTCCGTGGATAAAAATCTGTGTTTCCGGAAATCTTTAAAACCTGCAAAACGGTGTTTAAACACCAGATTTCCACAATTCACAATTTGCCATATAACAAGTCCAACTCCCGAGGACTTTACAATCTCCCCCTTGGCATATTGGTGAATTCACTAATACACACAAAACAGAACACCAGAATCCCAGAACATAGATCAGCAGAAAACCAGCTAGCACACATATCCAGAATCCAGACCGAATTTAGAATCAAATCAGAACTTAGAATCAATCAACAATATCAAACTTCCAAAACGTCTCCCCCTGAATTCATTAATATGACAAGAAGGCCAAAAAAAACAAGAAAACCGCTAAAGCCAATTAAGCCAAACTGTCGTCCGAATCTTCTGAAGTACCAACATTGGACCTTTCTTGAGTTTCTGCCAATAAAGCTACTCTTTCAGCCTCCAAAGCTGCAAGCTCCCCCTGAATCTTGTCTATTGCTGCCTGATGACGCCCAAGGATTTCCTGACAAACTGTAGCTCTCGACTCAATGGCTTTCAGCCTAGCTTCACTATCATTCGAGCAGCCCATTGTCGGAGGTGTCCAGGGAAGATCCTTCACTATGCGGCCACTCAAAGTCCTGAGGGTTGGCCTTAAAGCATGTGTGGATATTATCTCATCTGTCTCCCTTGCAACTGCTCCCCCTTTCAGCAGTACCATGGAAATAACGCACGGATGAACTAGAGATTCCTTCCTAGTTTTACGGGCACAATCCAGAATGTCATTGAATATCAGTCTACCCAGATTCACTCGATGCCTCGCACCCAGACAGTAAAGCAAGGTTGCCATTTCTTTTGTAACCATAGTGCTGTTCACTGACGGAATCCAGTTATGCACTGCTACCACATATAGACAGTAATACCTGGAAGTCAGGTTTGATGCTGGAATTTGTTGTCTCCCAGCAAGTGGCCAACTACTTTCCACTCCTCCTGTCAACTCAACCGCTACCTCATCAAAGTTTTCTGGAACTTGGTGTTGAAACACCGACGGAGAGTTCTTGAAATTTCCCTGCTGCAAACATCTACTAACAGCCTCAGGGGAGAAAACAATGACTTTCCCTCTCACATAGACTCTGTGAAACCACCGAGAGTCTTCATCCTCACATTCGTCCTTCAAATTGGAATAAAATTCCAACACCATCTGTTTATTGAATTCTGCGAAGCAAGTGGCAGCTCTAAGCACCTTAAGGTATTTAAGAAATGCAGTAAATCCACAATCTTCATATTTTTCCGCATCAGCCGGTCTCTCTGCTAGGATTTTCCTCCCACTGATGAATTCAAACTTGTCTTGACTATCATGATCATACCATTCACTGCAAATGGCTTGACTGACTTCAGGTGCAGGGATGGCTTTGGCCTTCATTTTCTTAGCTGACTGCTTCAGCTGTTCTGTCCTTAATCTCTTCAGCTTCTCCCCAATGGGTTCATCACTGTCTTCACTTTCAACTCCATTCCTGTCTCTGCAGCGTTTTGATCTCCGAGTTTTCTTGGAGGCTGAGACCGAACTTCCTTCAGCTGGTGTTTCAACACCAACTTCCTTTCTTTTCCTCCTAAGTCCCTGGACTAGACTAGCCTCTGGTGGTGTTTCAACATCACTTCCAAACATCGCAGAGATTTGCTGCTCCTCAGTCAAATCCTCTCCTGGTGTTGGAACACCAGAACCCAGCATTGCAGTATCTTCGTCCACATCAGTACTCAGCATGTTCACTCCTTCTGATTTCTCTTCTTCTGGCATCTCAGCATTTTCACTCTTTTCCTCAGCCACAGTTCCAACAACATCCTTCTCTGAATCTGATCTCACAAATGCTGCCAGAGCCTCTTCAGATCTCATAAAAGCTGCCAGAGCTTCATCCAGCACAGTGGCCTTTTCAGTTACATTCATCGAGGTTTCCTCTGTATTAACTCTTCCAACACTTCCAGCTTCTTCTTCACTGTCAGAGATCTCCACAACTGGAATCGATAACCTTCTCAGAGATATTTGAGTCTGATTCAGAGACTCATCAATACATACCATCTCCCTAGCAACATTAGTGGATTTAACCACTTTTATCCAAGGCTGTACAAAAGCATTATCTCCCAAATTTTTGATACTGGGCCTATGCAATGATGCTATCCGAGTATAGATTGTAAAGAACTTACTCTCGAACTGACCCTCTTCATATTCTACTTTATAAGTTTCTCCAAAGCCAACCCCAACTAACTTAGCATCATAGTCGCTGATCTCCTTAATGTCTCCTATTCTCCCAGTCAACACCTCATCAAGCTTAAACCTATTTATCTTGCCATGCAAATTTTTATATCTCCTGAGGTCTACATAGTCCTTATTTTGCACCATCCATTCTATGAATTCGAGAACAGAGCTAAAAAACATACCATCACGGACGAAGGAGCAATCAAAGCTGGCTTTCCGTCTCCTCTGATTTTGTCCATACCAAGCCCCTACTGTCCGTACTCGATCTCCACCCATCTCGTTCAAGTCTGTGTCATCACCGAACTCTTCAATCCTCGGATTCTCAGGCACCCGAACCCTGACTGAATCTCCGACCATCTTCTTGAACACGGAGCTCGGCATTGTTATCTGATTGGTGAGCAAAAATAACCGGGGGTTGTGAAGAAAATTTTGAGGAACAGAGAGCTCCGAACTGAGGAAGAAGATGAACAGTTACTGGTTTGAGTTTGTGTGGGAATCTACTTTCTCTTTCCCCCCTTTTTCGACACCAAAAAGACCATCTCCTTTCTCCTTACTTCGGACTGTCACACGCACATCTTTGGCCCAACATAATTTTCTGGCCCACATAGTCAGCCCATCTGAATTACTTGCCTCTGAAAGCCTTGGTGTTTAAATACCACTTCACATATTTTTTTTGGTATTTTCGATTTTTCATTCATTTTTTTTTTCTTTTTCACGATATAAAGGAAACAAAGCAGTAAATAATACAATAGAAAGTACAAGCCTCAGTACCTTACATTCGACAGACACCCAAGTGTTGTCTAAGTACTTCAAACGTCTCACCATCCAGAGGTTTTGTAAAGATATCGGCCAGTTGTTCAGCTGTTGGCACATACTGGACTGTAACTTCTTCTTTTTCAACCAAGTCCCTAATAAAATGATGACGAATATCAATGTGCTTCGTCCTTGAATGTTGCACAGGATTCCTGGAAATATCAATAGCGCTTTTATTATCACACAGCACTGTCAGACTCACATCATCAAACCCATAATCTCTCATCATCTGCTTCATCCACAATAGTTGTGCACAAAAACTCCCAGCAGCTAAATACTCTGCTTCAGCCGTAGACAAAGATATGGAGTTCTGCTTTTTGCTATACCAGCTGACTAGATTCGATCCGGCAAAGAAACATCCACCTGTAGTACTCTTACGATCATCAGCATTCCCAGCCCAGTCTGAATCACTGAACCCTACTAGCTGTGAATCCTTGTTTCGAGAAAACCATACTCCATACTCCACTGTTCCACTTATATACCGAATAATCCTCTTCACTGCTGACATATGTGATTCCTTTGGATCTGCTTGATAGCGAGCACAAATACCAACACTCAAACAAATGTCTGGTCTACTTGCGGTTAAGTACAACAGGCTCCCAATCATACTCCTGTACATTTTCTGATCAACACTTTGTCCCTGCTCATCTTTTGTCAGTTTATCAGTAGTAGCCATTGGAGTGCGTATTGCTTTTGCGCTTGTAAGTCCAAATCTCTTGATCAAGTTTTCAGCATACTTCTGCTGATTGATGAAGAGACCATTCTTCTCCTGAATAACTTGCAATCCCAGAAAATATGACAGTTTCCCTACCATGCTCATTTCGAACTCATTAGTCATTAAGTCAACAAACTCCTTTAACAAGACTGAAGAGGTGGATCCAAACACAATATCATCTACATAAATCTGTGCAATCAGAATATTTGAACCTTTGTGTAGTACGAACAGAGTCCGATCTACTCCCCCTCGACGATAGCCCTTTTTAATCAGAAAGGTTGTCAGTCGCTCATACCATGCTCGGGGTGCCTGCTTGAGGCCATATAGTGCCTTATTCAACCGATAGACAAAATCAGGAAACTGTGGATCTTCAAATCCTTTAGGTTGCTCCACATACACCTCCTCCTTAACGACCCCATTCAAGAATGCACTCTTGACATCCATCTGGAAAAGAGTAAAGTCCAGAATGCACGACACAGCCAACAAAAGTCTGATGGACTCCAATCTGGCTACAGGTGCAAAAGTCTCATCAAAATCTATTCCTTCTACTTGCGTGTACCCTTGAGCAACGAGGCGTGCTTTATTCCTTGTGATGTTACCATCTGCATCAGATTTATTCTTGAAAATCCACTTGGTACCGATCACATTGACATTTGCAGGTCGTTGGGTAAGAACCCAAACATTGTTTCTTTCGAATTGCTGTAATTCTTCTTGCATAGCAGAAATCCAATATTCATCGAGCAAAGCCTCTTTATAATTCTTCGGCTCCGTGAGTGATATGAAACAAGATAATCCTGCCAATTCCCTGTAATTTACACGAGGTTGATCCCGAAGTTGCATATGTCTGGACGGACGCTGTTCAGATTCAGGTGTCTCGGTTTCTGGAGTTTCAACACCAGTTGACGCTGTTGGTGTTTCAACACCGGTGGGGAACACTGGTTCCAGCACTTCACCTTCCCCAACCTTGTCGTCCTCAGAATCATCTACCACCACATTAATAGATTCCATGACCGTTCCAGTACGTTGATTAAGCACTCGGTATGCTCGACTGGTGGGAGAATATCCCAAGAATATCCCGACATCACTTCTAGATTCAAACTTAGCTAACGGCTCACGATCTTTTAGAATATAACACTTACTGCCAAAAACATGAAAATACGACACATCAGGTGTCTTCCCTTTCCAAATCTCATACGGTGTCTTCTCAGTAAATGGACGCAAATATACTCTGTTGATGGTGTAGCATGCTGTATGAAGCGCCTCAGCCCAGTATTTAGAATGAATTTTCTTTTCGGCTAACATTGCTCTGGCCATTTCCTGCAGTGTTCGATTCTTCCTTTCAACTATACCATTTTGTTGCGGTGTGATGGGAGCAGAGAACTCGTGGTGTATACCAAGTGTCTTACAGATGTCATTAAATCTAGAGTTTTCAAACTCCTTTCCATGATCACTTCTGATACGTGCAATTCTTGCCTGAGTAGATCCTTTTTCTACGTGTAATTTGTACACCAAGGTCTCGAAAACTTCAGCTGCCTCTGACTTCTCTTTGAGAAAAGATACCCAAGTATATCTCGAGAAGTCGTCCACACACACAAAAATGTACTTCTTCCCTGCAACACTGGGTGTATTGACCGGCCCCATTAAGTCCATATGTAGAAGCTCCAAAAGTCTTGACGTTGAAACATCATGAACAGCGTGATGTGGGATCCGAATTTGCTTTCCTTCTTTACATGAGCCACACACAACCTCCTTGCTTTCACCGATTTCAGGAATACCTCTGACTGCATTCAGTCTGGAAATACGGGCCAGGGATTTGTAATTTATATGTCCCAATTTTCTGTGCCATAGAGTGCTAACTTCCTTCTTCGAGCTCAAGCATGTGACATCTTGATCGAGCAAATAACAATTATCTATTGACCTTGTTCCAGTGAATACTCCAGTCCCATGGTTAACAATACATTTTCCTTTGTCAAAGTTAACTGTCATATCATCGTCACATAGATGGCTAATGCTCAATAGATTAGCCTTCAGACCTTCCACAAGCAATACATCTTGAAACACGGGGAGTCCTTTAATCGCTAACTCACCCTTGCCAATTATTCTGCTCCGTTTTCCATCACCAAATTTAACATGTCCACCAAATCCAGGTTTGAATTTTTGCAAGAATTCAGGAACTCCAGTCATGTGCCTTGAGCACGCACTATCAAAATACCACGAGGTTCCTGTATGTGCCCCAAAATATACAAAACTAGAAAAACAAACATCTCGAGATTTTCGAACCCATACCTGGCGTACTGGTCGAATGACTTGTTGCGGATTCAGATTAACCCGTGTGTTGAGAGATCCAGTTTTGTATCCTCCAGTGTTGAATTTGTGCGTTTTATGTTCAAAGTTGGTGTTGAAACCTCGAACTGGATTGGTGTTGAAACATCGATATGGGTTGGTGTGCATGCCTCGATATTCTGTGTTGACAGACAGGGTTTTCATCAGTCTAAAACATCTGTTTGTCACATGACCTTGAACTCCACAGTATCCGCATCGTCTGACCCTTTTTGTGGGACCATTCTTCTCAATTATTCTCGGAGCTGATGCATTTTGATCTGTCTGATGATTTCCTTCTTTCACTGTCCTTTCATAGCCAATGCCAAATTTGCTCGTCTGTCCCATCCTTAGACATTCTTCGAGTTTAGCTTTCCCAGTATTGAGGCGTCTAATGGATTGTTCTGCCTCCTCTGCTCGTTGCACCACTACAGCAAATTCCTTCTTGAGTTTTTCCAGATCTCGAGTCGCCTCTTCCTTTTCGCATGCATACACTTTAGCATTCTCACTTAACCTCTTGTTTTCAGCCTTGAGTTCTTTGTTTTCATCTGCCACTTTTAACCACATTTTGTACATCTCCATGCTTTCTTTGCGAATGTCTTCATCACTAACGCTTCTACTCTCTTCATCTGAGCTACAGATCTCTTCTTCGTTCAGCACACTGAGACTTTCCTTACAGAAGTCGTCTGCCTCCACCATTGACACGCCGAAAGCAACATGATTTGTATACTCATCTTCATACTTAACATCATCTCCTCCATCATCATCACTCCAGGTTGTGGCATATGACTTTCCTTGTCTTTTGAGTGTATTGGCACACTCAGCTTGTATGTGTCCAAAACCTTCACACTCTCTGCACTGGATTCTCCTATTCAGGTTCGGATTTACCGATTTGAATTTTGGTGTTTCAACACCAGTAGATTGACCAAATCGTGGAGTGGAGTTTGCATTCGGATTTTTGCTCCCACTTGACTTTTCTTGTGGTTTCCTGCTCATCTTCTTCATAAATCTGGAGAAATTCCTGGTTATGTTTGCAATCTCATCCGTCTCTTCATTATCTGTAGAATCATCAACCTTTCCAGTGTTTGTGCTTGAAAACGCCATTTCTTTCTTCCCCGTTTTAGTTTGCAACATCTCCATTTCATACGATTCCAGAGATCCCATAAGTTCATCAAGTGTCATTGTTCCGATCCTTCCATTTTCATTTATTGCCGTGACCTTCATGTTGAACCGTGGAGGTAATGCCCTCAACACTTTCCTTACAAGTTTTTGATCTTTGTACTTTTTGCCAAACTGAAAAGCCTTGTTTGCAATATCTCGGACTCGTCCATTAAACTCGGAGATAGTTTCATCTTCACGCATCTTCAGTTCTTCAAATTTGGTCGTGTAATACTGCAGCTTTGATTCTCTTACAGAGCTTGTTCCCTCATGGTAAATTTGTAACACATCCCATGCTTCCTTTGCAGTCTCACAGTTTGAAATCATTTTAAACTGATCTTCGTCCACAGCCGTAAAGATGGCATTCAATGCTTTTGAGTTGGACACGTGCGCTTTATGCTCCTCGGTGGAATACCTAGAGAATGGTTTAGTGGCAGTGGAGCTTGATCCTTCAGTTGTGTCACTAGCAGGTGGAGTGTATTGATTTATGACATAGTTCCAAGCTTGATCATCTAGAGCTCCAATGAATACTTTCATACGTGCCTTCCAGTAAGCATAATTTCCTTGTTCCAGCAATGGTGGTCGCGTGACTGATGCCCCCTCCTTTGGTGCCATGGTGAAACCTGATCTCACTCTCCCTGTATAGGGGTCAGCAAGTGCCTTGCTCTGATACCAATTGAATTTCAGTTTCACCTAAATTCTGAATCTTTATGCCAAGTTGTTTAACAGTTTGGTGTTGAAACACCAAGTTCAGTTTGATGTTAAAACTCAAAACGAAACACACAGTGCACACACAACTTGGTTACGCAGTTCGGTGCAAATACACCTACGTCTGCGGGGCCTTGCCCAGATCAGAAACCATTCACTAGAAAGCAGTCTTTAGTACAAGAAGCTTAACTTAAATACTAATCCATTGCTAACCTACAGAGTGAATGTTGTGAGCTCCCCTCACTGTCGATCCTACGTCGTTGAACCCTCACGATCAACACGTCTCCCTAGATCTCCTCCTCCCGAGGAATTAAGACTTCCTTGTTTCTGATCTTTACGAACTTGGTCGGTTGATTTACGAACCTCCAAACAAACACGGCAGATCGCTCCAAAGTTCTCAACGTAGAGAATAGCACTGGACGCTCCAAGTGATTGCGTTGTATTGGTCTTCTATTTATTCCATCGCAATCCTGCCTTGAATCAACTTCCTTCCTTGTCTAACTCTACCATAAATAGACTTCTAGACTAAGGAAAACTCTGATTCTAATCTGGTACTTAAATGGACAATCCTGTTAACAATAGGACTTGTACCATAATTAAACTACTAAATCAATTCCCAACTATTACAGGAATATTTGTTTACCAGAATTAATCTTCCACGAACTAAGATAATATCTCTCACAATATTCTGATTTGATCACATCAATATACTCCATAATTCCGTGGATAAAAATCTGTGTTTCCGGAAATCTTTAAAACCTGCAAAACGGTGTTTAAACACCAGATTTCCACAATTCACAATTTGCCATATAAGAGCAAGTCCAACAGCTATGGTAAAACTATCTCTAATATAGAGAGTTAAATTGGAGATACTCTAAATTTTTTAGGTACAACTCCAACAGACTCTCTATTTTACATATCCATGTAATAAATTTTTATTCTTTGTCCCTTTTTTGTCTACCGACCAGGACTCAAAACTCAGAAACATACTCTTCATCTCACCGTCGCCTCCCTTCATCACATCAGGTCTGTAATTATATAATTGCAAGGAAGTACCTCAACAATTAACATCAACAAGAAAAGAAACAAAACTATGAACATGAGCAGAATTGAACTCATAAAATTATCACTGCCAAGGAAATATTCTTGCTAGTTGCTACTGCCAGAGAAATTGTTTAGCAGCAATAAAATATAGTACACAATCTTATCACAATCTTAATATATTCAGTAGTTGCTACGGAAAATAGAATTCAATCACAATCTTGACAAAAACTTAACATTGAATATAATACACAATTTATTGGAACAAGTCCTTCTCCGAATCGACCCACATCAAAATTGTGATTATATCTCAAAATTGTAAAGAAAGAGTTCTTTGGCGTTGAAATCGAAATATCGGATTATATCACAAATATCGGACATCCAAAACTCCATTAACATTGAAATCGAAAGGGTTTAAAGAAAGAGTTTTAAAAAGTCGAGGAAAATATGACCATTACTTGGAATCTGGTTGCAAACACAGACAAAAAAGGAATGAACAATTTGAATCGAGTACAAATCGAAAAGAAAATACAGACAAAAAGGGTCTCACTTGGAATCTCGTTGCAGGCCTTCGCAGTTCTTCTGCGCTTGGAGTTCTTTGGCGTTGGAATTCTGAAGGACAGAAATAACTTTTTAGGATAAAAAAGGAAAATAAATTAAGAATCAATCATAGCATTAAATTTTAGAGCACTATTCTCTTTCTACCAATATACCTATTCAAATTTTCTCTCTCTTCTCAATTTCTATTTTAGAGCACTATATAGCATAGCTGTTGGAGCTTAAAAGTGGTCAAAATCTCTATATTTTAGCAATTTTTCTATTTTACCATAGCTGTTGGACTTACTCTAACAAGTCCAACTCCCGAGGACTTTACACGAAGGAAGCTCAGGAAAGATTTTGTCTGAACCAAGCGCATCTCCGGTTCAAAACTTAACACGAACCCAGTCGGGAGGATCCTTAAAATGGTCAGTTATGGGGGAGATGGATTGAGACGGAAATAGGACCTCGAAAGGCAACAGTCATACGGATCAAATTCAGGGTAATCTGGTCCGTGACTCAAGAAAAGTTGGAGAACCAACCGAAAGAAGTCAACCAGTGGGAAACGGATCCCACGGTTGTTCATTAACTCAAGATAGATCGATACAGTCCCCGAAGGCGCATGCAACAGCGTTTGCTCCTTACTAGGGAGAATGACAGCATCCTCGGAAAGGTTCTCCCCACCGGGGGAGACCTTCA
This sequence comes from Rubia yunnanensis, assembly GCA_037428765.1. NCBI lineage: Eukaryota > Viridiplantae > Streptophyta > Magnoliopsida > Gentianales > Rubiaceae > Rubia > Rubia yunnanensis. The sequence continues at coordinate 9,723,974 of CM075071.1, forward strand.
AGAAACCGAACCAGGCATCACGCTCAAAATGTTGGGTCTCACAGGTTATCTCACTCAGCCCAGTACCCTTGCTGACTACCATGGTGCAAAAAACGAAAAAGAAGGAAAATAATGACAAAAGAAAATAAAACTAGCAAGAGAGAAGGGAATGTGAGAAATACCTGAAGAAGGTGATGCTTTTGTTTCTAGAAATAAGAAGGTGAGAAGACAGGGCTTTGGGGAAATAAAAATAAAAATGTGCATAAGTGGCGCATGAAAAGCAGCAAAAGACGCCCGCATTGTCCAATCATAGGGCAGAATATTTAAACGGAATGGCATCCGTCTGACATCCGTAAGAAAACAGTCGTATTTCAAAATGATTGAAACCCCGAGCCACGCTCCATTGCGATCCCAAACCCGAGCGACGGGGACTACGTAATATCAAGTCCAGGGTAGAAATTCCTCTCAATTTTTTATCAATTAAATTTATTTATTTTTATTTTTTTTCAACCAATCTTAAGAAATCACATTTTTTATCTTCACAATGGTAAGAAATCACTTTTGACTATTCATTAATGGTAAGAAACCACTTGATTTTCTCTATCCTACTCATTAATTTTATCATTAACATTTAATTTAATTTAATTTGTTCACCCAAAATAAGTTGAATGTGAAATTTAATAAACATTATAATTTTTATTAATAGAATTTCGTTTTATTTAAAAAGTATAAAATAATTCACTTTTTTTTATAATTTTCGTGTTTTATTATTCAAAAATGAAATGAAATTTATTTTTTCTCGTCGTGAAATTGTTAAATATTTTGTTATCTAGAATAAAGAATAAGACATATTGATTTTATAAAAATAAATAAAAAGCATGACATTGGAAAGACCAATTATAACGACAAAATAAATTACAATAAATACTTAAATAATAAAATATTTGATCTAGTCCGACAGTTATTACAAATTGAAAATAGAAATAATGATCTAGTCTGACCAATTATTACAAATATCAAACTAAAATATTGATCTAGTCTCACCAATTATTTCTAATACAAAACAAGGTAAACATTAAAGAACAAAAAACATGGATGACAAAACCATACCGACATGTTAATTTTGACCACCCAAATATTGGTACAGATGTTCAGTTAGGTCATTTTTCAATTGGTCATGTTTAGCTTTGTTGCGTACTTCCCTTCAATTTTGTCTAAAAGTCGGTAGATCAGCATGTCGTTCTGCGTTGTAATGCCAAGGAGAGTCGTCGATTTGGTCATAAATCACCTGGTTGAACCCGCAACCCAAAGGTATCTCTTTCATTTTCGAATATCATGTTGTGCAGTATGATGCAAGCTAGCATAATTTCACCCAACGTTTCTATGTTCCAGTACCTAGGTGGGTTGCGGATCACGGAGAACCGGGCTTGTAAAATACCAAAAGCACATTCGACGTCTTTCCTGTAACTCTCTTGACGCTTTGTGAACAGTTGTTTCTTGGGGTCATTTGGAGCCGTATACGCTGGCATGAAGGTCACCCACTTAGGATAGATTCCATCAGTAAGATTGTACCCTTGATCGTAGCTGCAACCATTGACTTCATAAGAAAAACGTGGAGCCCTTCCTTCACATACATCATCAAACAAAGGTGACTTTTCTAGGACGTTGATGTCATTATTTGACCCTTCCATGCCAAATCCACGTATCGTATGAGGCCACAACTTCTAATATAATTGAGGCACGCCCATCTCTGAAATTAACCTTTCAACCCACGGGGCAGTTTTTCCATTCCCAATGCATACAATCAATACTTCCTAACATACCTGGAAATCCACGTCCACAAGCTACATGCATAAGCCATGCAATATCGTTTGGGTTTGCTGGTCGGAGGTATGTTGGACAGTACACGACAATAATTGCTTTGACAAAATGAGCCACCGTTTCTTTGACCGTTGTTTTTCCCATCTATAAGCTTTCATCCAGTTGGTCGTATGCACAACCATATGCCAAATGGCGCATTGCCAACGTGCACTTGTGGAGTGGCGAAAATCCTTGATAACCGTTGCATCGGCCATTTGTTTGAAATATGGATCGTGGTTGGTGATATCTTCCAGTATACGCTCGAATAAATTTCGCCGCAATAAATTTCGCCGCATACGAAACCTAGTACCAAAATGTTGATCATCGTACATTCTTTCAGGTGGTGGAGAAAAATATTGCCTCTGGAGTACTTCCTGTGCTCGGAGACGGTCTCTTCTTATATGATTTTTGGTTTTCTTTGGTAAGGTTGAAGAAGTTTGAGCACTCTCATCCTCAAAGGTTGCGTACAATTGTCCTGCCATTTCTGGCAAATTCATGACAAAGTTAATCGTCTCCGGATCGGTATCGGGTAGAAAACTAGGAATATCATAAGTATTTGTGTTTGATGATTCTCCAAAGTGAAGGTCATCGTCGTTGTTAGGGGAGGTAGAGGAAGACATAGTTGTGTAGAAGAAGGAAAATTGGGTTGATAGGAATTTGGGAATGAAATGAAACATAAGCGAATGACCCCTTTATATAGAACCATCACATGTGAAGGCTACCAAGGAGGTCGGGGTTCACCGGTGTGGAGCCTTCATTCGCTTATGACCTTGGGGATCGCTTCTAGGCCGCTTCAAGGTGTGGAGAATGAAAGTTTGGACTATAAAAGTTCGGGTAGGAATTTTGCGATTGGGCATTAGGATTTTGGGAAGAGTGGTTCGGGTAAGGAGAGTTCGTGTATGCATTTTGGGAAGAGTGATATTGATTTTGGAAATTCATGTACGAATGTTGGGAACTCATATAAATATTGGGCGGGATGTTTGGTGAATTTTCATAAAATTCCGAATTTGAAATTGGACGAATATTCGGATTATGAGATGAATTTGTGGAATTAGAAGAATTTGGAATTACCTTATCTTTCCCATTCGACAGTCTTCGCGAATCCATTAAAAAATTGCTAACAAAATGAATATTGGAGACAAATTTAGAGATGAAAGATTGAGGTAGAAGTGTTGGAATTGAAAGTGGTGTGGTTAAATTGGGTGAATTGGCTCTATTTATAGGTTAAAAAAAGGGCAGGGGATGAGAATGTAGCCGTTGGAATTTTTTTCAGAAATATCAACCTCTAAAATTTAATTTTTTAAAAAAACAATTTGCAATTTTTAAAAAAATATAGCCGTTGGGACACGTGTCACCATACGGTTGGGACACGTGTCCCATTTAAAAGGCACAGCCAAAAGTACCGTGGATATGGGACACGTGTTGCCATACAAGTGATTGTCGACCCAATCTTAGAAATTTTTTAGCCGTTGGACATGTGGTCCAACCAAATGGTGCCACGTGTCAGCAGCTGTAAAACAAAAAAAAACATGCATGCGGGGCACGTGGCCCAATGCATGGGTGACATGTGTCCCACATGCTGAAAAACATTGGGCCGCTAGAAGCGGCCCCCAAACCCCATGTGAAGGCTGACACATTCGGTTTCTTAAGCGGTTCCCATCTTGACAACCAAGGCCCAGTTTCTTGTTGAGAAACCGGCCTAGAAACCATCATTGTGGGTGTTTTCGGTTTCTAGAGCAATTTTTTAAATTTAAGAGACTCACATTGCACTTGCTCTAAGTACCAGACCAGAAAGGTAAGGCCACTCTTGGGCTTCTGGCTCAGCAACAAAAAATCAAGCCCAGCGACTAACAAGGAAGAGGCCCCAAAAGAAAACAACGTGGAAAGGAAATCACGGAAAAACTTTAGCAACACGCGATACTTCGAAAATGGCAAACCAGCTGGGAAATTTCTAGGAATAGGATCCCGCGCCACCCTGACCGTGAAGCCCAGGACTCTATAACAAGAACACAGGCGATAGCTCCGCCATCTAGGAAAACCAAACCCGCACGGCTCGCCCCATGTGAGCTTTGACCATATGAACCCTATGGCTGAACATAGGAGACTGTAATGAGAAGTTGATGTCCAATCATGGGTCAACCCATTGTGGACTGTATAAGCACATCATCGGAATACAGAAGGAGGTACACTCAAAAGAACCTAATTACCCAAGACCTACCTTAACTTTCTCTCTAAAACCTCTGACTTAGGCATCGGAGTGAGTACCAGCAAAGAGCCGCCCCACCTGACTGCTTTCCTTCTTGAACATAAGGAGAAGTTTACTGGTGTCCAGGAGATAGCAGCTGCCAGATTTTATCAGGTATCATCACAAAGCATAAGGGACAAGAAGCTCTCTACTCTCATCAAGAATTGGGAACAAAACTCCTTAACCACCTGGTTCTTACTAAGCTATAGCATGTTTTGCGATCTACTGGAAGAAACCTTTAAAAGTTGGGGTCTTCATGGCCTTCTGGAATAATGCCCGGAGGAGCTCCTCTTGATTCCCCACATCAGCAAAGGCCTGGAGCTCCCTGATAAGTGTCGAGGGTAGAGCAGCCAGTTTGCAAATCTTAACCCCGTCTAAAGTGTCTGATAAAATATATAAGACTTAATTATGGTGCATTGATATCACATCAATGACACAGCTCATCAATCATGAGGATTATAATATACAAGGCTACAACAGACCAAAGTCTAACCGGAATAGGGTTCTAAGTCTATAAGGAAACTACCATCTATAACTAGTTATATAAGAAAACTAATTCTATAAGGTAACTACCATCTATAACCTTTCCTACATGGAATGAGTTTCTATTTCCTTAACACCCTCCCTCAAGTTGGAGCATGATGATAAGAATGTCCAACTTGCAAAGAAGAATATGAAATTTCTAATCATTAAAAAAAATTAAAAAAAAGTAGCAGCTGGGCAAAAACAGTAACAGTACCAGCTGGTAGAGCAGTATTCAACTTCATTAGCGGTAGTAGTAGCGGTAGAGTAGTATTCAACTTCAGTAAAAGCAGCATTTGTAGGACACCATTCAAGGTAATTCTCTTGACCCTTCAGGATGGTGGGTGCAATAACCAAACCAGATCCGTCAGAAAACTAATTCTATAAGGTAACTACCATCTATAACCTTTCTTACAAGGAATGGGTCTATTTCCTTAACAGTGTTCTTAAAGTCTTGAGGCTTGATCTTAGCTATCATATGGGATGGGAGAGGTGCTTCGAGACTTATACCCTTTAGCCCATAGTTCCAATTCGTACAATGGTATAAAGTGGTATCAAAGGTAAGGAACGATCTTTCCTGTCCTTGGTTGAAGAAGGGACTCCATATATGAGCAGAGGCGGAACCAATGGTACGCAAGGTAGGGCTCTAGCCCTGCCTAGATCGCCGGCCGGAGGTAGAAGGAATCGGCCTAGCCGTTGAGCGCGTCTTCCGTCGGAGCTTGGCACGTATTCTGGCAACTGGTATGCGAAGCTCGGAGAAGAAGGCTACTTCGCGGCCTTCTCTTTTTTTGCTACTGAAGTAGTAAAACAACGTCGTTTTCACGTTAGTGAAACGACGTCGTTTCATTTGTAATAAGCAAAAAAATGAAATATGTATTGGATTGGGCCAAAACTGAAAGCCCAATCCAATGGGAATCCATTTCTTCCCAAAATTTTAACCAGCCGAGCAGAGCATCCTCCACCGCCAGGTCCGCCACCACCAGGTCTCCGCCGCCTCCTGCCTCCGGAAGCTGCCGTCGTCCTGCCGCTTCCTGTCTCAGCCTCCCCGAGAAATTTTTTCTGGTTCCGCCACTGTATATGAGCTTCTTCCCTCAAGTGTTCCTTGTATATAAAGTGAACACATCCTCATTATTTTTTCCGAAACTTCGGTTGGTCCATGTAGTATACAAACAAACTAGGGTAATGAAAAGCTCTACTTCCTTTATGGAACACAACTTCACAAAGCCATGGATTATCAACACACTATCACAAAGACCCCCCTCTAGCACCAGTTTTTTTGTTTGCACCAGTTTTTCAACCAGTGCTAATTTTAGCACCAATTTTTTTGTTAGCACTGATTTTTCAACTGGTACTAATTTTAGCACCGGTTTTTTTATTGGCACCATTTTTTTAACCGGTGCTAAATTATTTACGATGACTAAAAAAATCCCTTCCTCTGAAAGCGGCAGCGCTGCCGCTTTTAGTGGAAGGGAAAAAGAACCAAAATTAATAATTTATTAGGACATTAATTTAATAATAAAATAAAGTTCACAAAATTGATAATATAGAAATAAAACCAAAAAAATTTATGATACAAAATTAATAATCAATGGGACTAAACATAACTATCCCAAACATAACTATCTACAAGACTAAACATAACTTTAGCTTGAACTAGCAATTGAATCATGTGGCGTATACACATCAAATCACAAGGCTAAGCCACACAACTAATCTTGAATCTATGATCCTTAAAGAGACAACATCGGTCTCAAGTGACTTCTTGATAATATCAGCCTACAGAAGAGACGTAATACCCAAATGTTTAGCAAGAAAACTCAATGCGTTCAACAATAACAAAACAATGATGGTGTGATACCTCTGCCTTTGATTTCTCATATGCAGTTTCAAGTTGTTTAAGGGCTTCTTCATTTGCTTGAGCACTACTCTTATACTGACATAATAAATAGGAAAAATTAGCATATGCTTGATTCATGCTATAACGACAGAGTCATTCGTACCTGAAGCATGTGATCTTTATAAATTTGTGCCTCCTCCGCCAAATTTGCAATTTCTTCGTTTTGTTGAGCAACTACATAGTTCACAATGAAACTGAGAATTAACAGTACCATGAACTATTTAGCAGAAACAGGATATGAATCACAAATATTAGCATAGGTTTAAATTCAAAGCTTCTCTGATGCGTAAAAAGTGACACACATATCATGTATGGTCTAGTAGCACTATTGTTATAAGTTAGAAAGATTAAGCTTCTATATAAATTCTCCGAACCAATGCCGGAGTTGTTCAAGCAAGTTTTCAGTTATATCTACTGTCCATTCTACTACCAAATACAGTACTATGCATGAACAATCACAAGGGGAAAAGGAGAAAGGTTCATTCAGTATCATTGACTTTATTAATGTCCTTGTTGCTTTATTCAAGACTAAGAAGGGTTCACAATTTGAAGTGACATCCAATTTACCAATTAAATAGAACGTTAACTTCCACCAGGTCTAATGTATGCATCCCATGCTCTTCAAACCTGAATACAAATGGAAAAAGTCAGTGATCAACTGGAAAACTCTTAGCCATCTTGCTCTACCGAAGCTTTCTTGCCTAGTTTTTAGAGATGATGTTCACTAGAACATTGAAATCTATTCAAGCTTTCTCAGCACATTTTGCAACAAAAAGAATGTTAGAAGAAGTGCCCATATTGGCAATTTCTGTTGATGGATTTGACTATTGAATTGACATCCAGAAACATATCAAGAATAGGGAAGAGGTAAAACTTACTTCAATGAGGGCACCCATATCAGTTTGTCCACTGTAGTAATAGTGATAAAATTCTCTCGGCAAGTTTGCCATGTAATCATATTCTCTGCTAGAACTCTGTCCAACTGTCATCCCTACTGGTCTGGAATCGTTGTCATTGACTGCAGCAGAAGTACTTCTATCTTCACTCCTCAATGAATCCTCGGCTTCCTTTTCAAGAAACTGTCCTGATTCAGGTCCATGAGTTAGGGTAGATATCCTAGACCCTTCAGCAGTTGCAATAGTATCCTTGGCAGTGTCTGTATTAGCTCCTACCAATGCTAGGTGTTCTTCTTCCTCAACAATAGCTCGAACTCTTTCAATAAACTTATCATCCCCTTCAAGAAGAAAGTGACATGCGAAATGACAATGTAGAGTTTCCTATGAACAGGCAAGTTATCGGCTCTACCTAGAAGTATAGAACCCAAACCATAAGATTAAACATCACAATATAAACACTTTTACAGTAAATTTATTAAATCACATTGTTCCATACATGCAACAAATAAATTTATTAGTTACTCACATTAAATTTTAAGTCGAACAATTATTCAGCAAGGGTGAAGGTAAATTAATCAAGTTAATCAATCCCTTCATAATCTGCCTCATGTCAAGTGTTTTGAGGTAATCTACACTAAATTACATAAATGTTGAAATAAGGACATAACATCTCCAAACCAAAGCAAACAAAAAAATTTATGACACAAGAGCAAAGGGGATTTTTATGTAGGAGAATATCACCTTGTTTTTTCAATTTTTCAACCCTAAGTGATCGTAGCTCTTGCAAATTTTCCACAACCAGCATTACCTCAAGCTGCATGTTAATACAAGACAAGAAGTGGCAGGAATATCTTAATTACAAAGCTAAGAAATTTCAGTACTGCAAGAAATTCACCACGTTAATATTCTCAATCAAAACATGAAAAGGCACTAACGACATCATATTATTTGAAAAACCAAGCAAAGCATCCATTAGCAGAAAAAGCAGGAAAGAATCCAGTGATCATTACCTTTCCTCAGGCAACTTCCTTGGCTATCTGTCTAGCCCTCCACTCATCAGTTTCTTTGTCATATTTCTCAAACTCCTCGAGCTTTTGAATATACGAAAAGCAAAACAATTTAATCGAAATCACATCCAACTCTAGAAAAAACAACCAACTCTAGAAACAACAAGCATTGCAATCAGAAAGCAACATATTAAAGACCTTCGCCTTCTTCTCAGCAATATGCTTCCTCCTCCTCTTCCTCCACAGTTTATTCCTCTTGTGCTTCTGCAACTTATCTCCCAATTTCACCATGTTTAACATCTCCAGCTCCTTCTCCCTGCAGATTGATCGAAATTAACCCTAGAATTTGAGAAATCTAATTCGATTGAAACATTTTATTGTTTTGAGCAGTTTCTTACAGTGCTTTAGCGAGGCTGAAGGTTTCGTGCAAGTTCTTGAGGGTCTCGCGGATGTTGCTGGTGTTCCAGAAGGCGCTCAACGGCGGGGGAAATGGAGGCGACGGAACCGGAGCTCACGGCGGTGGGGTGAACTTGCCGGGCATGAAGGGATTCATTGGCGCATGTAGCCACAATGGATGATGTCGTGCTCTTCAGCTTGTTTCAAGGCATTATTCATGCCTCCGCCCTAGCTCTGCCACCTCCTAGCTCTGCCCTAGATCCGCCAGAAACCCACGCCACCAGTCACCAGAAAGAACCGTGCCCCTACTTCCGCCCTAGCCCTGCCACCTCTTAGCTCTGCCACCTCCTAACTCTGCCTTAGCTCCGCCAAAAACCCACACCACTAGTCACTAGAAAGAACCGTGCACCACCACTGCCCTAGCTCTGCCACCCCCTAGCTCTGCCATAAACTCTATCTCTAGCAGCACCGCATCGCTTTACCACCGCTGCTCTACAACTGCTCCAATCGAACCACCATCGCGCAGCCACTGACTCATCTCCAATCGAACCACCGTACCCACACCAATCCAACCACCGTCGATCGTCGATTAGTCGAGCAGCGGTGAGGAAAATGCGAATGATGAATTTCGGTAAGAAAGAAAGAAAATGAAGAAATGATGGCAAGGGTTCCTTTTTTATTTAATGATGGCAGGGGTTCCTTTTTTATTTTTTTTATCACAGGGGTATAATAGTCATTTCCCTTATTTCCAGCTATTTTTTATTTGTATTTATATATACTAATTCAAATAAAGTTTGACTGTGGATTAGTTAAAACCAACTCTGTTATTAGTGTTTATATAGTGAAAATCAAGTTAAGTTAGACCGTTGATTAGTTAAAGTCAGCTTAGTCACTAGTGTTTCTAAACAGAGAGAGAGAGTCAAGTAAAGTTTGACCGTTGATTAGTTAAAGTCAACTTAGTCACTAGTATTTATATATAGAAAGTCAAGTAAGGTTTGACCCTAGATTGGACAAAGTCAAACATTATTATTAGTATTTAGTATATACTAATTCAAATAAAGTTTGATCGTTAATTAGTTAAATTCAACTTTGTTATTAGTGTTTATTTATTGAAAGTCATGTAAAGCTTGACTATTAATTAGACAAAGTCAACCTAGTTGTTTGTGTTTATATATTGAAAGTTGAGTAAAGTTTGACCGTTGATTAGTTAAAGTCAACTTAGTCACTAGTCGAAGGTAAAGGTAAATAAAAGGAACCGTGAGAGTGTCAGCTTAGTCACTAGTATTTCTATAGAGAGAGAGACAGAGTCAAGTAAAGTTTGACTATTGATTAGACAAAGTCAACCTAGTTATTAGTATTTATATTGAAAGTCAAGTAAAGTTTAATTGTTGATTAGTTAAAGTCAGCTTAGTCACTAGTCGAAGGTAAAGGTAAATAAAAAAGAACCGTGAGTGTGTACGGGAGTGGGAACATTGTCTCACTCCCTTAATACATGATACCTAATAAACTATCCTTGATCTAGATGATACAACTAGGTGGCAAAAAAATGGTAACCCCTTCATAGTGACAGGGGCCAGTAGAAACCATCCGTGAGAGAAAAATGCTAATCCCTTCGTGATAACAGGGGCATGTAGTAACCATCTATGAAAATACCATGGGGCATGAGGACAAACTCAGTAGCCCCTCACTCTATGCAACTTCCATAAAACCGATTGTGTGAACCGGCTCTTGAGCCGTGGTTTGTTCCCCACGAGTGTCTTCCAAATCGAGAGTGGTCTCAGCCTTCAAATGAAGTAGTATGTCGTCTCCTCCGGGAAGAGCTGGCACACCACTTCTACCATGTACACCTCTAAGATAAAGATAAAGAGATGTTGTTGGCCTTCGCTAACGGTCTCTGGATGAGTGCCGAGGTTTTCTCTTTGGGGTTGGAGGTTGACCGTAGTCTGTAGTGCTGCCAAGTGTTCCCCGTAAATAGACCTCCTAGTGATAAGAGACTGGGCATGACTTCTATCATGCATGCCCCGTGTAATGGTTTTGTAACCATTTTTTCCATTTTAGGCAAATGGACAGCCTGGTGCCATTTTACACTTTTCAGTGCAGCACATGCAAATAGCGTATCCGTCAAATCAAAGTGATAACTAGCAAGGGGTTAATTAATTTGCGTACGTAAAATTAATTACCCCCTACCCGGCCTAAATGGCCATGCAACATGCCATAGGAAATCTGTGCTACCAGATGAAGAAAGACTGATGGTTCCTTTTTTTCCGAAGGGGGGCAAGTCTCGAGGGTTTCAACTGGGCACCTTCGAGGACTGGTCCCCTTCGAGGACACGTTCCCTTCGAGGACTGTACCCCTTCTAGGACTGGACCCCTTCAAAGACACGACCTCTTCGAGAATTGGACCCCTTCGAGAACAAGTCCCCATTGAGAGCACGACTCGTTCGAGAACTGTACCCCTTGGAGGACACGTCCCCTTCGAGGACCCGGCCCCTTTGAGAAGATGACCCCCTCAAGGATTGGACCTCTTCGAGAAGAAGACCCTTTTGAGGGTAGGACCCTTTGGAGAACACGATCCCTTCAAGGGTAAAACCCTTTGAGAAGTCGACCCCTTCGAGAAGACAAACCCTTTCGAGGGCTGGACCCATTCGAGAACACAAACTCTTGGAGGACTGCACCCCTTCGAGAACACGAACCCTTTGAGGACAAGTCCCCTTTGAGAGGACGACCCCCTTCGAGGATGACCAATTCGAGGACTGGTCCTCTTTGAGAAGACGACCCCTTTCGAGGGCTGGACCCCTTCAAGAACACAAACCCTTCGAGGGATGGACCCCTTCGAGAATACGAACCCTTCGAGGACTGCACCCCTTCGATGGCACGACCCCTTCGAGGACTGGACCCCTTCAGAAGACGACCCCTTTCGAGGGCTGGACCCCTTTGAGAACACAAACCCTTCGACAAATTCAACCCTTAGAGAACACGACCCCTACGAAGGCTGGACCCTTCCGAGAACACGACCCCTTCGAGGGCTAGACCCCTTCGAGAACAGGACCCCTTCAAGGGCTAGACCCCTTCGAGAATAGGACCCCTTCGAGGGCTGGACCCATTTGAGAACAGGACCCCTTCTAGGGCTGGACCCCTTCGAGAACACGACCCCTTCAAGAGCTGTACCCCTTCGAGGACATAAGCCCTTCTAGGACACGACCCCTTCGAGGACACAAATTTTTTTTCTAAGGTAGTTCCTGTGTCAAAAATAGGAACGGCCTTGTCTGTAAAAGGTGGAGCCTGCTATGGACTGCAAAAATAAATATTCCAGCTCATCGAACCTTCTTATGGGAAATCCCTAGTATACCCTTGTATCAAAATTTGGGGGTTGTAGTGTCCTATAATTCCCTGTGACAGAATATAGTTAGTCCTGTAGCAAAATGAAGAGATAGTGCTATATATAGAAAAAATAAAGACGTAGGTTCAAAGATCATAGGATTCTCCCTCGAAAGTGGAGTGCGCAGCGCCTAGAACGAAGGCGAGAACCCTCGGAACTCCATCTCAGTTGCTAGAGAGCTCACAAAATAAGATCCCTCAAGATACCAGAAGGCTTGTAGTGTGGTTGCTATGTTCAGAAAAACATTTCATTAGGGAAAAACCTATTATGGATTATGTAGGTGTCCTTTTGAATGCGTTTAAAGGCCCTTGCTGCATTTGGTTGCTGACCATCCTTCACAACTTTGTTTCTCTCGCTCCAGATATAGTAGACCAAAGCTGTTAGGACTAGCGGGCCCATCTTCCTTTTTAGCTTTGAGCCTCTGATTAGTTTTCTAATCCACTTCTCGGAGGTTGCAATAGATTATGTGCTCCTCCTCAAACCAATCCATGCTCGTACTTTTTCCCATATTACTCGGACAAATTCACATTGGAAGAACAAATGGTTGTATGTCTCGGGTTCCAAATGGCATAAGGAGCAAATACATTCCGTTGGTTCCTCCTCTCCCCCATGGTATTTATCCTTGGTTTGAAGTCTTCCTAGAGATGCAATCCAGGTAATGAATGAGAATCTGGGTGGTATGAATCCACGCTAAAGACCCTTGAAAAATCTTTCCCTAGGCAGGGCAGGTGGGCGGTATAGGTACGGATATGTGGCTCTGTGTATATGATCGTGTGCCATTCCCATGAACTTTCCTGATCCAGCCCATAGGGCTAACATCTGCTTGAGTGATTCCAGGCTTCCACCAGATAATTCCCTAGGGTTATCTCTCAACTCGCATAAGTTTGTGAAGTAGAGTGAGTATTTTTCGGAGATGCGGCCACAAGGGGCTCTTGGGTGAACGAACCAAATGATGTCCTCACGAAGGAAGTGTGAGTGAACCCATTTCACCCACAAAGAATCTTTCTTAGTGTGGATGTCCCATAGCTGTTGCGCGATAACTGCCATGTTCTAGATTCTGAAATCCTGCATTCCAAGACCTCCGTTTCTTTTCGGTGTGCAGAGCCTTTTCCAGGAGACCTTGTTATGTTTCTTTTCTCCCTATAAGAAGTGTTTGCACTTCCTCTCGAGTGCTTCCATGACGTTGCATTTCTGTTTAGTCACTAGTGTTTCTATACAGAGAGAGAGAGAGAGAGAGTCAAGAGTCAAGTAAAGTTTGACCGTTAATTAGTTAAAGTCAACTTTGTTATTAGTGTTTATATATTGAAAGTCAAGTAATGTTTGACCGTTGATTAGACAAAGTCAACCTAGTTATTAGTATTTATTATATACTAATTCAAATAAAGTTTGACCGTTAATTAGTTAAAGTAAGCTTTGTTATTAGTGTTTATTTATTGGAAGTGAAGTAAGGTTTGACCATTGATTAGAAAAAATCAACCTAGTTATTAGTATTTATATATTGAAAGTCGAGTAAAGTTTGACCGTTGATTAGTTAAAGTTATCTTAGTCACTAGTGTTTCTATATAGAGAGAGTCAAGTAAAGTTTGACCGTTGATTAGCTAAAGTCGGCTTAGTCACTAGTCGAAGGTAAAGGTAAATAAAAAAGAACCGTGAGCGTGTACGGGAGTGGGAACATTGTCCCACTCCCTTAATACATGATACCTAATAAACTACCCATGATCTAGATGATACAACCAGGTGGAAAAAAATGGTAACCCCTTCATAGTGATAGGGGCCCGTAGAAACAATCCGTGAGAGAAAAATGGTAACCCTTTCGTGATGAAAGGGGCATGTTTTAACCATCCATGAAAATACCGTGGGGCATGAGAACAAACTCACTAGCCCCTCACTCTATGCAACTTCCATACAACCGGTTGTGTGAACCGGCTCTTTAGCCGTGGTTTGTTCCCCCACGAGTGTCTTCCAAACTGAGAGCGGTCTCGCCCTTCAAATGAAGTAGTATGTCGTCTCCTTCTAGAAGAGCTGGCACGCCGCTTCTACCAGGTACACCTCTAAGATAAAGATAAAGAGTTGTTGTTAGCCTTCGATAACGGTCTCTAGATGAGTGCCGAGATTTTCTCTTTGGGGTTGGGAGTAGGTTGACCATAGTCTGTGGTGCTCCCAAGTGTTCCCCATAGATAGACCCCCTAGTGATAAGAGACCATGCATGACTTCTACCGCGCATGCCCCGCGTAACGGTTTTGTAACCATTCTTTCCATTTTAGGCAAATGGACAGCCTGGTGCCATTTTACACTTTTCAGTGCAGCGCAGGCAAATAGTGCATCCGTCAAATCAAAGTGATAACTAGCAAGGGGTTAATTAATTTGCGTACACAAAATTAATTACCCCCTACCCAACATGAATGGCCATGCAACATGCCATAGGAGATCTGTGCTGCCAGATGAAAAAAAACTGCTGGGTTTTTTTTTCTTCTCGAAGGGGGGCAGGTCTCGAGGGTTTCCTATTGGGCATCTTTGAGGACTGGACCCATTCGAGTAGGGGAGACATGTCTCGAGGGTTTCAACTGGGCATCTTCAAGGACTGGTCCCCTTCAAGAACACGACTCGTTCAAGAACACGGCCCCTTCACGGACGTCCCTTCGAGGGCTGGACCCCTTTGAAAAGACGACCTCTTCAGTGACTAGACCCTTTCGAGGACACGTTCCCTTCTAGACTGTACCCCTTTGAGGACACGTCCCCATCAAGGACACGACCCCTTCGAGGATTGGACCCCTTTGAGAAAATGACCTCATCGGGGACTGGACCCCTTCGAGAAGATGACCCCTTTAAGGACTGGACCTCTTCAAGAAGATGAACCCTTCGAGGACAGGACTCCTTTAAGAAGATGACCCATTTTGAGAACTGGACCCCTTCGAGAACACGAACCCTTCGAGGACTGCACCCCTTCGAGAACACGACCCCTTCGAGGACTGGACCCCTTTGAGAAAATGGCCGCTTCGAGGGATGGACCTCTTCGAGAACACGACCTCTTCGAGGGCTGGACCCCTTCTAGGGCTAGAACCCTTCGAGGACATGAACCCTTCGAGGATATGAACCCTTCTAGGACACGACCCC
The DNA here is from genome assembly GCA_037428765.1 of Rubia yunnanensis. NCBI lineage: Eukaryota > Viridiplantae > Streptophyta > Magnoliopsida > Gentianales > Rubiaceae > Rubia > Rubia yunnanensis. Next base: position 9,739,268 of record CM075071.1, read on the forward strand.
ATCGAGGAAATGACCCATTCGAGGACTGGACCCCTTCGAGGACAAGACCCCTTCGAGAACTGGACCTCTTCGAGAAGACGACTCCTTCGAGGACTGGACCCCTTCGAGGATACGACCCCTTTGAGGAATGGACCCCTTCGAGAAGGCGACCCCTTCGAGGACTAGACCCCTTTAGGGACAGGACCTTGGAGGACTGGACCCCTTCGAGAACACGGCCCCTTCGAGAACACCCCTTTGAGACCACGGCCCCTTCGTGAATGTCCGTTCGGAGTGGTGGACCCCTTCCAGGACTATGACCCCTTCGAGTGGTGGAACCTTCAAGGAGTCATGTTTTTTCTTCTGAGGTAGTTTCTGTGTCAAAAAATAGGAATGGCATTGTCTGCAAAAGGTGGAGGCTGTGATGGACTGCAAAAATAAAGATTCCAGCTCTTCGAACCTTCTTATTAGAAATCCCTCGTATACCATTGTATCAAAATTTAGGGGTTGGAGTGTCCTGTAATTCCCTGTATCAAAATAGTTAGTCCTATAGCAAAATGAAGAGATAGTGCTATATATAGAAAAAATAAAGATACAAGCTTAGAGATAATAGGATTCTCCCTCGAAAGTGGAGTGCGCAGCGCCTAGAATGAAGGTGAGAACCCTCGGAACTCCATCTCAGTTGCTAGAGAGCTCCCAAAACGAGATCCCACAAGATACTAGAAGGCTTCTAATGTGGTTGCTATGTTCAGAACAACATTTCATTGGGCAAAAGCCTGTTAAGGATCATGTAGGTGTCCTTTTGAATGCGTTTGAAGGCCCTTACTACATTTGGTTGCTAACCTTCCTTTACAACTTTGTTTCTCTCACTCCATATGTAATATACCGAAGCTACTAGGACTATCGAGCCCATCTTCCTTTTTAGCTTTGAGCCTCTGATTTATTTTTCTGATCCACTTCTCGGAGGTTGCAATAGATTATGTGCTCCTCCTCAAACCAATCCATGCTCATACTCTGTCCCATATTACTCAGACAAATTCACATCGGAAGAACAAATGGTTGTGTGTCTCGGGTTCCAGATGGCATAAGGAGCAAATATATTCCGTTGGTTCCTCCTCTCCCCCATGGCATTTATCCTAGGTTTGAAGTCTTCCTAGAGATGCGAGCCAGGTAATGAATGAGAATCTGGGCGGTATGAATCCATGCCAAGGACCCTTGAAAAATCTTTCCCTAGGCAGGGTATATGGGTGGTATAGGTATGGATATATGGCTCTGTGTATATTTCTCGGTCTTCTGCTGAAGCGGAGTATCATGTTATGGATATTACCTGTTGTGAGTTGTTATGGCTTAAGTCTTTACTGAAGAACTTAGGGGATTTGCACTCTTCTCCTATACAGTTGTTCTGTGACAGTCAATCTGTTCTTCATATTGCGGCCAATCCAGTTTTCTATGAACGCACAAAGCACATTGAAGTTGATTGTCATTTTGTTAGGGATCTTGTTCAATCTAGCACTATTGTTACTCAGCATATCTGCACGTCAGACTAACCTGCGGACTTGTTCACTAAGGCTCTCGGGCTACCCAGTTTCATTCCTTACTTGGCAAGCTGGGCATATCAGATCACCATGCTCCAACTTAAGGAGGAGTGTTAAGGAATTAGAATATTACTTGTAATTGTAATTATATTCTATTACCTTTTCCTAACTTGTATAGGTATCCTTACCTCTCCTAGCTTGTATAGGTATCATGTACCACTATATAACGTATCCTAAGTTCATGAATAAAGACATACAATCATTACCCTTATTTTCTACAGTGAATTGTTGGTTTTGACCGTTGATTAGACAAAGTCAACCTAGTTATCAGTATTTATTATATACAAGTTCAAATAAAGTTTGACCGTTAATCTGTTAAAGTCAAATTTGTTATTAGTGTTTATTTATTAAAAGTCAAGTAAGGTTGACCGTTGATTAGACAAAGTCAACCCAGTTATTAGTATTTATATAATGAAAGTCGAGTAAAGTTTGACCGTTGATTAGTTAAAATAAGCTTAGTCACTAGTGTTTCTATTAGAGAGAGTCAAGTAAAGTTTGACCGTTGATTAGTTAAAGTCAGCTTAGTCACTAGTATTTCTATATAGAGAGAGTCAAGTAAAGGTTGACCATTGATTAGACAAAGTCAACCTAGTTATTAGTGTTTATATATTGAAAGTCGAGTAAAGTTTGACCGTTGATTAGTTAAAGTCAGCTTAGTCACTAGTCGAAGGTAATGGTAAATAAAAAGAAGCTGTGGGAGTCTACGAGAGTGGGAACATTATCCCACTCCCGTGATACAATGAGACCTACTAAACTACCCCTGATCTAGATGGTACAATCAGGTGGCCCAGAAGGAGCCGGAAAAGTCTACGGGAATGGGAACCTAGTCCCACTTCGTGAAAACATGATACCTACTAAGCTACCCTTGGGCTAGATGGTACAGCCAGGTGGCCCAAAAAAATGTTACCCCTTTGTGATGACAGGGGCCTGTAGAAATTGTCTGTGAAAATACCGAGGGGTATGAGAACAGCCACACTAGCCCCTCACTCCATGCTACTGCCATACAACCGGTTGTGTGACCCGGCTTTTCAGCTGTGGTTTGTTCCCCACGGGTGTCCTCCAAACCGAGAATGGTCTCGGCCTTCAAGTGAAGTAGTATGACGTCTTCTCCAGGAAGAGGTGGCACACCGCTTCTACCATGTACACCTCTAAGATGAAGATAAAGAGGTGTTATTGACCTTCGATAATGATCTCTGGATGAGTGCCGAGGTTATCTTGGTGGGGTTGGGAGCAGATTGACCGTAGCCTATGTTGCTCCCTAGTGTTCACCGACGATAGACCTCCTAATGATGAAGAGACCGGGCATGACTTCTACAGTACACGCCCTGCATAACGGTTTTGTAACCGTTCTCTCCATTTTAGGCAAATGGACAGCATGATGCCATTTTGCACTTTTCAGTGCAGTGCAGGCAAATAGCGCAACCGTCAAATCCAATTGATATCTAGCAAGGGGTTAATTTATTTGTGTACGCCAAATTAATTAACCCCCTACCCGGCCTACATGACCCTGCAACTAACATAGGAAAACCTTTTGGCCAGATGAAGAGAGGCTATTTTTTTTGCCGACCCCTTTGAGGATTCGAATGCCCCCCTTGAGCACTTGAACACATTCATATCTCGAATGTGCCATTCGAGCACTCGAACACCTCCATCATTCGAACCCCTCGAACACTCGAACCATCCCTCAACTTCCTTTCGAGTACTCGAACCTCCACACCTCGTGGACAAAGCACTCGAAAACCTTCAACCCCCAAATGCCCTTCATCGAGCACTCAAAAGCTTCCAAATACTCGAATAGCCCCCTCGAGTACTCGAGCACTTCCAGCCCTGGAATACCTCAATCCATTTATCCTTAAACCACCCTCGAGTACTCGAGTACTTCCAGCACTCGAATTCCCTTCTCGAGCACTCAAATGCCTTCAACACTCGAATCCCTCGAAATCTCCTTCAGCCCTCAGACCATCCTTCCATCCTCGAACCATTCCTCAACTTCCCTTCGAGTACTCGAACCTCCACTCCTCAAGGGGTTACTGTCCAGCATACCATTCGAGTTGCCACTGCCAGCTGGTAGATGGGTTGCCGGACCATATTTTCTGGCATTGTTGAGTCACCAAAATCTGGACAAAAATTGAGAAAAGCACCAATTACGAGAATCTGCTCTTCTGTTCCTCTTCTTCCATGGGTTCTTATGAAACTGAGGAACAAGGCCAACAAATTGGGAGTACTATTCTTGATGATTCCGAATAGCCCCAAAGTATGTGCCTCCTCCACCCATAGCATTCTAGTATACCCAGAATGAAGATCACCGTATGAATGTTCATGAGTGAGAGAAAATTTAAGTCTGTGTTTTTGGCATAGAGCATCTAAGTACCAACTAGTTCAGGGAAAACAAGGTCGGGCGGTGTCCAGGTTATGAACCCAAGCGGGGCTGAGAGTTTACCGGGTTTTGAGCACAAGCAAGGTCGGGAAAGGAACCGGGTTCTGTTCACTTACAAGGCCGGAGGTTTCCCAGGATTTGAACACACGCTTGGCCGGAAGGTGGCCGGGTTCTGAGCACTAGCAAGGCTGGATGACCAGTCCGAGATTTGAGCACAAGCTAGGCCGGTCGGGTGCCCGAGGTTTGAGCACAAGTTCACCTGAATCAGTTAGGGCAGCCTATTGGTCTAAGTTCCAATTTAAATCGAGTAAACAAGTTCAAGCATTTTCTGGGTTTTGAGCACGAGCATGGCTGGGTGGGTTACAGGGAGCAAGGCTGGGCGGGCAGGCTGGGTTTTGATCACTTGCAAGGCCGGAAGTTTCCCAGGTTTTGAACACAAGCAAGGCCGGAAGGTGACCGGGATCTGGGCACTAGCAAGGCCGGGGGACAATGCCGGGGTTTGGACACAAGCTAAGTCGGTCAAGCTCGAGGTTTGAGCACATGTTTACCCGAATCGATTAGAACTAACCCAAGTGCTAACAATTTCCATGCCTAAGACCCTTCATTAATATTAATCTCCTATGAACATCATATTTACAGGCCAGTTTCAATAGAAGTGGCGCACTAACCCGCACAGATTCTCATAAATAGCCCATCTCTTCCTACCAAACCATCCCAGCATGCGACGGCAATCCACACATTCTACAAAATTAGATATGAAAAGTTTCTCCTATTCCTAGCAAAACTACTCAAAACAGAGTACCACAGTAATCCACAAGGGTTTAGCGTACGAAAAACAGAGTACCACAGCAATCCACAAGAGGCCTCACCAAAAATATATTACTATACAAATTGCACTAAATGAAATCGAAGGCAGCCTCTCGCACAAGTTCCTCCACAGGATTCCTCCTCACAAATTCGTAAAAAAAATCCGCAGAATATCCGCACAAGAAATTCATCCAATAAAGTCCGCAGAAATTCGCAAAATAAAATCCGCACAAAATTTTTCGTACAGATGAACACCATTCACACCAATCGGCACCAGTTGATTAGAGAGCAAGACTTACACGGGTGTTCGCCCAACTCTCCTTGTTTGCGTCGGGTTCGTGTCTTCCTCCTCCGCCAGAAAATTATCTTCCTCCTCCGGCAGAAAACTCCACTCATCAAGACCGGTGGGCAGGTCTTCCTCCAAGAAAACCCATCGTGGATCCATGGGTCTTCAAATCGACGTTTGAAAAGTCCGATACTCGAACTTCAAGAACCCAAAAACTCCTAGCTTGAAGACCAAAAAGCAAGTCTTCAAAATCCATGTTCGGAACGCTGATCTTCCTCCAAAAGTTCAAGAAGCGAACTTTATTTTGCAAAATGGGGAACCCAGATCCCGAATTCAAAACTTCAAAAACCGAAACAAACCATACATGAAAACACTCCCGGCGAGGAGCCCAACATTAATTTCGAACTCCTCGCTAGAGAAGAAGAGCCGCGGAAGAGAAACCTGACGAAAACTGACTACGATGAACAGTAGCAGGGATGCGCCCTGTTTTTGCCTCAGATCCGTTGATTAGTTGAAATCTATTCAAGCTTTCTTAGCACATTTTGCAACAAAAAGAATGCTAGAAGAAGTGCCCATATTGGCAATTTCTATTGATGGATTTGACTATTGAATTGACATCCAGAAACATATCAAGAATAGGGAAGAGGTAAAACTTACTTCAATGAGGGCACCCATATCAATTTGTCCACTATAGTAATAGTGATAAAATTCTCTCGGCAAGTTTTCCATGTAATCATATTCTCTGCTAGAACTCTGTCCAACTGTCATCCCTACTGGTCTGGAATCATTGTCATTGACTGTAGCAGAAGTACTTCTATCTTCACTCCTCAATGAATCCTCAGCTTCCTTTTCAAGAAACTGTCCTGATTCAGGTCCATGAGTTAGGGTAGATATCCTAGACCCTTCAGCAATTGCAATAGCATCCTTGGCAGCGTCTGTATTAGCTCCTACCAATGCTAGGTGTTCTTCTTCCTCAACAGTAGCTCTAACTCTTTCAATAAACTTATCATCCTCTTCAAGGAGAAAGTGAACTGCGAAATGACAATGTAGAGTTTCCTAAGAACAGGCAAGTTATCGGCTCTACCTAGAAGTATATAACCCAAACCATAAGATTAAACATCACAATATAAACACTTTTACAGTAAATTTATTAAATCACATTGTTCCATAAATGCAACAAATAAATTTATTTGTTACTCACATTAAATTTTAAGTCGAACAATTATTCAGCAAGGGTGAAGGTAAATTAATCAAGTTAATCAATCCCTTCATAATCTGCCTCATGTCAAGTGTTTTGAGGTAATCTACACTAAATTATAGAAATGTTGAAATAAGGACATAACATCTCCAAACCAAAGCAAACAAAAAAATTTATCATGGTTTGTCATTTTACAATTGCTTCTCTTATTGATTAACAAAAAATGACGCATGTAAGAACACAAGAGCAAAGGGGATTTTTATGTAGGAGAATATCACCTTGTTTTTTTTCAATTTTTCAACCCTAAGTGATCGTAGCTCTTGCAAATTTTCCACAACCAGCATTACCTCAAGCTACATGTTAATACAAGACAAGAAGTGGCAGGAATATCTTAATTACAAAACTAAGAAATTTCAGTACTCCAAGAAATTCACCACGTTAATATTCTCAATCAAAATATGAAAATGCACTAACAACATCAGATTATTTGAAAAACCAAGCAAAGCAACCATTAACAGAAAAAGCAGGAAAGAATCCAGTGATCATTGCCTTTCCTCAGGAAACTTCCTTGGCTATCTGTCTAGCCCCCCACTCATCAGCTTCTTTGTCATATTTCTCAAACTCCTCGAGCTTCTGAATATACGAAAAGCAAAACAATTTAATCGAAATCACATCCAACTCTAGAAAAAACAACCAACTCTAGAAACAACAAGCATTGCAATCAGAAAGCAAGATATTAAAGACCTTCGCCTTCTTCTCAGCAATATGCTTCCTCCTCCTCTTCCTCCACAGTTTATTTCTCTTGTGCTTCTGCAACTTATCTCCCAATCTCACCATGTTTAACATCTCCAGCTCTTTCTCCCTGCAGATTGATCGAAATTAACCCTAGAATTTGAGAAATCTAATTTGATTGAAACATTTTATTGTTTTGAGCAGTTTCTTACAGTGCTTTAGCGGGGCTGAAGGTTTCGTACAAGTTTTTGAGGGTCTCGCGGATGTTGCTGGTGTTCCAGAAGGTGCTCAACGGCGGGGGAAATGGAGGCGACGGAACCGGAGCTCACGGCGGTAGGGTGAACTTGCCGGGCATGCAGGGATTCATCGGCACATGTAGCAACAATGTAAGATGTCGTGCTTCTTCAGCTTGTTTCAAGGAATTATTCATGCCTCCGCCCTAGCTCTGCCACCTCCTAGCTCTGCCCTAGATCCGCCAGAAACCCACGCCACCAGTCACCAGAAAGAACCGTGCCCCTACTTCTGCCCTAGCTCTGCCACCTCTTAGCTCCGCCACCTCCTAACTCTGCCTTAGCTCCGCCAGAAACCCACACCACCAGCTCCGCCAGAAATCCACACCACCAGCCACTAGAAAGAACCGTGCACCACCACTGCCCTAGCTCTGCCACTCCCTAGCTCTGCCATAAACTTTATCCCTAGCCGCACCGCATCGCTTACCACCGCTGCTCTACAACTGCTCCAATCGAACCACCATCGCGCAGCCACTGACTCATCTCCAATCGAACCACCGCACCCACACCAATCCAACCACCATCGATCGTCGATTAGTCGAGCAGCGGTGAGGAAAATGCAAATGATGAATTTTGGGAAGAAAGATAGAAAATGAAGAAATGATGGCAGGGGTTCCTTTTGATTTTTTTTATCTCAGGGGTATAATAGTCATTTCCCTTATTTCCAGCTATTTTTTATTTGTATTTATATATATACTAATTCAAATAAATTTTGCCTGTGGATTAGTTAAAGCCAACTCTACTATTAGTGTTTATATAGTGAAAATCGAGTAAAGTTAGACCGTTGATTAGTTAAAGTCAGCTTAGTCACTAGTGTTTCTAAACAGAGAGAGAGAGAGAGTCAAGTAAAGTTTGACCGTTGATTAGTTAAAGTCAACTTAGTCACTAGTATTTATATATAGAAAGTCAAGTAAGGTTTGACCGTAGATTAAGACAAAGTCAAACATTATTATTAGTATTTAATATATACTAATTCAAATAAAGTTTGACCATTAATTAGTTAAAGTCAACTTTGTTATTAGTGTTTATTTATTGAAAGTCATGTAAAGCTTGACCATTAATTAGACAAAGTCAACCTAGTTGTTTGTGTTTATATATTGAAAGTCGAGTAAAGTTTGAATTGTTATTAGTGTTTATATATTGAAAGTCGAGTATAGTTTGACCGTTGATTAGTCAAAGTTAGCCTAGTTATTAGTGTTTATATATTGAAAGTAAATTAAAGTTTGACTGTTAACTTGTTAAAGTTGTGTTTATGTATACTAAATCAATTAAGGGTTGAGCGTTAATTAGTTAATTTAAAAAAATTTAATTCTTATTTGTATATATTAGGTCAGTAAAGGTTGATCGTCGACTAATTTAACTTAACTTAGTTATTAGTTAAAGTCAACAAAAGAAATGAATGATTTTGAAAGTTAAAAAAATAGCTTAGAGCGGCTGCACGGCTGCTCCCAACTCATGAAATTTCTGGGAAGATTATTTGAAATTTTTGGCAATTTTTTTGAATTCTTTAGCAGAAAAATTGAACTTTAAAAAATTTCGACCAATATTTAGAAGTTTTTGGCGGGAAGATATGTTGTACCGAGAGGTTATCGGAAAGAAAGAAACGCAAGAAGATACGACAATATTGTCAACTTTATTTCATTAATCACCATCCCCAAATGCATCAATGCCCCCAACCTTATAGTGGTTGAACAAATGAAAAAAAAATGGAAAAAGTTTAAAACTGGAAACAAACAACACACTAAAATGAAACTAAATAATAGAAATAAAGAAAGTAATTTCAGCAAATATATGTTGAAGCCACAATCTTCAATCAACCCAAAACTCCAATGCTCGAGAATATAGAATTTCCATGCAAGCTATGAACTTTCCATGCAAACCATGTGTACCATAATCATCCAAAATAATGCAAACCAAATCTTCCATGCACAGCATGCAAGCCATAATCTTTTCCATGCAAACCATGCGTACCATAATCATCAAAAATCATGCAAACCAAATCTTCCATGCACACCATGCAATCCATAATCTTTTCCATGCAAACCAAAATCCACAGAATCATTGACACTCATCATTTCTCGGCGCGTCGATCCCATGTTTCCATGAATGCATGACCTAACCCTAACGGGCCATTATTCTCTCGGGGGTAAGAAAAATTCGTCCCCAAATTTTCACCAATGTCACCGTGGGAATTATCACATGTGTAAAGGCGAAGATGCTTGACATCAAACACATCTGTAGTATGTATGTGGCTTGGAAGCTTTAAACGATAGGCATTCAGATTGATCTTCTCAATGATTTCCATGGGACCAATAGTTTTTAGCTTAAATTTATTGTACTCATGGGAGGGAATGCGATCCTTGGTGAGAAAAACCCACACAAAATCTCCGACGTCAAACTCAACCGGACAACGCTTGATATCGACAGAGTATTTATAGGATTCAGTCGCGGCTTAGAGATTCGTCATAGTTTGGCGATGGATATCTTGGAGCTGTGTGATGAAGTCCGTGGCATCTTCGTGAGGCCAAAGAGGGGCAGGAATGAGAGCAAGATCTAAAGGACAACACGAACGATGCCATAGACGACTCAGAATGGGCTGAGACCAGTGCTCCTATTGCTAGCGTGGTTATGACGAAACTCCGCCTGACAAAGTTTCAAATCCCATTTGAGAATGGCCTCACCGACAAGACAGCATAAAAGGTTACCAAGAGAATGGTTCACAACCTTGGTTTGGCCATCAATTTGGGGGTGGTAGGCACTACTAAAATTGAGTCGGGTGTTTACCGAACGCTGGAGACTTCTCCAAAAATGGCTCAAAAAGTGGGTGTCGTGATCTGACACAATGGACGACGAGAAACCGTGAAGTCTGTAAACCTCGCGAAAAAATAATCCCGCGACATAGACAGCATCAGAAGTCTTCTTACAAGGGATAAAGTGAGCCATTTTTTTAGAATTGATCCACAATGACAAAAATAGAATCATTACCGCGCACCGTGCGAGGAAGACCGAGGATAAAATCTATGCTAATATCAACCCAAGGTTGCGTCGGAATTTGCAAGGGCATATACATCCTAGTGTTTGAGGTTTTATCCTTGGCAGTGTGACAAATACGGCACATGTCCACAAAACGGGCTACTTCCTTTCTCATGGAGGGCAAAAAATATGAAGACTTCATAAGATGGAGAGTTTGGTCACGCCCAACATGCCCCTCATTGTGAAGATCCCAAATAATTTTGAGTCTCAAGCTCCCATCCGGAACACATAGTTTTCCGCAAAAAAATAGAAAACCCTACGACCAAGAGAAATCCAATTGTTCGCCTGCATTGAGGCGTTCAATAATCTCAGCAAAGAAATGGTTCGAGTGTAGTGCTCAGAAAATACATCGAAACCTGGAGTTTCGACTTGGAGCTCGGTGAGAAAAGTATGTCGGCGACTCAAGGTATCGGCCACGCGATTAAGAACCCTAGCCTTGTGCTTAATGGAAAACATAAATTGTTGCAAAAATGCGACCCAAGAAGCATGCCGAGAAGATACCTTATCTTGAGTCCCAAGGTGTTTGAGCTCATCATGATCAGTGAAGAGTACAAATTCCTTGTGGAAAAGGTAATGACGCTAATGATGCATAACAATCACGTAAAACTCCACGTCATAAGTGTTGTAGTGAGATTTTGTCCCGGTTAGTTTCTCGCTAAAATATGCAACTAGTTGATTCCCTTGGCTAAGAACGACACCAATGCCGACTTTGGAAGCATCGTAGTGGAGCAAGAACGGTTGTGTGAAATCCGGAAGCACAAGAATTGGAGATGAAATGAGCTTGGTCTTGATTAATTAAAATGCATCTGCGGTATGAGAAGACCAATGGAAACGTCCTGGTTGAATGCACTCAATGATCGGTGCCATAATCGAGCTAAAGTGTGGAATAAAACAGCGGTAGAACGAGGCAAGATTGTGGAAGCTCCGCACTTTGGTTACTGTGTGTGGGGTTGGCCAAGATGCCACGGCTTGGACAATAGACTCTGCCAAACTAAGCCCATTAGCAGAGACGACATAACCAAGGAACTCAACTGGGTCAGTGAGAAAAACACACTTTGTCGAGGCGGCGTAAAAGGCATGGCTGGAAAAAATAGTGAGAACTTCCTGGAGGTGTTGCATGTGATCCTTGGGGTTAGCACTATAAATCAAAACATCATTGAAGTAAACGACAACAAATTTACCAATAAATGGGTGGAGTGTTTGGTTCATAACGTGCATGAAAGTGCTCGGTGCGTTGGAGAGTCCAAACGATATAACAAGTCATTCGTAAAGGCTCTTGCGAGTCTTGAAGGCTATCTTCCACTCATCGCTGGGTCGAATGCAGATTTGGTGGTACCCACTTTTCAAATCCAACTTTCTAAAAATGTGAGCTCCACTTAATTGGTCGAGGAAATCGTCGAGCCACGGAATAGGAAAGCGGTAGCGGACCGTGATCTTATTAATGGCTCGGCTATCCACGCATATACGCTAAGTGTCATCTTTCTTCAGGGTGAGGAGTGTGGGAACTACGCACGGGCTGAGGCTCTCACGGATGTGGCCTCTTTGAAGGAACTCCTCGACTTGGTGCCGCAATTCTTCATGCTCAGCCGGGCTCGTTCAATAGTGGGCTCGGTTTGGTAAAACCCCATTGGGCATAAGATCAGTCCAATGTTGTATGTCCCAAAGTGGCGGGAGCGTGTCCGGAAGCTCGTATCCGAAGTGGGTTTGCCGAGAATGATGTAAACAATTCCAGTATTTGTTATTTCTTCCTCAAATTTAGCCCGAGAAAGTAGTGTGGTAGCGGGTTGACGACTTGGGATTGTTGAGGGATTGGACGGCAATATCACAATTTTCTTTTTGCCAAAGAGAAAGCTATAGGTGTTGGTGAGACCATCGTGTAACGCATGCCGGTAGAATTTCCAAGGCCTACCAAGCAACAAATGAAAAGCATCCATTGAAACTATATCACATATGATAGTATCCTTGTATGTAGTTCCAATGGAAAAACTCACCAAGACCCATTCTGAGACGGTGACGTCGGTACCAGTTTGGAGCCAAGCGAGCTTATAAGGCTTTGGGTGCTTCTCCTGAGTGAGTCCCAATTTAGTGACAACTTCCTCGGCTACGACATTTCCACAACTTCTGGTGTCGATGATGAAACGTCCCACCTTGTTGCCAATGGTGGATAATGATTGAAAAATATTATTCCGGAGACAACCATCGTCGCGACTCGGGGGAGAGAGGAAGCTTCACCGGACCACTAGAGCGTGATCCACATCTCCCACAACTTTCTCGACATTGTCATTAGGCTCAACATCATCGTCATAAATCAGTTCGCCAAATACTTCCTGTGCATCATCAGCGAATAACCTGGGTCGGCTATATTTTAGACATGCATTGTGACGGTGTCCCGATTCACCACAACCAAAACATCGGATTCCACCCGCAATGTTAGGTGGTGTTGTCGCTGGAGCGCTGGGTAAGGTTGGATGTGCAGCAGGGTTTGCGTTGCGGTTCATTGGGGTGGGCAAATTAAACGCACGCCGTGACTGTTGGCGCTCAATGGCAAGGGCCCGTTGGTGGGCTTTGGCGACCGTGAGTGGATCAAACATGTTCAAGACGTCTTGGATCACAATGCGCAATCCTCCAATGTAGCAAGAAACCATTTGTTCTTCGGTTTCTGCGATGTCATTCCGAGCAAGAAGCATGAAAAATTCAATCGAATAATCAAATACGGATTTGGTACTTTGTCGGAGATTTTGCAAACTCTGGTACAGAGCACGAGTGTAGTTGTACGGGAGGAACGCGACCTTCATCTGCTTCTTAAATTTGACCCATGATGCAATTTTTGCTTTCTCCATTTGATCACGTCGGTTCTTTGTTTGTGTCCGCCAAGTGGCTGCTCAACCTCGGAACCTGGTGGTGATAAGGGGTGCGCTGTGAGCGTTAGGAACCGCTTGGAAGTCCAGCACTTCCTCCACCGCCACGATCCAATCTAAAAACTCCTCTGCATTCATGTTGCCATGAAATTCAGGAATTTCCATACGGAATGCAAACTCCCAGCGTGTGTCATTCTCGAGTCGATCTGCGTTTGGCCTTGGCCAATGCGGAGCATCATTAAACGCCGCAAATGGGTTGTTGTTGTTCTTATTTTCAGGTTCACTATGACCAGCGGGGGTCGCTGGACGCTGTTGGAGAAGCTTCTCCATCATCTCGGCGAGTGCATCCAACCGCTGATAAATATCGGCGAGTTCTTCACGTCGATAGACTTCATCCAAATCAGCCTCTGGAGCTCCTCCGGTAGATTTCTACGTGCCATGAAGGGATCAGACTGGTGCTCTGATACCAACTGATGTAGTGAGAGGTTATCGAAAGAAAGAAACGCAAGAAGATACGACAATATTGTCAACTTTATTTCATTAATCACCATCCCCAAATACATTAATGCTCCCAACCTTATAGTGGTCGAGCAAATGAAAAAGAATGGAAAGAGTTTAAAACTGGAAACAAACAACACACTAAAATGAAAGTAAATAATGGAAATAAAGAAAGCAATTTCATAAAATATATGTTGAAGCCACAATCTTCAATCAACCCAAAACAAAGCAAATCAAATCCTCAAGAATATAGAATTTCCATGCAAGCTATGAACTTTCCATGCAAACCATGCGTACCATAATCATCCAAAATAATGCAAACCAAATCTTCTATGCACACCATGCAAGCCATAATCTTTTCCATGCAAACCATGTATACCATAATCATCCAAAATCATGCAAACCAAATCTTCCATGCACACCATGCAAGCCATAATCTTTTCCATGCAAACCATGCGTACCATAATCAGCCAAAATCATGCAAACCAAATCTTCCATGCACACCATGCAATCCATAATCTTTTCCATGCAAACCAAAATCCGCAGAATCATCGACACTCATCATTTCTTGGCGCATCGATCACATGCTGCCATGAATGCAAGACCTAACCCTAACTTGCCATCAAGATAGAATTTTAATTTTTTTTTGGTGATTTCTTTGGTGGAAAAATTATTTTGGCGATTTCTTTGGTGGAAAAATTTTAAAAAGTTTTAGCACAGATTTAATCCGGTGCTATTTTCTTCCAAAACAAGTGCTATTTAAAAAAAAAATTAGCACCTGTTTTACAACCGAGGCTAATTTTTCAAAAACCGGTGCTATGTAAATTTTTTTGGCTATTTTTGGCGGGAAAATGAATTTTGAAAATTTTTAGCACCTCTTTTGCAAAAGAGGTGCTATTGTTTATAAAAACCGGTGCTAAAATTTAATTTTCTTGGCAGGAAATTTTGTTTGGCGATTTCTTTGGCGGGAAAATTTTAAATATTTTAGCACCGGTTTAAACCGGTGCTATTTTCTTCCAAAACTAGTGCTATTTTTTAATTTTTAGCACCGGTTTAAACCGGTGCTATTTTCTTCCAAAATCGGTGCTATTTTTAAATTTTTAGCACCGATTGAAAAAAATCGGTGCTAATTTTTCCAAAACCGGTGCTATTTAAATTTTTTTGGCTATTTCTTTGGCGGGAAAATGAATTTTGAAATATTTTAGCACCGGTTTTACAAAACCAGAGCTATTGTTTACACAAACCGGTGATAGGTTTAAATTTTTAACACCGGTTTTTAAAACCGGTGCTATTTTTTTATTTTTAGCACGGATTTTTAAAACCGGTGCTATGTTTTACTAAAACCGGTGCTATTTTGAATTTTTTGGCGGGAAGATATAATTTTACAAATATTTAGCACTGGTTTTTAAAAATCAGCGCTAATATTTCAAAGACCGGTGCTATTTTAAAATTTTTGGCTATTTCTTTGGCGGGAAAATGAATTTTCAAATTTTTAGCACCCGATTTTAAAAGCTGGTGCAAAAAATTTTAAAATTCATTTTCCCGCCAAAGAAATAGCCAAAAATTATAAAAACTGAAAAAACCGGTGCTATGAGATTTTTGGCACCGATTTTAAAAATTGGTGCTAAAAAACCGGTGCTAAAGGGGGGTCTCTGTGGTAGTGACATGCAGTTATGGTGGAGCTGGAAAATGTTGGTGTTATAGACGTATAGACGACATAGAACCTTTGGGAATGGAAAGGTGAGGTCATAATCAAGTTGATGTTAATGAACGGAAGAAATACCCAAAAGAAAGTTTTGGCAGGTACCCACCGTTGGATAAGCAAGTCTAACATCTTTGGGAAAAGAATAATTTTCTGGATGGGCTTCAGATGCATTCGTCGGAGTCACCTCTTGATCCGTTGTGATCACTGTAGTCCTATCTATAAGACTTACACTACCTCGCATTCAAGGATGGGTTTCCTAAGGGTTTTCTTCTTCTTAAGGGAAGAAGGTTTAGCAATGGTAAGAGCACCACCCCCAGCAGAATCACTACCTTTCCGGGACTAAACACTCCCCCTCTAGTAGAAATTGACTCATCATAGGAAGATTTTAGCATAGGCATAAAATGAAGTGTCAAAGAAGAAGATAACTTAATTGGCTAGAAAATTTTCTAGGGAAAAGCCTTAAGAAGAGTCTGAAGATGAGGAAGATTCTACACACGAAACAATGGGTGAGGAAGTTGATATGAAAAGTTAAATCAATTTTCACAAAAATGAGTGATTTATATGCCTAAGGGACTATTCATATCAGAAGGAATAATTCTCGCCTCAAAAATCATTGATCATGTGCATTGCTTGCAGAAAGTTCTATCATTCAGCCTAAGGTCGTAGCACGTGAAACCTTAACCAATGTAGAATGTGCCAAATCGATTCAAATGCCTGGCAGTTATTCTAAAAAGAAGGAATATTGAAGGTCACACATGATGCATGACCTTCAGATATTAAAATAAGAGAAAACGGATGGTCCTCGCAGAATCTCAAACTTTCATCTCTTTCGAGGGCTATTGTAGGGGGGGTAAAAAGTCAAAACTCTCACTCTGGCCAAAGGCCTACTCCCGATTTGGGCCAAAAACCATACCATACATTTTGGTTGCTTGAAGCCCAATAGTCAAAGGGATCTCCGAATATGATTCTACCTTTGGATCACAATTTTTTTCTAAGTACAATTATGGTATACTAAATGTGTGGTAATTTTATTATGGTAAGACTACTATTCCTACATGGAAAGTGCATATTTATCCCAGCGTGATTGGTGGGGACAGCACCCCTATAAATAACAAGGTATTCATCCATTCTATTCATAAAATCCCCATACTCAGATTGTATAATTTTGTTTGCACTTTGGGGTTAAAGAACACTCGTATGCCGCTGGATACTCTTGGCACTAACAATGGACTTTCGATTCACCGATTTGAGGTTAGTTTTGCCAAGGTCGTGCTTCAGATTTATGGTTGGATTTGTTGGTCTTTCGAGACTTTTGTCATAGTAGTTGTGTAGGATTTGTAATCATAAAATTCAAAGGGATGATTTACTAATTTGGAGATGGGTTAGTTGAATCCGACAAGATTAACAATTTCTTGGGACCCAAAAAAATGAGTGGTTATACCGCAACGTGGAATCCTCGTGTCCGAGGCTGACGTGTGGGTAGAGACGACGGCGGAGGCGGTGGTGAGGGAGAGGGTGAAGATCAGTCGGAAGAGGTAGTGGTGGGGGAGAGGATAAATATTAATTTTAGTGGGACTCGTGAACTTAAGGGCAACATTGTCCACTCAAATTCTGCATGTGATACAAAGGGCATTTTTGTCATTTTAGGTGGGGTCAAAGGCCATAAATTCAAGGTCAATGCCGGATTGTCCCCCTGAGAGTTATATAGGTATTTTTATTAAATAGCTAGGATTATTTACTTATTTTTAATCATTTGAGAGTTATACTAGTCCCCCAGTCATAGCCAAACTTGCACAAAAAAAATTTCTTGGTCTCTAACAAACATGTTTAACTGTAAATATGTGTAGCTACGAACAATAACAACACATAAAAATGGATATTTAGAAACTACATGTTATGATGAATCTAACCATATCTCACACGATAGAATTATTGTTCATATGTGTATTCAAATACGTGGTCAAAGTTTGATATCTTTGACTGAAAAAAGGATTCTGTGCAGATTTGGGTGGGACAAAGGGAGTAACACTTTCACAATTATATAGGGTTATAAAGGTATATTTCCTTTTTCCCTTTGACTTATGAGTTAACAAATAGTTAAAAAACTATTATTTTTGTTTTAATCTAATTGAGGCACTCCATCTCTGCCTCATTTCAAATAGCAATTTAACTATTAATTTAGTTAAAATTTCCTAACTTTGACCTTAAAATTGAATTGGTTTATAAATATAAATTATATTGTGCAATATCTTCTTAGATTTGTTATAACATACTCCCCCTGTCCCGGTGGTATTGGACTATGTTGTTTTGGACCAAATTTTAAGGTTGCTGAGGTGGAATGTGGGGGCCACGTGTCTGGAGGGGCATTTTATAAAACTAACGCATCTGCAGTATATAAATGTGCCCAAATCTTAAAATACTTCGGGCTAAATGGGTCATTTTGGGCCTTCAAATTTGGCTGAATTTGTAAAGAGACAAAATATGACATTACTAGTGGGACGGACTAAAATGAAAAGTATGTCATTACTGGCGGAACGGAGAGAGTGTATTTAAAAATATCAACTTTTTATAAGTTTTAATTATCATTAATGAACGATATTAAGGATAAAAAATATTTCAAGTCAACTGTCGAAAGTCAAAGGATGCAGGTTGAACTGGGATGGAGGGGGTACACGTTTTCCCAAGCACCCTATAATAGATATTATTTTCTTTCTATCTGTCAACTGGGGCTATTTAAGTAATTTTATAAGTTCCTTTCTTTGAGAAAATGTCACCGTTTTGCCTTCAAAATCCCTCTCTTCTTCCCCGTTCTGCTTCTTCATCGCATTTTTCCTCACCTCCGCTCCCATTCGATATCTCTACAAGTTCATCATCCCAGAGCCGCAGCTTTCGACGAATTCATCGCCCAGATGGTCTCCAGCCTCGGTTCTCCATCAATCCAACTGTAGAAGCAGGCGACGCTGGAGCTCCGCCTCCTCGCCAAGAACAAGCTGAGAATCGGATTAAGAAGGCTAGGGATGGAGCAAGGACAAGTTGGAGCGGCGGCGACGACGAGAAGCATACAGTTGCAACTCGGACGAGTCGAGTAATCCCAAATCCAAAAAGCAACTTTTCCTGTATGCAAGCGATGTATTTTTAATCAATTTTCGGCATTTTTTGGTTAATTTTCTCAGTTTTTTAATGATGATTGTGTGATATCTATTATGTTTGGATTGATTGTTGATAGTGAATTTGATTATGAATGTTTTTTTGCACTTCATAAATTTGATTATAAATGATGGAGAATTTGTATAGGCTATAAGATCAAAGTTAAAAATTCAATTCTCAAACACGAAGAAACCTAAATTTGATTCAGAGTGGATAAGGCTTGTTTAATTGATTCTCAACAATTTGATTCAATCTTATTGCAGTTTATTGTTGTGATGCTGTGTATTTATTTTTTTTGTGGACCTTTACAAGGCTTATCCTCGTGATTTTATGCAACTCAGACAGTGAGGGTTTTGCTGAAAAGGGAATGCAGAAGTCTATATAATCCAGCCATTTCTAATGGTAAGTCTTAGTTTTAACTTTTTTTTAGCTCGTGAACTACTACTGCTTGAGGCATCGCTATCATCATGATATGATATTGAATTTGGTCCTCTAAGTTCTCGTCACTATAGTTTGCCATATCTTCTTATCTTACTGTTTTCTTATGGTTGTTGAAACGGTTTTTGTTGTTGCATTTACGCATGTTATGGGACAGCGGTACTTGCAAACTTCGAAGGTGATGCCAGCTGGTATGATTGTTAAGATAAGGTAACTAAAGAAAATGGTTGATTCTAATTTTACACTAGCTAAATTAGGCTCCTTAGAAAAATTATTGAAGAGTGCAAGTTAGTGAGTACCTTGGCTTATGCTAAACCGTTTTACTTCTTATGCTCTCCTCAAGAAAATATTATCGGCGAAGGTTCACTTAGTCGGGTTACAGGGCTGAATTTCCTAATGGAAGGGTACAAGGAATTTTCACTTTGGAACTTGCCAGGAAACAACTCTTTTTAATTAAAAATGACAAATGATCTGCTAAAATCTAATAATACGCGTATGCAACTGCTTTACAACAATTTGGTGTTACACAAGTTTCTTTTTTGAAAGATTAAATTTGAGAGTTGCTGGATTGCGAAATCGGCCTCATTTAGTATTTGTGAATGAGCATAGTAAGGTGATTGTGGTCGCAGTTTTCAAGTTTTTCTTTTCATCAGATGGATGTCCATAATGCCTTTCTGCATGGTGATTTGCATGAAGATGTTTTTATGTGACCACCACCCCGCTATGTTGTACCCCATGGTCAGGTATATTGCCTTCATAAATCTCTTTATGGTTTTCGTCAGGCTCCTAGAAATTGGTTTGCTAAGTTTTCTCAGGCTTTACAAGCATTTGGATTTGTTCGGAGTAAGGCCGATTACTCTATATTTTTCTTTTCCCGTGGATCAGTTTCTTTACATGTTCTGGTTTATGTGGATGATTCGGTTATAGCTGGTAGCTCTTCTTCACTCATCTCTTAGTTCAAAAAAATACTTGAGTTCCTGTTTCCATATGAAATATCTTGGTCTACTTAAGTATTTTTTGGGCATAGAGATTGCTAGAAGACCGTGAAGGATGTTTCTTTCTCAAAGGAAATATGCTTTGGACATTTTATCAGATATACCGACTGGTTTTTTTATGGAGCAACAACATTATTTGGCATGTGTTGAAGGTCCGGCCTACCATGACCCGGAGCAGTATAGACGTCTGGTTGGGCATCTGATATATCTAACTATTACTCATCCCAAACTTACTTATTCAGTTCATACTCTTGCATAATTCATGAAGTCTCCTTGTGTTCCTCACTGGCAAGCTATTGTTCGTGTGTTGCACTACCTGAAGAGTTATCATGGTCAAGGTTTATTTCTCTCTTCTCGTAGTACATTACAATTGACTGCTTACTATGACTCGGATTGGGCTGCTTTCCCGATTACTCAGCGTTCGCTTTCTGGTTATTTTGTAATGATTGGTGATTCTCCGGTTTCTTGGAAGACTAAGAAGCAACCTACTGTTTCTCAGTCTTCTACTGAAGCGGAGTATCGTGCTATAACTGTTACCTGTTGTGAGTTGTTATGGCCTAAGTCTTTACTGGAGAACTTAGGGGTTTTGCACTCTTCTCCTATGTGGTTGTTCTGTGACAGTCAATCTACTCTTCATATTGCGGCCAATCCAGTTTTCCATGAATGCACAAAGCACATTGAAGTTGATTGTCATTTTGTCCGAGATCTTGTTCAATCTAGCACTATTGTTACTCAACATATCCGCACGTTAAACCAACATGCGGAGTTGTTCACTAAGGCTCTCGGGCGTACCCAGTTTCATTCCTTACTTGTCAAGCTGGGCATTTCAAATCCCCATGCTCCAACTTGAGGAGGAGTATTAAGGAATTAGAATATTACTTGTAATTGCAATTATATTCTATTACCTTTTCCTAACTTGTATATGTATCCTTACCTTTCCTAGCTTGTATAGGTATCATGTACCACTATATAAGGTATCAAGAGTTCATGAATAAAGACATACAATCATTACCCTTATTTTCTATAGTGCATTGTTGGTTTTGCTGAAGTAGAGGTCTTCAATGTTGGCATAACCTATGTAGAGACTACAGTAGCAAAAGGAGCAGGTTTGTTGAAGATGTTTAGTTTCCTGATTTGGATGGCCTTTAAGGGTAATCCCTTATGGTTTGCCCTTCTTTCTTGCAGTTGTTATCCCAAAGATGAGCTTCATACCTCCCAGCCCACCTTTTCCTGATAATGATTGAGTAAAGAATCAAGAATCAAGAAAGTAAGATTACTAATCTCCCAGAAAGAAACATCATCAAGTATCAAGATCAAACCTTGTAACTCCTCTATTCTGCGAGGTCCTCTGTCCAAACGTATTAATGGACTTCCTTTGATTAATTTGCTTGTGATCAACCTTCTTCGGACCCCTCTTCTTGTTATTTGTGGCAGCCGTAATCGCCAGAGAAACGTCGGTGACACAGCTGCTAGACTAAGAGCCAAGGCTCATTGACAAACTCAAAGACTGCAAATCTCCATACCCAATTGGAGCTCCAATGCAACCGGATTCTCCGCAATTTTTGACGACGCAACTCAGCATCTTCTGATTAGCGAAGTATTTCCTCGAAACCCAGCTTTCATCCTAGTTAGTTTGTCATTCGGCATCGCCAGAAGCTCGGTTTCATAGCCAAGGTACTCTGCATACTGCTGAACTTGAAACTGATGCTCTCGAGAGAAATACTGATCCCTTGTTTCTGGAGCTGCTTTGTAATGATGGGACCCCATTGTTGCTCCACCGAAGAATTTCTCAAGTGTTGGAGCTACACACAAAAATCCAAAAATGGAAGATTCCACAAATGAACCAATAAAAGAAAACCAAGAAGTGTACATATAGCATAAAAGCTGTAATACAAGGTATTTAGAGGTTGACCATGAGGTTATGACCTATTCATGGCCTCCTAATCACAAGGAGCCATCTGATTTAATGGCATCACAGAGACTTGAGGGTAAAATGGGTAGGATTTTCACCCTCTATTACCCCACAGTACATTCCTAAGTAGTTCAAATGAGGGGGAGGGTGGGAAAAGGTCATTGGTGAGAGACTTCATTCGATTCTTGATTTCTAAAGAACTAATCAATCATTGTTTTTGCTCCCTCCAAATGGAACCAAGTCAATTTTGTTGTATAGGTGCATAAATCTTTGGTAAAATTCAAAGGGAAGTAGAGAGCAGAATCAAAACGAATGAGATCTTTATTTACATGGCTTTTAACAACATAATTAGCAGATAAAACTTTCTTTGTTTTACGGTGTACCTCCATCTCGCAATTTTATTTTTTTTAAAACAATCAATCGAATTTATAGGGTCCACAACCCTTTTATATTAAAGTTCATTGGTTGCTAAAAATGAATTACATCAAGCGATGTCTGAAGGCTTACATCACAAATGGTGCTCAAAGGCTTACATTTTGAGGCGCCAAGGCGATTCCATCTCACAATTTCATTTCTTCTCATATAATATAAAGATGAGTGCCATAAAATCATGAATACAATTCGTTATCTAATCCACGGCGCAGCGTGTTACCTAACTAGTTTACTTTAAACTGTGACTTCGTTCGTTTTTCTAACGTGGTCTGTCTAGTTATAAATTCTTTACTAATAAGCACAACAAAAACAAATCGATCTTGTTTTCATTTCATAAGTCCTCTGTGACAATTCTGAACTCAAACCAATCAACTTTCTATATATCTCCATCGTTCCTCTAGTAGTACTGTACCATTTGTAGGGGAATCTCGTCTCATTTCATTTCATTTCATACTTCCCATGTGACAATTCTGTACACAAACCAATCAACTTTTTATATATCTCTATCGTTCCTCTAGTAGTACTGTACCATTTGTAGGGGAATCTCGTCTCATACAGCAGCACTATAGTCTAGCATTTCCATAGCGGGATCCTGACCTAAATTCACAGAGTTTGGGTTTGGTAACTTTTGTAGAATTACGTTGCGTACTTAATTTAAAAGTAGAAGTGACGTACGTGTCTACAACTACATTTAGAGAAATTGGAATAGTAGTGTTGTGGGCTCTTAATATGTATTAGCTCTTCCAATAAAATATATTGGTGTTTATATATATATATATATATATATATATATATATATATATATATATATATATATATATATATATATATATATATAATGACAAAGTCTTGTGCTGACGGTTTCGCAGCGAGTTCGTGGATTAAATTGTTAAGAATGTAGCATGGAGTTTCTAATTAATATTTTTAAAAGTTTAGAGGCTGGTTATAAAATTTTACTATTTTATATTTAAGTCCAAGCATAAATATCAACATTCACTCATTATTCCTTCATATTTTTCTGAAACTTTCTTTCTCTTCTCCTTTCATCTCTCCTGCAAAACAAACATTCATTCTCTCTCCTCTCCAACTCAAATCTCCTTATTCTCTCTCTTCTCCATTTCTCTTCCATCTTCTTCAATTCTAGCTCATCTTCTTCGATTCAACCGCTTATTATTTCCATTTTTCTTCCTCTTTCTTGCGCACAAAGATTCATCGCAATTTTTGGAGTTTTCTGGCAAATTTTTGGGCAAATTTCCGGAGGCCAAACACTATACAAGCTTCGTTTGTGTTAATCTTCGAAGGTAATGTATTTGCTCAGAGTTTAAATATATATATATATATATATATTATTGTTTTTCAATTTTTTTTTGTTCATGTGATTTTCTAGGATTTATGTTGTTCAATGTGTGTATATTTGGGGATTTCTCTATTTTTTATGTTTTGTGAGTTGTTCTTATAGATTTGTGCTAATATTTGTGTTTTTGTTGTTGTTTGTTAGATGTCTAAGAAGATTTGCATCACTGCTGCTGCAATCGAGAAGATAGAATCGTTTGTAAGTTTTATAGATTTTTTACCGTGATGTTTTAGCTACAGGTAATGATCTTTCAGGTTTCAGTGTGATGTTTCAGGTTTTAGGCTTGAAGTATTGTTATCAGTGTTGTTGTGATGTTTTAATTTCAGAGCTTGGTGTTTTCATTCTTAAGCTTGCAGTTGATGTTCAGTTTTGATTGTGTGTGATATCTTAGAGTTTTGTTACGATTTGTGCTAATTTTTTTTGTTGTTGATATTCATTAGATGTCTAAGAATTTTTTTGCCATTGTTGTTGTAATCGAGAATGAAAGAGGATCTGTAAATTTTGTTATTTTGCATATGTGACTTTCTAAATAATGATGTTCACCTTTCAGGTTTTATGTTTGATCTTTCATGTTTAGGTTTAAAGTATTATTTATCTGTGTTGGTGTGATGATTTAATTTCAGTATTTGATGTTTGTACTGTTTTAAGTGTGCAATTAATGTTGAGTTTTGTTTTTTAACTGTGTGTTTGATATCTTAGGATTTTGTTACGATGTGTGCTAGTTTTTGTGGTGTTGTTTTTGTTTCTTAGATGTGTAAGAAGGCATGCACATTGTTGCTGCAATTGAGAAGGAAAGAGGATTTGTAAATTTTGTTATTTTGCATATATGACTTTTTAAATACTGTTGCTGATATTTCAGGTTTTATGTTTAATCTTTCATGTTTAGGTTTAAAGCATTGTTTACCTGTGTTGGTGTGATGATTTATTTTAAGTATTTGATGCTTGTAGTGTTTTAAGTGTGCAATTAATGTTGAGTTTTGTTTTTTTGACTCTGTGTGTGATATCTTAGGGTTTTGTTACGATTTGTGCTAGTTTTTGAGTTGTTGTTGTTGTTTCTTAGATGTGTAAGAATGCATGCCCATTGTTGCTGCAATTGAGAATGAAAGATGATTTGTAAATTTTGTTATTTTGCATATATGACATTTTAAATATTGTTGTTGACCTTTCAGGTTTTATGTTTAATCTTGCATGTCTAGGTTTAAAGTATTGTTTACCTATGTTGGTGTGATGATTTAATTTCAGTATTTGATGTTTGTACTGTTTTAAGTGTGCAATTGATGTTCAATTTTGTTTTTTAACTGTGTGTGATATCTTAGGGTTTTGTAACGATTTGTGCTAGTTATTGTGTTGTTGTTTCTTAGAAGTGTAAGAATGCATGCTCACTGTTGCTGCAATTGAGAAGCAAAGAGGGTTTGTAAATGGGTCTACCGGACGAAGTTCCGGTCAGATGGTACTATTGAACGTCATAAGGTGCGCCTCGTGGTTCTTAGGAATCGCTAGGTTGATGGAATTGATTATACTGAGACCTTTGCTCCGGTTGCGAAGATGAGTTATGTCGCTTATTCTTGTCTGTTGCGGTCATTCGTGGTTGGGAACTGCATCAGATGGATGTCCATAATGCCTTTCTGCATGGTGATTTGCATGAAGAGGTTTTTATGTGACCCCCACCCGCTATGTTGTACCCCATGGCCAGGTATGTCACATTCATAAATCTCTTTATGGTCTTCGTCAGACTCCTAGAAATTGGTTTGCTAAGTTGGCTCAGGCTTTACGAGCATTTGGATTTGTTCAGAGTAAGGCCAATTACTCTTTGTTTGTTTTTCCCTTGGATCAGTTTTTTGCATGTTCTGGTTTATGTGGATGATTTGGTCATTGATGGTAGTTCTTCTGCGCTCACTTCTGAGTTTAAGAAATACTTATGTTCTTGTTTCCATATGAAAGACATGGGTCTGCTTAAGTATTTTTTGGGCTTAGAGATTACTAGAAGACCGAAGGGGGTGTTTCTTTCGCAAAGCAAATATGCTTTGGACATTTTATCAGACACCTGTTTATCTGCCTCTAAACTGACTGATTTTCCTATTGAGCAACAGCATGATTTGGCACGTGTTGAAGGTCCAGCCTACCATGACCCAGAGCAGTATAAACGTCTGGTTGGGCGTCTAATATATCTAACTATTACTCATCCCAAACGTAGTTATTCAGCTCATACTCTTGCACAATTCATGAAGTCTTCTTGTGTTCCTTACTGGTAAACTGTTGTTCGTGTGTTGCACTACCTGAAGAGTCATCCTGGTTAAGGTTTATTTCTCTCTTCTCATAGTACGTTACAATTGACTGCTTACTGTATTTGGATTGGGTTGCTTGACCGATTACTCGGCGTTCGCTTTCTGGTTATTTTGTAATGATTGGTGATTCTACGATTTCTTGGAAGACTAAAAAGAAACCTACTATTTCTTGGTCTTCTGTTGAAGCGGAGTATCGTGCTATGGCTATTACCTGTTGTGAGTTGTTATGGCTTAAGTCTTTACTGAAGAACTTAGGGGTTTTGCACTCTTCTCCTATATGGTTGTTCTGTGACAGTCAATCTGCTCTTCATATTGCGGCCAATCTAGTTTTCCATGAATGCACAAAGCACATTGTAGTTGATTGTCATTTTGTCGGGGATCTTGTTCAATCTAGCACTATTGTTACTCAGCATATCCGCACGTCAGACCAACCTGCGGACTTGTTCACTAAGGCTCTCGGGCGTGCCTAGTTTCATTCCTTACTTGGCAAGTTGGGCATTTCAGATCCCCAAGCTCCAACTTGAGGAGGAGTGTTAAGGAATTAGAATATTACTTGTAATTGTAATTATATTCTATTACCTTTTCCTAACTTGTATAGGTATCCTTACCTTTCCTAGCTTGAATAGGTATCATGTACCACTATATATTGTATCCTAAGTTCATGAATAAAGACATACAATCATTACCCTTATTTTCTACAGTGCATTATTGGTTTTAACTGTTGATTAGACAAAGTCAACCTAGTTATTAGTATCTATTATATACTAATTCAAATAAAGTTTGACCATTAATTAGTTAAAGTCAACTTTATTATTAGTGTTTATTTATTGAAAGTCAAGTAAGGTTTGACCGTTGATTAGACAAAATCAACCTAGTTATTGTATTTATATATTGAAAGTCGAGTAAAGTTTGACCGTTGATTAGTTAAAGTCGGCTTAGTCACTAGTGTTTCTATATAGAGAGAGTCAAGTAAAGTTTGACCGTTGATTAGTTAAAGTCAGCTTAGTCACTAGTATTTCTATATAGAAAGAGAGTCAAGTAAAGTTTGACCATTGATTAGACAAAGTTAACATAGTTATTAGTGTTTATATATTCAAAGTCGAGTAAAGTTTGATCGTTGACTAGTTAAAGTCACCTTAGTCACTAGTCGAAGGTAAAGGTAAATAAAAAGGAACTGTGAGAGTGTACGGGAGTGGGAACATTGGCCCACTCCCTTAATACATGATACTTAATAAGCTACCCCTGATCTAGATGATACAACCAGGTGGAAAAAAGATGCTAACCCTTTCGTAGTGACAGGGGCCTCTAGAAACCATCCGTGAGACAAAATAAAACTACCCCTGATCTAGATGATACAATCAGGTGGCAAAAGAGTCTATCCCCTTCGTAGTGAGAGGGGCCTGTAGAAACCATCCATGAAAATACAGAGGGGCGTGAGAAAAAATTCACTAGCCCCTCGCTCCATACAACCTCCATGAAACCGGTAGTGTGAACCGGCTCTTGAGCCGTGGTTTATTCCTCACGGGTGTCTTCCAAACCGAGATTGGTCTCGGCCTTCAAGTGAAGTAGTACATCATCCCCTCTGGGAAGGGTTGGCACACCGCTTCTACCTTGTACACCTCTAAGATGAAGATAGAGAGGTGTTATTGGCCTTCATTAACGATCTTTGGATGAGTGACGAGGTTTTCTCTTTGGGGTTGAGAGTAGATTGACCGTAGTTTGTGTTGCTCCCAAGTGTTCCCCACGGATAGACCTCCTAATGATGAAGAGACCGGGTATGACTATTACCGTGCATGCCCCGCGTAACGGTTTTGTAACCGTTCTTTCCATTTTAGGCAAATGGACAGTCGAATGCCATTTTACACTTTTCAGTGCAGCGCGGGCAAATAGCGCAACCATTAATTCCAAATGATACCTAGCAAGGGGTTATTTAATTAGCGTACACATAATTAATTAACCCCTTACCTGACCTGAATGGACGTTCAGCCAGATGATGAAAGGCTGCTGACTCTTGAGGGCGTGACCAAATGAAGAGAGTTTGCAATTCCACATTTGCGAGGCTGCAAGTGGGGCCCCAACTGAAAATCCTTCAAATATTTACTTGGCGGAAACAATTTGGTCCAGGATGTACGGCGGAATTTATTTTTTTGTTTTTTTTCCTCGAGTTGTGATGTCATCTTCGAGACATCCAGCATCCACGAACCACCCCTCGAGGGCAGTCCACGAATCACCCCTCAAGTGTTATCCACGGACCACCCCTCGAGATGTTGCGCCATCTTCGAGACATCCAGTATCCGGCATCCCCGAACAACCACTCGAGGAGTTAAACAATCCACCCCTTGAGAGGTTTCACTGCCATCACTCGAAGGGGTTCATCACTCAAAGGGGTTCACCACTCGAAGGGGTTCACCACTCGAAGAGGTTCACCACTCGAAGGGGTTCACCTCGAAAGCACTCCATGTTATTCATACGACCCCTCTAGGGGTTAAGCACTTCCCCTCGAGAGGTTGCTCTGCCATCACTCGAAGGGTTAAGTGACACCCCTCGAGAGCATTCCATGTTATTCATACTACCCTCGAGGGGTTAAGCAGCACTTCTCGTGAAGTTATACCTCCTGCACTCGAATGGCATCCTTCCACCATTCGAGGCATCCTTCCATGACTCGGACTACCATTCAAGGTTTCGAGCTGCTGGGTGAGTCTCTGGAACGCATTTATCCGGCACCGGTGAGTCGCCGGAAACTGGGCTAAATATAGAAAATCCACCAATTACGAGAATCTGCTCTTCCATTCTTCCTCATTCGGGCATTCTCATGAAATTGGAGAACAAGGACAACACACTGGGTATACCATCACTAATGATTCTGCTAAAGTCAATCCACCATGGTCGGCCGCCAGGGAGAAATGGCTAGATTCAACCAACACACCGTGAAACATCTCTTAACATCCATCTTGAATCCGACTAGGCCCAATGTATGTGCCTCATCCAACGATAACATTCCAATACACCCAAAATGAAGAACTCCGTATGAATGTTCATGAGTGAATAAAATTAAATCCGTGTTCTTGGCATAGAGCATAGCCAAGATCTGAGCACAAGCGAGGCTAGGAGGTTACCGGGATCTGAACACAAGCAAGGCCGGAAGAGGTGGCCTGGATTTAATCACTTGCAAGGCTAGAAGTTGCCCAGGTTTTGAACACACGCGAGGCCTGAAGGTGACCGGGTTCTGGGCACTAGAAAGGTCGGATGACCAGGTCGAGATTTGAACACAAGCTAGGTCGGTCGGGTGTCCGGGGTTTGAATATAGGTTCTCCTGAATCAGTTAAGAACTCACCCAAATATAACACTCTCTATGCCTGAAACCCATCATTAATCCCAAATCCCATATGAACTTCATATTACCTATCCACTTTCAACAGAATGTAGCATATAAAACTACACAGATTCTCCATAAACATCCCTATCTATCCACACCAATCCAGCCCAGATTTTCCATAAAGAACTCCATAAAAATCCGCACATGGTTGTTCATGGAACAACATAATAGATCAGAATTTAGGCATAAAAAAACATAGCATTTGGTCGAATGTTGTAAACAAAACCAGCAAAACAAGGCCGGCCAGGACTTAACCGGGATTTGAACACAAGTTTACCAGAATGTGAGCACCTAAATGCTAAAAACAATTATGCCTAAAATTCCTCACCGTTCAGCGTTCAAAATGAGCAATTTCACACAGAACAGAGTTCCGTACGAATCACCAATTCCACTCAGACTCATCAAATATATCCACCCCAAAAGCACACCAATCCGCATAAACTCCATACAAAGAAAATCCTTGATTCCATACAAAGCAAATATTCATCATTGTAATCGCACAAATTCAAAAACAAGAATTCCACGCTATTGAAAAGATTTATCCACATGAAACAGAGTTCCATATGGAACACACATTCCACACAGACTCCTATACATCCACACCACATTTTATACATCCTCACCAAGCCACAGCAATCCGCACAAATTCACCAAATAAATCCTCAATTTCATCAAATATTCAGACTAAATCTACCCGCAAGAAGTTGAAAACTTACTTGGGACAGTGGTAGATGTTCGTCACACTCTTCTCATCAGCAACCCAGATTGAGGACCGAGGTCATCGGCCATATTTTGCGTTAGATTCGAGTCTGGGTCAGGGTCCGAATCGGAGATCATTTTCCTCCATGTTCAAAGAAGCACGACCTCCTCCAGACGTCACCAAAACGGTCACCGTCTTACTCCGTGGTGATTGTGAGTGTTTGTCCGAAAAAACAAAATTCCCAATTTGAAGATCGAACAACAAATCTTTAAAATCATCTTCCTCTGGGATGCGAATTGTTATGGGTCTTCAAAATTTAAGATCAGAAGGCCGATCTTACTCCAAAATCCAAAGCCACTTCGAATTGAGAAACTTCACAAGAAACCCAGATTTGGGTTCCATTACTTCAAGAACAGTGACGTACCATACATTAAAAGATGCCCGGTGAGGAACCCAACATTAATGTTGGGTTCCTCGCCGGAGGAGAAGAGCATAAGAAGAGAGGTTTGAAGAAAAGTGACCACGATGAACAGTGTAAGGGTTATGCCCTTCTTTTCTCCCAGGTCAGCTTAGTCACTAGTGTTTCTATACAAATAGAGAGAGAGTCAAGTAAAGTTTGACCGTTAATTAGTTAAAGTAAACTTTGTTATTAGTATTTATATATTGAAAGTCAAGTAAGGTTTGACCGTTGATTAGACAAAGTCAACCTAGTTATTAGTATTTATTATATACTATTTCAAATAAAGTTTGACCGTTAATTAGTTAAAGTCAACTTTGTTATTAGTGTTTATTTATTGAAAGTCAAGTAGAGTTTGACCGTTGATTAGACAATGTCAGCCTAGTTATTAGTGTTTATCTATTGAAAGTCGAGTAAAGTTTGACCGTTGATTAGTTAAAGTCAGCTTAGTCACTAGTGTTTCTATATAGAGAGAGAGTCAAGTAAAGTTTGACCGTTGATTAGTTAAAGTCAGCTTAGTCATTAGTATTTCTATATAGAGAGAGAGTCAAGTAAAGTTTGACCGTTGATTAGACAAAGTCAACCTAATTATTAGTGTTTATATATTGAAAGTAGAGTAAATTTTGACCGTTGATTAGTTAAAGTCAGCTTAGTCACCGGTGCTATTTTCTTCCAAAATCGGTGCTATTTTTCAATTTTTAGCACCGGTTAAATCAGTGCTATTTTCTTCCAAAACCGGTGCTATTTAAAATTTTTTGGCTATTTCTTTGGTGGGAAAATGAATTATGAAAAATTTTAGCAGTGGTTTTACAAAATTGGTGCTATTGTTTACACAAATCGGTGCTAAGTTTAAATTTTTAGCACCGGTTTTTAAAACTAGTGCTTATTTTTTATTTTTAGCAGCAGTTTTTAAAACCGGTGCTATATTTTACTAAAACTGGTGCTATTTTGATTTTTTTGGCGGGAAGATAGAATTTTACAAATATTTAGTTAAAAATCGGTGCTATTTTAAAATTTTTGGCTATTTCTTTGGTGGGAAATGAATTTTCAATTTTTTAGCACCAGTTTTTAAAAACCGGTGCTAATGTTTTCCAAAACCAGTGCTATTGTAAAATTTAGCACCAGTTTTTTTTTAAAACCCGAGTTAAAATTAAAAAAACTGGTGTTAAATTAACACCGGTTTTTAAAATCGATGTTACATTTTTTTAAATGGTGCTATGAGATTTTTAGCACCGATTTTAAAAACTGGTGCTAAAACCGGTTCTAGAGAGGGGGTCTCTGTGGTAGTGACATTCAGTTATGGTGGAGCTGGAAAATGTTAGTGTTATAGAAATATAGACGACATAGAACCTTTGGGAATGGAAAGGTGAGGTCATAATCAAGTTGATGCTTATGAACGGAAGAAATACCCTAAAGAAGGTTTTGGCAGGTACCTCACCCACCGTTGGATAAGCAAGTCTAACATCTTTGGGAAAAGAATAATTTTTAGGACGGGCTTCAGATCATTCGTCGGAGTCTCCTCTTGATCTGTTGTGATCACTGTAATCCTATCTAAAAGACCTACACTACCCTTGCATTCAAGGATGGGTTTCCTAAGGGTTTTCTTCTTCTTAAGGGAAGAAGGTTTAGCAATGGTAAGAGCACCACCCCGGCAGAATCGCTGCCTTTCCGAGACTAGACAACCCCCAGTGAAAAATGACTCAACATAGGAAGATTTTGGCATAGGCATAAAATGAAGTGTCAAAGAAGAGGATAACTTAATTGGCTAGAAAATTTTCTAAGGAAAAGCCTTAAGAAGAGTCTGAAGATGAGGAAGGTTATACACACGAAACAATGGTGAGGAAGTTGATATGAAAAGTTAAA
Organism: Rubia yunnanensis; assembly: GCA_037428765.1. Lineage (NCBI taxonomy): Eukaryota > Viridiplantae > Streptophyta > Magnoliopsida > Gentianales > Rubiaceae > Rubia > Rubia yunnanensis. The sequence continues at coordinate 9,771,582 of CM075071.1, forward strand.
TCAATTTTCAAAAAAATGAGTGATTTATCCGCCTAAGGGACTATTCATTTCAGAAGGAATAATTATCGCCTCAAAAATCATTGATCATGTGCGCTGCTTGCAGAAAGTTCTATTATTCAACCCAAGGTCGTAGTACGTGAAACCTTAACCAATGCAGAATGTGCCAAATCGATTCAAATGCCTGGCGGTTATTCTGAAAAGAAGGAATATTGAAGGTCACACATGATGCATGACCTTCAGATATTAAAATAAGTGAAAACGGATGGTCCTCGCTGAATCTCAAACTTTCAGCTCTCTCGGGGGCTATTGTAGGGGGGTAAAAAGTCGAAACCCTCGCTCTGGCCAAAGGCCATGTACTACTACTCCCGATTTGGGCCAAATACCATATCATACATTTTGGTTGCTTGAAGCCCAATAGTCAAAGGGATCTCCGAATCTGATTCGGCCTTCGGATCACACTTTTTTTCTAGGTACAATTATGGTATACTAAATGTACAGGAATTTCATTATGGTAAGACTACTATTCCTACATGGAAAGTGCATATTTATCCCAGCGTGATTGGTGGGGACAACACCCCTATAAATACCAAGGTATTCATCCATTCTATTCATAAATCCCAATACTCAGATAGTATAATTTTGTTTGGACTTTGGGGTTAAAGAACACTAGTATGTCGTTGGATACTCTTGGCACTAACAACCGACTTTCGATTCACCGATTTGAGGTTAGTTTTGCCAAGGTCGTGCTTCAGCTTTATGGTTGGATTTGTTGATTTTTTGAGACTTTTGTCATGGTAGTTGTGTCGAATTTGTAATCGTAAAATTCAAAGGGATGGTTTCCCAATTTGGAGATAGGTTAGTTGAATTCAACAAGATTGACAATTTCTTGGGACCGGAAAAAATGAGTGGTTATACCGCAACATGGAATCCTCGTGTCCGAGGCTGGCGTGTGGGTAGAAACGACGACGGAGGCGGTGGTGAGGGAGAGGGTGAAGATCAGTCGACAGAGGTAGTGGTGGGGGAGAGGATAAATATTAATTTTAGTGGGACCAATGAACTTAAGGTCAACATTGTCCACTCAAATTCCGCATGTGATACAAATGGTATTTTTGTCATTTTAGGTGGGGTTAACGACCATAAATTCAAGGCCAAAACAGGATTGTCCCCCTGAGAGTTATATAGGTATTTTTATTAAATAGTAAGGATTATTTACTTATTTTTAATCATTTGAGAGTTATGCTAGTCCCCCTGTCCCAGCCAAACTTGCACAAAATCTTTTTCACGGTCTCCAACAAACATGTTTAACTGTATATATGTGTAGCTAGGAACAATAACAACACATAAAAAATAGATATTTAGAAACTACATGTTTTGATGAATCTAACCATATCTCACACGATAGAATTATTGTTCATATATGTATTCAAATATGTGGTCAAAGTTTGACATATTTGACTGAAAAAAAAGATTCTGTGCAGATTTGGGTGGGACAGAGGGAGGAACACTTTCACAATTATATGGGGTTATAAAGGTATATTGCCTTTTTCCCTTTGACTTATGAGTTAACAAATAGTTAACCTAAGTATTATTTTTTTTTCTTAATCTAATTGAGGTATTCCCTCTCTGCCCCATTTCAAACTGCAATTTAACAATTTATTTAGTTTAAATTTCCTAACTTTGACCTTAAAATTGAATTGGTTTATAAATATAAAATTATATTGTGCAATACCTTCTTAGATTTGTTATAACATACTCCCTCCGTCCCGGTAGTATTGGACTATGTTGTTTTGGACCAAATTTTAAGGTTGTTGAGGTGTAATGTGGGGCCCACGTGTCTGGAGGGGTATTTTATAAAACTGACGCATCTGCAGTACTTAAATGTGCCCAACGCTTAAAATACCTGGGGCTAAATGGGTCATTTTGGGCCTTCAAATTTGGCTGAATTTGGAAAGAGACAAAACATGGCATTACTAGTGGGACAGACTAAAATGGAAAGTATGCCATTACTGGCGGAACGGAGTGAGTATATTTTAAAAATATCAACTTTTTATTAGTTTTAATTATCATTAATGAAAGATATTAAGGATAAAAAATATTGCAAGTCAATTGTCGAACGTCAATGTGTGCAGGTTGAAGTGGGACGGAAGGAGTACATCTTTTCCCAAGCACCCTATAATAGATATTGTTTGTTTTCTGTCTGTCAACCGGGGGTATTTAAGTAATTTTATGAGTCCCTTTCTTTGAGAAAACGACACTGTTTTGCCATCAAAATCCCTCTCTTCTTCCCTGTTCCGCTTCTTCATCGCTTTTTTCCTCACATCCGCTCCTGTTCGATATCTCCACAAGTTCCTCATCCCAGAGCCTCCACCTTCGACGAATTCATCACCCAGGTGGTCTCCAGCCTCGGCTTTACCATCAATCCAACTGCAGAAGCAAGCGACGCTGGAGCTTCGCCTTCTCGCCAAGAACAAGCCGAGAATCGGATTAAGATGGCTAGGGATGGAACAAGGACAAGTCGGAGCGGCGACGAAGACAAGAAACATACAGTTGCAACTTGGACGGGCCGAGTAATCCCAAATCCAAAAGGCAACTTTTCCTGTATGCAAGCGATATATTTTTCATCAATTTTCGGCATTTTTTGGTTAATTTTCTCAGTTTCTGAATGATGATTGTGTGATATTTATTATGTTTGGAGTGATTGTTGATAGTGAATTTGATTATGAATTATTTTTTTTGCACTTCATAAATTTGATTATAAATGATTGCAAATTTGTATAGTCTATAAGATCAAAGTTAAAAATTTGATTCTCAAACACGAAGAAACCTAAATTTGATTCAGAGTGGATAAGGCTTGTTTAATTGATTCTCAACAATTTGATTCAATCTTATTGAAGTTTATTGTTGTGATGCTGTCTATTTATTTTTTTTGTGGACCTTTACAAGGCTTATCCTCGTGATTTTATGCAACTCAGATAGTGAGGGTTTTGCTGAAAAGGGAAGGCAGAAGTCTATATAATCCAACCATTTCTAATAGTAAGTCTTTGTTTTAACTTTTTTTTAGCTCGTGAACTACTACTGCTTGAGGCATCGCTATCATCATGATATGATATTGAATTTGGTCCTCTAAGTTCTCGTCACTATAGTTTGCCATATCTTCTTATCTTACTATTTTCTTATGGTTGTTGAAACGGTTTTTGCTGTTGCATTTACGCATGTTATGGGACAACGTCACTTGCAAACTTCGAAGGTGATGCCAGGTGGTATGATAGTTGAGATAAGGTAACTAAAGAAAATGGTTGATTCTGATTTTACACTAGCTAAAAGGCTCCTTAGACAATTCTTGAAGAGTGCAAGTTAGTGAGTACCTTGGCTTATGCTAAACTGTTTTACTTCTTATGTTCTCCTCAAGAAAATATTATTGGTGAAGGTTCACTTGGTCGGGTTACATGGCTGAATTTCCTAATGGAAGGGTACCCGGAATTTTCACTTTGGAACTTGCCAGGAAGCAACTCTTTTTAATTAAAAAATGACAAATGATCTGTGAAATCTAATAATACGTGTATGCAACTGCTTTACAACAATTTGGTGTTGCACAAGTTTCTTTTTTGAAAGATTAATTTTGAGAGTTGCTGGATTGCGAAATTGACCTCATTTAGTAATTGTGAATGAGCATATTAAGGTGAGTGTGGTCGCAGTTTTCAAGTTTGTCTTTTCATTAATTACTTTGGGGGTTTTCTACTCTGTTGATTAGATAGGGATCTAAGGTATTTGAGTTTCAGAATCTATAACTCATCGACCTGATATATTAAAGATAAGAACAACAATGAGGCCAACAGTTGGTATTGTTCAGATGATATTGCTTGTTTCTTGCAGAGTCTCTTAATGGCTTGGCTAATGTTCAACCTGAAAATGGTCTTAGAATAGTCAGTTAAGAATGAACTTGTTTTCGTGCCTTTCAAATCACGGGTCCCCATTGTCTGGTGGGTGTGTTTTTTTGGTGAATGTGTTCTTTTATTTTTTTTAATGATTAAAATTTTATACAATCAGACATTTTTCCGGAATCTCTAAAATAGCAGGTTGTATATACAGAGATGAGAAGAAAAAGTTGTTATGATCAAGCATATTACTTTTGTATTATGTCAGAAATTCTACAATGGTGGAATGAAGCTTTCATTCCTTGTTCATATCTTCAACTGTAATTGGCTTTCTTTCCAACCATGTCTGGTTGTAACATTCTCTCAAAAGCTTTCACCCTATTTTCATAAGCCTTTCTCCTGTCAGAGCATGACTGGCCTCTGAAATTCATTTTCCCGGAAAAAAATTGATTAAAGAAACCTTCCATTCTTTTCCCATTCCTTAACTAAGGAAGTTATTGGTCATAATTTAACACCAACCTACCGCACATTGTAGAGGCTTGCTTGCAAGTGCATTTTTGGAGATTTAATCAAATATTGATTATTTAAATAAGCCAAGTAACTGAAGGATGTGCCTGTGAAAAATAGATAATTTGGTGCAACGTTGTTAGCATTGAATATACAAAGTCTGTATGTCTAAATTTCCAAACAGCCCCTGCATTCTTCATCTTTTCTTGTTTTCTCAAAAAAAATTCCTTCTTTGTTTAATATTTATCATGTAATATTCTAAGGTTTATTGGATTTTGTTTTTGTGTGTCTGCATATCCATATTTGAATACTGATGCTGGTACTACGTCTCCTTTCGAGCATGGCGAAGTTTTCATCCTTGATGATGAAGGGGAGGTAGTGTTGTTGTAGAGTTTTTTTTCTTTTTTTATAGTTCAATTATTTTTCAAAAATGAATGTACTCGTGCTCGTATGATTGGTGTTGTAATCTTTTATCAGGTTGATCCAGATTTGGGGAATTATGAGTGATTTTTGGATGTGACACTTACTAGGGACAACAATATTACCACTAGGAAGATTTGTCAGGTGGATGACGTTTTAGATTATTACTTGTGTTTCACTTGTAGGTTATGGCTCTAGCTAATGGATTTTCTTTATTTTTCATTTTTTTTTAGTCTGTACTTGATAAGAAAAAGGAAGGCAAGTTCCTTGGAAAGACTGTTCAGGTGATGCTCTGTGTGTTACTTTACTTGTATTTCCATGACAGTAGATTAAGTTAATAATTGTTTTATGGTGATGTTTTTTTCTTTGATAGGTTGTTCTGCACATTACTGAAGCAATCAGAAACTGGATAGAAAGAGTATCCGTTTTTCCATGTGACTGCTGAATTAGAATTATAGAAAGGCAAAAAGCTCAAGCTGCAATATAAAAGGTTATTATGTAAGGTGCAGTGGTACTGGGTTTGAGTGGAGAGGGTTAGAGTAGAGAGGGTTCGACTAGAGGGTTCGAGTGGAGAATTTCGAGTGGGGGGGGGGTTCGAGTGGAGAAGTTCGAGTGGAGAGGTTCGAGCGAAGAGGTTCCAGTGGTGAGGTTCGAGTAATGAGGAATCGAGAGGAGAGGTTCGAGTGGAGAGGGTTCGAGTGGAGAGGTTTGAGTGATACTATGTTCGAGTGGTACTGAGTTCGTGTGGAAAGAGTTTAAGTATATGAGGTTCGAGGGTTCGAGGGTTCGAGTGGAAAGGTCCGAGTGGAGAAATTTGAGTGGAGAAGTTTGAGTGGTGAGAATTCGAGTGGTGAGAGTCGAGTGGTTAGAGTCGAGTGGTTAGGGTACCATCCACCCCTCGAGAGGGGTATACCATCCACCACTGGAGAGAGTATTATCCACCCCTCAAGAAGTTTGTCAACCACCCTTCAAGGGTACACCATCTACCTCTCGAGAGGGTAAACCATCCACCACTAGAGAGAGTACACCTTCCACCCCTCGAGGGTACACCACCCCTCGAGAGGTCACACATCCACCCCTTTAGAGTACACCACCCCTCAAGAGAGTATACCACTGAGAGCGTCGAACCATCCACATTAGCTCTTGAACCATGACCCACTCGAGGCATATACCTCTCGAACCATCCACGACACCACCATTCGAACCACCTATCCCTCGAACACCAACCATCCATTCCTGGAACCATCACCCCTCGAACCATCAGTTCTTGAACATCCACCACGCCACCACTCGAACCATTCACCTCTCGAACATCAACCATTTGGCTCGAGGCCTCCCTACCACTCAAACCATCCACCCTTTGAACATCAACCCTTTGAACATCAACCCTCTGCCTTGAGGGGTGTTGATTTGAGGCATCTCTACTCGATTCATTAACCCCCGAGGCCCCGGAACCATCAACCATACCCCTTGAGGCATCACCCCTCGACTCAAACCTCTTCACTCGAACCCTCACCACTCGAACCCTTTCCATTTGAATCCTCTATTTGAACCCTCCCTCTCCACTCGACCCTCACCACTCGAACCCTCTCCAATTGAACCCAGTACAACTCGAACACATTACCACTCGAACCTCTCCATCGATTCATTAACCCTCGAGGTCCTGGAACTATCGACCATCCTGCTCGAGAGGTAGATGGTGTACCCTCGAAGGGTGATTGACAAACTTCTTGAGGGGTGTATAATACTCTCTCCAGTGGTGGATGGTATACCCTTCTCGAGGGGTGGATAGTACTATCTCCAATGACGGATGGTACCCTCACCACTCGAACTTCTCCACTATAACCCTCGAACCTCCTCTACTCGAACTCTTTCCTCACGAACCCATTACCACTCGAACATAGTATCACTTGAACCCTCTCCACTCGAACCCAGTATCACTCGAACCATCTCCACTCGAACCCAGTATCACTCAAACCTCTCCGCTCGAACCCTGTATCACTCGAACCCTCTACACTCGAACCCAGTAGCACTCGAACCTCTTTACTCGAACCCAGTATCACTCAACTCTCCGTTCGAACCCAGTACCACTCAAACCCAGTCGCACTTGAACCCTCTCTACTCGAACCCAGTACCACTCGAACCTTCTCCACTCGAACCCAGTACCACTCGAACCCAGTACCACTCAAACCCAGTACCACTCGAACCTTCTCCACTCGAACCCAGTACCACTCGAACCCAGTACCACTCAAACCCAGTACCACTCAAATCTTGACTCGAACTCTCTCCACTCGAACCTCTCCACCCGAACTCTCTCCACTGAACCTCACCACCCAAACCCTCTTTACTCGAACCCAGTATCACTCGAACCTCTCCACTCGAACCCAGTACCACTCGAATCCTCTTCACTCGAATCCAGTACCACTCGAATCCAGTACTACCCAAACCCTCTCCACTCGAATGCAGTACCTTCTCCACTCGAAACTCTCCACTCGAACCCTCTCTACTTGAACTCAGTACTACTCGAACCCTCTCCACTCGAACCCTCTCTACTCGAACCCAGTACCACTCGAACCCTCTCCACTCGAACCCAATACCACCTGAACCCTCTCCACTCAAAACTCTCCACTCGAACCCTCTCTACTCAAACCCGGTACCACTCGAACCTCTCCACTCGAACCTCACCACCCGAACTCTCTCCACTCGATCCTCACCACCTGAACCCTCTTTGCTCTAACCTCTCCACACAAACCCAGTACTACTCGAACCTCTCCACACGAACCCAGTGCCTCTTGAACCTCTCCACTCGAACCCAGTACCACTCGAACCTCTCCACTCGAAATCAGTACCACCCGAACCCTATCAAATTCATAATGTCCTGATATAACCCTACCTGTTACGGCAGCGGCGATGATGGTTCGATGGTTGTGGGTAAGGTTATATTTGTCCACCCAAATTCAGCTTTTGGTCTAATGGCATTATTGTTATTTTAAGGTGGGTCAACAGTTGGAAAAGCACCGTCAACGTCGAAAAGTCTACCAGAGGATTATATTGGCACTTACATTAATTAGGTAGTTTTTTTTCTAACTTTCAAACGGTTGAAGGTTATATCGGCACTTTTGCTAGTATATAAGATTATATTGGTATATAGACAACAATTCTCCTAAATAAACATATAGACAATGATTGTGACAAAAACTTGTCTGCGTTTATGCCACCCAATTCATTGTTTAGTTCACATATACACACAGTTCCTTGTTTTTCCACAAGTTCAACGTTTCTTTTTTATATTTTACTTGCTTCATGTACTTGCAATATATTATTTCTTGAAAGGTTATAAAAATGATATTTTTTTATCTTATTGATTATTTAATAAATTCCAACAAAAATATATTTTTTTTTTACAATTTAGATAGTTATTTTTAGATGAATATACTTATAATTTATTTATTTATTTCAATTCAAATGTGACATGTAAATATTATATATTAATTAAATTAAATATTTTTAATTAAGAGCACCGCGCAAATCGTGGTGGGACTCCCGCTAGTTACCTAAATGCTTTGCAATCTATTCCACAAAGATTCTTTATGTTTTGGAATTGCAGTGACTTACCAAAATTTGAAAACATTTACTGTAAAACCTTACCTTCTTTGATATGTTGGGGCCTATGGAAGGCCAGAACTGGTTTTCTCTTTGATAATAAACCATTTTTACTAAATGCTATCTGCAAAGAGGTTGAAGACTTGATCAAACTAACATTTCTGGTGTGTCCTGGAAAACTGACTCCATCTGGTCCTATAACACCCTCACTTAGGCAACTTGTTACACTATCTAGACCCCCTCCTAAGCCAAATATATCAAAGATTTTATGGGAAAGGCCCGGCCCTGGCTGTATAAAAATAAATGTTGATGCATCTTGGTCTAACTGCAAAGCTTCAATGGGACTTATTGCTAGAGATTCTTTGGCTTGCCCAATTATGATATCCTCTGCTGCCTTATCTGCTGTTTCATCTCTTTCAGATGAAATTGAGGCTATAATACATGCTTGTCATATTTTCCCCCTTCTTGACCATACTCATGTAATTGAATCTGACTCAAAAATGGCTGTTGCTATGATTAATGACCCCTACAATGCTCAGTGGGAATTTTTTGACAAGGTTTACAAAGCTAGGGCTATGTTGGGCCGAGCTAAGCTCCAACATGTCTTTAGGGAGGGGAACCTTGTTGCTGATGCTCTTGCTAAATACCATGTTGATCCGGGTTTTTCTTTATCTAATGTATCTAGGCATATTAGTGGTCTTATTACTTCAGACAAACAATCCATGCCTTCCATTCGGGTTCGTAGCAGTAACCTGAATTGATACTGCTGAATGGAGTTTTTTAACAATTATGCAGGTTTGGAATGGAGTTGCAGATGCTAATACAACACTTTGGTTGATCCTTGATGGTGTGGATGTCCCTTTCAGCATATTCACTACCTCCTATTGTATAGATGCTGTTTTGACTATAGATTACAAGTAGGAGTTGCCTGGCCGAGGGAGAAAATTAACACAAGGGGTGGAGATTCTCTCCCTTGGATCGTAACTTCTTAAGAAACTGCACTACTACTGTATAGATGTACATATATTTAGGCTAGAACTTTTGGAGACAACAGTGTTGCCTCAAGTCTAGTGACCTAGACACACTCATGTACAAACTGTTTATTTTGATATAGGGCATGGGGAACCCAATACATAACTCCCCCACCTTCGGGTGTTTTATTTTTAAAAAAGAGGTACATAATACATATATATTTTTATGATTCACTTTATTTCGATTTGTAAGTTAACATTTTTTTTAAAATAAAATAAAATTATACAAATTTTTGTTTTGAAGTACTCTATGTACTCTTTTTTCTTCTTTTACTTTGACTTGTGAGTTAACAAACATTTCTTATGAAGTACACGACTCAATGTTTCCACTTTAGTTAATGCTCGTTGCATTCTTTCCATTTTATTAAATGCTCGTTCCATATTTTAGTGACGGGGCAATGGACATTAGATAGAATATTCCAATTCTAAAACCTTTCCAGGGTTCACTTAGAAGAAATATACTATGTGGTAAAAAACATTATGTAGACTATGGAGTATTAAAACCTTTCCAGGGTTCACTTAGAAGAAATATACTATGTGGTAAAAAAATTTATGTAGACTATGGAGTATCATCGCTTAGTGCAATATTATTAATCAAAATATTAAAATTAAGTTTGATGTATGTGTCTTACAATTTAATTAAAAATAAATAATAATTTAAAGTTTAAAGTTTAGTTATCTAAGAAAAACTATACGAGTTATGAAGTAAAATAATTAATTTAATTAGAAATAATTATATATATCTCATTGCAATAAATAAGAGTAAATCACTAATTAGTCTCACTGATTATAAAATGTCCTCATTTAACGGTTAGTCGATCTAAAATAAGACTTTGTCATACATAAATAAATAAATAATATGTATATATATACATAATAGTACAATGAGATATTTATGATTTTAAATATATCTTGAGAAGTTATATATTTAAACAATTTATGATTGATTATACATAGTAAATAATTAAAATCAGTAACATATTATAACATTAGTATATTATTTTAGACAACTTGGGTTTATGTCAGTCAAAATGACTTCAATATCCCCGGTTGACAGCACCAAGCAAACAATTTCTATCATATGATGCTTGGGATAAATAAATAAAATATGTATATATATACATAATACTACAATTAGATATTTATGATTTTAAATATATCTTGAGAAGCTATATATTTAAACAATTTATGATTGATTATACATAGTAAAGAATTAAAATCAGTAACATATTATAATGTTAGTATATTATTTTAGACAATTTGGGTTTATGTCAGTCAAAATGACTTCAATATTTCCGGTTGACAGCACCAAGCAAATAATTTCTATTATATGGTGCTTGGGATTAGGGGTGTTCATCGGTCCAAGACCGGAACCGGAACCGGAATCGCCAAAAACCTTGGACCAAAGACCGGACCGGTTAGTGGGTATTTTGGACCGGGGCCGGACCAGAATAATTCCGGTCTTAGACCGGCCCGGACCGGTTGGACCGGATTCTAGTATACTTTATTTTTTTACTTTACATTTTTCTATAAAAAATGCCAAATCAATTTTTTTTTTCCCTTTAAAATGTAGTAAAATAGAAGTTATTAGAAAAATTCACCTCAAAATAATAGAAGAATACTAGTTGTCACGAATAAATCTAAACTAGTATGTTAAACTTATTCATTATCATTTTAAATATATATATATATATATATATATAGAAATAAAATACCGGTCCATCCGGTCCGGACCGAAAAAAATTCAATTTTAGACCGGAACCCGGAATCTAAAAAAAATATGGACCAAAGACCGGACCGAAATTTCATTTATACAATTCCGGTCCTTACATTTCTGGTCCAATCCGGTCCATTTTATCGGTCCAGACCGGATCATGAACACCCCTACTTGGGATGAGATATTTATGTTTTTAAATATATCTTGAGAAGTTAAATACAAGTTATGATTGATTATACATAGTAAAGAATTAAAATCAGTAACATTAGTATATTATTTTAGACAACTTGGGTTTATGTTAGTCAAAATGACTTCAATATCCCAGTTGACAGCACCAAGCAAACAATTTCAATTACATTGTGCTTGGGATAAATATATCTGGAGAAGTTACATATTTTAACAAGTTATGATTGATTATATATAGTAAATAATTAAAATCAGTAACATATTATAATGTAAGTATATTATTTTAGGCAACTTGGGTTTATGTTAGTCAAAATTACATCAATATCTCCGGTTGACAGCACCAAGCAAATAATTTCTATTATATGGTGCTTGGAATTAGTCAAAATGACATCAATATCTCCGATTGACAACACCAAACTAACAATTTATATTATATGGTGATTGGGATGAGAAGTTAATAGAAAGTTTCCAAGTGTTGAATATAAGAAAAAACTATTGTAAAATAATATTATTGGGAAAAAAATTGCATAAACAGTTATTTATGAATTTCCTAGCTATAAAAGAATAAACTGTTCTAACAGGTAGAGAAAGTATCTTGTTAGACCGACTAACGGTTAAACTATGTACATAAGAAAATTTTTGTTTCAATAACCTTTAGGCTTAAACTATAATTATTTATATATTGTGATACGTTTAAGAAACTTAGAGTTAAAGGAACCTCGTATTAATAAATAAAAATAAATATCAAATCACTCCTTTAATTATATTAATTATAAATGAACTCATCCAACAGTTTCCCGCTGTAAAACAAACTTTTATGTAGCAGTGATTTCTCAATTTTCCAAAAAAATAATAATAATAAACTACTATAACTATGTCTCAATTTCCTATTAGCTCCTACATACACATAAAAATATTTCCACATGAAAATATTCGTATGTTATCAAATGTAAATGTTTTATGTTAAGGTGTTCGGATAAAGAAGATTTTGTCACGTGTTCCACAAATCACTTTTTATTTTCTAAACTATCCCTTTTTTTACTAAATATAAAATTTGTAAAACATGTTGCAAAATTTGATTCATCCAACACCTTAACATACAATCTTTGCAAACATATAAATTTTTTTGCCATTACCAAGTATAAAAAAAATTATTTGACAAAATTGAGCACGAGGAGGTGAGGGTCCAGTAAAACTCTGACATTTGGCAAGTGGGTGGAGTGAGAATTTAATTATATGCATTTTCTATTTTTTAAAATTTATCTGTCATAGTTTTACTGGACACTCACCCACGTACTCAATTTCCCCATATAAATCATTTTGGGCAAAATACTGATATGACCCTATGTTTTGGAGGTTTGTGTTAATATGACCATGTAAAGTTGAAAAGTGCTATTGTAGCCCTGTGTTTTGCATCAGAAGTGCCGATATGACCTTTTGGCACTATTCCGGCATTGACTTAGTAATTTCCGACATTAACCAAAATTAAAAAAACTAAACTACCCCTAGCATTCAAATTACAAATCTATAGACTAAAATACTCTAGCATTCATCTCCAAAGGCACCACCACCACCACGCTCCACCACCACCACCACTGCTACTTCACCACCACCACCACAGGAGCTCCACCACCGCCGCCATTCCACCACCACCACCGTCGCTCCACCACCATCACTGTCGCTCCACCACCACCACTGCCGCTCCACAGCCGCTCCACCACCACCACCGCCGCTGCTCCACTTGTCCTTACCGGGAAACGAGAACGTCGTTGTTTCATCGGGAAACCCAAGCCCCGCTGCGCCTGGCGCCGACGGGTTCAGACGAGGACGGACAAGAAAGGAGAAGAAGAAAATGGAATCGAGGAAGGAGAAGAAAAAAAGAAAAATTTTGTGGTTAATAAATGAATGAGGGCATAATTATCCTTTCACTTGCTCTGGATTTTTATTTTTAAAAAACAGAGGTATAATAATCATTTCATGTATTTCCATCCAAATTCAGGTCTCTAGGGTTATATTAGCACATTCTAGCAAAATACAGGGTTACAATAGCATTTTTCAACTTCACAAGTTTACAATAGCACTTTCCAACTTCACAGGGTCATATTAGCACAAACTCTGAAAACATAGGGTTATATGAGCACTTAACTCAATCATTTTCCACCACTCTATTTAAAAGGCAAATGGTGTGAGAATCACTCACTCAATGCGTGTGGCTGGGTGGAGACAGAAAACAAACCACTGAGTTCAGTGCGGCGGAAGGTTTATCAGTTAAGTTCAGTTGAGTGGTATCACATAATATGTAATATGGATCATCATCTCCCGCAACCGCCGTTGACTGGGCCCTACATGGCGGCGGCGGTGCTGATCGGTGCTGATGAAGAAAGGCTAACGTTGGATCACAAGGTACGCTTAAAGACTGCAACTTTTCCTCATTATTTCCATAATTTATTCAGCGCTCCTGCTTTTGCTAAGTCTTAGAGGGCATAATCATTAACCAGCGTGCAAAATGGCTCGTTTCAACGTTAAAACATGGCTGTTGAACTAAAATAAAAAAAGGCCATATATGACTCCTTAATTAACGCGATACGATACTATCTATATGCTGTTTGTCTGGCCTTCAAATTATGTTTTTTCATTTCTCTTTTTTTATTTAAACTAAAATACGTCGCTAAACTGATCCGAGTACTCATTACTGATGACAATTGAACTTGAACGAGAGCCTGAACTGCATGTAATAAACTCGAAAAAAACGGGACCTTAGACATATGTGGGCAGATGCATGTGATGTTCTCATAGTAAGACCTTAGATAAACGCATATTCAATCCGTCTCAGCTTAAGGTTCCGGTAAGATTTGTGCACGAGTATTTATGTATGTTGATGTGAGAGAGAAAATGACTTGGACAAATTTAAGCCACAGATATGAGCCAAAACAAGAAAACCTTTAGTTGGGACAAAACGAAAATTAAAATTAGGAGTAGCTGAAGTTGGAGAAATGCTTTAGCTGATGCAAGATTTTTGGTTGAATCAGGTGAGAGGAAAGTGGAGAAGTCTGTTTGCTGCTTACAAGACATTAGGAGTAGTGTTTGGTGGGCTTGTGACATCTCCACTCTACGTGTATCCCTCAATGCAGTTGAAATCTCCCACAGAAGAAGACTACTTGGGAATCTACGCCATCATGTTCTGGACTCTCACTCTCATCGGAGTCCTCAAGTATGCCACCATAGCTGTCAGAGCCGATGATCACGGTGAAGGTAAGAGTGGTACGAATTTGAACAGACTTTGGCCAATTATGCAACATAACATGGACTTGCAGGTGGAACTTTGGCCCTCTACTCCTTACTCTGCAGGAACATAAACATTGACGTTCTTTCCTCGAAGCGTTCGGGTTCTGATCGATCGCTCAGTAGACTTGGTAAATTTTTGGAGGAGAGCTTGGTTGCTAGAAGGGTGCTGCTGTTTATAGCAATTCTGGGGATGTGCATGCTTATAGGTGATGGTGTACTCACCCCTGCAATTTCCGGTAGGTTTATCGTGAAAATCGTGTCTGTTCATTAGATTCATGGAGCTTTGTAATGAATTTACACTCTTAACCCAGTCTTGTCAGCTATGGAGGGCATCAAAGCACCTCTTCCTTCATTCACCCAATGTACGTAGTACTTCTGTTTTATTTATATCGGCACACTTTCTAATTTGGGATGTAACTGGATTCTTACATCAGAAAACAAATTGTCTGAAACCATTTTAATGGAAGCTTGATTGTTGTATTGCAGCGATGGTGAAGCTTGTGTCGGCCGTTATACTGGTAGCTTTGTTCCTCCTGCAGAAGTATGGTACCTCAAGAGTGAGTTTCCTCTTCTCTCCCGTAATGGGGGCGTGGACCTTTACTACTCCAATGGTGGGAATCTATAGAATCGTGAAGCACTACCCCGGTATATTTAAGGCAATCTCGCCTCATTACATTGTTATCTTCTTCTCGAGAAATGGAAAGGAAGGCTGGCTACTGCTCAGTGGTACTATTCTTTGCATCACAGGTGAGCCGATCAATTGTAAATTGTGACGTGTCAAACTGATGCTATTGTTATCTTAGATCCATTTGCATTCTAGGGGATGTATAGTATGCTGTCTACTGATTCAGAAAACTAATGAATCCATTCATATCATTACTGAATCTGTACATGTGTGCAGGTTCTGAGGCAATGTTCGCTGATCTTGGTCATTTTGACAGCACTTCAATTCAGGTGAACTCTAAGATGTTGGTCATTTTGACAGTAGATCAATTCAGGTGAAATCTAACGATGTTAGCTCTGTCAGATAGTGACGCAGTCAGAAGATCGGAAAAGGATCGCAAGCACGAATCCTTGAAGAACAGAAGGGGCTGCAAGCACAAACCCTAGGTTTTGAGCACAAAACTCACGAAAATAATATTATTGATTGCATGCCCAAAACAGTACAAAAAGGTCTTTAAATACTTTTCGGAAATAAATCCGAATCCCAACATAATTCGGAAATAAAAAAAAAAAATAAAAGGAAATTCGGAAAAGAATAGGAAAAACAGAAAATTGCAGTTTTGGGGCTTCAAACGACCTCAAATGGCACTTCTGAGCTACTGACACCGTCCATTGGACGTGTCCTTGATCTCCTCGTCGAGACGGTTCCAACGCCACCGAAATCGCCTGATTCTGACTCCGTCAGCAAAAGTTACGCTGTAAATCGCGCCGGCCCTTTACGGCGATCCATAGCGTCCTCAATCTTCGCAGCAAGCCATCCTACATCAGATAGCTTTCCTGAGCACCATATATCCATCACTGGTTCTGACATACGCTGGACAGACGGCTTACCTCATCAGAAACCCGAACGACCATGCTGATGGCTTCTACAAGTTCATACCTTGTGCAGTGTACTGGCCTATGTTCATCGTTGCCACATTGGCTGCTATCGTAGCTAGCCAGTCGCTGATTTCAGCCACGTTTTCCATCATCAAGCAATCTGTAGCGCTCGATTACTTCCCCCGGGTGAAGATTGTGCACACGTCCACTAGGCAAGAAGGAGAAGTGTATGCTCCAGAGGTGAACTACATTCTGATGCTTATCTGTGTTGCTGTCGTGCTAATATTCGGAGATGGGGCAGATATTGGGAATGCCTTTGGAGTGGTTGTCACCACGGTGATGCTTATCACTACTATGCTTCTCACCTTGGTGATGATCATTGTCTGGAGAACTCCTACTGTTTTAGTTGCCCTTTATTTTCTTGTGTTTTTCGCGATGGAAGGCGTATACGTTACTTCTGTCTTCACCAAAATTCCTCAAGGTGGTTGGATACCGTTTGCTATCTCCCTTGCCCTTGCTTTTATCATGTTTGGCTGGTTTTATGGAAGGAAAAGAAAAATGCAATATGAGTTGACACACAAGATAGACCCAGAGAGGCTAAGAATACTGTTGTCTGAACCAGGGATCCATAGAGTTCCCGGAATTTGCTTCTTCTATACAAACACTCGGGATGGGCTGACCCCGGTGCTTGGCCATTACATGAAGAATACGCAATCGCTTCATCACGTTACTATCTTCACTACCCTTAGATACTTGCTGGTGCCAAAAGTTGTTCCGGAGAAGAGAATTGCTGTCAGGAAGTTAGGCCATAGGGGAGTTTATGGGTGTGTCATTCACTACGGTTATGCAGATTCCCTCAGTCTCAACGGCAATGACTTTGTTCAACAGGTTGCTCAAGCCTTGGTGAATCATGTCATCGTTTCACCTGATAATGAAGCATCCATGGAGGAAGAAATTTCTGAGATAGAGGAAGCAAAACAGTATGGTGCTGTTCACATTCGTGGGAAGACAATGTTTCATATTGGTAAGGATTGTGGATGGTTCGACAGATCAATGCTTGTTTTCTACCAAGTTCTGCACAGCAATTGCAGGTCTGCTCTTCCTGCTTTAGGAATCCCCCTGAAGCAGTGCATAGAGGTTGGAATGCTCTATGAAGCCTAAAAATTACGGCAATCTAGTGACATACTTTCCTTTGTAATTTTGTCCAATGAATACGTCAATTTACCACTTCCTAAGAATTTTCAGTTATGCATAAACACAAGCGCTAAATCTTCGCATAAATATGGACCAGGAGCCCTAAATCTTAAAACTCTTGGGGATAAACGAAGGCAATTAACTTTAAACAAAATACAATAAAAGGTCGGATCAGAAGTTTGCAACATTAGCATACAAACTAAAAAACCAGTTCCAGGCTAGAAATCTACACTCTTTCAGTAGGGCACTCTAGCAAAATCTAATTAAAACTAACATGTCATTCAGGGCATATCGTGAATAAAACATTGGCCACCAACTAGAACAACTCTTTCCACATAATGCAATGCCACAAGTAGCAAAAAGATTCCACTCAAGACAACATCAATCAGCCAGAAGAAGTTGATCAGAAAAAAATCAGCCAGAAGAAGCAACCAATGTAGCAAACCAATCACACGAGTAGATGCAAGTCCACATATCCCAAACAAAGCGCTTTATACATATATTATATGAGATCAGCCACATTCATTGGCATTTCATCAATTTGCGTACTGTAGTACTGCTCGATATCTCTCAAAATCTTGATGTCATCGCTCTTCACGAAGTTTATAGCAACACCCTGCATAAAGAAGCATGGAAGGCAAGGTCCAGTGTTATTAGCAAGCAGCTCAGTAGGTAAAACAGAGCACCACATATATCAGAATATCTGAGGGAAAAGAAGATTTCAAATAAACAACACCTTGAAGTAGCAATATTAGATTGAGTCATAAATTTATCACCAACTTCTTAACAAGCAAAAATGAAAGCAAAGACTTGCAAGGAAGGAAAACTTTATTTCATTAGTTGTATCTCGGAGATGCTATTCTTAAGGTAAAAAACAACTTTCGTGAATAGCATATCACAATCTAATGATAGCCTGATTGTGGAAAGCAAATGTAAAGAGTATCCTAATGGTAATGGATTTAGGCAATCCTTGAGGAATAAAAAATAAATTACCTTTCGTCCAAATCGTCCAGATCGACCAATTCTGTGGATGTAAAGTTCTCGATTGTTGGGAAGGTCGTAATTGATCACCAAAGAAACCTAAGAAAGTAGGACACACGAACATTAGAATAACTAAAAATATTCAGCATCTGCAAAGAACTGAAGGAAATATCATAAAGCAGCCACAGATCACAAAAGCCAACATGACAATGAAATTGATAACTGAAACTAAATATAACAAAACATCCAGAGAGATTTGCAATGTTGACAGTTTGGAAATGTCTAGCATAACCCATATTATAGCCCAAAGTAACCTTTTTAACATTTGGACATGTCTAAAAATGGAGACAATATATGAATACCTCTGCATCATTTTGACAGGAACTGTGTTGTCTAAATGCAGCAAATAAATCATTGCAGAAATTGCAAAAAAAAAAGTTGACCATCTACGCTCAAACAAGAAAACAAACTTAAATAGGGGGACCACATAATTTCTTATGCCAAAAAATTATATACACCACAAAGAACATTTTTATACGAGGGACAGATACATGTGTTTGAAGACAAGGAAGCAAGACGAAAGAACAAGCAGAAAATGTGCCAATTCCACTATTCATAGTGAAAGTGTTAAATACTTCTCTAGAGTACAAGCAAAGTAAGAAAGATATTTACCTGTTGAACATCAAGACCTCTTGCCCAAACATCAGTTGTGATAAGAACACGTGTTTGGCCAGATCGGAACTCTGACATGATTGCATCTCGCTCCTTCTGAGGCATATCTCCATGCATTGAAGAGACAGTGAAATTATTCTCTCGCATCTTTGCTGTTAGCCAATCGACCTGTCATATCATATTACAGAATTGAAGTGAATACGCAAGAAGAAAGCAAGAATCTAGAGCATCTTATCAGTTACTACTGAGTCCATGTATTTTTCAGTGGGTACTAGTACCACTGGCTGAAATCAAGATGATCCATTTGTCAATTAGCAGGTTACTTCGTCATGAGATATAGTAGGATTATTAATGAACATCCCTGTGTACATCATAAACAATGCAACACGCGGTCCTTAACTTTGTCACTGTTTCAGAACCCACGCTCCTTCCCCAAATATATGGCAGGTTCATTCAAAATATCAATCTCATCCACAAATTTACCCCAGTTACTCTCCTACACTCATCACTTTCTAATCTTCCCTCTCAAATTAGAGCCGCTCAGATAATCATTTGTTTCCTGTGAATTTGCTTACAATGCAATCATTCTTCTGCTACTGTTCAAAATTGATTTCTGAAACCTATGACTGTCATTTTATTATTTCTATAGGAATTATACAAGTAAGAGAAAACCTACTTCCTGTTAATTGTTAATGTAGGTACCAAATGCTGTCCATCGAGCAACCAAATCCAGGCGATAAATAGTAACGAAATATTTTCTACATGATGTGCTTCCTACAGTTCCTTAAGTATGGTAGATACCTAGCTTAGCAAGTCTTCTTGGTTCCATTAGAAAAATATATACTACTTACGCCCCTATTTAAGCTTTCTAATTGCTTTTGGCTCAATCTTTTATGCAAATTGATGTGGCACCTTTTTATCAGATGGGTTGGTCTAAATTAGGAATTTTAGGTGAATCCTGTGGGGTTCAGCTGACGTGGCACTAATCATGTTTTAGGTAAATTTTTTACCAAAAAAGAAAAGAGTAGAATTAGGAAGTTTATTGTGGTATGGACTAAAAAGGAATATAGGAAATTTATTGTGGGACGGAAGGAGTATATTGTATTAACAAGGTTTTAAAAAAACGTGTTTTCACAAGGTTAAAAGTGTCCCAAAAGAATAGAGATTTAATGTGACATGAGGTGGAATAAGTCCATGCAAAAACTTGGTATTATAATTTAGAGTACATTTCAATTGAATTGCAGTAAATGTTGTCTACAACAAAGGAATGCTAATGATAGTTTTACCTTCCGCTTTGTGTTGCAAAATATGACAGCCTGGGTGATGGTTAGAGTATCATAAAGATCACAAAGTGTATCAAATTTCCATTCCTCTCTTTCTACAGCAACAAAGAATTGTTTGATACCCTGCATGATGATAAAAATATGTAATCAAATACTTCAAGAATAACACGAAAATCTTCCCAAAATCATAAAACATCACTTGCCTCCAGAGTCAACTCATCACGTTTCACCAGAATCCGAACTGGATCTGTCATAAATTTGCTAGTGATCTCCAAAATTTCATTAGGAAGGGTCGCAGAAATCAAAACAACCTGCAATTAAAATGTAAATGTCTTAACAGGAAACATACAATGCAAGCATTGGAGAAATGTGACCAACAGAATTTAATCAATCAATGAATCCATCAAAGAAAACAAATCAACAAGACAGGCTGATTGAGCACAATTGTTTTCCGAAACATGAAGTTCTGATTATTTTTAGAAATAGTAAAATCAGGGAGAGAAACGTGGTTCCCTTTGCCTATTGGAGTCATGTTAATCACAAACTATTTAAACCAGATATATAACCCAGAGAGAGATTACCTGAAGCTCCGGAGGAAGATACCTATATACATCATAAATCTGATCCTTGAACCCGCGACTCAGCATCTCATCCGACTCATCCTGAATATCAAAAGATACAAAAATGTGGTCAGCATTCACCCAAAAGCCTAAAATAAGTATGTCCAAATGCTATCAGGACTCAGGAGTCTTAAACTTACAAGAATCAACAATTTAATGGCCCTTGTTCGCAAAGTTCTTCTCTTGATCATATCACAAACCCTGCCAGGTGTCCCAGACACAACATGAACCCCATGTTCTAGCTTCCTAATATCTTCACCCACACTTTTGCCACCAACACAAGCATGCGCTTGAACATTGATATATTCCCCAATTGCTTGAATCACTTTTTCAGTCTGCGTAGCCAGTTCCCTTGTAGGAGACAATATCAAGGCCTGCACCCTAAATCAAACAAAAACATCATTCAATAGTCCATCTAGTACACCACCTCCCTAATAACCATATAGCTTGTCCTATATTGCTCATTCTCGAGTAAGAGCTTAAACTCTGAAAAGGAACATATACCCTAATTGCGTAAGAAAGCACACAGAGCCCCAAATGGTCCTAAGAGAAAAAACCCAAAACAAAGCCAATTCTCAAAGCTTCAAGTTTAGAAAACCCTAAACATCTATACTACACAATTGCCTACAAAAACAAAAACCAACCCAATCAGTCACAGACATAAATTAAGAGCTGTATGCTCAACCTAAGCATCAATAACATCATCCAAAAGTTCATCTAGTACACCATATCTCTAATAATTATACAGCATACTCTGCACTGCTCATTCTGAACAAAAGCTTGAATTTCAAACAAGAAAGTATACCCCAACTGAAGGAGGAAAACACAAAAAGAATACCAAAATCGGTCCAAAAGAAAAACATAGAACCAAACAAGTCAGAACCCAAAGTTTCAAATTATAGAATCCTAATGGAAGAAACCATTTTAAGCTACCCAATCGGTCCAAAAAATAGTACTAACATCATCAACAAAAACATGTATGAAGCTCAATTTCAAACCTTAGATTCAAAAGGTCATCCAAGTCCTTTTAGTAAGTCATAGCCTATACCCTAAAGAAAAGCTTCAAGGCTGAACAAATAAGTAAA
Source organism: Rubia yunnanensis (assembly GCA_037428765.1). Taxonomy (NCBI): domain Eukaryota; kingdom Viridiplantae; phylum Streptophyta; class Magnoliopsida; order Gentianales; family Rubiaceae; genus Rubia; species Rubia yunnanensis. The sequence continues at coordinate 9,793,583 of CM075071.1, forward strand.
CCCCAAATAAAGGAGGGGAAAAAACACAAACGTCCCAAAAAAAAAGCCCTAACTAGAACAAACAAGTTAATCCAAAAGTTTCAAACAAGAAAATCCTAACATAAAAAACAAACAAAAAAACTTTTAAACAAAAATTAAGAGCTAACATAAACACAAATTAAGCTCAATTTCAAACATTGACCCTGTAACCACAATTTCCAATAAAAAAAATACACATACTCGGAAGATTTGGTGTCGACAACTTGGCACACGGTGAGTGCAATCATGGAAGTCTTGCCAGTCCCGGACTGAGCCTGAGCAATGACGTCACGGCCGCTGATAATCGGGAAAACGGCACGCTGCTGAATGGCCGAGGGTTTCTCGAACCCGTAGTTGTAAATTCCCCTCAGCAGGTCGTCTTTGATGCCCATCTCATCGAAGCTCATGATGGGCTCCACGCCCTTGGATGTCTCGAACACCAGGCCTTCGTCTCCGGCCATTGCACGACGGGCCCTGTTCCCGGGCACCACCGCCGAACCAGTCGCCGCCATGACTAGGGTTTCTGTCCGGTGCGGTGAAATATAGCTTTAGATAACAGTGAGTGCACAGGTAAATAGAAGAGAGAGATGACGAGAACAACGACGGCGGCAGAACCCTACCGTGGTATCGGATTCTGAATTCTGTGGGAGAGAGGGAACTGAACTGACCAACAATTAAAATCGGAAAGGGTTTTGTTTTTATTGGTTTCAGTGCTTTTGTTTTGCAAAAATGGCTCCGTCTTGGCACTTACAAGCTATTTTGCTGCTTGTAATAAAAACAATTTTTATTGTTTTGGTAAAGAGTCTTCTCTTGGAATACGGTCTTTTCATAACTTATGAAAAAATCAAGGTTTAAATTATAAATTAGAAGAAATTAAGATAAAATTTTTGAGTTGCATTAATCGGGTCATAAACTTATAACTACTATACGTTACATAATAATTTTTTAATATTACAACTAAGACTCTTTATCTTTCTATAATTCTAATTCAACCACATCTTTCCATATGCTTGTGGAAAGACGGTCTTTCCCAAAACTTTACCTTTGGTGGACTTCTAGAAAATAGTATATTTTTAAACTATAAACTATTTTTTTTAGGAAAAAAATAGAAGTTTATACTTTCAAAATAAGTTAGTTTTACTAATAAGCATAACTTTGCTAAACACATTTAAAGTCTTCATGTTTTAAGCAGACGAAACTTTAGCCAAAAATTATTATGCAATTATTATATATTTTAATGTCAAAGTCATGGGAAGACGGTCTTTCCATAGGCTTATGGAAAGACGGTCTTTCCATAGGCTTATGGAAAGACGGTCTTTCCATAGGCTTATGGAAAGATGGGGCTTAGTTAAAATAATAAAAAGTAAAAGGTCTTAGTTGCAATATTAAAAATCTATTGTGAAACGTGTAATAGTTATGAAGTTTATAAACCGATTCATGCAACCCAAAAATTTTATCTTTATTTCTTCTAATTTGCACTTTAAACCCTAGTATTTCCATGGCTTATCGAAAAACTGTCTTTCAAGAGATGGACTCTATTTTAATTGTAATGGATTATTTTCTAAAAAATGCTCAAAAGTGAAGATCTTCGTGTGTAAATAGAATAACTTTGATCCATTTATTGACAATGTCTTGGAAAACCCGTATTTTTATAGGCATATGGAGAGACGGTGTTTTAATTAAAATAATATGAAGTTGGAGGTTTATACTCTGCAGTAACTGTAAGTGAAACTTTTAAGTAAAACAAAACTCAAATAAGCATGAGTTTACCAAATAGCTTATAACCTGAATTCGACCCAAACTTTAATTGTTTAACCCAAAAATTTTGTTTTTTTAAAATAAAAAATCACCAATGGTGTGGGGATATTTATTAGGTTCCCCGGACCTTAAATAAAGCATATTACATTGTTTGCTCAAAAGTTTGCATTTCTACAAATTGAATCGGGTGCAAACTAGATATAGGCATAACAATTGCCACAATAGAAAGTCGAAAACTCCTATTCATTTTTCCCTCACCCATGTTAGCAAAATAATAGGCCTAATCCCCATGATGAGGTCTAGAACGGTCTTCCACTTTCTTGCCTCCATGACGCAGTTGGAATATCAAAATAGATCTGCAATCACAAATCTTTGAAGAACAAACAAGGGTTGCAAGTAAAAACCCTAGGTTTCGGTTTTGGAGTCCACCAAAGAGAAAATATACTCGAAAATAATATTATGAAGATAAAATATCTGAATAGTACAAGAGGTGCTTAAATACTATAATGAAACCCTTGAATGGAAAAAAAATCAAAACATAGAGCAAAAATTGAAAAACGGTAAATTGCCGTAAAACAGCAAACGGCATTGGCCTCGCCTAATTCGGACATCGGATGCAAAATTTATGCTCAAATTTTTATCGAACCTTGGTGGCGATCCTTATGTTCTTCAATTTTTTCCGTCATTCGCCCTGCATCACTCCACACCCCATGTCGACAACAAAAAAGGGGGCCTCTCGAGCTAGCCTATTGCACACTACTCCCCCATGATTAATGTACTTGAACTCTTTGAAGTAAGTGTAAGAAAATTGGTCATATCATAATCCAATATCTGCAATCACTACCTTATGTTAGTCCAGATCCGTAGCTAAGAAGGAACTCGGAATTCAGATCATCTAATGCTTAACAATTCAGCTTTCCTGACATCCTTCTATCATGTTAAGCTAGTCTCCACTTCCTTTGGAATTTTGACTAGCTTTTCTTTTCATCCAGCATCATGAACTCCATTCACATTTGTACATGTCAAAGAAATATAAACAACAACGGTATCTCATCCACAAAATAAGAGTTTATACTATTTTGAAGCTCTAATATATGGAAATTCTCTAGGATCAAGAAGGACTGGTCCTTTTACTTTCTAAGGTAATGTAGCATGCTGAAAAATATAATTAGTCTTTGTAAAACTAGCTAACTCTCCTAAAGCATCTGGTATAGAGTTTGATTCCCTATAAATATGTGAAAAGGTAAAGGATAGCTCACCGGAGAGATTCCATATTTCTTTGATCAGATTAGTAAACCTCCATGATATCTTGAACTCTCTCCTTTTCATCTTTAGAAGAATGAGGGAATCCACTTCTACTTGAATATCAGTGATACCATTGAAGAAGGTTGTTTCCATTCCCAAAATTAAAGCTCTTATCTATGCCTCCAAGGTGTCCATATTCTGAAAATAAAGAGCTTTTGCTATGAGTACTTCTCCCTGCTGATTTCAGATCACCAAACCAGCTTCTAATGCTCTTGTCTTTAAGGCTGACCCATCTGTGTTCTGCTTTGCTTCCTTATAGGGTAATCTTTAAGCCACTATGTTATGCTGTTTAACATGCATCATAGTATTCACAGGAGCCAAAGACAGCAGAGTGGGCACTGTCTTATTTTCTTCTACTCTCTTCCATTTAATTCTATGAATTTTCATAACCACTCTTACCAGATCTGAAATTTGAGAACAAAGTATCTCAATATTTGGTGTCTTGTTATCATATATGCAATTATTCCTAGTACACCATATAAACCATGTAGTAACAGATGAAAGAAATCTAATGCATATCTTGACTGTACTTCCACATTCCAGAAATGAAAATACCTATCCCAGAGGTTATGGAATTGCACATTTACCATATCAAAGAAAGATTAATCATATCACATACATTCTTAGTCTATTCACATTCATTAAGAATATGGTGAAGTTCACCTGATTCATTTTTACACAATGGGTATATAGATGGCAAATGCAAGTTAAAATCCTCAAGTATATTAGGGATGAGAAGCAATCTATTTAGAACTCTCCAATTAAACACAATAAATTTCTTAGGTAAAAATTTAGACCATAGGTGCTTAAAAGAAGGAACTTGATATTTTTTCTGTCTAATAAGATCATAAGCTGAGCTTAGTGAAAAAATACCAGTACTTTCAGGTTTCCATATCAATGTATCCTTGTAGTTTTCAAAAAGTGGAAACACTCTTGTTATAGAATCATGGTATTCAATTGGAAGACCAATTTTAAAGATATTACAATAAAATTCCTGGTAGTAGAAGAAATCAGATATTGTCAAATCAGGATAAAAAAAACATACATATTAGAGTTTCATACATCAATTAAAGTCTCACTGTCTAACCAGTTATAATTCCAAGAGATAATTTACCTTCTCCAACCTGAAGAGTTGTATTTGCTGAAGCAATATCACTAATCCCTTTTATTATTTTCCAAGTTTTAGAATTCTTTATATAATCTGGAAGTGACAACATGAACAAGGTCCATAGATTGTTTCCAGCTTACATTTTCCATCAGAGTTTAACTGAAAAACTCTTAATGACACAATGCAAGTTTTTAACATTTAGACCATTTTCTAAAACAGGATAACTTAGATTAGACCAAGATCTCCGAGTTTTCCTATAACCATATTCTGAAGTGCCCCAGAAAAAAAATTCAATTAAGACATTTAATCTATCAATAGTTCCTACTGTAGGTTTGATCACTGCTAAAATGTGCAAAGGAATTACTAATAGAACATGTTTAATCAATATCAATTTTTTCAAAGACACATTGGAAATAGTTATACTTTGTCCTTCCTAAAAAAAATGGCATCCAAAGTATTGGAAGGGAAAAGATCCAGCATCTATGCTAATTAAGCTAGGAATCAAATTCATATGGAAAGGCTTAGCATGCTTAGACAGATAGAATGAAGACTTCCCAAAGTTTATTTTTTGACCAGTTGCTCTTTCATTAACATTAAGAAAATTTTGAAGAGTTTGAAGAGTTTGCAATTTGGTTTCATTTTCTTTAGTAAATACCATTGTATCATCAGCAAAGCTAAGATGAGTGATTTTATTTACTGAATTTGGCAACTTGAAAAAAACTAATTCTTGACCGATTGAAAAGTAAACTAAGGTTTCTGGAAAAAGCTTCAGTGAGCATTATAAACGAACATGGAGATAGAGGATCCCCTTGTTTAATGCCTCTTGATGCTTTAAAGAAACTAAAAGGTTTACTATTCACAGGAACTGAGAAGCTTGTTGCAGCTATATTGCCCATAATACTTTTAACTTTTAAGTCATGAAACCCCATCTTAATAGCATTGCATTCAAAAAATACCATGAAACCTTATCAAAGGCTTTCATCATATCCATTTTGAACATCATATTATATCCTCCCAATATGTTATTTAGAAAATTTGTCATTTCTTGCATTACAAACATATCATCAGACAACTCTCTACCTTGAACAAATGCACACTGTTCAGGAGATATGAGATAAGGCATTATGGGTTTAAATCTCTTAGTATATACTCTAGAAAATAGTTTGTTTAAAAAGTTTGAGACACTTATTGGCCAAAAATCACTAAAAGAAGAGCTTACTTGCTTTTTAGTAATTAAAACAATAAATGCAGCAACAATAGCTTTAGGTATAGGTACACCGGCAAGACATTCCTTTACAACATACGTAAGATCATTTGCAATGATTTTTCTAACATTCAGTATAGAACTTACCTGGAGATGCATCCCCTGATCCAGCTTACTTGTTTTTTAGTAATTAAAACAATAAATGCGGCAACAATAGCTCTAGGTATAGGCACACCAGCAAGAAATTCATTTACAACATACGTAAGATCATTTGCAATGATTTTCCAACATTCAGTATAGAACTTACCTGGAAATCTATCTAGATCAAGGGATGCATCTCTATCCATTTCAAAAACCAACTTCTTGATAGAATCCAAGCTTATTTCCTCCATAAGATTTTCATTCATCTGATCTATAATCAGACTTGGAATATTTTGTAATAAACATGAAGCAACTGCACTCTCTAGGTCAATGTTTTCATCAAAAAGAAGGTCGGAAAAAAAATGTACAGCCTCAACTCCTATCTTATCAGGATTTTTAATCCATTGACTCTGGCTGTTTTTAATCTCTGTTATGGCCTGCCTAGCATGTTTTGACATAACAGAAGCATGGAAAAATTTTAGAATTAGAGTTTCCTACTGTTAGCCATTTTACCCTTGCCTTTTGTTTCCAAATAATTTCATCCCTAGTTCGTGCAAGTTTTAGTTTAGCCTTTGCTTTATTAAGTTCAGATCTGGTGGTTTAACTATTAAGCTGCAGATGTTCCATTTCTTTTTGTAAAACTTTTTCTTCAGCCTCTTTAACTTTATCTTGTATATTACCAAAAACATTTGTATTCCATTCGTTTAGAATATCTTTTAGCCAATACCATCACATAGAAGACTCCAATTAGATAAAAATTTATTTTTGAAATCATTGTGTGTGATCCAACAATTTTGAAACTTGAAAGATTCAGGACCTGAAGAATAATTAAAATAGCTACAGTGACGAGTAAAGGAGAATGATCTAAGGGATGTCTAGCCTTAGCTCTGATGCTTGTGTCAGGGAACAAGTTTTAAAGAGGTTCACTAACAAGGCCATTGTCAAATCTTTTCCAAACATTTCCATTTCTTACTCCAGCCCGTGTATAATGATTACCATCAGTAGGTAATTCTACAAGTTGATTCTCCTCTATAAACACGTTAAAATCCATCATGCACTTAAGATTGGGATGACACTGGCCTAGGTATTCACTTGGTTCTCTTATAACATTGAAATCTCCTATTAACATCACATGATTACTACAATGACTTTGCAATCAAGACCAAAGTGGAAACCTAACAACTCGATTATGTCTTCCATAAATAAAAGCTGAGTCCCAATAGAATGAAATAGATTTATGTTGTAACTCAACTAATAAAAATTGATCATGGACAGATTTCACTTTTACATTAAAATCATCAGACAAAAAAAATCCATATTTTATCCTTGGGGTCATCATAAAAAAGATTATAACCAATTTTAAAGCCATTGGATACTAGTTGATCATATTTTAACTTTGGTTCAATAAAGACAAACAATATTCGGGTATGCTTCCTCTTAATGTTCTCAACTTTAAGTTGAGCTTTGTCTTTCTTAATTCCTCTTACATTCCACACATAAATATTAAATGACACCATTAATTATTCAAAGACTCAGTATCAATTGTGGCCTAGTTTTAACTATTTTAGGCATGCTTGTATAGTCTTTCTATTTGTACTTCCCATGAGTGGTTGCCTCATTTTGTGATGTTGTTATATTTGTATCCAAATTCATGCCTTCTTCAGTTATTAAACTATTAAAAATGTTTAATCCGTGAATTTTTCATCTTTTTGTGGTAAAGTTCACTTGTTTCTAGTCTTTTCCTAGCTTAAGAAAATATCATCTTTCAAGACACTAGTGGCAAGAAGCTTGATTAAAGACACTAATCAAAGGTGCTTTCGTAGTTTTTTCCAGGAACTGCCTTCCCGAGAGCCTTTCGAACTCAAAAGTGACCAATGTCGATTCCTTATCAATTATGAATGTGGTTGTAACAAAGAAGAGGGCGGTTATTTGATAACTGCTTTTAGATGTTATATCACAAAGGCAGTTTTTAATTTAACCGCCTTAATTACCCAGTTGAAGGCGGTTATGTCTAGCCGCCTTCTAATGACGGTGTTCAGAGATCGAAAAAGTGACTTGAGTGTAGTTACAAAATCGAAAGATCATTGCATGTTGTATGTTGAAGGGCCGAAATGATTCAGGGACTGGAACTGTAAATCAGACCTTTTTCTGAGTCTAAAATGCGATCGGCTCGAGTGGGATGAGAAGGAGTACTAGCTCCATGTTCAGAACATGGTCATCGTGGAATTTATTATATGTGGACTATGTCATTTGGGTTTTAAGAACTCGTATCATTTTAACCTTATTTTTTCTCTATGGGCTTCTTCCAAAACTAATTTAGAACATTTCAGAGGATCAAAGGTATGTAATTCTTCCTCAATTGTGTTATATATATGTGTGTGTGTGTGTGTGATTGATAGATAACTGAATTTATTTTCGAAAGCATGTGTATTGTTATTTGAAATGGTTTTGATTTAGTTGAATTGGTGATTGTGAAACAATGTGTTATGTTTTATGATGGTCATGTGGTTTGAACATCTCAATTGAATTATAGTGTTTTTCGATGGATCGATTTGGATTGATTGGTAAAGATTTGAGAAAATCACCCGATTATCTCTCTTTGGTAAAATCCTTTCTTGTTTTAACTTTTGAACATGCTTCTAAGAATGGCATGGTGTGAGCACTTTGCCTGTGTAAAGATTGTCTGCATTTTTGGGCAGGAAGAAGTTACGTTCATATCTCATCATGCGAGGGTTTCAAACTAGTTACACATCATGGGTGTGGCACATGGAGGTTGACAATGCTATTGTAGATGATGTTGGACATAAATAATCTGATCAATATGACGTAGATGAAGGGTTCGATGAGATGGTAAAAAACATTGCTAGAGAATTCCATAGGAAACCCGAAGTGCTAGAAGCTTTGCAGAATGACAATAAGACGCCTTTGTATAGTGGTTCAAGACATTCGGTTTTGAGTGCAACTTTGCGATGAATTTGAAAGTGAAATTCGGGTGGACTGACATTGGGATGGCAGAGACTCTGAAACTAGTCAAGGAATTGCTTCCGGAGGGTAACAATTTGCCCGACCGTTTATATGCCACAAAAAGGATTCTTTGTCCTATGTGAATGGAATTGAAAAAAATCCATGCTTGTCCCAACAATTGTATGCTCTATATGGGCCCGAGGGATGAGGATCGAGATCGATGTAGGGTTTGTGGTGAGTCCCGATATATGTTAAAACACAACAGAATTGAGGTATGTGCCGAAGTTGCTTCAAATTAGAAAAAAAATGGCCCTGGCCTAAGTGTTATGGTATCTCCCTATCATTCCACAGTTGAAGAATTTATTTTCTTATAAAGAAGATGCAAAGTTGCTGTGATGGCTTGAGCACAAGAAATCATCCGGCGGATGAAAAGATTCGGCATACGTCGGACGGTGAGCAGTGGAAGAAGCTTGACACTTTGTACCCTGAGTTTGGTTCGGAGCCCTAACATTTGAGAATTGGTCCCTCTATCGATAGAATGAATCCATTTGGTAAGATGAGTAGCACACAACTCATGGCCCATCATGGTGGTGATTTATAACTTCCCCTTGTGGTTGACAATGAAGCAAAAGCACACATTATTGTCTTTGATGATTTTGGGACTACAGCAACCCGGTAATGATATAGATGTCTACCTTTCCCCTTTGGTCGATAATCTGATAACGTTGTTCAACAAAGGTGTTAGAACATACGACGATAGTGCCAAAGATTATTTCAAATTGAAGGTTTTTTTGTTTTTCACCATTAATGATTTTCCTGTATATGGAAATTTATCTGGGTACTCGATGAAAAAACCTTACGCATGTCATGTTTGTGAATAGAATACCTCCTTTTGTCAATTGAAGCACTGTTGTAACACCATTTGTCAGGGGCACAGGCGGTTTCTTCCCGAGGGTCACCCATGGCGGTTGACAAAAAAGTGGTTTGATAGAAAGGTGGAGAATAGAGAGGAACCTTTACCAATAATGGGGGTTGAGGTTTATGACAGAGTAATAGACATGAAGAATGATTTTGGGAAGAGGAAGCGTAGAGTTGCGACCGAAGGTAGTTGGAAGAAATGTTCCAATTTTTTTCAACCATCCTTATTGGAAGCACTTGGACGTAAGGCATTGTCTCGATGTAATGCACATTAAGAAGAATGTGTGTGAATCTTTGGTTGGAACCTTTTGAATACTCCGGGTAAAAGTAAGGATGGGTTGAAAGCTCGGCTCAAATTGGTGGAAATTAGAATTAAGGGAAGTTTAGGGCCAGTCATGAATGGTGATGATTGTTACCTTCCACCTGCTTGCTATTCCATGTCTCAATCGGAGAAGAAATCCTACTGTGTGACCCTAGGTAGTGTGAAGGTGCCGAGGGCTTATTCATCTAATATAATTTCATCCGTATCTGTGGAGGAGTTGAAATTGGTTGGTTTGAAATAACACGATTGCCACAACCTGATGCAAGAATTGAATGTCATTGCAATTAGGTCGTCATTACCTTCTCCCGTTAGATAGTGTATTGCAAAACTGTGTTTTTTTCAAGTAAATTTGTTCCAAAAGCATTAGTCTGGCTAAGCTCGACCAGTTTCAAGCAATAATAGTCGAGGTTTTGTGTCAAATGGAGATGTACTTTTCCCCCCTCATTTTTTGATATCATAGTCCATTTGATAGTTCATTTGGTCTGTGAGATCAAGTTGTGCGGACCAGTATTTTTGAGGTGGATAATCCCTTTTGAGAGGTATATGAAAATCTTTAAACATTTTGTGAAGAATCAGTACACACCAGATGTATGTATTGTGCAACATTATGTGGCGGAAGAGGTCATGGAGTTTTGTACTGATTATTTGAAGGAAATTGATTCTGTTCATGTTCCTATTTCTCGACATGAAGGGAGAGTACTTGGCAAAGGTTTAAGACTGGGAAAAGTAATTAACCCTACCGTGGATGATTTGTGTGCAGTGCACCTTTACGTAGTTTGGAACCATGTGGACATTATTCTGTATGTCAATATCCACATGGAGGAGATAAGGGTTATGCATTCCAAGTTCAATGAAGCATGTCTTTTGCAACAACACACAAGCATCTTTACTTTATGACTATGAAGTCATGTAGATATCAGTGATCATCCCCATACAGTGAAAGGGTTGGCTTGTCAACTATTAATGTCAGATTTTTCTATCTTCCTGTTGATGATCCTCTCCGGTCTAGCTTGCGTTATCACCTACAAAAGAGACAGGCTAAAGTCAGTCAGGCAGGCGTTGGGCCGTGCCTGCTCCAATGCTCCGGTCAGCCATGCTTACCATGTAGGAGAATTCTTAAGTGAATAGTGTTTAGATTGTAAATCTTACCTCGATTCCATGATTATTCCCCTTGATATATGTGTTTGGTGACTGATGGTACAACTACCGTACTGACCTGCCCATCAACCCACGTTATGCCTGTTACTCCATTCTTGGACCAAAAACCTTTGGTTGGGCCGGGATACTTCAGATGTTGTGCCTCTGGCCTATACATTATCAAGTCCCCCAGCTTGAGACCTTGTCGGTACAAAGACTCAAGGTCGCGGGCTGCGTAGTTTGCGTGACAACCTTGGTGACAGGGCGCAGGCCGCGTTCCAGGGTGTTGTGGCTTGGCTTTGTGCTCCTTTTTGGAGGGAAAATCCTTCGTCTCCCATGGTTCAAAAATCTTATATCCTTGCAACATTGCCTTGGCATAAATCTTGTCCATTACAAGAAACAACACCTATTACTTCGCCTCTTTTACCTCTTTGAAACAACACCTGTTAATGTTTATCATTTCTTCCCGGGGGATGTGGGTGATTGGTGCATGCCTTTGGCATTGGTGGAAAGCTTGGATGTGCTTGTTTACCTCTTCGAACATCTTTGGACAATAATATCCAGCCAGAACAAGCTTCTTAGCTACCGATCGAGCCCCCTGATGACTTTCGCAGGCCCCTTTATGGGTTTCGCAGATCAAGTAATCGGTTTCATGGGGGGTACGCATCGGAGGAGTGGTTGAAGATGGTCTCGGAAATATAAGATGTCTTCATTGATCACATATTTAGGTACCTTTAACCCGACCTTCCTTGCTTCGATGGGGTCCTCCGGGAGAGTCCCATCTTGAAAGTAGCTCATGATAGGCGTCATCCACGATTTTTGTTCCTCAATCACCATCCCTTTTGCCTCCTCCTCAATAATATGCTTACTTAGCATCTCCACCATTAAATGCCCGTGAGATTGCAAGTCCAAATATGATGAGGCCAATTTGCTTAAGGCACCAGCCTTATGATTCTTTCCTCGAGGGACTTGATTGATGGTATAATGGTGGAAATGTTCAAGGAGGGGTTTTACCACTTCCAAATAGCATTGCAAACTTCTCTCCATGGCCTCATATTCCCTCTTGATTTGATGGACCACAATTTGGGAATCATTTAAGATGTCGAGTTTTCAAACTCCCAAATCTTTGGCAATTCAAAGGCCTCTGATTAGTGTTTTATATTCTGCTTCATTATTCGTGGCCTTAAAGTCAAAGTGTAAAGCATAGGTTTAATCATTCTAATCGGGGCTCGTGAGAAGAACTCCAGTCCCACTACATCCAGAGTGAGGGACCCATCAACATACAACTGCCATGTCTCGTCTGGTTCATTATTGTCCTCAATCACTATCAGTTTGGTGGTTTTGCCAATGAAGTCTGCTAATGCATGGACCTTGATAGTTGTTCTTGGGTGGAACTGGATGTCATGTTCACACAGTTCAATGACCCATTTCATCATTCTTCCTGAGGCCTCCGGCTTTAAAAGCACCTGCCTGATTGGATGACTGGTAAGCAGGATTATCCTGAGACTTTAGAAGTATGGTCGGAGGCATCTTGCAGCGTGGACAAGGGCTAAGATCAGTTTCTTGAGGGTAGTGTAGCGGGTCTCTAGGCCATGCAGTGCCCTGCTTATGAAGTATATTGGGAATTGGGATTTTTCCTTCTCTTTTACCAGAACGATGCTCATTGCCAGGGGGATGTGGAGATGTATAAATACGGTCTTCCCCTTTTTATGGTTTCATAAGGGTGGGCAAACTTCGTAAGTGCTCTGTCAGCTCCTGGAAGGCTTTGTTATAGTCATTTGTACATTCGAATTTCTTTGCTTTTTAAAGCACATCAAAGAATGACAGGTGTTTTTCAGCCCCCTTTGAGAGGAATTAACTGAGTTCCGCCAACGATCCTGTGAGCCTCTAGACATCTTCGACTGTTATCGGGGCTTCATGTTAACCAATGCTTTGATTTTCTCTAGATTTACATTGATCCCCCTCTCCAAAACCATAAATCCTAGGAATTTACCTGCTCCGACTTCGATGATGCACTTAGCGGGATTTAGCTTCAAATTAGCTTCTCAGAGTTTTTCGAGGGTCTCTTTGAGGTTTAGAAGAAATTGGTCGAATCTCATACTTTTAAGCACCATATCATCAACATATATCTCAATGTTTCTGCCAATTTTCTTTTGAAGAGTTTATCGACCAACCTTTGATAGGTAGCCCATGCGTTCTTCAATCCGAATGGCATTTTTTTTGTAGCAGAATGTTCCCCCATCAGTTATGAAAAATGTCTTTTGATTGTCCTCTTCTGCTAAGAGTATCTGGTGATAGCCCCTATAGGCATCGAAAAAAGCCAAGACATCATATCCTATTATGGCTTCGACTAGCATATCAATGGAAGAAAGGGAATAACTGTTCTTGGGGTAACATTTGTTGAGATCCGTGAAATCGATACACATCCTCCAAGTACCATTGTGCTTGGGGACCATCACATGATTTGCTATCCATTCGAGGTGGAACACCTCTTTGATAACCTCAGTTTTGAGCAATTTTTGGACCTCTTCCTTTATGGCCTCAGCTCTTTTGGAAGCGAAAGATCTACGCTTCTGTTTGATTGGCTTTTGAGAGGATAACACATTAGCCTGTGGACCATCAATTTCTTAGGTACCTCCGTGAGATTGAAGGTGTCCCATGAAAACACATCGACGAAATTGTATAAGAGGTCCTTCAGTTGTTGCTTTATTACGGGTGAAACGATTTTTCCTATCGGCACCGTTCCCCTGTATTGAATGGCCATTGGCTCGGTGTCTGTAGGCTTAATCATTCCCATATTTGAAGCCACCATGTCCTTCTTTCTAGCCTCTTTGAGGGTTAGAGCCAAAAAAATTCTAGCTGCCGGTTGATCCCATCTAATAACTGATATTCCCCTTTTCATGAGGAACTTCATGGTCAAATGATAGAGGGACCATACCGCTCGTGCCTTGCAAATCCATGGCCTTCTGAGGATCATGTTGTATAGGGACATAATGTCAACTACTGCGAAGCTACAGTTGATTGTGATTTCCTTGTCCCCTCCCCCCCAGCTAGTTTAACCGGGAGGGTAATCACCCCTAGGGATAGCACTATTTTCCCGATAAAGTCGGATAAGAAAGAGGTTGTTCTCCTTAGGCTTTCACGTCCGAGCCCTAACTGGTCGAAACAATTGGCAAACATTACTTCGACCCCGCTGGCGTCATCCACGAACACCCTTTTGACATAAAAAATCTCCTATGGTTGCATGAATCACTAACGGATCCTTGTGAGGGGTTGGCTAGGCACTGGGTCAGCCTCCAAGAAGGTAATTGCTTCTTTAGGTCGAACATGTTTTTGGGAAGGTTCTCCGAGGGGCATATATCAGGACTGGGCTTTGATGATTGTGTTCGAAGCTTGATCGCCTATAACTCCATTGATGAAGTTGATCACCCGATTCTCCCCGTCCCTCCAGTTTCTGTCCAACCAAGCCTCGGCTTTGGCTCGGACTACTTGGTTTCTGAATTGGTCTCTATTATTCACCTGTTATTCTCTGCCGTTTTGATTGGCTCTCTTTTTACCTTTCCAACAGCATTTTGCTTGGCCTTTCGAAGAGGGTTTTCCTTTCGTACCCTCGACACAGCCAGGGAGTAAACCCTCCCTTGCACATCTTTCCACTTCTTGTCTCGAGTGCATAAACTCATTTGTGTCATGTCCCTATTCTTTGTGGTGATCACAAAATTTGGGGGACTCTTTCTTCCCATGGTAGTCTTTTTCGAGATGGGGGCTTTGAAACATCCCTTTATGTATGAAGTGTATCTCCATCTGGGACTTGGTTAAGGGAATAAAGCTTTCTATTAGAGTAAATCGTGTTTATGATTAGATTATAATTGATTCTGGATAAGTCATGTTGACTCAGCTAGAGTTCTACTCATATTCTATTTCATTATTGTACACTATGTATTCTTGTCAGCAATACACTAATAGTTACGGCAAATACATCTTATCATGGTATCAGAGAAGTGTTCTGATTCACCTTCCAAAACCTTTTTTTACGGCTGCCACTCCTTCTTCATCCTCTAGCGGCCGAAATTCTTCCTTCGTTCTCATCATGGCCACTGAAAAATTATCGTTTAATACCCTTCTCCAAATGCTACAAATTAAGCTAAATAAGTCCAACTTTCTTCTTTGGAAATGTCAGATTGAATACGTCCTCTTCCCTCAGAGTCTTTTCATATATCTCAATTGTTCGATTCCATGCCCACTTCTCCCCACTCTGCTAATGGCCGGCTCAATGTCTTCCACTTTTGCTAACGCTGTCCGTGCTCATCCCACTAACCGTGCGGCGGCTCAGGCAGCTTACAATATGGCCAAGGACGCCTATGACCTCTGGATTGATGAATACCAGAGGGTCTGTAGTCTGTTGTTCTCCTCTCTCTCTCTCTTTATCTCTCTTTATCTCTCTCCTGAGGACCTCTCCAAACTCCCGGCCTCGTGTATGACTGCCAAGGACATATGGGACAATTTTTGTGCCACTTTTCAGAATAGTAGCACAACCACTATTCTCCACCTTCGTGCAGATGCCCACAACATATGTAAGAGTGGTACCGTTCATAAACTTCACATACAATTCAAAGACATTTTTGAGCAGTTATCCCTTATAGGATATCCTAATTCTAATGATGATCAAATCATCTGGTTTTTAACTGCTCTCGGGTCTGAGATCAAAGATTTTTCTGCCTCCCTAATTAATTCTTCCCCTGCACCGCTTTATACTGACATTTTATCTCGTGCCAAGAATCATGAGGTGTTTTTGAAAAATATCCAAGGAAATTCAGTACCTGCGTCGGGCCCAGTAGCATTCTTTGCAGGTGAGCAGCCTCCTGATGGGTGTGCTTGGGATCACGCGTCGGCCGGGGGGCGGTGGCGCATGGGGTTCATGTGCCGCCAGAGGTGGCCAATCTGGTGGCAGCAGGGGCGGTTGGTTTGGTTCTGGTCCTCGTCAGTTCATGGATGGGGCTAGTTCCAGATGTGGCCATTCTCATTGTACTTAGTGTGGTCGTCTGGGCCATTACGCGGCTACCTGTTACAAGATGTTAGCGCAGACTCATCGTTCAGACTCTACGCACTTGGCTGACAATTTTCATACTTCACTGCAGATAGAGCCACATTCTTGCGCATCCGACTGGTATGTTGATTCTGGTGATAACAGTCATATGGCGTCTTCAGCTTCTGGCCTTGACAGTGTTGCACCTTACTCTAGTAATTCCTATGTTTCTATTGGTAATGGTGCTTCTATTCCAATTTCTCACATTGGTGATTCTGGAGTTTCTGATACTTTGACACTGTCTGATGTTTTGGTCGTTCCTGCCATCACTAAAAACTTACTGTCTATTAGTAAACTGACCAGGGATTTAAATGTCTTTGTTAATTTTGATGATCAAAACTTTGTGATTTAGAAAAAAGTTTCCAAGGAAGTCGTGGGCATGGGCCACAGTGATAGAGGACTAACGTATTAGACAAGGGTGGCGCAACACTTGTTTCCTTCTTGCAGCAGAATAAAGAACGGGCATCGTTTGAGCTTTGGCATGCTCGGCTGGGGCATGTGCCATCTACTGTTATATCTGGTTTACAGAAGTTCGGTCTCCTGTCAGTTTCTTGTTTATTACCTAAACCGCATACTTGCGCTCCATGTGTTATGGCAAAGGGGCAACAGTTAGCTTTTATTGAGAATCATAAGTGTGCTGCGTACATCCTGGATTTGATACATTGTGATTTGTGGGGGCCTTCCCCAGTTTTGTCTGCAAATGGTTTTTCTTGTTATACCTTGTTTGTGGAGTATTATTCTTGCTTCACCTGGTTTTTTCCCCTGCGTCAAAAATCCAAGCACTTACTTGCAGTTCAAGGCCTTAGTCGAGAATCAATTATCGTCCAAAATCAAAGTTTTTCAAAGTGACAGTGGCACTGAGTTCTTAAATACGCACTTACGATCCCATTTTGCCTCCAAAGGCATTCATCATCAAGTTTCGTTCCCTTACGCCCCGTAGCAAAATGGTCGAGCCGAGCGCAAACACAGACATGTTGCAGAAATGTGCCTCACTATACTTTTTCATTCGCATCTACCCTTGTCAAGATAGGATGATGCTTTTGCTACTATGGTTTACACGATTAATTGGCTTCCCACTCCGGTGTTACAATGGACTTCTCCTTATGGCCTTCTTTATCATCGTGATCCGATCTACTCAAACTTCCATCCTTTTGGTTGTCGAGTATTTCCTTATGTTCATCCTATGACCCCTCATAAGTTATCTCCTCAGAGCATACCCTGTGTTTTCATCGGTTACAATTGTCGTTATAAGGGCTTTCGCTGCCTTGATCCTTCCACTGGCAGGATTTATGTCACTCATCATGCTCATTTCGATGAAGGTTGTTTTCCTTTTGCCTTATCTTTGGCCTCGGCCACTAGCTTCGCTCTCTTGATTTTAGATGTCTTGATTTTTCTAGATGCTGATAGCAGCTCTGGTCTGCCCCTCTCGACCTCTGATCCACCGTCTCCTTTGCCCGACCCTATTTGCTCGTCGGACTCTGTTCCGTCGCCTATTAACCTGTTCACTCCACCACAATCACCGGTGGACAGTTCTTCTTCGCCTGCTGCATCATCTTTGGCTACCTCCGTTATTCAGTCCCCGGCGTCCTCTTCGGCTCCGTCTTCTCCGGCTTCTTCATCACAACGTCTTACTCATTACATGGCCACTATATCTTTCACTGGAGCTATTCCGCGTTGAGACAATTCTGTGGTCTTCTTGCTGCCCTTCTCACCCAGTCGAAGCCCATTGATTATTTTTCGGTGTTGAAGGACCCATCTTGGGTTGCTGCTATGAATGAGGAGACTGCTGCCTTACGGGGCCAGCACACTTGGGATCTTGTCCCACACCCTTCTGATGTCAACATTGTTGGCTCCAAATGGGTTTACCGGCTGAAGTATCGTCCTGATGGTACGATT
The DNA here is from genome assembly GCA_037428765.1 of Rubia yunnanensis. Classification (NCBI taxonomy): domain Eukaryota; kingdom Viridiplantae; phylum Streptophyta; class Magnoliopsida; order Gentianales; family Rubiaceae; genus Rubia; species Rubia yunnanensis. The sequence goes on from CM075071.1 coordinate 9,811,437, forward strand.
GATCATCACAAAGCTTGACTTGTTGCGCAGGGGTTCTCTCAGATTTTGGGCTTCGATTTCGATCATACCTTTAGTTCGGTAGTCAAGGCCTCCACTCTCTGGACCGTTCTTGCCATTGCCACTATGCGTTCCTAGCCTCTTCATCAAATATTGATTTGTTCAAATATTTTAATCGATTTAATCCTGAAGTTGTTCAAAAACTTCACTACAAGAAAAAAAGGGCTTTCGTGACCGAATTTTGGTAACTATAAATTATTTGGTCACTAATAATCGTATTAGTGACTTACATATTTTCGTCACTATGTTTTGGTCACCAGTGAAGTTTTAGTGACCAAGTGAAAATTGCGGTAAGCAAATTGGTCACAGAAAAGTGTTGTGTATGAGAGTTAAGTAATTTTGCTATCTTTGGTGACCAGTGGAGATGGCGAAATATAAAATGGTCACCATATTAGTCTTTAGTGACCAAAGTTATGGTCACTCACCAAACTTTTGGCGGGAAATATTATCACCACTTTTTGTAATGTTTTTTTCCCTTATCAAGAATGCATGTTGTGTGAAGGGTGCAAAAGGTACCAAAACAACATTCTAAGGTAAGTGCGGATACACGTATTGTTTGGACCGAGTAATATGGTACCCGCCATAGAGTATCAATAGTTTGATTAATATTGCACCAAACCCACTACTAGAAACTACCCCTTTTACAACCAAAATTTTACAAAATGATAAAAAAGTGGTTATAAAAATATGTATTTACAACTTTTTTAAAAGTCATGGTAATAACTCCCAATCTATTAAAAGTCTTATAAACTAGTATGTGATTGTATTTAGCTATAAAAATCTTTCCTAAACTTGTCATTTGGATTTGGCTGCGGAATAAGTATTAAAACTACAATTTTTGTTGTAAACTTTAATAAAATATTATTAATAGAAATGAAATTTCATAACATTAGGCGCTCACTTTTTACTTTGGCAAAGTCTTGAGAAAGACGATCTTTCCATAAACTTATGGAAAGACAGAGTTTAATTTGAATACTAAAAAGGTAAAATGTTTTAGTTGTAATATTAAAAATTTATTATGCAACGTGTAATAGTTATAAAGTTTATAACCTGATTCATGCAACCTGAAAGTTTTATCTTCATTTTTTCTTATTTGCACTTTAAACCTTGGTCTTTCCATGACTTATGGAAAGACCGTCTTTCAAGAGACGGACTCTTTTACTTTTTCCCGTGCTCTTCAATTTTTATTCTTTTGAACAAAAAATAGAACTCAAAACTATTATCTTCTAACCTTAACAATAAAAAAATTAAAATTTAATCAAAAGGAAATTCCCTTCTTGCAACGTGTTCTTCCCAAAACTCCCAAAGTTTTAGCCCTAAATTCCTCTGGTGCATATTATCCCGAGTGTGCTCTATCGATCCCATTATATTTGATTTGAGGAAAGAGTTCGAACGTGTTAAATTTGCAAAGGTATGTGGTTTTCATTAAATATTTTAATTGGCAATTTGTGAATAAAATTGGAAACTAAAAATATTTTGTGTCAGAACATGGGGACAACCACATTCACGCCTACAAGATCTTATGGAAGAAGAACAGAATATTATGGTATTTGTGATTTATGGAAATTTGAATATTCTGCAATATATTAGGCGGTGGTAGAAGCATATGAGGTTAATGGAAAATCCCTACAAATATGGTATTGGGTTATCAAATATATGAGATATTTTGTGATAGAAAAAATCCCTTTATTTATAGGATTTGGATATGTTTCATAAGCAGATAAGGAATAGGAATATTATGGAGATAATCATGGAGAGTTCCGATCTGCTCGGCTTTAAAAGGGGACATCCCGGCTGCATTAAACTCACTATTTTACTTGAGAAAATCTGCACATAGATTTTCATCTTTCTGAGAGTCTTGCAAAGAGCCACACCTATATGTTCCAACATACATGACATGCTGTTCAAAGTTCAGAATCATATGCCTTAATTTCTCGGGAGGAAAAGATCCACCGTCGACGAGTTTCGAGGTCAGGGGGAGTCTGATCAAGGTGGATCAGTAGCTAGGGGAGCTAGCAGAATTCACACGTTTAATTAGTAAAGATAAGTATTTTGTATGGTGTACTTTGTACTATATCTTTCTGATTAGTGGATTCATGCTGAACTGGGCCAGGCCCTGCAGATGTGGTAAATTTCACCGAACTGCGCAACCAGGTCGTGTGTCTTTATGCCTTACTTTATTGCATACTTGGTTAGATAGGTTATGTTGGAACATAGCAGTAATAATTAAGAAATTTTGGTAAAAACAAACTTCATTTGCTATCAGAGCTCGGTCACTTATTTTTCCCTTGGTTGTGTCAAGGAAAGTGTGATCCGGTTTTATCGTGGCGACCAAGGAAGGAGCTTCGGTGTCTCAGCCACCTCTACTGGAAGGCGACAACTACAATTATTGGAAGGCACGCATGAGATTTTTCATCAACTCACTGGATGAACTTGCTTTGCACTATGTTGAAAATGAGTGGAATCACCCTACTGAAAATGAAACAAGCTCTAAGGCGAAAGAAGGAGAGTCAAGTCAAAAGGAGCAGAAACTCAAAGACAAATCTACTTGATCCCCTGATGAACTCAAGGCCTCACTGGAAAATTCAAAAGCATTAAATTCTATCTTCACGGCAGTTGATGAACATTAGTTCAACCTCATCTCTACATGCCATCAGGCTAAGAAAGCATGAGATATTCTGCAAACTGTTAATGAAGGAACTAGTCGAGTTCGAGAATCTAAATTACATATATTGGCTACAAAGTTCAAGGAACTCAAGATGGAGGAAGATGGCACTATTGTTGTATTCAATGGAAAACTTAGGGACATCTCCAATATGGCGAATTTGGAAAGGTCTACAAAGAGGCAAAATTGGTGAAAAAGACCTTGAGATCACATCCTAAAAGGTTTGCAACGAAGGTTGCAACAATAGAATAACCAAGAGACGTAGCGACCATGAGCTTAGATGAATTAATGGAATCATTACAGACTTATGATATGACATTCCAACAAACTATTCAAAAGGCGTTAGCGTTCAGAACATCGTCATCAAATGACAATCACAAATATGACAGTGATGATGAGTTTGAAAAACTTGCACTTATCACACAAAAATTTCTCAAGAATGCTGAAGAAAGTTGTAAACAAGAAATCCCAGGAGAAGTTTGGTGGAAATAGACTAAGGCCACAAGAATTTGGAAATAATCACGGGACACAGTTTGAACAAGGAAATCAGCAGTTTCCCAGAAATCAAAGTGGTGAACCAAATCAGGCTGGACAAATTCAATGTAGAGAATGTGAAGAATATGGTCATATTCAGGATGAATGTCCAAAAACCTAGAAGAAACAGGGAAAATCATATGTCACCTCATGGAGTGAAGATGAAGAAGATGAGAAAGACAAAGAAGAACTTACAAGCAACTATGTAACATTTGGAGCAAAAATTTATGATGCATCGGGTGATGGATGTTATAACAATTTAGATAGAACCGAACTTGTATGTTCCAACATAGATTCGTATGAAGTGTCCAGTGATGATGACAAACTTGCTGTAAGGGATGAATAAATCTATAGTATATACAAAAATATGTATGCTATGTGGCTCCAAGTTGTTGATACAAACAAAGTACTGAAGTAAGAAAAAATTCATCTGACGAAAATAGAGAAGGAGTTGCGTGTGGAAGTTGCTGGATTCAGAAAAGAGAATGATGAGTTGAATATGAAACTAATTTCAGTAAACCAAGAGAGTTGAGACGTCTGAAACAGCTATTACCAAGCTGAACTCTGGAAAAGCAAAACTTGATGATATTCTGGTTATAGGAAAGAGCTTTGGAGATTGACACAGAATTGGGTATGATAACCCAACTAAGAATACAATCACACTCAAGTCAATGACTCGAGAGATACATAAGAACACAGTAATGCTCAAGTTGAAGATTTGAGAGATAAAGAGAAAGTTTGGAAAGCCTCATCAAAGGAAACCTCTTATCTGTAGTTACTGCTCATATCAAGGGCACACAAAGGAACAATGCCAGAAACGACTCAGGGATATCATGGCAGGACCTCAACTCTTGGTATGTTCCAACATAGATGAGGTACAGAAATCAAAATGATCAGAAAGGTAAGGGTTGTCAAAAGCTCTAGTACTTGCCTAGTGGCATATACTTCTCTTATAGTACATTCTATATATTCATGGTACTTTGATAGTGGTTGTGCTTGCCACATGACTGGCACTCGTAAATTCCTTACAAATGTCACACCATATGATGGTGGTTTTGTTACCTTTGGCAATGGAAAGAAGAGTAAAGTAGTTGCAAAAGGAGAACTACAAATTGAAGGATTCCTAGTATTCACCAGTGTCTTGTTTGTTGAAGACTTAAAGGTAAATTTGCTGAGCATAAGCCAACTGTGTGACGACAATATGACTGTGGGATTTCTGAAAGAAAAATGTGTAGTGAAACATGGAGAAGCCAAAGTTCTTTCAGGTATTCAATCATCAGATAATTGTTATCTGCTGGAACAGGAAGTGAGGTGTATGATCTCTAAACAAGATGAAGGATTTTTGTGGCACGGAAAGCTCGGTCACATCAATTACAAAAACTTGGTGAAAATTGCAAATGCAAAGGCAGTACAAGGTATGCCTACATTGACAAGCAAAGGCAAAATTGTATGTGGACCATGTCAACAAGGTTTACAAATTCGATCTCACCACTCTCCAGTTCAATATATAACTACCTCAAGAAATCTGGAATTGTTGCACATTAATTTGATGGGTCAAATCAATACACCTAGTATAGGTGGCAAGAAATATATTTTTGTGTGTGTTGATAATTTCTCCAGATTTACGTAGGTAGTTTTTCTAAAAGAAAATCTAATACTGTGGAAGTGTTTAGAAGTCTTATGAAAAATTACAGACTGAAAAGGGAAGTCCAGTCGGGAAGATTGATCGAATTCGTAGTGATCATGGTAGGGAATTTGAAAACTCTCAATTCAGTGATTTTTATGATGAGCTTGGAATTCAACATGAGTTTTCTGCACCAATCACCCCTTAGCAGAATGGCGTTGTAGAATGGAAAAACATAACGTTTCAGGAGATGGCTCAAGTCATGTTAGCCGAAGAAAGAAATTTACAAAAAAAATGGTGGGCAAAAGCCGTTAACACAGGTTGCTATACAATCAATCAAGTATATCTGCTTCCATTCACAAGTAAAACTTCTTACGAGATTTGGAAAGGCAAGAAACCAAATGTCTTATACTTTCGTGTGTTTTGAAACAAGTGCTACATTCTCAGAGATAGAGCAATTGGCGAAATTCGATAATTGATGTGATATTGGAATCTTTCTTGGTTATTCTGTGAACAATCGGGCTTGTTGTGTTTATAATATTTGGACAAACACACTCATGGAATCTATAAACATTATTGTGGATGACTCTGAAGAAGGATAAGGTTCAGATGTTGTAGAAGATGAACCCGATAAAGACCATGTTCCAACACAGCATAGTCAACCTGACAAGCTAGACCCAGAGCATGTTGGAACATTTGAGCAGACTGATTACCTTGCTGAACCAGAAGATATTGAGTATGTTGGAACATCATCTCCCACTGCTTTATCCTATGTTCCAACACATGAAGAACCTAAATGAATGACAAGGAGTACTCGATCAATCCCTTGGGTTGATTACAGGAAGTTAGCAGGATTACAATGCTTCATCTCTCTCATTGAACCCAAGAACTACAAGGAGGCATTACTGGACGAATACTAGATTGTAGCAATACAAGAAAAACTCGGTCAGTTTGCATGAAATGATGTATGGTATCTCACTCTTCGTCCTAAAGGTGTAAATGTTATCGGCACAAAGTGGATATTCAAGAATAAATCTAATGCTGATGGACAAATCACTCGAAACAAAGCTAGATTGGTTGCTTAAGGATATACACAAGTTGAAGGAGTCGACTTTGATAAGACATTCGCACCAGTTGCCAGGTTAGAGTCCATTCAAATTTTACATGATATTGCCTGCTTCACGAACATTACTCTGTATCAAATGGATGTCAAGAGTTCTTTTCTAAATGGTGTGGTGAATGAAGAAGTATATGTGGAACAACCTAAAAGATTTGAGGATCCTCATTACCCTCATCATGTGTATCACCTCAAGAAGGCTTTATATGGTTTAAAGCAAGCACCAAGGTCATAGTATGAACGACTTACTAACTTTGCTCTTAAGAAAGGTTTTCGTCGAGAGGGAGTATATCACACTTTATTTGTGCTTGAAAAGGCATAAAAAATTCTGATTGCTCAAATTTATGTTGATGACATAGTATTTGGCTCAACTTTACAAGATTTCGTCACTATTATGCAGGATGAATTTGAGATAAGCATGGTTGGAGAACTCACATATTTTCTAGGACTACAAGTTAAGCAAGGAAAAAATGGCCTGTTTATAAATCAGATTAAGTATGCCCTGAATTTAGTAAAGAGATTTGGTTTAAGCAATGTCCGAGCAGCTCGAACACCTATGGGTTTCTGACAAACTAGTAAAGGATGAGAAAGGAGTCCAGATGATTAGAAGTTATACAGGGGCATGATTGGGAGTCTATTGTATTTGACATCAAGTAGACCAGATATATGTTTCTGCGTAGGAATATATGCAAGATTTTAGGCCGACCCAAAGGAATCTCATCTAACTGCAGTCAAAAAATTTATTCGATATGTAAGTGGGACTTCTGAGTATGGTGTCTGGTATTCTAAAAATCAAAATTCTGATCTAATTGGGTACAGTGATTTTGATTGGGCTGGTAATGCTGATGATCGTAAAAGCACTACAGGTGGATGTTTTTTCATTGGTACGAATCTAGTTTCTTAGTATAGTAAGAAATAAAATGTGATCTCTTTGTCTATTGCGGAAGCTGAATATCTTACTGCTGGAAGTTGTTGTGCACCACTATTGTGGATGAAGCAAATGATGAACGACTATGGAATTCATCAAGGCCCTTTGAAGACTTTATGTGACAACACAAGTGATATTAATATTTCTAAATATCCAGTCCAGCACTCTTGAACCAAGCATATTGACATCAGGTATCATTTTATTCGAGATCTTGTTGAAAGAAAGAAAGTAGTGGTGGTCTATGTTCCAACATCTAAGCAATTTTCAGATATTTTACAAAACCATTGGACACTGTTACATTTGAAATTCTCAGACAACACTTAGGTGTCTGTCAAATTTGAGGTATTTTTTTATTTAGCTGTAAATATTTTTTTTCACTTTTTTTAAAAACAAAAAAAATATTTAAAAAGGAAGGAAGAAAAGACCACCAAAATTGAAGTTATGGTATGTTGGAAGTTCAAGAAGGTGTGTCTTGAGTTGACAAGTGAGAAAAGTAAAATTATTACTTTTCTTGGAAAGGTAAAAAGCTTTTTTGCGGCAAAAGAGGTAAAAAGTGAAGAGTTTGTATTTTGTTCAAAATTGTCTCCATCTCTCCATATCCCTCATTTTTTGGCATTCTCTCATACATTCCTTGGTGTTCTCGGATTCTTGTTGCCAAAATATGTTGTGTGTGTATATCCTGAAAAGGCTAAAGCAAAATCTTCTCTCTCTCACAACAAACCTCTGCTGAAAATATGTCTTCAAGCCCTAAAATTCCTGTGGTCGAGAAGGAGACTCAAGAAACCTCCCACCCTCCAGAGGATGACAATGTTGAGCAGTGGGAAGAAAATGTGAAGGTTGACTCAACCTGTGATGCCAGCCAGAGTGAAGAACCTAAAGACAAAGGGAAAGCTCCATATCAAAAGGTACCAAGACCGGATCCTCCTACTTTAAAGTTGATGGAATTTAAATCCGTAGATGATATTTTTGAGTGGCTTGAAGCCAATTGAACAACAGTAGATATGTCTAAATTAAAAATTTTAGAAGGAGAATTTTTGAGTGTAAACGCTAAAGAATTGTTTTCTGGAGATGTTGGTGAGCTGGAGGACATTAAAAATTATGAAGTTAGAATATTGAGGGGGAAATATGGTGTTTACAATGGGAAGGACAAGTTCCATGTATAGTCGTTTATCTCTATCCCTAGTAGCATTAAGATTGAAGAAATATGTGATAATGAGGCTGAGGGACTGGAGGTGGTTAAGTCCACTGATAGGATGCCCATGGGATTTTATAGTGCTAATGCTGCCCAGAGAATGGAATAATTGAGAAAACCTGTGATCATAGAGATTACAGACGGTGAAAAGGGAGATAATGTTTGGTATGTTCCAACACAGAGGGCAGATTCAGAAAGGGCCGAAGATATGGAGATTTGTGATGTTGACATGGGAGGTCAAGACCAGTTTGATGTCACTGGAAATGCATATGATGACTTGGAGTATTCAGACGAAGGAAAGATAGGAGGATTTGATTTGAGGCAAGAGGAATCAGATAAAGAAAAGGATGTTGGAACACGGGGTGAGACAGAGTTAGCTGAGCAAGAAGAAGAGGTTGAAAAGTCTGAGTATGTTCTAACACAAGAAGTTGAATTGAACCACTCCAGTGATGAAGTGTTAGATGAATTCTTCCAAGCTGCAAGGGCTCAAAGGAAGATGCCAGTTACTGAGGACTCCCCACCAACCAAGAAACCCAAGAAAACCCAAACTGCTCCTAAGAAGAAGTTGATGTCGCATCCTCCTGTAAGTGAAGCACTGGATTTTTCATATTTTGATATCAATTGGGAGAAGATCGGAGAGGTGTTTACTAAGAGAAAGATAATCTCCGAGAGACCAGTAGATCTAGAGGCATATAGGGCTAGTGGTTTTTTGGACTTTTTGGAAACAATTGGGATGAAAAGGGCTGCTACAATACAATTTCAGTATAACAAGAAGATTGTTACTGAAGTGTATTCTAAACTGGTGGCTGGAAACTTGGAGGTTGATTCCCCATGGTATGCTAGGGTCTATGTTAGGGGGAAAATTATTGATTTCTCGGCAGCCATGATAAACAAAATTTTGGGGCTGAAAACTTTATATTTTGAGGAAGTTTTTCCAGATAATTTGGATGTGTCTGATGACAGGATTCTGGAAGTGGTTTCAGGTGGATACAAGACAGAATGGTCTGATACATGATACTCACATGCTTCCTGCCTATCCTCTAGATTTTTTGGTTTGTATCAGGTGGCTGTGAACTGTTGGATGCCATCTTCCAACACTAGTGCTCTGACAAGAGAAATGGCGAAGCTGCTGTACTGTGTTGGACCACAGAAACCAGTCAACCTGGGATTATTTATTCAGCATAGTCTGGTTAGGCAAGCCTCCAAAGGCTAAACATGCTCTGGTATACAAGATAGAATGCCCTGAAATAGGATACTCACATGATTCCTGCCTATCCTCTATATTTTTTGGTTTGTATCAGGTGGCTATGAACTGTTGGATGCCATCTTTCAACACTACTGCCCTGACAAGAGAAATGGCAAAGGTGTTGTACTGTGTTGGAACACAGAAACCAGTCAACCTGGGATTATTTATCCAACATAGTCTAGCTAGGAAAGCCACTGCTCCAAAGGCTAAACATGCTCTGGTATACCCCTGTCTGATATCTTCTTTGGCTAAGAGTGCTAAGGTGAAGGGCAAAGCAAATGATGCCATCATTGATACGGAGTTTGTCCGTCCGAACAAGAAGACCTTTGGCATGCGGCAAGTGCATGATCTGCCATGGAATTCTGAAGATACAACATCTGCAGATGCTGAAAAGAAGGCCAAGTTAGTGGGGCTCAATGCAAGGTTGGGGGCTATAGTCATCCAAATTGTAACCCTTGAAGCAGAGAAGGCCAGATATGAGAGGGAGAAGGCTCAGATGGAGGCACAGGAAGCTGTTCCTGAACAGGATTGATAATTTTGAAGTGTCCATGTTCCAACATAGATCACGTGTTATGCTCAGGGGGGGGGGGGGCTGGTTTTATTATCTTCTTGAAGTTTATTTATGTGGTTTATTGCCTTTGGCATATTCCTGGCCCCAGGGGGAGATTTTTTAATGATTTTGGATATTATTTTTTGGATGACTGTAATTTGAATATTATTTTTCGGTATTCTGGAGTTCTGATTTTCAAATGGTATTCTTTTTTTATCAGATTCAGTAGTTTGCATATGTTCCAATATAGGTGGATTTCTGGAAGACTTATGAGAATAATTAGAAGTTTTTCATTGTGTTCTTATTTTCAAAATGGTTGGGTCCACAAAATGCCAAAGGGGGAGATTGTAAAGTCAAGTGATTTTCATTGAGTATTTTAATTGGCAGTTTGTTAACAAAATTGGAAATGAAAAACATTCCATGTTGAAACACGCGAACAACCACATTCACGCCTACAAGATCTTACGGAAGAAGAACAAAATATTATGGTATTTGTGATTTATGGAAATCTGAATATTCTGCAATATATTAGGCTGTGGTAGAAGCATATTAGGTTAATGGAAAATCCTTACAAATATGGTATTGGGGTTATTGAATATATGAGATATATTGTGATAAGAAAAATCCCTTTATTTATAGGATTTGGATATGCTTCAATAGCAGATAAGGAATATGAATATTATGGAGATAATCATGGAGTGTTTTGATCTGCTCATGGCTTTAAAATGGGACATTCCTGCTGCATTAAACTCACAATTTTAATTGAGAAGATTTGCACACTGATTTTCATCTTTCTAAGAGTCTTGCAAAGAGCCAAATCTATATGTTCCATCATACATGACCTGTTGTTTAAAGTTCATAATCATATGCCTTAATTCCTCAGGAGGAGGAGATCCAGCGTCGATGAGTTTATAGGTCAGAGGGAGTCTAATCAAGGTGGATCAGTAGCTAGGGGAGCTAGCAGAAGTCACACGTTTAATTAGCAAAGATAAGTATTTTGTATAGTGTACTTTGTACTGTATCTTTCTGATTATCAAATTCATTCTGAACTGGACCAGGTAGGTGGATTTCATCGAACTGCGTAACCAAGTCTTGTGTCTTTATGCTTACTTTATTGCATACTTGGTTAGATAGATTACGTTGGAACATAGCAATAATAATTAAGAAAATTTGGTAAAACCAAATTTCATTATTGATCATCTACTTGAATACCCAAATCTCTTATATTGCAGTACTAGATAGCAAGGGTACGGTAAATAGGTCATGGTATCCATATCGGGTACTTATCGGGTATGGATTTGGCAAGGGTACGGTACAAAACATCCCCCACAACTAGAAAAATGGCCTTTTCTGGCACATTTTTAAGGACACTCTTAAGTCAATGTAGGCAAGGGTACGGTAAAAAACATCCCCCACAGATAGAAAAATGGCCTTTGCCGACACATTTTTAAGGACACTTTTAAGTTTATGTTGTAATACATGGCTATTAGGACATTGTGCTTATTACTAGACACTAACAAAAAAGTGAATACAAAGAATTGTGTGAGACCGTCTCACCATAATATATGGTGAGACAAAGGATTAAATTGTAAATAGAATAAATGCCCTAAAAAAAGCGCACAGAGGAGCCACAGTGAGTACAGACTACGCACGTATGCGCGTGATGTGAATGGGGAAATAAGCTGGGACACTACTCCACACACACGTGATGTGAATGGGGGAAATAAGCTGGGCAAAATCGTACTCCCTCTGTCCTTGAATAATTTGCAAGAAAAAGGAAAGTGGAGGCAAAATTAAAAAATGCCAAAAGGACCCTTTTCAGTCCAAAAAGCTGAAAGGTACAAGTCAAAATCAACAAATTACATGCCCCCAATTTGACTAAAAACAGTGCTAAATAATGTCAAAGATGTGATTATTCCTTCCAAAAGTTCATCTTTGGCTCCAAAATATTTAGTTTTGGAGCCAATTTTACACTTTTTCGTTCACTTTTCACTACCTCCAGAATTCTCATCTATAAAAAGGGACATTTATTACAACACTCAATCACACCCTACAAAACTAAAAACTAGAGCCCTCAGAATCCTTTTTGGCCAGTTATTCTTGAACAGGTCGAATTCAGAAATCTCTAACCTATATTCTTTATGATCTTTAGCATCGAGCAAAAATAAGGCTATGATGGTGGGGAGAAACCTCACTGATGAACAAAGGCAGAAGATTGCCCATTTTCTCCTTCAACAAAAAAATGGGTAGCTTGAGAATAACAGTAGAGTCGAGGCAGCAGAAAGATGGTCATGCTTAGTTTGGACCATCAGCACAATCTGGGTGTGGGTTAGGTAGCAGCTTCAAAATGGAGAGGCTATGTGCGCCCGTTAGAGAAGATACGGGCGCTGTGGAAGAAGCAAGAAGCTAATCGACTTGGAGGATTTAATGGCATTGGCACTAAAGTTTAGGCCTACGTGCCAAAGCACAACTGCCAAGCTGCATGTTGGGAAAAGTAGCCTATACAGAGCAATGAGATAAGAAGCCACACAAATGCAGTTCATCCATGTCTAACAACAACCCAGAAAGAATCAAGGCTGGAATGGTGTTTAAGAAAACTGGAGTGCAACATGCAGTTCAAGACCATGCAGAACATCATACACATTGACGAAAAGTGGTTCTACATCACAGAGGCTACAATGAGGTATATTCTTGGTCCCAATGAACAAGAACCATATAGAATCACCCAAAGCAAGCATTACATACCAAAACTCATGTTTTTATGTGCTGTGTGTGGACCTATATTTGACATAGAGGGTAATGTAATGTTTGATGGGAAAATATTTGTGTTTCCTTATGTTGAGCATGTAGCAACTAAGTACACAGCATTAAATAGACCTAGGGGAACCATGATGCCACAAGCAATAGCATCCATAACCCAGGATGTCATTAAAAACAAGCTTATCCATGAACTCATACCAGCTATCAAAGCAAAATGGCTAGTTTGGGCAAGCAAACGCATTTTCATACATCAAGATAATGCCCCTACACACATATTTGCAAATGACCGTGAATTTATAGTTGCAACCACCTCTGATGGATTTAAGATTCAGTTAGTGTGCCAACCATATAAATCACCCAATTTAAACATTCTGGACTTGGGTTTTCTTTGCCTCAATTCAAAGTTTACAACAACAAAACCCTAGCCAAAACCTAGATGGACATCTACAAGTTGTGTATGATGTATTTAAGAGGGAGGATCCTGCAATGTGTTATGATAGAAATCATGAAATGCAGGGGTGGTAATGAGTTCAAACTACCACATATGGGAAAGGAAAGGCTAAGAAGATTTGGTTTGCTACCCAACAATTTGATTATGGATTCTGAGTTGGCAAGGGGTTGTTTGGAACACATGTTGGCTATTGGCAGAACCAGGAATATACATGATCTGCTAATCATGATGGAGTTAGTGTAGACATGCAACTAATATACTTTTGTAGGGTTGTGCTTTTAGATTCAGGTCTAGGGTAAACATACAAGTTATTTTTGTTAAGGTATATTTATAAGGCAACTATGTAAAAGTTGGGAAGGCTATAATCCCTTTTGTATAAAGCTTTTTAAAAATAGTATGTGTTTAAAAATCCTTTTCTAAGTATGAGGCAAAACAGGTTAGTCCTGAATGATCAACTGTACAACCGGGTGGAATGGCACACACACATATAACAACGAAGGGACAAACACTATAAAGTTGCCATCCTAATGTTTGTAAAAACATGGTTGCTTCCAAAGTGTACAAGCAAGGTATCATCATAGGTGGCTAACAACTATAATAGGGTTAACTAAGAAAATAATTTCAGAGTTGGGTTTAATCACATCATTCCTCGTCAAGATCAGATCAGTTTAGTTTAGCAACTAATAAGCATGACTGCATGTTTATTCATTCATCACAGCTACATCGTAAATTATGGGTTCAATTAGAACATACCCAACTAGCACACATATTATATATGATATCAATAAACAAATGCCCTGCCAAGATCATGTAAGTCTAATGACTAACACATCATGGCTGCATATATAAACCACATAAACATGCATCACAATTTACTGCTCCCATTATTTCCCCTGATCTGAAACATATCATGCCTAACTCAGGTTCAGCTTCAGATTCAGTTGAAAAATGGGGAACAACCACCCAGGTTTCATCTGAATCTGAGCCTGAATCTTAGTGATTCCACGTTTGAATATAAATAACGCACATATACAAATACCTATCATATAACAAGTATCACACATGCTATCAGAGACAAGTAGCACACAGGCTATCACAGACAAACACAGAATGTAGTAGTTGATGTAAAAAGCAACAGCAGCCACACTGTATAAACAAGACTACATTAAGAGGTAGATAGTTAGTATCTGTTCAACAATTTGAAATTTGAAGGTTAAATAAGAATTGAAAAGGAACCAAAAATATAAACCTGTGAGTAATGGAACTATTTTCAGCATCAGAATAACTTTTAGGCACATATTTTGTCCATTTACCAGGATATGGACAAGCCCCAGTTTTCCAGAAACCTAGCTGACCATACTTAGGGAATTCCCTTGAAGTACACTGAAGGATGTAGATCACACCAAGATTCAGATGAATCAGATTCATGAGAATCAGGGGGTTGGGCTTCATCGGAATCAGAGGGTTGGGTTGTATCAGAATCAGTATCAGGATCAGGTGGCTATGTTTTATCAGGATCACTATCAGGTGGTTGTGTTTCATCTGAATCGGGGCGTTGAGTTTCATCAGAATTAGTATTATGATCATGGGTAGTGTTTTATCAAGCTCAGTATCAGGGGGCTATGTTTTATCTGAATCAGTATCGGATTCTGAGTGGTATAGGACAGATTCAGGTACATGGCTAAAATGTGTGGCCACAAGGGTATTCCAAGACTCATCTGAATCAGTATCAAGGACAGGGTGCTGGGGTGGGATAACTGTACTAGGCTTGGGTTGTTACTCAATATCATCAAGCCCAGTAAATAATGTGGGATCAAAAGTCGATTGAAAATAGGAGTCAAACTCGGATTCACTCAAGGGTTGGCAAAGGGCAGACTTACCCTGACCGGCCATGACCATATCACCATGATTCATCAGTTTCAAATGTAAACAATCAGTAGATATCAGTACACTATAATAAGAATTAGGTCACAGTATAATTAGAAAAGGCTCACAGTATAATCAGAAAAGGCTCATAGTATAATCATAATAAGTTCACATTACAATCACAATCAGTTCACAGTACAAATCAGAAGTAGTTAAAAAACAAATGGTTAAACCCTAATCAACCCCTAACTGGTCAAACACAATGTCAACATACAGTGGCTAATATGGCATATCCAACACAAAAAACCATAAATATGAACCCAGCAAACAAAGAACATCAATTTGAGTTTCAATATCACAAACCGAACATCAATTACTCCAAAAACAAGCTTATAAATGAAGAATCATACGCATGCATTCAATTTTAAACAACAAAAATGAAGTTCACTGACTAATGTCACAGATCCAACCTAAGTAAAAACTTAGATTGGACCCCAGATCACAAAAAAAACATGAATTTCAGTTCAAAAAGACGAACCAAAGATAATTGACCTCAGAAGATAACATAAAAATAAAAAAAATCAGAAACATGTATTCGGTTTTCAACAACAAAAACCCAAGAACAATGGCAAATATCATAGGTACAACACCAGAAATAAGTTAGATCGGAACCCAGACCATAAAGAGCAAGAATTTCAGTTCAAAAATGACGAACCCATGTTCATCTACCTCAAAAAATAACATGAAAGATGAGAATCAGACACATGCATTCAGTTTTCAACAACAAAAACCCAAGAACAATGGGAAATATCACAGATCCAACACGGGAAATACCTTAGATCTGAACCCAGAACATAAACATCTTTTTATGTTCAATAAACCCTAAATCAACTAGCAAAACATAAACCGAACCGTAAAAACTGTGATTTCAGTTTGAAAAAGTGAAGAAATTGATTTCTTTTTCAAAACCCCAAACCAAATCCTAGCTGTGGTAAAACCGGATTTAACCAAGTAAACCAACACAAAAATACAGGTTTTCAACTAAGAACGAATAAAAAAAAGGTTGAGCGGCTAGAGATTTCAGATTTGAGAGAGAGGAGAGGATGGACTGTGAAGATTCTGTGAGAAATGAGAGAAATGAAGAAGATAAATGAGCGTTTGAGAGAGAATTCAAGAAGACAATTGAGAACATTGGGAGAGCAATAATGGAGTATAGGGAGCGTAAATAGGACGCATGTGGAAATGAGATGGTGGCTGGGAGTTTAAAAATTAAACTCCACCCAACCACTAGTCTCTAGACTCATGTCCATAGACTCTACCCATTCGCTAATTAATCAGCCTTAATGACTATAAATTTTACACGATTCAGGGGTATTTCGATCATTTCACAGGCAAACAACTTTGCTATGGCAAGTTCTAATTGTTTGCAATTTAATTATGGACAGACCAAAATAGAAAATGGGCAGTTTATTCAGGGACTCATGTCTATAGACTCTACCCATTCCCTAACTAATCAGCCTTAACGGCTGTAAATTTTACACTATCCAGGGGCATTTCGATCATTTCAGAGGCAGACAACTTTGCTATGGCAAGTTCTGATTGTTTGCAATTTAATTAGGAACAGATCAAAATAAAAAATGTGCAGTTTATTCATGGACGGAGGGAGTAACAAAATCAAATGGAACGACAAGTTTCGAAGTTCGTACCTAGGGTTCCTTAAACGTGTGTCCAACCATTATCCATCTCATCATGTATTAACTCTTAATCAACTATGCATTAAATATCTCACAAACTACTCTTATAATAACTTATTTTTTTATGCTTCTTTTGATTTTTAAATTTTTATTTATGCCTTTTATTTTAATTTTAACTGAAATATATATATATATATTTAAAATAATGGTTCATAATTTTAATGTCTTATATTGATATTTTTGACTATATCACCTCATTTATTTTACCGTTAACAAAAAATTAGTTCATGTGTTTTGAATGTTTTACAATAATTTTAGAAACCTAGTTTAAAATTCTCTTTACTATAAGACTTATATCTAGCATTGGTATGCTGATTAGTTCATGTGTTTACTATGTTTGTCAACCATGTGACAATAGAAAGTTTGGAAGTTGATTAGTCCTTTGTAGTTAGTTCTTTGTAATTAGTTTTGTAAGTTTAGAAGTTGGTTAGTCCTTTGTAGTTAGTTCTTTGTAATTAGTTTTGTAAGTTTTAGAAGATGATAGGGCCTCACTTGTGCTATATATATAGCCATGTAAATCCTATTACAAATCATCAAAAGAAATTCATTTGATATGGTATCAGAGCCATTCTAAGATCCTCTCTCTCTTTCTTTTTCTTAGTGTTTTACAAACCTTTCATCTCCTCTCTTCCTTTCCCTTCTTCCGCTCCTCTCTTCCGCAGTGGAAGTGAGCATTAGTCGCCTACTTGGCCCTCTTATTTTCATGGATATTAATGTTTTGGCATTCTTGGTTCCTGCTGGCATAGTGAACTTATGCTAGTAAATATATACCAATAATAGCAAGTGTCAGTGAGCATTGGTGACAGCTGTGGTATCAGCCGCCCCCCTCTTCTTTTTCTCTTCATCGATTTTTTTTTCTTTTTGTGATTTTCTTGATTAATTGATCATGGCCGATGATAAGAGTTCGGATAAATTGTCCCTCACCACGTTGATTCATCTTCTCAATACCAAGCTTGAAGCTGCTACGTATCTGCAATGGAAGCAACATGTTCAGTTTGTGCTTCGTTCACAGGGTTTATTTGGCCATCTAGATGGCTCCTCTCCTCTCCCCAGTTTTCCGGTGATGCCGACTTTGGATTCCTCCTCCTCCACGCCGCCAGATGCTGCCACCGTTAAGGCCGCCGAGATGCCTTCTCCGCTGCCCGGAGCGCCTATGATGCATGGGTTCTTGATGATCAGCGTCTCTGCAGTCTTCTTTATTCCTCTCTCTCCGCTGAGGCAAAGAATGAGATCTCGATGTGTGAAACCGCGAAGGATATGTGGGATACCTTCGCCACCGTCTATCAGCCTGCAAGTTTGGTCAATGCCTTCAGCCTTCGTCAACAGGCTACACTTCTTCGAAAAACGGGTACGGTTCACGATCTTCACCTTGCTTTACTGGCTATTATTGATAAGTTGTCTGCTATGGGTGATCCCGCAAAGAATGAGGAAAAATTGTTATGGTTTCTTACTGCCCTAGGACATGATTATAAGGATTTTAGTGCCCCTATCGCTAATCGTCAAC
The DNA here is from genome assembly GCA_037428765.1 of Rubia yunnanensis. Classification (NCBI taxonomy): domain Eukaryota; kingdom Viridiplantae; phylum Streptophyta; class Magnoliopsida; order Gentianales; family Rubiaceae; genus Rubia; species Rubia yunnanensis. Next base: position 9,829,685 of record CM075071.1, read on the forward strand.
CCCTTCCTGCTTATCTTAATGTGGTTGACGAAGCAAAGGGATATGAATCGTTTTTGCTTAGTTTGGAGAAAACTAGGGGTATTTCTGCACAGGGTTCGAGTACAGGTCCTGTAGCTTTCATGGCGGCCGAGCAACAGCCTCCTTCTGACGCCGCGTGGGCTCACGTGCCTGGTGGAGCCGCGCGTGATGGCAGCGCATGGCGTCCACGCACGGCCTTTTCTGGCCGCTCCGGCGGCCGGCGTGATGTCGTCGTCCCTGGGGGTCTTCTGGTCGTCAGCCCTGGTTCAGATCGGCCGCTAATGGTGGTCAAGTTCAATGCTTTACCTGTGCGGGCTTCGGTCACATATCGAGTCAGTGTCCCAAGTCCGTTCCTCGTCCTTCGGCTCATGCTGCTCCACAGTACTTGCCACCTGCTGCTCCGTATGCTCCACCTCCACAGGCTTCGGTTGCTCAGCATTTTCTTCCTTATGCTTCTCCACAGCTTCCGGCTCCTCATGCTCCTCATGCTTATCTTGCACAGCAGTTCCTGTCTCCGCCTCCTCAGTCCGCTGCCCATTTACTGCCTTATCATGCTCAGCCAGTTCAGTCATCTGCTATTCCGTGGTATGTGGACTCCGGAGCTACCAACCATATGAGCTCTTCCGCATCGAATCTGTCCAGTGTCACTCCTTATCAGGGTAACACTCTTGTCTCTGTTGGTAATGGTGCTTCCCTCTCTATTGCTGCTGTGGGTGATGCTCGTCTTAGTTCTACATTACACTTATCTGATGTTTTACTTGTGCCTGCTATTACTAAAAATTTGTTATCCATAAGCAAGCTTACTCGGGATCTTGGTGCTGTTATTTCCTTTGATGATCAGTCTTTTGTGATTCAGCACAAGGTCACCAAGGCGGGGGCACAGTGAGAATGGTCTTTATGTGCTAGATCGTGGTGAAGAGGCGCTTGTTTCCTTTGTTCGTGAGAAGATTAAAAGAGCATCTTTCGAGACCTGGCACGCTCATTTGGGGCATGTGTCCCCTAGTATTATTTCTTTGTTGCATAAGACTGGTTATGTTTCTCTTACTTCAGTACTTCCTAAGCCTACTGTTTGTGAGCCTTGTGCTATGGCGAAAGGGCAGAAATTGTCATTTGTTGAGAACTCTAAACGCGCTAGTCATGTTCTTGACTTAGTGCATTGTGATTTATGGGGACCCTCTCCAGTGACTTCTGGAAATGGATTTTCTTATTATGCTGTCTTTGTGGATGATTACTCGCGGTTTTCATGGTTTTATCCTTTACGACGGAAATCTGACTTTGTTGATGTCTACTTCCGATTTGAGGCACTTGTTGAGAATCAATTTTCTTCGCGCATCAAAATCTTTCAGAGCGATGGTGGTACCGAGTTTCTCAATACCAGACTCCAATCCCACTTTGGCACTCGCGGCATCCATCATCAGGTTTCCTGTCCCTACACTCCGGAGCAAAATGGTAGGGCTGAACGCAAGCACCGCCACATTGCAGAAATGGCTCTCTCCATGATGTTTCATTCTCACATGCCCCTCTCGTACTGGGATGATGCCTTTGCTACTGCGGTCTTTACCATTAATCGCTTACCTACTCCGGTTCTCGACAATGTGTCTCCCTTTGAGGTTCTTTTTGGTCGCTCACCTGAGTACTCCAACTTTCATCCCTTCGGGTGCAGGGTGTTTCCCTATGTTCGCCCCAATGCGGCTCACAAGCTTGCCCCTCGTAGTCTTCCATGTGTTTTTCTTGGATACAGTGCGCACTACAAAGGGTTTAGGTGTTTGGATCCAGCCTCAGGACGTACTTACATGACTCGTCATGCTCGTTTTGATGAGTCGCTTTTTCCCTTTTCCACGGCATCTTCGGCAGCCCAGTTTACATCCTTGGATGTCTCCTCCTTTTTGGACCCCACTGACCCCGACCCATCCTTCACTGTTCATGTTGATGCTCCTGCTGTGAATGATTCTGCTTGCTCGGTGTGTCCTAACTTGTTAACGGAGACTGCACCGTCGACACTTGTTGATGACGATCCTATTATCCCTCCCGCACGTTCCCCTGTGTCTTCGAGTTTCTTGTCGGCCTCTTCTGATGGTGCCTTGTCGGTCTCGGGCTCCTCGTCTGCTGTCTCTTCAGCACAGGAGTTTTCGTCGTCTCCTGCGCCTCGCACTCATCGGATGATTACTCACCTTCAGGATGGGACACGTGTGGCTCGAGATCTTGGTCCTGACTTTGTGGCCACCGGATTGGTTGTTGAACTCCTTCATCAGCAGGAGCCTCGTACTTACCGCGCTGCTGTCAAGGATTCCAGATGGGTCGCTGCCATGGATGAGGAAATGGCTGCTCTTCGTCTTCAGCACACCTGGGATTTAGTGCCTTGTCCACCGAATGTCAATGTGGTTGGTTCCAAGTGGGTCTACCGGCTTAAGTATCGGCAGGATGGGTCTATTGATCGCTTTAAGGCTCGTCTGGTTGCTCAGGGGTATTCTCAAATCCCAGGCTTTGATTTCGATCACACCTTCAGTCCGGTGATCAAGTCTGTAACTGTTCGCACTGTTCTCGCCATTGCCACTATTAGAAAGTGGCCGCTTCATCAGCTGGATGTCAAGAATGCCTTTCTTAATAGTGTTCTTGACACTCCTGTTTACATGGCTCAGCCTGCTGGCTATCAGGATCCTACTCGCCCTGCTCATGTTTGTCGTTTACGGAAGGCTATCTATGGTCTTAAGTAGGCTCCCAGGGCATGGTTTGATCGATTCAGTGCCTTTGTTCGGCTGCTCGATTTTGTTGGCAGTTTGTCGGATCCTTCTCTCTTTGTGTTTTCCAGGGGGACCATTACTCTTTATCTTCTGGTCTATGTCGATGATATTATTCTTACCGGGAATAACACTGTAGCCATCCGCCAGTTCATTGCTCGGGCTGATCGTGAGTTCTCGGTCAAGGATCTTGGTACTCTTAGCTACTTTCTTGGGTTGGAGGTTACCCCTACCTCTACTGGTCTGTTTTTAGGACAGGCAAAGTATGCCAGAGATATTCTTCAGCGTGCTGGGATGTTGGAGGCTTCCCCTGTATCTACACCATTTTTGCCGCTGTCGCAGCTTCACTGCAGTATGAGTGGACCGTTTCAAAATCCCAAGCTGTACCGTTCACTCGTTGGTGCCCTTCAGTATCTCACTATTACTCGTCCCGATTTGTCCTTTGCGGTCAATTCGGTGAGTCAGTTTCTTCAGGACCCACGAGATGATCATTTTGCAGCTGTCACTCGGATTCTCCGCTATGTTCGTGGCACGCAGCATTGTGGTTTGACCTTTTCCTATGAGGGGGTCCCAGAGGTCCTTGCCTATTCTGACGCTGATTGGGCCCGTTGCTTGGAGACACGGCATTCTACTTATGGGTATGCGGTCTTCCTTGGTGGGAATTTAGTTTCTTGGAGTGCGAAGAAGCAGCCTACGGTCTCTCGCTCGAGCTCAGAGTCTGAATACCGTGCCCTTGCCAACACTGCTTCGGAAGTTGTTTGGCTCTCGCATCTTCTTCGTGATCTACAGTTTCCGCTGCAGGGTTCTCCGTTGCTTTTATGTGACAATAACAGTGCTATCTTTCTTGCTGAGAACCCCATTGCTCACAAGCGAGCTAAGCACATCGACATTGACTATCACTTTGTGCGAGAACTGGTGGCTGCTGGCAAGCTTCGTGTTGGTCATGTCTCCACATCGTTACAGGTAGCGGATATTTTCACCAAGGGGCTAAATCGGGCCTTGTTTGAGTTTTTTCGATCCAAGCTTCGCGTTTCGATCAACCCGACGCTTCGCTTAAGGGGGGGTGTGACAATAGAAAGTTTGGAAGTTGATTAGTCCTTTGTAGTTAGTTCTTTGTAATTAGTTTTGTAAGTTTAGAAGTTGGTTAGTCCTTTGTAGTTAGTTCTTTGTAATTAGTTTTGTAAGTTTTAGAAGATGATAGGGCCTCACTTGTGCTATATATATAGCCATGTAAATCCTATTACAAATCATCAAAAGAAATTCATTTGATAAACCATTTTATGGATTTAGTTTAACTTTCCTTTTGATGCGAATACTTATCACCTATTATACATATATAACTTTATGTGCCTCGATAGTTTGTTTATCATTTTAAGTACTTATTTTAAATTTTCCTTATTGTGCAAAATTTACAATCAGTAAAGATATATTAGTCATGTGTTTGAAATGTTTGTAAATAGTTTTAAATACTTAGTTTAACTTTTATTATCTAAAAAAAGACATGTAGCTATCATCGGTATACTAATTAGTTCATGTGTCTTGATAGTTTTTTAATCGTTTTAATGAATTAGTTCAAACTTTCATTTTTCTGCAAAATTGGCAACTAATTAAAGATATATTAGTAAGTGTGTTTAGAATGTTTGTTAATATTGTTAAATATTTATTTCAAACTTTAATTTTCCACAAGACTTATATCTAATATCGATATACTAATTAGTTCACGTGTCTTGATAGTTTATTAATTGTTTTAAGGATTTAGTTCAAACTTTCATTGTTTTGCAAATTTACCACTATTATAGATATATTAGTTCGTGTGTTTGGAATGTTTGTTAATAATTTTAAAGACCCAGTTCAAAATTTCATTCTCTACAAGACTTATAGCTAACGTCGGTATACTAATTAGTTCATGCATTTAGAATGGTTGTTAGTGATTTTAAGGATTTAGTTCAAAATTTCCCTTTTGTGCAAACTTACAACTATTAAAAATTTATTAGTTCATGTGTATAGAGTGTTTGTTAATCATTTTAAGAACTTAGTTCAAACTTTCCTTTTTTGCAAAACTCAAAGCCAGTAAAGATATACTAGTTTATGTTTATAGAATGCTTATTAATTGTTTAAAGACTTAGTTTAAACTTTTATTAACTATAACTGGTATACTAATTAGTTCATATGTGTATATCGTTTGTTGATCGTTTAAAGGACTTTGTTCAAACTTTCATTTTTCTGCAAATTTATAACTATTAAAAATATATTAGTTTGTGTATTTAGAATGCTTGCTGGTAGTTCTAAAGACTTACTTAAACTTCCATCTTCCATGATACTTATAGCTAGCATCGGTATACTAATTGGTTCACGTGTTTTAGAATATATGTTAACCGTTTTAAAGATTTAGTTCAAAATTTTCTTTTTCTGCAAAACTTACAACTATTAAATATATATATTACTTCCCATGTCTAGATAGTTTGTTAATCGTTTTAAAGATTTAGTTCCAACTTTCATTCTATTGCAAAACTTGCAGTCAGTAAAAATATATTAGTTCATGTGTTTAGAATGTTTGTAAATAGTTTAAAGACTTAGTTTAAACTTTTATTTTCTACAAGACTTATAGCTAGCATTGGTATACTAATTAGTTTACGTGTCTGGATAGTTTGTTAACCGATTTAAGGACTTACTTCAAACATTCATTTTTCTGTAAATTTATAGCTATTAAATATATATTGGTTCATGTGTTTAGAATATTTTTTGATAGTTATAAAGTTATAACTATTAAATATTCGTTCATAGTTTATCTGTGAGTTCAAAAATTATATTGCGAAAAATAAAAGTCTAAACAAAATCATTTAAATGATTAACAAACATTCCACATATATATATATATATATATATATATGAGCTAATTTAAATAAGTGTGCTAGTTGTAACTCTCGCAAAAAATAATAATTTAAACTATTTCTTTAAAATAACTAATAAAAATCATAAATACATAAACTAATATATCTTTGCTAATTGTACAAAAATTTAATAAAACAAAAATGAAAGAGAAAGTAGATATATACAATAAATTAGTAACTCTTCCAATATATATGGGCGTGGATTATTGGGTTAGTGCATGTTGATTCCCGGCTCATACATTTTGTTAGAACTAGATTCGTTACACCGCGCAACGCGCGGTGAATTTGATAACAAATTATAGAAATTTTGTAGGAGTGGTAAAAGAGTTGTAATTGAAGCTATAAATGTACCAATTATACATGTAATAGAAGAGTCCATCCCTTTGAGGGGTGAGAGTTGGATCCTATCGAGGGCTGATAGGTGGAGCCCTCGGGGTCTGACAGCTGAAGATCCATCACTTTGAGGGCTGAAGGTTCCACCCCTTCGAGGGCTGAAGGCTCCACCCCTTCGAGGGCTGAAGATCCACCCCTTCGAGGGATGAAGAATTCACCCCTTCGAGGGCTGAAGATCAACCCCTTCGAGGGCTGAAGAATCTACCCCATCGAGGGATGAAGAATCCACCCCATCGAGGGCTGAAGAATCCACCCCTTCGAGGTCTGAAGATCCACCCCTTTGGGGGCTGAAGATCCACGCCTTCGAGGGCTGAAGATCCACCCCTTCGAGGGCTGAAGATCTACCCCTTCGAGGGCTGAAGATCCACCCCTTAGAGGGCTGAAGATCCACCCCTTAGAGGGCGGAAGATTCACCCCTTCGAGAGCTGAAGCCTCAACCCCTTCAAGGGCTGAAGATTCCACCCCTTCGAGGGCTGAAGATCCACCCCTTCGAGGACTGAAGATCCACCCCTTCGAGGGCTGAAGAATCCACCCCTTCGAGGGCTGAAGAATCCACCCCTTCGAGGTCTGAAGATCCACCCCTTCGAGGGCTGAAGATCCGCCCCTTCAAGGGCTGAAGATCCACCCCTTCGAGGGCTGGAGTTCTTCGAGGGATGACAGTTGGACCCCTTCGAGGGCTGACATGTGGATCCCTTCGAGGTCTGAGAGCTGGATCCCTCGAGGTCTGAGAGCTGGACTTCCTCGAGGGCTGAGAGCTAGACCCGTCGAGGTCTGAGACATGGACCCTTCGAGGTTTGAGAGCTTGGAGCCTTTGAGGCCTGGGAGGTGGATCTCTTCAAGGGGTGGGAGCTGGACCCCTTTGAGGGCTGACATTTAACTTCTTCGAGATCTAAGAGCTGGATTCCTTGAGGGCTGAGAGCTGGACCGCCTCGAGGGCTGAGAGCTGGACCGCCTCGAGGGCTGAGAGCTAGACCGCCTCGAGGTCTGATAGCTAGAAGCTTTCGAGGCCTGAGAGCTGTACCCATTCGAAGGCTAAGAGCTAGACCCCTTCGAGGAGTAAGAGTCCATCCCTTCGAGGGCTGGGAGCTAGACTCTTTCGAGGATAGAAGAGTCATTCCCTTCAAGGGCTGAGAGACCACCCCTTCGAGGTCTGAGAGCTTACCCTTTCGAGGTCTGAGAGCTTGAAGCCTTCGGGGCCTAAGAGCTGGACCCCTCGAGGGTTGATTGTCCACCCCTTCGAGGGCTAAAAACTGGATCCCTCGAGGACTAAGAGTCCCTCGGGGGGGGGCTGTGAGTCAACCCCTTCGAGGGGTGAAATCTGGGCACCCCTCGAGGGCTGGATGCTAGACCCCTTCGAGGACTAAGAGTTCCTCGAGGACTGGGAGTCCACCCCTTCGAGGGGTGAAAGCTGGGCACCTCTCGAGGGCTGAGAGCTAGACCCCTCCGAGGACTAAAAGTCCCTTGAGGGCTGTGAGTCCATCCCTTCGAGGGGTGAAAGCTGGGCGCCCCTTGATGGGTAAGTGGTAGACCCCTTCAAGGACTAAGAGTCCATCCCTTTGAGGGCTGAGAGCTGGACCTCTCGAAGGGGTGGCCAGAACTACGTCATTTTTATCGGCACCCTGGCAGCACATGGTGGCCCACATGGAGGCGGCACAATTTTTGACAAATGGGATTCACAAGAGGACAAAGATTAAAGAATGAATTATACTTTTTTTTCCTACAGTAGTGACTGCTAAAGGAAAGGCATTGATTGGCTTTTGTTTGTGCACATGCATGAATGAAATCAGACTGCTCGATAAGCAGAAACAATCACTGAGTTGGGAAATCTAATTTAGGGCCGATGGTCTTCTGATGAGGGGAGTCTTTTTAGCTTCAATCGACTTGAAGCTATTTATTTATTTTAGGTTAGAAGGGAATTTTGGTCATTTTCGCTCACTCAATGGCTGGAAATGGTCGGTCAGTGCCATAATAATTAGTTTGGGACTCTTTTAACAAATACAGTAAGCCTCCAATATTTGATACTAACAATTATCCAAGTTAATCCCATCTAGGGGGGGGGGGGAAATCCCATTTGAAACAAATCTTCAGTGGACTTAGAGGTTCCTAGATTGTTAAGAGTTGATTCTATCTCTTCGACCTCTTCCAACTTTATGCCAGCCGCCATTTGGATATCCTTCATTTGCTCCTCTATAGGGTATTCTGTAGGAATGACAGCGTCGGCCTGATACTGTTTCTTCATCGAAGGTTCAAAGGGGGCCTTTGAAGATGACCTAGTGCTTCTGTGGCATTTTGAGGAAAACCCTTGGTTATTTTTGCTTAATGGGACCAGGTGTCGTTCAGCTTCTTTAATGGCAGACCTCTGTGATTGAGCAGCAGAGCTTCCACTCGAGGGGTAAATCCCTCTACTTTTAGTTCCGCTAGCCAATTGAGAATGAGGTCAAAAGCATTTTTCTTTTGGGGAGTCCCATTCTCATTAACGTTGACCTCCTCCATCCAGTGGTGTGCAACTTTTAATAGAAACTTTGGAAGATGGTCTTTGCTAATCAAAGAGGAGGAAGGAATGCCGTGAGAAAGCAAATAAGCACGAAGGCTTACTTTGTGTGTGGCGATTTCTTCTTCATACTTAGCAAAACGTTGTTCCATTTCCATTGATTGCACCTTCCAAGCCTTGATTTCCCCAGACAGTTTGGTGTTTTCTGATAAAAGAGATTCCACCAAAGAGTTATCTTCAGCTGGAGGGCTCTCTTGAGGGGTTTGAGGGGCCAAAGCGGGTTCGGTTGTTGAATGGGGGTCCTCGCTAGCTGGAGGGCTCTCTTGAGGGGGCATCTTCAAGGCTGGCCACTTTCTGTTGAGCTAACGGATGATGTTCGACAGCTGAATTTCTCTGGGCTACCAATTTCCAATTTTCACCCATGTAACCGATCAAATGCCCTTTCACTAATGATAGCCCAGTTGCAGCGGCAAGGAAGGACTTCAAAGAGCCAAATTTCAAATAAATTTGCCGCATAATTTCTTCTAGTTCTTTATCAGCATGATCAGAACCGTTGCCCTATTCCAGAAGGTAGGATGATCCCTTGAAGGGAGGATGAACTTTAGATTGCCACAGCTTCATCTCTGCCTGAAGGTTGTGGAGCTTGTCCTTCAAGGAATCTTTCTCTTCATTGCATTTACAAACGTCTCGAAGGGCAATCAGTACCTGTTCATTTGTTTCATCCAGTTCTTTTTGGGCACCTGAAAGTTCTTTGCAAGCGGCTTCTAGTACCATTTTCATTGAATTATACTATGAAAGAAAACAAAGGTAAAATCTAATAAGTGGATATTTCAATTCATTCCCAAAAAATAAAAATTGAAAGTAAAACAGAAGAGGAAAACTTTACTATCAGGGACTAACCTTAGAATTATCTCCTTTGATGTGGAAGCAATCATTTCTTCCACGTCAGTGATTAGGGAATCTTGCTGAGGAGAGGTGCCTGCAACCTCTGTAAGGTTCTTCTCTATAGCTTGAATTTTATCTTCTGCAGCCTGAACCCCCTTAGTGAGGGTATCGTTTTCTGTCAACCATTGATGCCTATCACTATCCCACAGCTCTTGTTTTTCTTCGAGTATTTTCTCCTTCCTTTCGATATATTCTCTTAGGCGCAAAATTTTAGCATCTTTTTTGCTGAGATCTTCACGAAGGTTTTTGTCACCAACGGAAAAGAGAGATGCTATACCGGTTGTCACTTCGTGGTAAATGCTACAAGCCTTGATCAAATGATTCAGATGAGTTGAAGTAAAAATTTGAAAAAAATAGGGGAGAGAGAAAGAGGTAGGAGTATGGAAAACAACCTTAGAATTGGAGGCAATTCTTGAAAGGTGATGCTCGAATTCTAGTGTAGGTAGTGCATCACTCGAAAAAGGCAGAAGTTGTGGTTGAACATCTTCACCAGTTTGAATTCCCGTAAGCGGGCTTTCGAGGCCTGGTCCAGGAAGGGAGCCCTGATTTAAGAGGGAAAACATTGGAGCTGTGTGGGTGGAAGCCTGATGCAAAGGATCAAGTATCCCTCCAGACCGAGCTTGATCCTGCTTCCACGACCTTTGCTTCTTTAATTCCTTTGTGAAACCCATTGAAATTGGTAAAAGAAAAAGAGTTATCTAATAGTGATAAATCTAATAACATAACATATTTACTGATGACGATCTCTAGTAATGATAAAATAATAACACAACAGGTTTACTAACGACGATCTTGAGGTAAGGATCATTTGTGGGGTTCCCTAACATTTTATCCTCTGGGGTCGGAGGAAGGTAAAAGCCAATTTTGGCGCTTGTAAGAAACCTTGTTATGTAAGGTTTGCCCATGCCCGAAAGCCAATTTCCATAGTTCTTTGAGATGGTATATCGGTTACAAGAATGAACCCTTCTTTCTCAGGAGTAATAACATGAGGATGAGATACGCCCTTTCTAACATCATGGATCAGGCTGGAATCCTTCGGAATGGGTATATTTTGGGTCGGTAGCAATTTTAGTCGGCATACTAATGCCAGACTCGCTTACACTAATTCCACCAGAAAATTTCTCGGAGGCAAAACCCTCGTCAGACCTAGTCATGATAATGGGGGAGAGGGGGGAGTGCGGGGAAATCGGGAAAAATAGAATAGAAGGAGAATAGGGATGAAAGAACTATAGAGGGAGAATAAGGATGAAAGCACACTATAGAAGGAGAATAGGGACGAAAGAACTTACTGATTACTAGAAAAAAGTGATGGAAGTTGGGATCGGTCGTAAGAGAAATATGGAAGCAAAATTTTGTAGGAAGATGCCTGCAAAGGAGAATAGGAAATATAGAGGTGCAGATGAGAGTTAAATATGGTAACTGAAGGGACGGATAATAATTTCCGCATTGGAAATATAAAAAGTTATGGGGAGACGTGATCACTTCTTTGTCTTCTGAAAGTACGGCGTTGAAGGGGCATTCACATGCGCGGTTGTATTCGCACGCGCGCACCATTTCAGACTTAAACGACAAATTGATTAAAAAACCAAATTCTCACTTCGTCGGGACACATCGGGAGTTTGTTATTAAGGATTTGGCTGCTCTCCATTACTTTCTTGGCTTAGAAGTATCATCCACTTCTTTCGGTCTATTTTTTGGTCAATCTAAGTATGCTCGAGAGTCGAATGGCCTACAACTTGAGTCCTTTGACGACAGAAGACTCTATCTCTTCTAGGGCTGAGATCTCGACTCCTTCGAGTGAAGACTCTATCCCTTGGACGGCAGATAGGTTGACTCTTTCAAGGACAGGAACCTCCATCCATTTGAGGTCCTAGAAATTTTCCTCCTGGAAGAGAAAAGACTCCATCCCTTCGAGGTCCGAGATCTTGACTCCTTCGAGGACAAAAGCTTGCATCCATTGGGGGGCCCAGAACTTGACCCCTTCGACGACAGAAGACTCCATCCCTTTGAGGGCAGAGATCTTGACCCCGTGAAGGACAGAAGACTCCATGTTTTTGGGGGCTGAAAGCTTAACCTTCTCGAGGATGGAAGATTTCATTCCTTCGAGGGCCGAGATGTTGGCCCCTTCGAGGGCTGAGATCTAAACTCTTTCGGGGCTAGAAGACACCATCCCTTCGAGGACTGAGACCTCAACCTTTTTGAGGAAAGAAGACTCCACTCCTTTGAGGAATGAAGACTTAGTCCTTCGATGATAGAAGAGTCAATCTCTTCGAGGGCTAAGATCTATATTCCTTCGAGGGTTTATAGTCTACTCTTTTGAGGAGTGAGAGTTGGACCTCTTGGAGACTAAAAGTCCATCCCTTCGTGAGCTTAGATCTCCACCCCTTCGAGGATAGAAGAGTCTATCCCTTTGACGGCTGAGAGCTAGAGCCCTTGTTAAAAGATCATCAATTCCTAATGAAATAGATGTAGCAGTAGATTGTTGGAAACCCGGGGTTTTTACTTGATCCAGGATGTGGGATGTATATGGTATTCCAAAGTGCTCTATTAATCATCTAATAAGTTGTTTCATGCCAGTTCCATTGATCTCTTTATTGTGAAAAACCAGAATAAATTCATTGAAGAAAAAAAAAGGTTCGCGTGAGGTACATCTGTTACAATTTTCACTGACCAATAACCAATTTGGTCTCGGGGTAAGGAATAATCAGTTACACCAAAAGATGTGGTTAATACACCTAGAACCACACCTGTAACCCAAGTTAGTTCACGAGATTGAGATATTATCTCAATAAATCTATTGGTAAATTAAACGATGGACCCCTTCGAGGGCTGAGAGCTGGCCCCTAGAGGGCTGAGAGCTGGATCCCTCGAGGCCTGAGAGTTCATCCCCTTCGAGGTCTGAGAGCTTGAACCCTTTGAGAGTTTAGAGCATGGGCCCTCGAGGGTTGAGAGCTGGACCCTTCGAGGGCTGACAGTTGGAACCTTCGAGGACTGAGAGCTGGACCCCTCGGGGGTTGAGAGGTGAACTCCTCGAGGTCTAAGAGCCCACCCCTTTGAGAGCTAAGAGTTGGGCTCTTCGAGGGATGAGAGATGGACCCTTCGAGGGCTAAAAGTTGGATCTCTCAAGGGCTGAGAGTCCATCCTTTCAAGGGCTGAATGCTGGAACCCTTCGAGGGGTGAGAGGTGGACTCCTTCGAGGGTTAGGAGCTAGACCCCTTCGAGGCCTAAAAGTCCATCCTTTTGAGAGCTGAGAGTTCATTCCTTCGAGGACTGACAGTTCATCCCTTTGAGGTCTGAGAGGTGGAACCCCTTCGATGGTAGATAAGTTGATCTCTTCGAGGGCTGAGAGTTGGACCCCTCGAGGGCTGAGAGTCCATCCTTTCGAGGGTTGGACCCCTTCGAGGGGTAAGAGCTAGACCCCTTTGAGGACTAAGAATCCATCCCTTCGAGGACTGAGAGCTAGATCCCTTTGAGGATAGAAGAGTCATTCGATTCTAGGATTGACAGCTGGACCCCTTCGAGGGCTAAGAGCTGGACCCCCTCGAAGGCTTAGAGTTACCCCTTCAAAGGATGAAAGCTTGAACCTTTCGAGGATTGAGAGCTAGAGCCCTCGAGGGTTAAGAGTTGGACCCCTCAAGGGCTGAGAGTCCACCCCTTCGAGGGCTGAAGGCTCTGTCCCTTCGAGGACTGAAGGTCCATCCCTTTGAGGGTTGACGGTCCACCCCTTTGAGGGCTGAAGGTCCATCCCTTTGAGGGTTGACGGTCCACCCCTTCGAGGGCTGAAGGTTCCACCCCTTCAAGGGCTGAAGGCTCCACCCCTTCAAGGGCTGAAGGCTCCACCCCTTCAAGGGCTGAAGGCTCCACCCCTTCGAGCATTGAATGCTTCACTCCTTTGAGGGCTGAAGAATCCACCCCTTCGAGGGCTGAAGGTCCATCCCTTCGAGGGCTGAAGATCCACCCCTTCGAGGGCTGAAAAATCCACCCCTTCGAGGGCTGAAGGCTCCACCCTTCAAACACTGAAGAATTTACCCCTTCAAGGTCTGAAGATGCGCCATTTGAGGGCTGAAGATCCACCCGTTTGAGGGTTGAAGGATCCACCCCTTCGAGGGCTGAAGATTCACCCCTTTGAGGGCTGAAGATCCACCCCTTCGAGGGCTGAAGCTCCACCCCTTCGAGGGCTGAAGCTCCACCCCTTTGAGGCCTGAAGGCTCCACCCCTTCGAGGGCTCAAGTTCCACCCCTTCGAGGTCTGAAGAATCCACCCCTTCAAGGTCTGAAGAATCCACCCCTTCGAGGTCTGAAGGCTCCACCCCTTCGAGGGCTGAAGGCTCCACCCCTTCGAGGGCCGAAGGCTCCACCCCTTCGAGGGCTGAAGGTCCACCCCTTCGAGGGCTGAAGGCGCCACCCCTTCGAGGGCTGAAGGCGCCACCCCTTCGAGGGCTGAAGGCGCACCCCTTCGAGGGATGAAGGCTCCACCCCTTTGAGGGCTAAAGGCTCCACCCCTTCGAGGGCTGAAGTTCCACCCCTTCGAGGGCTGAAGGTCTACCCCTTCGAGGGCTGAAGGTCCACCCCTTCGAGGGCTGAAGATACACCACTTTGAGGGCTGAAGATCCACCCCTTAGAGGGCTAATGATCCACCCCTTGGAGGGCTGAAGAATCCACCCCTTCGAGGGCTAAAGATCCTCAAGGTCTGAGAGCTGGACCCTTTCGAGGGCAGAGAATTGGAGCTCTTGAGGGCTGAGAGCTGGACCCCCTCGAGGGCTAAGAGCTGGACCCCTCAAGGGTTGAGAGTCCACCCCTTCGAGGGCTGAAAGCTTGAACCCTTCGAGGGCTGAAAGCTTGAACCCTTCGAGGACTGAAAGCTAGACCCCTCGAAGGTTGAGAGCCCACCCCTTCGAGGGCTGAAAGCTGGACCCCTCGAGGGCTGAGAGCTAGACCCCTTCGAGGATTGAGGATGGCATCCTTCAAAGGATAAAAGACTCCAACCCTTCGAGGGCTGAGAGTCCAACCTCCTCGAGGACAGAAGGCTTGATCCCTTTAAGGGTTGGGAGGTAGACCTCTTCGAGGAATGAAGAGTCCATCCCTTCAAAAGCTAAGAATTCAACCCCTTAAGGCAGAATGGGTATTTCTCGAACCCAACCAATTGATCCCCTCCATCTGAAACTTAACTTTGTGAATAGGTTCTTCTCGAATCGGTACGTCTCAAATAGGTACTTGTTGAATGGAATCCCTCCACTTCAAACATCACCTCTCAAATGGGTACTTCTCAAACATGTCCAGTAGAACCCTTCCCTTCCCAGACAGAAGACTCCATCCCTTTCAGGGTCGACAACTCAACCTCTTCGAGGACAGAAGACATAATCCCTTCGAAGGCCGAATAGGTACTTCTCTGAGGGCACTTTCATCTGTTGAAGTTCCACATGGATTTTTTCAATTTAAATATGATTAATTTAAAATTTAATATCTATTATTTCATGTCGGTTAAACTTGAAATGTACAATATTTATGCCAGTTCAACTTTCAGTGTAAAATTTTAAATGCCATTGGCGAAAAACTTGTAATTTTTTAAAAAACTATACAACTGAGTAATGTATAATTATGACAGTGATATAGTAATAAGTCCGACATTTCTTAGGCATGCAATACTAACACGTTGAAAATATTTGTACAACAGATCTCATAACAAATGAATTGTTGTTGAATTCATCACAACACAGTGCTACAACTTTAATTTATGAGCCTTAGAGGTCACTTGCACCACATGATATCTGAAAGATGTCACAAAAAGGGACATCCGCAAAAGAAAAGGTCACCTGATTTGAGAAACAATGCAAGAAAAGGTTTTTGTTTGAGTCAGCTTAATTTAGATATCTCCCCTTCTGCTTTTGATAGCTGAAAGTCTTCACTTTGGATTCGGGAAAAAGGTTCTTTCTTGCCTTTGGTGAAGGTGGACCACAATCTGCAGAGTCTGTGATTGAAGGAGCATGGATTATATTTGTATTAGAAACTAAGGAAATGTAATCATAAGGTAGAAGTATTATATCAGATTAAATGCAGTTATACCTTGAATAGTAACTTATGTTGTAGCAGGTGGAGTTTGAATCTCCAAATGTGATTGGTCACCACCTTTTTTGGGCAATTGAAGAGCTGAAACCTGGTCTTGTAAGCATTGTTTTTTAGCAAAATTAAACACAATATATCTTGGGGTAAGTTGGCCACCCTTTAATTTGGAGATTTGAATTTAGAGAACGTAGTCAATATTGTTAATGATAGAATGGCGATCTTCAATGTATTCTTACGATAAAAATTATCTTATGTTTAAACTCAATGCATTGGTTTTCATGTGATAAATTCAAAGTCCTGAATGGTATGTAGAAATAGAGAGCACTAGCCTGTGTAACTCCATCAATAGCTTCCATTGCTGTCAACCCCAATAATCTCTCAGCAGGTTCACCGAAAAAGGTAGCAGTGATAACACCACTGTCATCGATAAGATATGCTTCAAAGCGACATCTACGTAAATAACACATTTAAAATAAGAATAGGAGTAATCTAGTAACTATGTGATATTTAAATAAATACATATTTTAAAGACATTAACAATATATAATGAAAGAAGTTGGTTGGTTTATAACCTTGGTTGAGCAAGTTGTTTCTCTTGGCATAAATTGCAGGTGAATTCGTAATGTAAGGAGGCACTCGTTGAACGAAAACATTTGGCACAGGCTATATAGTAATAATTCTGAGAGATGTCCTTGAAAGATATCTTCACCTCTGAAGTCACCATCTATTTATGAAGAAAATTATTCAGTCACAAATAACGCCCAGACCAAAGAGGGAAACATAGTACCGTGGAAAAATGAGACATTATTTTTACCTTTTGAGTTGGTATAATATAACCAACTAAAGTGTAGACAGTATCCACATTTGTTGGTGGCATTTTCCCCAAGGATTGGTTGAAGCTAGTGATGGTGTTCATGATCTCCCTGTGGTGCTGTTTTGCCCTGGAAAATTAGTATAGTAATAAATGTAAACATTGTTTTGAATATTCCTATTACCATATCAAATGAATGGGAAAAAATAGTACCATTTCCTCAATTCCAAAGATTGACTATCAGTGCCATTAATTAAAAGGGATGATCTGTAATGTGTTGATACCTTTATCCCTGAACAAATCATAAGCGAAAATGTTAATAGAAGTTGTTTGATAACGAAATGGAAGTTAGAGAGTGATGGCACATTGGTTTTATAAATATATAATACCTTGAAAGGAGTCAACCTTGAGTAGACGACAAATTAGTACAGGAATGTCATCCACAGGGGCTTGTAATTGTTTGCCTTTATTTTCAATAAATTCTTGCCACATAGTGAAAGTCAGAGCTTGTAATCTAAACATGGATGAGAAACATTAAGGGAAATTGGGATGTAAAAGATAATTATATAATAATTTTCCAACGGATACTATTTTTTCTTACTTCTCATCAAGAAGAACAAACTTTTGAATTTTCTTTGACCCACTCGGTGTGTTGACAATGCGAATTGGGAGGTATTGAGCAACAATCCCTATATCATCTGTAATTTTATACGATTAGTAAAGACAAAAAATGTGTTCAGATTTAAAGTGAAGAGGCGTATTGAGAAATGATTACCTATTAGTTCTTGAGGTTTATTGACATGTTCATGGATTCTTTCAAATGGTACATAGGAATGTTGAGCTGGAATTAGATCGCTGGAATTAGGCATTTCTTCGATAACCGTACTCGTGTCGATGATCCACTGCATTGCTATATCGCCCTTCTTATATATGGGATCAATTTCTCTTATGTTTGCATTGGATATCTTGTACTTGTTATAAACCTGAATTCTTTGGCTCATGGTCTCGCATGCTTTGTTAAACATTATCCCTTCCACTTTGGCTCCCTATATTATCAGTAAATCTACCAATATAAGAAACGATGATATTATAGATTATTATATAAAAAAAGAATTAATTACCATTTCATCAGAAAAAATAATTTTTTGAACTTTTGTAGGGCTCCTTTGGCTTTAAAGCCCAGAGAATTTTTCATCCACTGTAACGACTCTGATCCAAGGACGATCAGTATTGCGCAGTTTATCATGGTTTTTTCTGATGCCATAGTTCCTGCATCACATATAATGACATTTCTAAGTGATTCAATATTTTAGTAAGGATTTGAAGTATGGAAATTCAGAGTATAATACATGCATAGTTGTATTTACTTTTCAGATTCGATACTTGCGGAATATTTATGTTACTGGTATAATTATATGTTATTAGAAATCACCAAAGGAGAACATCATTAGCATAATGTTTAGAAATTGTAAAATAACATTAAAAAAGAAAAAAACAAATAAGGAAAGGAGATTCAAGGAAGTTACCAGGATGTTATGTTTAGAGCAGTTTCTGAGTATTTTCTTTCTTCTTTTGTTGTTACCTGAGATGAGAAGATGAGATGACAAGATGATGATTATGATGACGACGAAGGTAGGGAAGAAAGGTAAATATATGTACGCAAATGTATTATAAGGGAAACATATTTTTGAATATATATATATACATATATTTATTCTTATATTCTTATTATATTATAAAATATAATAAGAAAATAAGGAGATAAGAAAGAAGAGCATATGAAATTGTGCAAATGATGAGTAGAAGGTGGAGTAGAAGTATAATGAGAAGAAGGTAGCATACTGACTACAGAAGGTGAAAATGATGAGAAGAAGGTGGAACAGTATTCGAAAAAAAGATTCTTATATAATAATAAGACAAGGAGATAAGATGGAAGAATATATAGGAAATTGTGCTAATGATAAGGAGAAGGCAGAACAATAGTACACTGAAGTCGAGAAAAAATTCTGGTGAACAAACAGTTTTAAGACAAGGAGGAACAGTAATAGGTTGTGCTTATGTATATATATATGTAAAATAAAGAAATATAAAATAAAGAGATAAGAAAGAGGAGTATAGAAAGTGGTGCAAATGATGAGAATAAGGTGGAACACAACAACACGGTATCCGATGAAACATTCCGGTCAACAACCAGTTTTAAGAGATGGCGGTAGAGTAATACACTGTATCTGAAAAGAAAGTAGTATACTGACTACAGAATGTGTAAATGATGAGAAGAAGGTGGAACAGTATTCTAAGAAAGATTCTTATATAATAATAAGACAAGGAGATAAGAAGGAAGAGTATAGGAAATTATGATAATGATGAGGAGAAGGCAGAATAATAATGCACTGAACTCGAGAAAAGATTCTGGTAAACAAACAGTTGTAAGACAAGGAGGAACATCAATAGGTTGTGGTTATGTATATATAAAAAATAAAAATATATAAAATAAGAAGATAAGAAGGAAGAGTATAGGAAATTGTGCAAATGATGAGGAGAAGCTGGAACACGACAACACCGTATCCGATGAAACATTCCGGTCAACAACCAGTTTTAACAGATGGTGGAAGAATAATATACTATACCTGATTTGACTGATATGTTGACTCAAGTGTTGCTAATGTCTTTCACCGAAGAGATGGACTTTTCTATCCTCGAAGGGTTCCAGCTCTCAGTCCTCGAAGGGATAGAGCCTTTAGGCCTGGAAGGGGTCTACCTGTTAGCCCTCAAAAGGGTCCAGCTCTCAGCCCTCGAAGGGGTCCAGCTCTTCATCCTTTCAAGGGTTGTGAGCCCACTCCTTCAAGGACTAAGAGTCCCTCAGTCATGGAAGGGGTCCAGCTCTCAGCCCTCGAAGGGATGGACTCTCAGCCCTCGAAGGGTTCGACCTGTCAGCCCTCGAAGGGATGGAGTGTTCAGGCCTCGAAGGGGTGTCAGTCCTCGAAGAGAGAATGCATTTGGAATTAACCCCTCGGATAAGTACGTCTTGAAACTCTCAGTTGAAACCTCTGCGCCTAAACCTTCTCCAGTTTAATCCTCAACTGTCGAATCATTACCTGGTGAACCCCTCTGGTGGAACCCCTATAGTGTAACCTTCAGCACTTGAATGTTCAGTTCTTCTGACATATTTGACTTAATCCAGTAAAACCCTCTCCGCTGGAGGTGAAAGAATTTGAATATTGTATTACTACAATTGATTATCCAAAAAATTATTAAACATGTACCTTTAATATAGGTCCAATGAGATATATATATAACCAGATCTTCATTACATTATATTGGACAATAGTCTCTGAATCTGAAATCTGCACATCAACGTTAACCACACAGAAGCAAGATGTATAAATAATTTAAACCTGAAGAATGTTCGTAAAGGCATGTATAGAAAATGAAATAAGGAAGTACCTGCAAGTTGGAAAATGAGGATGCTTCAAAGAATCTACGAAATCCAAAAGGAGAAGACAAAATCAACCCGTACATTGCAAAATATGCAACAAAAAATGGCAAGATGCCGCAGATCCAAAGCGGGGAGCATAGGATCAACAAAAATAGAATAACTAATGCTCTTCAAAAATCTCCTTGTAAACTATATTTTTAGTTTTATTATTTAGTCGTGCGCCATCAAATGTTGAAGGTGTCAAAATGACCTTGATAGATTCAGACGTTTTTACTCGGGATAAAGCAACATACAACTGACCATGTGAAAAAATGGGTTGTTCTAAATATAGTCCAACAAAATCTAATGTCTGGCCTTGGGACTTATTGATTGTCATAGAAAAACAGAGTCTCACTGGGAATTGAAATCTTTTAAATGGGATGGAGGTGTTACTACTTTGGTCACAAATAATTGGTATTCTAGGAATAAAGACTTGTTTGCCCTTATAGAGCCCAAAGCTATCTCAACCCTAATGGTTGATTGACATAACTCACGAAAAATTAATCGAGTTCCATTTACACAGTCCCTTGGTTGGATTTAAATTACGTATGAGCATAATAGGACAATTTGATTTTAACATTAATTTATGGGGTGGGAGACCTTTTGGATGAAGTGTATTAAGAAAATCCTCATGATCACTCTGATTGTGTTCAACCAAAGTTCTATCTATACTAATATATAATCATGGACTGCCAGGAAAAGCATCAATCAAAAAGTTATTTATGCTGTCAACAACAACATTTGTTGCAGCCAAAACACACCTTCCTATCATATCAATTAGAATACTGCATATGCAGCTAGATCTATGAACACACATTGAATCAACCTGTAAACAATTCAAATATTGTCAATGTTTCCATTAATAATTGATTCATCATGCAGAAGACCTGTGCAAAAAGGATAAAAATGTCTTACTTTTGGATGGATGTTTCTTTCCCAATATATGGAATAACAATGTGAGCTGGTAATTCAATCTCCTCATTGTAATCAATATATTCCGTCCCCTCACCAATACGTAATAAAAAAGAGAAAAATTGAGGATCATGTAAGGCCCTCATGTTTTGTTGAAGATGAAACTTTTCCAATTTCTGCCATAAATAAGAATGTACTATGAATGCTTGAACTGTTCCATATTTTGATGCACCTGGTATAACAGGTAAAGTTTGCCTAAAATCTCCTCCTAGGAGAACAACCTTACCACCAAATGGAGTATCGGTATCCATGAGATCTTTCAGTAACGTATCCAAAGCTTCTAACAATTGACGTTTTTCCATTGTCGCCTTGTCCCAAGCAATCAACTTAGCTTCTATTATTAACTTTGCTAAACCACACTGCTTGATCAATTGACAAGCTTCGGCGTCAGAACAATCAAATGGCAACTTGAAATGGGAATGTGCAGTCCTTCCTCCAGGCAACACAGAGGCAGCTACTCCAGAGGATGCAACAGCCAGTGCAATATAACCTTCAGACCGCAATGTCGCAAGCAAAGCTCTATACAAAAAAGTTTTTCCTATACCACCAGGCCCGTCAATAAAGAAAGATTTTCCACTGTTGGCCATAACAATTTGCATGATCCGATCATATATCAACCTTTGCTCAACACTTAATAGACCAGACAGTAGTAATTCTTCATCAGAAATTTGAATACTCATCTCACTGATTATTTCACGTGTTAAAACCTGATCAGTTGATACATCAGTAATACTATCCATCAAACCATAATGTTTAATATCCCTACCCATTTCAAACAAAAATCCTCTTATAATATTCAAAACCTTTCTATTTATTAAGGCATCAGTGAGATGGGGCTGTGTTGATGATTTTTTACGGAAATATGAACATAGTTCATCTATGAACCTGAGCCATAATTCATTCGGATCATGTGGCGACTAAAATACCAGTAGAAAAGCAAATAAAGATCTCAAAGTTGATGGCATCCCGAATGAACAAGCTTCTTATAGGGCATCTTCAATATAAGTATCTGAAGTCTACAGACCATATGCAATTGCGGCCTCTCTATAAGTATTGTATTGACTTCCTTGCACACTCTTCAAGTTTTCAAACGATGTTGGTGATCTAACATGAGATAAAAGAAGCCTTAGGTAATAGCGTTCACCTTCCGTGGGACTCACTGTAACCAGTCTATCGATAACATTCCTGGATTTTCTTTTTGCCCAAGTCCTGTTTGATGTTGACCACACAAAGTATTCAGGAAATTCTTTATATAAAAGCTTTAGTTCTTTTGCATCAGTGTCACATGCATTCATTTTAAAGAAAGATGTAAGCATAATTCTTCTAAGGAACTCATTTGCAGTAATCGACTCAAGAGCAGCATTCTTGTGAAATGTAATATATTGTTGACCTGGTAAGTGGACTTGAAGAGAGTAAACATCAGGATGCATATGGTTTAATTTAAACCCATTTATTTTCCAAGTTGCTTCATATGGGACAATCCAACGGCCATCTTGATACAATTTTATTTCATCAGTAATTGTATCCTGTCCACCAGCCTGCAATGCAAAGCCAATTCGGTCACTGCCCTTGAAGATATACTTGTGAACATACTTGATGAGCCAAATAGTTTAGCAAATTTCCACATTTATATGACACTCATATGTTGCGGATAAGTATTTATTATAGCCAACAACCCAGTTATTTCCCAGAGCATATTTTTCTATGGTAACAGCTCTCTCCTTCTATATAATGGATAACCATCCTCTGTATGACATGTTGACTGTGTAAATGGTTTAGGGAATCCAAATTTACACTTACCATTCATCATGTAGGGGCTTTTAGGATTCAATCTACCACATGGTCCATGCATCATATTTTTGCTGACAATACCAAAAAGATATGATTCCTTGTCTGGATCCGGCAGCTCGGCACAAACAATTTTATCATAAGCATCCGGGCCCAAAGGTTTACAACCAGGTTTTAGAAAAATCAACATATGGCAATGAGGCAGACCTATTTTTTGATACTCAATAACGTATACCAAAGATTGCACAGTACCAAAAATTTCCTTCTGAATAATGTCATCCTTCAGCTCATAAACTTTAGCATGGAAAATTCTTGCAAGTAAATCTGGCCTATCATTTGCCGCCTCACCAAAATGAAGGTTTTCTTGAATCTCTGCCCAATAGGGATTACAAGTATGGTCAGAAATATATCAAGCTTACCAAATTTTTGCACGATGGCTATGGCATCAAGATACCTACTACGCATATCTCTAGGACCACCTATAAATGAAGCTGGAAGTACCACCCGACGACCAACCACAGATCCCTTTGCTAAACCAGCATGCATACCATCCATAAGACCCCACGCCATTTCAGTTCGGAACTATCCCTGTTTGTCCCTCAAGAACTCTAATCGGCTGGTTTCTATTTTAATGTAAGCATCAACAACAAACTGTTGTAATAGGCGTCCAACATGTAGAAACATCGATTAATCATTTGATCTCATTTGTAATTTATAGCAGTAGTACTCCCTTGCAGTAACTGCATCCTTGTTTTTTTCCCATCCGTGACAATTGTAAAGAAATTAAAACATAAACATGTAATAGTGTAAATTGTCCAAAAATCAAAAGAACACAACCATTGAATTTAAAAGCTGATTATAGACCTTTACTCTCAGAGTCTATTAGTGATCGAGGAGAATTAAACATCATCATTTCACCTCCAGACTCTTCACAGACCACATGCCTCTTCCTAATCCTTTCAACATTCAAATGCCAACCAGATTGGCCCCACAGAAAAATGAAAGGATATTGCATTGGATCATAACATCCATAATAATGCTTGATATTATAAGTTTTACCATCAACGTTGTAGACTTGAACAGGTACAGTCCGTACTGCATCTTCCTCCAACGGTTCAACAAACATACTGCCAACCTGTGACATTGTTGGAATGTTGTATCGCATTTGATCAAGTTTTGGATCTGCACTTAGAACAATAGTCTTCATCTCGATGCTGTTAATATCTTTCAAGTACTTAAAGAACTGACAATATGGATTATACCTCAATATATCCATCAACAATTTCATTGTTGCCTTATCGAATTTGTCAGCACAGTCAGACCCCATTCTCTTTTCCAACTCAAAATATGTGTCAAAAAAATACAGCTGAACACCAGCAGGTTCAGCTCCCTCAGAACCTTTCAAAGGTTTCAGATAGTGATACATTTTACCATGAACTTTGAAGGTATAAATTCCATTGGCATTAGCAGTTAAGTTACGATCATAACTTGCACTCAAATTTGTAAATGCTAGGTTATTGTTGTAGGTCCGAACATTCTTCCTAAAATGGATATACTGCGGTGTGATGCCAAGAAAAAGAGCCCTTAATTGGTCTGGCATTGGCACAGATGGTAAGTAAATTTCTCCTCCAGAACAACAGAATAGATTTGATTCTCCCTTAAATCTCTTTGCCTTGCAATGAACACAATCAGTCATTATAGGTAATGTCTGTGCAGAGGTGGGAATATCATCTCCAAGAGCAATATTTTTATACTTTCTCTTTTTCAGTGGACCCGAAGAGAAAAAAAATTAAATATACAACAAATAACCATCAGCCAGTTAAACCTGATTTAATGTCATTACTTTACTCAAGAGTATCACATTTGGTTATCAGCCATTTAAATACATGTAAATTTCGACGTACAACCAAAACAAATATTTGATAAAGATGAAAATAGCAGTGATGTTAAAGCAAGAAAAACAAACCTGCAGAAGTAGAAGGTAAATTTCCATCCCTTGCACTATGAACAATAGCAGAACTGATTATTGGCAAATAACTATGAGAAGAGGAACGGTTGAACTATAAACTGCTTGGTATATCTCCAAAAATATCAACTGGAGAATTTCCTTATAACAAACCATCGCGAGAAGAAAAAGAATCATATGTTGCAGGTTGAAATATACAGTAAAGAAAATGCTATATGTGTCAAGAAAGAACGGTGAATCATACACAAATATATATAGACCTGCAGAGCTAGGGTTGACGAAATGAACATACGAAGAAGAAGATACTACATGGCCGCGAAGACGTAACGAAATTGCGAAATGAACCATATGCTGCAGACAAAATTGCATAGTAAGTATCTGCAACAAAAACATAAAGAAATGGATATACCAATCATTGTGAATCAATTGAACTATATATAACAGTCAAGTAAGTTTTATATTGACCATATAATGCCACAGATACAAATCAAAGTCTCTCAGAAAACATAATGCTGCAAAGATAGGTACAAAAGAAAACAATGAACATATAAAGGCGAACTGACCCCTGCAGCGAGCTCATAGATTCCGAATTTGCTGGACACTCAAATCACTTGACTCAATATTAATAAATCATTATGAGAAGATGGCAATCCCGCTGGCTCTGCATTGCCATAACTACTGTTATCCATCAAATTCCTCAATGGGAGTGCATCATCAGTGGATAAATGGCCAGAGGAAGATGTTTGTGGTTTCCTCTTTGAACCTGCATTCCATAAATTGAAACCAATAAATTTAAACAGCCGATTATATATAACTGAAGAAGATAAATAAATACAGTTTCAAATTGTACACACAAACCTGTCACCGGCTGTTCATACGATGTTTGAGATGAACATTTTAGTGCGACTTGGTCTCTTTTTTGTTGGAGCATTAGCAATTTCTTTTCAGTAGGAATCTGACCATAAGCCTTTCTTCTCTTAGAAACTTCATGGTTGATAGTTGATGGATCTCCTACAACCTGTTGAATTTCAACCCCTGTAGAAAAGAATTTACAAAATTTGATTCTGACATGAATGTTTATAATACCATTGCTGCATATATGTGGCAGTGGTAAACCAAAACACTCTCTGCACAATGACTAATCGGTAAAATAAAATAACAGAAAATGGATCTCACTAGAAATGCAGGCAATGGCGATATCAGTAGTAATCATGACACTGGCGTTTAAACTGGGGGAAAAATTTAGGACCAAAAACACATACCAATATGATTCACCATTGAACCCTCCACTAAATTAAAAGAATGCTTTAAAGCATCCTGCTCCCTTCCCTGCTGCAACAATTGTCCCTTTGCCTCAGGTGATAATTCAGCATAATCTTTCCTCCTCTTAGCATTTCTGTCTAATCGATCAACGGCCTCCATCGATATATTTTGAAAGTTTGATAACCAGAAAAATTGGATTAGGCGAAAATAATGTCTATAATATTTGCTTTTTGTATAATTTATTTATTAGTTGAGGGGAATATTACTTTTTTATATAGTAAAAAAAGGTTTGGATCAGAGAAAAAAAGGGCTGAGAGTGGACCCCTTCGAGGTGTGAAAGCTGGGCACCCCTTGAGAACTCAGAGGTAGACCCCTTCAAGGACTAATAGTCCATCCCTTTGAGGGCTAAGAGATGGACCCCTCGAAGGGGTGCCCAAAACGATGGTGTTTTCGTCGGCCACCTGGCAGTACATGCTGGCCCGTATGACCTCTCGAAGGGTTGAGATGCCACCCCTTCGAGGTCTGAGAGCTTGAAGCCTCGGGAGTCAAAGCTAGGCACCCCTCGAGGCCTGAAAGCTAGACCCCTTCAAGAACTAAGAGTCTCTTGAGGGCTGTCAGTCCACCCCTTCGAGGGGTGAAAGCTAGGCACCCCTCGAGGGCTTAGAGGTAGACCCCTTCGAGGACTAAGAGTCCATCCCTTCGAGGGCTGACACCTGGACCCCTCGAAGGGGTGCCCAGAACGACGTCGTTCTGGGGGTGAAAGCTGGGCACCCCACGGGGACTGAAAGGTGGACCCCTTCGAGGACTAAGAGTCCCTCGAGGGTTGTGAGTGGACCCCTTCGAGAGGTGAAAGTTGGGCACCCCTCAAGAACTCAGAGGTAGACCCCTCCGAGGACTAACAGTCCATCCCTTCGAGGGCTGAGAGCTGGACCCCTTGAACGACGGCATTTTCATCGGCCACCTAGCAGTACATGCTGGCCCATATGACCCCTCGAAGGACTGAGAGGCCACCCCCTCGAGGTCTGCGAGCGTGAAGCCTCGGGAGTTAAAGCTGGGCACCCCTCAAGGCCTGAAAGCTAGACCCCTTCGAGGACTAAGAGTCCCTCGAGGGCTGTGAGTTCACCCCTTCGAGAGGTGAAAGATGGGCACCCCTCGAGGGCTCAGAGGTAGACCCCTTCGAGGAATAAGAATCCACCCCTTTGAGGACTGAAGATCCACCTCTTCAAGGGATAAAGATCCACCCCTTCGAGGGCTAAAGGCTTCACCCCTTCGAGGGCTGAAGGCTCCACCCCTTCGAGGGCTGAAGAATCACCCATTCGAGGGCTGAAGATCCACCCCTTCGAGAGCTGAAGGCTCCACCCCTTCGAGGGCTGAAGCCTCACCCCTTCGAAGGCTGAAGGGGTGTAAAAAATGACGTCGTTTTCCTCGGCCACCTGCTAGCACATGCAGTCACACATGGAGGCACCGCAACTTTTGACAAATGGGATGCACAAAAGGACAAAAGTGGTGCCCAAAATGACGTCATTTTGGGCGGCCACTTGAGAGCACATAGAAGGGCACACGTTTGGTCTTGCTGGGAAATGATCACTATGCCCCTGACGACGGTTGACACAAGTGACCCCTTGAGGGCTGACAGTTAGATCCCTTTGAGGACTAAGAGTCCCCCTGGAGGCTGTCAGTCGACCCCTTCGAGGGGTGAAAACTAGGCACCCCTCGAAGACTGAAAGGTAGATCCCTTTGAGGACTAAGAGTCCCTCGAGGGCTGTGAGTGGACCCCTTCGAGGAGTGAAAGCTGGGCAACCCTCGAGAACTCAGAGGTAGACCCCTCCGAGGACTAACAGTCCATCCCTTTGAGGACTGAGAGCTGGACCCCTCCAGGGGGTGCCCAGAATGACGATGTTTTCGTCGGCCACCTGGTAGCACATGCTGGCCCACATGACCCTTCGAAGGGCTGGGAGGCCACCCCCTTGAGGTCTGAGAGCTTGAAGCCTCGGGAGTCAAAGCTGGGCACCTCTCAAGGCCTGAAAGCTAGACCCCTTCGAGGACTAAGAGTCCCTCGAGGGCTGTGAGTCTACCCCTTCGAGGGGTGAAAGTTGGGCACCCCTCGAGGGCTCAGAGGTAGACCCCTTCGAGGACTAAGAGTCCACCCCTTCGAGGGCTGAGGGCTGAGACCTGGACCCCTCGAAGGGGTGCCCAAAACGATGTCGTTTTCTTCAGCCACCTGGCAGCACATACTGGCCGACATGGAGGTGCCGCAACTTTTGACAAATGAGATTCACAAGAGGACAAAAGTGGTGCCCAGAATGACGTCGTTTTGGGTGGCAACTTGAGAGCACATAGAAGGGCACACGTTCGGCCTTGCTGAAAAATGACCACTATGCCCCTAACGACGGTTGCACAAGCGTGGCGTTTCCAAGTATTCCTTTTATATAGTAAACCAGATAAATGTGTGCTTTCCATGGCTCCCTTCACAACGCTTCAATTGCTGTAATTTTATAATGGCAATTTAGTCCTTCGTCTCAAAGACGATCTCACAGGGTACTTTTTCAAAAGTTTAACTTTAACTAATCAACAGTCAACCATTACTTAACTTTATATATGTAAACACTAATAACTGAGTTTACTTTAACCACTCAAAGGCCGACCCTTATTAACTTTACATGCATAAACACTAACAATTAAGTTGACTTTAACTAATCGACAATTAACCCTCATTTGAATTTTCATATATACACAATAATAATTATGTTGACTTTAATTAATCGACGACGAACCCTTAATTAACATTCTTTATACAATCACTAATAGCTAAGTTAATTTTAACTACTCAATAGTCAATGTTACTTGCCTTAGTATCTCTCTCTATATATTTACACGAATAAAAATGTTTGATTGTAGCTGCTAATTAGCGTCCAATTTCTAATGGACTTAACATATATAAATATGAATAAAAATTATAAAAAGGTTTGACTTTAAATTATAAAATAATCTTAAAGACTATTGTGATTGTTACATAATCTTAACAAAGCAAGTTGATTTTTAGTTTTAAAGGTTTTAGGCACAAGACAATATCTGGTCAAAAATTTTATAGTAAAAAATAATTTTAAAAAAAAACCTATCATCATTCACTTAGTTAAATAAAGAGTGAAGTGCATTTTTTACCCTATGTTTTGGGTAAAAGTGCAGAAATGATCTTGTAAAATCTAAAAGTGCAAAGTTAACCATGGAAATTGTTGACCAAATTGTCAACGACCAATTTGGCTAGAATTGGATAAAACCTAATTCAAAAAACAAAAAATAGGAAAAGACCAAAATAGCCTCCCATTCATCTTCCTATTTTCTTCCTTTCATTCTTCATATCGTCCCTTCCTTCCTCCTATCGTTCTTCCCGCTGATTTTTCTCCCAATTGGGTTCATTGTTCTTCCCATCGAGCTTTCCGTCGCGGCCTTCACCCGGTGGAGATCAGAACCAGGCTAAATTTGTTCTGGGGTGGCGAGAGTGAGCGCCAATAGAACCAGGCTGAAGATCACCAGCAGAGGGGTGGCAACTGTGAGCGCCACCAGGGTGAAGCTGGAGAGAGCGATGAGGGACCCACCCACAGTGCCCGCGACGGAGAGGTGGTGGTTGTGGGTTGTAGGGGAGCGGTAGATCTAGGGCTGAGCGGCGGATCCCCATTGTTCAATTCACGTTTACCAACCCTAGCTCTCGCGTGGCCTTTGCGGATGCATCAGATTTCCCAATTGTTGATGGAGCAGTGCTAACCAACTTGATGCATCGTGACTACTCTCCGCCGTTCCTTGTTAGTGTAGGGTTTTATAAAGAAAAAGAGAGGTGTCAGGGGTGGAGGTGGCGGGGTGGGGAGGCGGCGACGGGAACACAGTGGGTCTGGGCTGAAAGTGGTGGTGGACGGCGGTGGTGCGGCAGGTTTGAAGATGAAGAAGAAGGAGAACTCAAGAGTATTTTTGTTATTCAATTTTTTGTTTTAAAAGTAGAGATATATTTGTCTTTTCATAAATGGTCAATACCTGAATTTGTTCGGATCAATATTGAAATAATGTAAATTGAATAAAAATACACAATTTAATTAAAATATAGAGTTAATTATGCATATTCAAATTATACAGGATTATATCTGAACTTTTCATGTGGGTTAGTTTTGCCCAATTCCTTAAATAAATTTAGTAACATTACAGAAAACTCAATTCTTACATATTCGCGCTCAAGCCACAGTCAAAATTTTCCAACTTTTCCTCTAAAAAGTAAAACGGTTTTTCTAACGAGTGCCCATGGGCACTCGTTAATAACTTCAGATTCCATCGAAAATCATGTTATTAAATGCAAATCCATCGAAAATCCTGTAATACACCGGGAGTGTTAGAAAAACCGAAAGTAAAAAAATTCATTCTAAATCATTCCCCACCTTTCTTTTTCCCTCTACCACCAAATCCAATCCCGACCAACCACAGCCTACCCCCACACCACCAAATCCAATCCCGACTACCGTCCTGGCTGGTGATGCCCTTTTTGACCTGCCAACCGACTTCTTCTCTAGGGTGACGCCTGCAATGGTTCCGAGTCTGGCACTGCTAGACGGGCTGATACCAGATTCACACAGCTCGACGGTTTTCAGGCTCCGTGGACTGAGCTTTGAAGCTTCATGCGTTCGCGGGAGGCCGGTGTTTCCAGACGGCAGACGGAGAGTGGAGCCCTTGGCTAAATGCCCAGCGAAGTTATCAGCACAGGAGATAGTGGTAAACTTTGTTTTCTTAAGCTGGCTCTCCATTTTGTTTGATGTTTTGTCTGCAAGAGAAAAAGTGCTTGAATTGCGGGGGAAGAAGAAGATGAAGGTGGGGAGGTTGAACCAATTGATGATGATGATGATGTGTGAGATGAGGTAGAAGAATTTGAGCCTGAGGTATATGTTCTGAAAAAATCTTTGGTGTTCTTTTTTTTTCACGAGTTCCGTTGTGTAATTTGTGGTTGATCCGTAAGTTTAATTTAGATTAGTGGTGGAGGTGACGGAGGTAGGGTGGTTTTTAATAACTGTAAGTGGGGTGAAAGGGCACTTTGACACTTTCCATTGCTCATGAGGTGCTACTGCAGTTTGATATCATTCCTTCCTTAATAGTACTCGTCACATTAATATCATGTCTTACCTTTTTCAAGAAAAGGAGTTTCTTGGACCAAAGAAAATGGAATTTCTAAGTGAAAATAGATTGTTTAAAAGTAGCTTAATTCTACTAGAATGGAGAAAGCACTTGTTGAGTCCTAATATGGTTGCTTGTAGTCGTTTTGTGATTGTTTGAAGCCATAAGCAAAACGACCGAAGACTAAGAGTGCCATATGACATGTTTAAGAAGGTAACCTTGTACTTGGATTATTAAACATGAGTTTTGATCTTGGATTTGATAGATAGCCACTTGTTTGGGACTTGGTACATTAAGGCTCTTGAAAAATTGGAATTTTCTTCAACATCCTTTGAACTTGATATTTCACTATCTACAATTATCAATCAAATACAAGTTCATTTGAGATTGGCTATTATGATACTATCTCATTTCGTGTCTTTGTGTCGAGTATTGCAGACTGGCTGCAATGGCATCCAAGCGAAAAGCAGCACAGGTTCATGTTTCTGCAACCTGTTGTCGTCAACTTGTTATCGCAAAAGAGAAGGTTTCCAAATTTACCCTTTCTTTGATGATTAGCTGCCCATGATGTTTTCTGATAAGCAAAACGAGATCATGATAATGTTATTTTATGTCAAAGTTGTGTTTTCTTTCGTTTGAATAAAAACTTTTTTTTGTTCCTTCAGAAGATGATGGATCACTGCCAACTACAAAAACTTCATCAATGTGGAGTCAATATGGCATTGGAAACTCATATTTGGAGGATATGGATTCAGAAGCTGAATTAATTTTTTACTACATTTTTATCTTACAGAACAGGCAAATGTGAGAATATATAGAAAATACGCATGGCTGTAGTGAAATATAAGACCTACAAATTATTTTTCGATCTTTACTTCGACAGTACCAAGGCCACGCATTTCACCGGGCTTGTTTGATGACCGGTCTTCAATATTCTCCTTGCCTCCGCCTACTCACAGTTTAATGTCCGGCTTGGAAACCAGATCACAATCTGGTTAGTCCATTTTTTCCTTCGACTATTTCCTTCAATGAATGCTATGCTGATTATACTAATCAGTGATGGAAGATATGGTTAATCAGGGCAAACTTTGCTCAGAATCCTATCTTGTTTCTGTATTTCTGTGATACTTATCGTTACTTTACATGCTTTGGTTCAAGGAGAAATCA
The DNA here is from genome assembly GCA_037428765.1 of Rubia yunnanensis. Lineage (NCBI taxonomy): Eukaryota > Viridiplantae > Streptophyta > Magnoliopsida > Gentianales > Rubiaceae > Rubia > Rubia yunnanensis. The sequence goes on from CM075071.1 coordinate 9,861,813, forward strand.
CGTTGATGGAAAAGAGTTCATTCAATAAGTCAAGAGCTGATTGTCATATGAGCAGTTGGTTCATTTCTAGCAAATGTGAAGGATCTGAACTCCCACAAGCAAACAAAAGAGGTATTACTACCATAAACTAAAGATATGAACTTCCATCCTTGTTCTTGTGAAATCATCTGGCTCATGTTAAGTAACCTACCAGTGTTGTATTTAGCGCCTAAGTGCTCTAGTTGATTCTACTAACAACAATGATGATAGAGCCTATAAATCCATTTGATTGATAGACCCTATAATTTAACACGTTCTTATGTGTTTTAGTATCATTGGCAACTAACAACAATGATGGAAGATCCATTTGATTGATAGAACCTATAAATCCATGTTAATACTTTAAAAGAGAAGGAAGAATAACAGAACGTGTGGTGGTTTTAAATTGGTTAATAACATTCATGTAATTTCCATCTTTCTCGGGTCCTTCTTTTGATTTTTTCGCGATGCTTAATTATAAATTAGCCTAACAATTACACTGAGCATTATGTACTCATCCTCGAAATTTGTAATCCTATATTTCTCACTGCAAAATTTATGATCAGAATATTTTTGGAGGTAATTGAGGTTTTATTCTTACACGCTACTCATGCAATTGTTTCTCTGATGGCTGTGTATTCGAATACTTAACAATGTGCATTCTCAGTTGTTGCTGAACGGAGTTACCAAGTTCTTGATTTGAAGTTTTGCTCTGGAAAACCTTGGTGGTGTTATTAGATCGGAGTTCTTGTCGTGGCAGAACATTTGATTGCTGTAGCATTTGTATTAGTGTTAAACAGGTTTTGGGCATTTGTATTAGTGTCATATGAGCAGTTCTGTTCCAAATTTTCTGTATGCTCGGTGAACAGATTTTTTTCGTTGTATTTTTTGGTGGATTATATGGAAAATATAATTCCATCATAAACTGATGGTGGAGGTGAAAATGGATTATCTGTTTAGTATACCTTTGTCCAATGTCTTATTACTCAACATTACTGTTAGTAATGCTCTTTTCATTGCAGTAACTAGTTATAGGTGAATTTTCGCTCCTCAAGTTTGATGTTTGTTTTATTTATCTTTATCCATGCAGGGGTTGAGTTATATTCTTCTTAGGCAGGCTACTCATTCCATTGTTCTACTTGGATTAATCAGGTGAGTTAGTGAGGTGATTCGAAAGGAATGTTTTGTTGTTTATCATTTACACACCAAGTGATTTCTTTGCTATTCAAGCACTGCATTCAAATTTTCCTTATTTTCTTTCCACGTTGCTAACTTTTGGTAGACTAATGTCTCCCACAGATGAGGAAGAGAAAGGTGTCATTTTTCTCGCTTCCTTGTTTGCAAGCATGGTTTTATAGATGGTTGGTAAGCATACTTATTTATTTTACTTTTATGAACAGATAAATTTGGTTCTTGCCGATTGGCTGAATGCAATGACTGGCTTCCTGATTTTGGATTTTCTTATGAACCATGTTGAAGACTAAGCACTAGATTCTTAGTTAATTAGTAATGATTTTTTTGTGCACTGTTAGTATGGAATGTAATCAAATGTCGTGATTTTAGCTAAAAATATTGGCGTGCTATTTATGTTGAGAACAATTCTTTATTTATGTTTTATTCAATGATTATTAAATTAAAAAAAGTCGATTCTCAATATGCTCACCATCATTTAAATGTTATGGCCAAATTTCATACTTAAAATTTGGTCACTGGCTGTAACAGCTGGTGACCATTTTTTTACAAAAAATCGGCAACTTTTTTCATCACTAAATGCTTTAAAAGGATTGGATGGTAATTCACTCTAGTGACCCATTCACTTACTAATACTATTGGTCATCAATTTTAGTGACTAAACATTATTAGTCATTAATTCTTTAGTGACTAGAAGTTTTGGTCATCAAAAGTCGTGGCTATTGGTGACTATTTTATTAACGAATATATTTTGTCACTAATATTTATGACCAAAAATACTTGGTCATAAAAATCAGTCGTCGTGACAAACTAGAAAAAGTTGTTAACGGGACTTTTTGTGACGGAGATAATGTGACCAATCGGTGACAACCCAATTTTGGTCACCAAAAGTCGTAAGTGACGATTATTTTGACATTTAGTGACTAGAATCAGTCCGTCACTAAAAGCCTTTTTTCTTGTAGTGCGCTTTTTGGAATTTTTTTCTCATTCTTCGAAAAGGCAGAGAGTTTATGAAAATGATCTGAATAAATTTGAAATACAAAATAAGTTCAAAAATAAAATTTATTATCTAAAAGGGCCAAAAATATGATTGAATACATATATACCTGGAGCATCTTTATCGTTGCTTGAAAGTCCAATTCAAGTGGACAATGAGGAAGATGCAAAAGAGAGGTACAATTCAGATGATACAGTTCAGTCTTCTAAAAGAAGAAAGAAAAATTCAAGCGGTAAAGACAAAGAAACTGGGACGAAGCATGGAAAGGTATAAGGTGTTGCTTTGCTGGCACAAAAAGTTGATCGAATATGTGAGGCTCTTGAGAGCAGGCGTAAGGGCGCAGAAACTTTAGATGATACTAGCATTGATGTTGTGATGAAAGTTGTTCGATCTTTATCTGGGTGTGAGCAAGGCAGAAGGCTATTTTCTTTGCAACTCGATTGTTCTTGCAAAAAGAGGAGGGAAATGTTTTGTTCTGTGCAGGGCAATGACATGAAGTTACAATAGGTCAAATACGAGGCTGAAAATTAAGTTATTGTTTAGACCTATTCCTATTCTAAACATTTTCTATTTAATATTAGTTAGACTCTTGTTAAATGTGTTTTGGTTGAACTTCGTACTTTTTGTGCTGAATGTGATGGCTTGATTATTAAATTTTTCGTACGTTTATATTTTCATTTAAAACAATATGTTATTTACCAATTGCAATTTATTTTTGCAGGTTTGATTAATTCATAAAATGTCAGAGACAGATGATAGTGAAGATGAAATAGAAATAATTGCACAAGTGACTATTCTCATTCTTTAGTATGATTATGAAAGCCAAATTGATAAAAATCCTTGTATGACATCAAGTCAAACATGTAATAGATGGGTAATGGAAGTTTTACAAAGCCATCCAATCTGATGCTACAATCAAAGAGATTTTTTTATCGTTTATGTCGTGATCTTGAGACTGAATATATTGTGTTGGGTTCAAATAGAATAATCATATTGAAATAGTGGCTTTAGTGTTTCATATTTTAGGTTGTGGGTGTGGATTTAGAGGAGCAGGTGAACGGTTTCAACATTCTAAAGAAACCATTAGTGTATATTTTGAAGAAGGATTAAACTTATTGTGTTCCTATGGTGATAAAATGATCAAACCTTTGTATCCAAAGTTTAGAAATGTTCCTCTAGAGATACATGCCACACTTTAAGGTAATTTTTATTTATTTTTGTTTTCTCTCTTGATATTATAAAAATTATTTTCAATAGTTATATTATTTTCATATGTTTTCGATGCTTTCATGATTGTATATGTGCTATTGATGGAGTGCATATTCCTACTTCAATATCTCCTCAACATCAAGTACCATATATTAACAAAAAGGGTGATCCAAGCCAAAATGTTATAGTGGTATGTGACTTTAATATGCATTTTACATTTGTCTGTGCTGGATGGGAGGGATCTGCTCATGACACAAGGGTGTTTCAATCTCTTCTTCGAAATCCTAATTCAAAATTTTCGTTTCCCCCCACAAGGTACATATTTATCTTTTTTTTATGAACTTTTAATGAAGAACGTGATGGAGTTATGATATTTTCTACACCTTATTTAACAGGAAAGTATTATGTAGCTGATGCAGGATATCCACAGATTAATGGATTTTTAGCACCTTATAAAGGACTAAAACAACATTCCCACATTATAGAAGGCGAGAGCTGACAAATGAGAAAGAAGTATCCAATCAGAGACACTCTTCTCTTAGAGGCATTATAGAACGCACATTTGGGGATTGGAAATGGAAATGACATATTTTGAGTAACATGGAAGGCTACTCGTTCGTGAAGCAAGTAAAGATTGTCATTGCAACTATGGCTCTTCATAATTATATTCGTAGATATGCTGATTATGATAGACATTTTGACATTGATGAAGATTCGATTGACATATCCGATGATGGCATGAATGAGACTGATGCAGAAGAAGCAAATAATCGTCAAGAGTCACAAGAAATGGATGCGTTAAGAAATAACATTTTTATGCTGTGACATTTTTCGAATGTCTATTTTAACATTTGTTTCATTGTGGCACCCTATCTGCAATTGCACTTCTAACATTTATTTGGAGTACTTTTATCATTGGGGTCTATGAATTGAGTACTAAGTAGCCCTTATGTTGCAGGATTTAATAAATGTTTTTGGCTTGCGAGATTAGGCGAGAATGGGCTTGTGAATGATTGGCATCCTATGTTGATTGTAAGTAGATACAAGGTCTCATCGATGTCAAACAATGCATCTCTCAACCATGAGCTTTTTTTTGGCCAGAATCAAAAGGAGTCTTTTGTCCATACTCTTGATTAGAATACAATCAACCAAAGGGATGCTACTGTTGTGCTGCTTGTGTAATATAAGCAATAATCAAGTGTTCCGAAAATAATTTTATGAGAAAAACTTTTGTGAGACCGTCTCACCCTACCAAATGGTGAGACCAGGGACCAACATGAAATAAATAAGAGATGAACTAAGAAACAGGACCAAATTGAAAATAATTAAAAAATAAGGGTTGAAGAAAACAAGTCAAAAATCCGGGTTATAAGAAAATCTAGTACTGATGACAACCAACTGCCATATTTTGACAAAATCCCCAAAATAAAGGAATATGAATCTCTATGAAATTCAATCCGATCAAATCGGATTTAACGTCACAAATCGCCGATCAATCCTCTGAAATCAACGATTGAGCTTAGGTTTGTAGATCTGCATCGAATTTTCTCTGAAAATTCGATCGAAGATTCTGCAATTTTGCGACGGAATTGTGTCGCATTTGCTTCGGATTCTGCGCCGGAACTTTGCGACGGAAACATCAAAGAAACCTTCTATAATCCGCGAAGGTGAAAATTATACTTTTATGGTCAAAATCTAAATTATATGATCTCGGATCTAAGACCTTAGTTTGCAGTTTAAAATCTTAGTTTTAACGGTTGAAATCTACGATCTAAGGTGTTGCATGGAAAACAAAGCAATTCAAGGCAATGAAATTGTATTGTATTTAGGAGAAAGCAACGAATATGTTCAATCTGAAAATTCAACAAGTTTACATCCTGGGTTGGTTTTGATTTTGTTTATACAGTTAAACACATGAAATAATTTCATGAACACATGAAGTAACGTTTTTATATTGTGATTTTTTTACCAGATCTGGAATTCAGTTATATGCATGTTGTGAAGAAAATGTTGGTGTTTTATAATATTTTAAAAATATTAGGTAATATGATGAACACTGGATGTAGCTACACGAACACATGAAGTAACGCGATGCCATTCTGATAGACAATTCCCCAAATTCTAAAATTTGGTTTTATGCAATTTGTTCGGAAAATGAAGGTGTTTTTTAATATTCTGAAACATATAAGGTAATATGATGAACACTGGATACAACTGCATGAACACATGAAGTTACTTGATAATGTCGACAATTCCCCAAGGCCTGAAATCTGGTTATATGCAGTTTGTTGAGAAAATGTGGGTGTTTTATAATTTTCTGAAACATATGAGGTAATATGATGAACGCCGGATGTAACTGCATGAATACATGAAGTAACGTGATGATATACTGATGAACAATTCCCCAAGGTCTGAAATTTGGTTATATGCAATTTGTTGGAAAAATGTAGGTAACATAGTAAATAAATGATGTAACTGCATGAACACATGAAGTAAAAACATTGAACTTTGTAAGATGATTCGTCAAGAATGTAGTTACATGCATTTTGTTAAGACTATTTTTAATATGTTAAATACACGATGTAACTTAATAAATATATAATCTATTATGATTAATGTCTGAAACTTAATTAGTAGGATTTGTTATCAATTTTTTTTTGATATTGTAACTCTCTGTACAAATTTATCAGTAACTAAACAGCTGTTTATGAAGGTTGAACTAAGCTGTAAAATACACGAACAAACCAATATAATAGTTGATGTAATGAGTTACTGAAATGATACAATTTTGCAGGACCAGATTCTGTCACCAATTTAAGCGACCTATCAAAAGTTGATGTCACATATTGCTTCAAAGGTTTCAGAGCAAAAACACAATTAGACTTTCATGATTTATACAGAAAACAGTCAAATGCAATGAGATTTGGGGTGCGATGTTCAACACAATGAGGTTAAAAAGACGGAACCGTCCTAGAGAAGTATTTTGTCTGCTCAATTAAGGGAAACACAAAAGTGAAGAATAAAACACCCGACACACCTTCCAACAACAATATCATTGAAGATGGCTCTGGGAAGTAGAAGAAAAATAAGGGAAAATGTGGCTATGAGAATATGATACAAAGCTTGAATTTGGGTTAAATTTATCAATGGAGCCTATGAAGTTTTGCATCATGTGACATCTCACAATCATCCTTTCACTCGAGTCGAACAAAGAAGTGAAAGGAGAATTATCGAGGAAAAATGGAAAGCTACAGAAGGAATGGAAGGCGATTGAAGGAGACGATGCTTAGCAAGTAATTGAAAGACTCGCACAGAAGATTACTGAAGAGGAAGATTTCTTATTTAGAGTTAAATTGGATGATAACGGTAAGCTAACACCATTGTTTTGGATGGACTCAATGATGAAGGAAGACTACTCCCTCTACGACGATCTAATGTTATTTGACACAACAGACATGTATGGTTTAGATCTCGTAAAATACATTTAAACGCATGAAGTAACGACATGAACACATAAAGTAGTATGCTATACACACGATGTAACTTCATGAACAAATGAAATAAAATATATTACATTTTTTGAGAAAATTTGGTTGTTTTTAAATTTGTTAAAACGTATAATGTAATTTATTAAACCCACGATGTAACAACATGAAAACATGAATAAAAATGATATAATTATGCTTCATAGTTCGCCAAGATCTAAAATTGACTTATATGTATTTTGTTGAGAATATTTAGATATTTTTAAATTTGCTATTATGCAAATTCAACCTGAGTTCGGATTGCACTTGATAATGTTTTGGTTGTGTTCAGATTGCAACCTGAGCTGAAGCTTGTGGTTATGAGATGATGCGATTGAGACCGTACCAACTGAAGAAGGGTGGTTCTAGCCATTTTTCTAGGTTCAAGCTGTTTTTTAAACATGATTCATGCCTAATATTGTCATTTTCCAAATTAAAAGTGCTTTTACTTTTAAATTTACAAAACACTTCAACTGCTTTTAACATTGAAAAAACACTTAAAAGCTAATTTTACCAAACACTAAAGTGTTTTGCTTGTCAGCAGTTTCTTCTCATAGAGAAGCGGAAGCCAGCTTTACCTATAAGCCCAGCCCTACTATTCCTTGTAGGTTAAAATCGGTTTTCTTGAAGGAATAGTACAAACAAAACCAATCCTACACTAATCCTTCCATATACGAGGCCATTCGGCAACCACAAAGATTAAAAAAATGCAACCTTCCATTTGATGTTGGGAATCAGCTACGAATCATCACAATGAGGCGATTCTCTTGCTGATAGGATGCCATTGACACGTGCCTCGTCAACCATGAGCTACCGCTGTCAAGAACTCACCTCGTGTCAAATTTGGACGATAACAGCCATACTTGTTTCAACAAGAAAAACCCAGTAGTCTATGAGATGTATCCTTCTTGCTTCTGAAGAAGTCTAGCTGATGACTTTGCATCCAGATAAAGAGACTTGACTCCCTCCAGGTCCGCCTGTCCAAAATACGTGAAAGTTAATCACGCATTCATGAAACATAGCCTCCTCTGATTGCATGGACTTACAATTTTTAGAATGAATGCCAGAATGATATGTGAATTCAGATCGATAACATAGCTAAGCGAACAATTTACCTTGCATATGCCATCACGGCCATTCATCTTAGCCACGACACTTGCAGGTGATAACAACTGACTGCGTGCCTGGAAAAAAAGGTCAATTTTGGAAGCGTCGAGTACTTTCACATAAGATGCGAACCAGATCTAGTTTACCAAATTAAAATTTTCAGACCTTAAAGAGGCTTGACGTCCAATCTCACCAAGGTATGCCAGGCTTTCCTCATCTATAGCTAGTTCCTCCACCTGTGCACGAATAGCGAATATCTGCCAGCACAGTTAAATATTCCGCTAGGCAGAGATGCCACAAAATGGTGTGATACAAACCTGCATCATCTCAGCTGGACCACAAGTTACAGTTCGCACAATCACCAACCGGTCTAGTAGATCAAGTGGTACACCATGAGGACTATTCATTTCAGTTCCTCTGTACAAAAATAAAATCAAATTTAGAATACCAGGACACAATATCAGTTTCGAAAAATATTTGTAGTCAATCAAAGAGGAGGCTTATAGTGTCAAAACAGTGAATGGAAACTCTAATCCGCAAACAGTTATGTTTCTTGGTGTGGTTACACGTTCTAATAAGGCGTTAAAACTCAGGTTTCCTGTTCCAGAACTATAAATATAACGATATCATCTACTTTTGTTCGATTTTTTACTCAAGATCTTGACCATCCACTTTAATCAAATTTGATGGTTTGAGCTAAATCAATTTTTCTTTTTTACTTCAGCCAGCCGATTCTTCCACTTTTTTCCTTGTCCCTCGAATCTATTTATATCTCTTTCAAACCTTCCTTTACTATTTAATTCTTCTTCATGCCACGATCATCTTATTCCTCATGCTCCACTTCTATCAAGTTAAACTTGTTCAGAACGTACCTATCGCTCGTAATTTGTGTTTGAATCAACACCAACATCAGTGCTAAAGGCACTCCAGACAAAATACATTTACTATTAACTTGGAGATGAGATTAACCAAATCAAATTCACGCAACTCACTTCCAACCAAATGTCACTTTATTCTGTCCATGGTATTATTTCGCGGACTATATATGTATATGATTTGTCTCAAGAAAAAATGGTTGAAACAGTACAAAATCAAGTCCAAGTTGGTGCCACATGGCCTGGTAAGTTGGGAACAAATACAGAGCAGTCAAAACTTTGCATTTTGTCATGAGAGTAAATTTGTATACAGAAGTAACTATATTTTTTGGAAGGATGATGAGGAACAAGAAAAGGGGATGACAGCCACATGGCCTGATCTCACAAAGCATTAAACTGGAAAAGAAGGGCTGAAGGAGATAGAATGGAGTTGGGGAAGAAGAAGAAGAAAAAGCAAGAATCAGCTGAAGAAAAAAAGAAGAAGAATTGATTCAGCTCAAACCTCCAGATTAAATTAAAATGTATGGTCAAGATCTTGAGTTAAAAACTGAGCAAAAATAGATGAGTTGATTGATCCCTCCCTAGTTAAAGAGATGACCACTGCAATTTACAACAGATGATCACTGTATACATGCAATTTACAGAGAGACACATACTCAACAATATTATTTAGACGAAGTTGCAGTGGTTATTTTGCATCCACATTAAAACATTTATTATAGAGTAACTCTGACAGTATATAAGTGTAAGCTTTTGTCTTCCAGTATCATAAAGTAGAAACAGATCAATAAGAAAGAAAGGACTCAACAATGAATGGCATAAAACCCAACACCTGACAGTACATATCCCCCTGTTTGTTGCAAATATCACTATTGGTGACACAGAACTTTCCAGGGCACGGTTCATATATGAGAAGCATTCCATATCCAGCATATGGACCGGTAAACAATGCTTTGGATGTTAAAGCAATACGTAGAGAAACAAAATCATACGAGTATTCTTTTTCCCTACGAAATCATACGATCTGAATCACTTTCAGCAAAAGAATAAATTATTTAACAAACTTTCTAGTTAAGAGGAGAACCTCATCAATAAATAAAGAACAAGCTCTGCCACTCCTTCATCAACATATCAGTTAACCACCTGCAATTAACTTCTCGTGTGAGATGTAGTAGAATAAAACATAAGTCAAAATGCAATGTCGGTGTGGGCAAAAGGATAGAAACCAGTGAGTAATAGTTAGAGAGCAATTACCTTATTTATTTCTTGTCGTAACTTGTCAGTAATTTCTGTTTTCCTTGGTTTCATCATCTGGCCCATCAGAGACAATATGTCCTGTCCTCCTTCAGGCCTAGCATTCGCAGCATCAAGATCATGTAACGTGACATCCTGAAAAGACAAATTCCGTTTGAAACATGGAAGCAACACAACTATAAAATATCAGGGAATTCAGTGTATCAGTCTTCAAATTCACCAAAAATGCACACTATATTCAACATAACAGAGGTGTTATGGGGAACACACGGGAATACAATTACACATAAAAAGCAAGTAATGGGAATCCACTGCATCAGTCTTCAAATCCACCAAAAATGCACACCATATTCAACATAACAGAGCTGTTATGGGGAACACACGGGAATACAATTACACATAAAAAGCACGTAATGGGACTTTGGATGTATACTGTAAAAGCAATTTTATAGAAACTCAGCTTCAAGGCAAAAAGTATTCCAAGGCATAATTTCTTCGACAGGATTTTAGGGGGACAAGAATCGAACATACAGAACTAAAAAAGTTCCGACATTTTTGTGGAGTTTTAAAGAGCTGGAAAATGTAACTCCTTTAAAATGTGGACACGAGTCATCATATTGGTTGACATAGAAGGTTTTACATCAAATATAAAGATCTCTCATAGTAGAGTCACAGACCTGGACAACCTCCTTCTTTTTATGAACCTCTCCTTTTGGTAATGGGACATATTCTTCAGCCTCAAGATCAAACTCAGTAGCAAAAACATCGCTCCTGCCCACCCTTTTAACTGCTCCACTATTGGCTTCAATATATATATATGTTAAACTAATAAAAGAGAGTTTAATAATGATGGAAATTGTTGTTTATTTCCATTGATGAGGTGCTGAATATATATGTAAAGTCAAGGAATTATTTAATTGGCAATTTTGTGTTAAGTATTTGTGAACTACAGACCATGTTGGAACATGGTGCTGGAGCAGAACTGGAGCAGGTTTCACGCCATAGGGTTTAACGGATTCAAGCCGAAACATTGACGTGTTTTAGAATTTATGGTATCTGTATATTTGGCTATATATTGGGCGTGTGAAGCATATTTGGATTATGGAAAAATTCCTACTTATATGGAGAAGATTTATTCGAATATATGGGAGAGTTTGAGATAAGGTAAATTCCTTTATTTATGGGATTTGGATATGCTTCAACAATCAGATTTGAAATAGGAATAATGTGGAGATAATCATGGATATTCAGATCTGATTCGTGGATATAAATATGGGACAAACACGGCTGCAAAACTAACGATTTTATAGAGCAAAATCTGCATCCAGATTTTGAGATCTTACGAAACTTGCAAGAGACAATATACTGTGTTCCAACACTGTCCTGCCGCACTAAGTTCAGAATCGTATACCTTAATTCCTCGGGAGGAGGAGATATTGCGTCGACAGAGTTCGAGGTCAGAGGGAGTCTGATCAAGGCAGATCAGTAGCTAGGGGAGCTAGCAGATTCTACACGTTATAGTTAGTAAAGATAAGTATTTTGTAAACTGTACTCTGTACTGTATCTTTCTAATTAGTGGATTCATTCTGAACTGGGCCAGGCTCCGCAGATGTAGGTGGTTTACACCGAACTGCGTAACCAAGTTGTGTGTCGTTTACATTTTACGTTATTTTACACTTGGTTAAACTAAGCATGTTGGAACACACTAGTAAGTACTAGAGAAAGTGGTAAAACTAAATTTCAATATAGATACAATTGCTAACTAAATCTCCCTCAAAAGGGGATTCTAACAACTAAATATTTGACTAACAACTATCTACCAACTCTAACAAACAATGTTGACCACATCATGTGGTATGGTAAATGTATAAGGTAAATTGCATTTACAGTTAACACCCCCCCATAAGCTCATGACCGAGGCAGGACATGAAGCTTGGACCTGAGAGTAGCAAAGTGCTGATTCCCAATAGATTTGGTGAAGATATCCGCAGTCTGATCAAGAGACCGAACATGCTGAACAATAAGATCACCTGAGGCAACCTGTTCTCGAACAAAGTGGTAGTCAATTTTGATGTGTATGGACCGCTGATGGAAGACCGGATTTGCTGAGAGGAACGTGGCACTTAAGTTGTCACACAGAAGAATGGGAGGACACTGAACTGAGACGTGCATTTCCTGAAGTAACTGAAGAAGCCAAATGAGCTCCGCAGAGGCAAACGCAATGGCCCTGTATTCAGCCTCAGTACTGGAGCGAGCAACAACGTTTTGCTTACGAGATGACCAACTGATAAGGTTACCACCAAAGTAAATCGCAAAACCATGCTGAGAGCGGCAATCATCCGGTTCAGAAGCCCATCCTGCATCAGAATAGGCCACGAGGCAAGAGTCACGAGCCACCCGGAACACTAGACCAGAGGAGATGGAACCTTTGAGATACCGGAGAATGCGTTTGACAGCACACCAGTGATCCTCAGTAGGTGAGTGCATGAATTGACAAACTCTATTGACCACATAAGATATCTCTGGCCGAGTGATAGTGACATACTGCAGAGCACCAACAATGCTACGATAGAGATATGGTTCAGACAGGGCCTTACCAGCAGCAATCAGACGAGAGCCAGGCTCAGCAGGAGAACAAATAGGCCGTGCACCAGACATGTTGCTCCGTTCAAGGATGTCATAGATAAACTTTTGCTGGGAGAGGTGGAGAGTGGAATTCTGTCGAGAGACCTCAATGCCAAGGAAGTAATGAAGAGGGCCAAGATCTTTTAAGGCAAAGTCACGATGCAGCAGATGAACAAAGTCATCAATGAAGGTGGTATGAGAGCCGGTGATGACAAGATCATCCACATAGACAAGGACATAAACTACATGAGAACCAGATGCCTTGACAAACAGTGAGGGATCAGAAACACACGCCTTGAATCCATAACGAATAAGAGAGGCAGTAAGTTTGTGAAACCATGCTCTAGGTGCTTGTTTGAGACCATAAAGATCTTTGCGAAGCCTGCAAACATGAGATGGTTTATCCGGAGCAACAAAACCCTGCGGCTGATCTATATAGACTGTTTCAGAAAGGTCACTATGGACAAATGCATTGTTGACGTCAACCTGCCGTAGGAGCCACCCAACAGAAATAGCCAAGCTGAGAACCAAACAGATGGTGGTAGGTTTGACCACGGGGCTGAAGGTGTCAAAGTAATCAACCCCAGCTTCATGGTGAAATCCCTTGGCCACAAGACGCGCTTTGTAACGCTCAATGGAGCCATCTGCTTTTCTCTTTACCCTGTAGACCTACTTACAGCCAACAACATTAGCGTTCGAGGGACGAGGAACCAAGTCCCAAGTCCTATTAGTCATTAAAGCATTATATTCGGATTGCATTGCATGCTGCCAATTAGGATCTTTGGAGGCTTGGTGAAAGAGTCTGGGTTCAAGAGAAACGGTGAGAGCCGTGGGAAGTGGATATTTTGTGGAGAGGAGAGCTTTGGGTTTGAGAGAATGAGTGGCAAAGCGAGTAGTCATGGTATGAGTGGACTGATCGGAGGGACGATACCAAGAAGGAGCATTGTCATAATGAGATGGAACAGTAATAGTCAAGTTAGGAGGTGATTGCGATTGAGTAGGTGGGGAGGCAGTAGATGAGGGAGGAGACGATGATGGAGAAGGTGAAGATGGAGTAGAGTGGGGAGACGACTGTGGTGATGGTGAAAGAGGAATGGAATCTGACGGAGGTGGATGAGGGATATTATAAGAGGTGGATAGAGGGGTATCGGTAGGTGGTAGAGTGATGAGGGGAATGGAAGCGGAATGTGATGATGAAGGAGATGGAGTGGAGGAGGACATATGAGAGTAAGGAAAGAGAGTTTCGTCAAAGATAACATAGCGAGAGATATATGCGCGAGAAGTAGGTAGGTGAAGGCATTGATATCCCTTCCAAAGGAACGAAGGAGACTGTAGTTGGGTATTTTGTTGTAAAGGCACTGGTAAGGGGATTTGTGAGAAAGGTTGGGTGTGATTGTGCGGTTAATGAGGTAGACTGCAGTGTGGAATACCTGTTCCCAGTATGTGATGGGAAGATGAGAGTGGGCAAGGAGAGAGAGACCCATTTTCAACGATTGTGCGGTTGCGTCGTTCAGCAGAACCGTTTTGTTCAGGGGTATGAGGGCAGGAAAGTTGATGGCGGATGCCATGGGAGGCAAGGAGAGTTGAAACATTATGGTATTCACCACCCCAATCAGATTGGAAAGCTTTAATTGTCGTAGAGAATTGGGTTTGAACAAGTTTTAGAAAGAGTTCAACAATAGCATAAACTTGGGATTTGGTGGAGAGAAAGTATAGCCAAGTGAATTTGGTGCAGTCATCAATAAAGCTAACATAATATCGACACCCAGAGGTTGATAAAGTAGAAGATGGTCCCCACACATCAGAATGGATTAAATCAAAAGGTTTTGAAGAAACAGTAGTTCGAGAAGACAAAGGTAATCGGTGACTTTTGCCAAGTTGACAAGAGCCACAAACCGAGTCTAACTTATTACAAGAAACAGGAAGATTTAAGTGAGAAACAAGACGACGAAGGATGGACTCGTGCGGGTGTACAAGACGGTGATGCCAACACTGAAGTGAGGTGCGCTCTGAGAGGAAAGCAACTGGAGAGGAGGACGAAGACAAGCTGGAAACGTGGGGTAGACAGTAAAGGTCATTTTCAACGGTTCCCTTTAGTAGGATCTGTCCCTGCAAGGTCTTAACAAGACAATGATCTGAGTGGAGTTCAACAAATACAGGATTATCACGAGTTAACTTTGAGACACTAAGTAAGGATTTGGTAATTTTGGGAACACAAAGAACATCATTTAATGTCAAGGGACGGGCAGCATGCGAAGCAGTAAGAATAGAAGTGCCATAATGAGTAATAGGAAGAGAGGTACCATCACCGACGGTGATGCCATCATTACCATTGTACTGGTTTGGAATAGTGATATTGCCCAAGTCAGCTGTCACATGGTGGCTTGCTCCGGAATCAATATACCATGGATCAACAAGGTCTGAAGGGCTAGAAGCTGATGCCAGAAAAGCTGATTTGCCACCAAGATTCTTGAAGCGAGCAATTGCCTGAGGATTTGTAGGAGGAAACTGCTTGGTGTTGAAACGCCCAAAACAGTTCTTACCATCGTGACCCTGACGATCACATATTTGACAAGGGGGCCGTTGACCGACCGGAGCAGCGTTGACCGGCCGTTGACCGGTGACCGGAGCAGCGTTGACCAGTGAGTTTGGCGCCGTTGATCAGCGACCTGGAGCCCGGTAAGCTGCATTGACCGAAGGTGACTGGAGGAGAGCGAGCTCGTCCTCATTACAGGCTTCTTCTTGTAACAAAATTCCGAGCAATTCGTCGGAGGTGACAGGGTCCGGACGAATTGCAATTGCAGAATGGATGGCAGAGAATTGATTGCCCAACCCATAAAGCAAATAACCAACATATTCTGAATCGGGTATAACACAAAGGCAATCGGACAAGGCATCAACAATAGCTCTCTTTTTGTCAAAATATTCCATTACCGTAAGAGACCCTTTTGGCAGGGATTGAAGTTGCTGCCGTGCGCCGGATTGGGCCTGAAAAGTCCGGCCGAGAATAGCCCACGTTTCAACCGTTGATGTAGCTCTGGCGACGAGACCGAGCAGTGATGAGGAGAGCATCGAACGGACCCAGAGAAGGACGAGACGGTCTCGCTGCACCCAGGTGAGGTAGTCCGGATTGGGCTCGGTGCTGGCGGCTTTGCCAGTGCTGGGATCGGCAGGGTTCGTCGGTGGGACGGCTGCAACGGTGATCGTGTGCGGTGGAGGGTTGCTGTCGGCAAGAAAGGAGCTCAATTCATAGGCTTCAAGAGCAGCGGTAATAGTGCTCTTCCATAGAGAATAATTAGTGCGGTCCAGCTTAATTGATAAATGGGGAAAATTGAAGTTGAAATTCATTGAAGAATTGGAATTAGCCAAAACAAGGCAATGAGTCGAAGTGTTTGAGGAATCAGAGGCCATAGGAACTAATTTAGGCTGATACCATGTTAAACTAATAAAAGAGAGTTTAATAATGATGGAAAGTGTTGTTTATTTCCATTGATGAGGTGCTGAATATATAGATACAATTTCTAACTAAATCTCCCTCAAAAGGGGATTCTAACAACTAAATATTTGACTAACAACTATCTACCAACTCTAACAAACAATGTTGACCACATCATGTGGTATGGTAAATGTATAAGGTAAATTGCATTTACAGTTAACAATATAACATCACCAACAATAACCTGTAACAAGGATAATGAACAGTCTCAGCAAAAGAAATAAGAGAACTTAAGCAATATGTTTCGTCAAAGAGGCACAGCTAGATAAACAGAACAAGCAGGAAAGATGCTTAGTTTCACCTTTTCTTTAATGAGCGCGTCATATATTGTTGGGTCTAGCTTCAACTGCATGGTTCCCTTGACAGTTTTCAAACCAATAACAACATGACTATTACTTTTCCCATACCCACCAGATACACTTTCGGCCTCTTCAGGTGACAATTCAGTGACCTGCAAGCAAGAGCTTTGAGAGGCTAAAATTAAATTACCTCCAAAAAAGTCAAATGCCAGTGATCAGAAGAAATGCAATAAACTAAAGGCCAAAGTTCTAAAAAGGAGAAGTGTAACTTGCCTCTCCTTCATAAACTTCCTTGTTTTCCTTTATACGAAGACCAATAGCCCGACGGAAATTCTCCATCAAAACTTCAGTTTTCTTTACCTCAGATGAATACACTTCTGACCCCACCATTGGGCAGAATGGAACCTGCATTTTCGTGAATTCAAGGTCAAAACAGATACTCACTGCAGCTGAAATATTGTCCATGATATGAAGTTCTAAAACAACACCATCTCGTGTACATTGCTATCTTTCAGCTAGTAATTAGTCATACATATACTCATCGACATTGCAAAGCAACAAAGTGACAACAAGTACCTTACTCCCGAGTTCTTGAGAAATACCAAGGGCAAGCGCCATTTTTCCAGTACCGGGTGATCCAGCAAGCAGAAGTGCCCTGCCAGCCATCATCTTCTGGCGAATCATATCAACAACAAGCCCAGAAGCTTCTCTAGCCGACTCCTGGCCCACAAATCCCAAAGCCAGAGGCAATGCTCTTCCATTCGGCTGAAAAATGGTGACAATTACAGCTAATCATACCAAGAAACTCTGTTTTAACTACAAGACCCAAACTTTCTCACTAAAGAATCCAAAGATAAACCTTTTAGTAGAACCCTAAATGTTAGCTAGTTGTTTGCTGTATACAGCTGTAGGTTTGTATATAGTTGTGATTTTGTCAATCCTTTTCCATAGATAGATTAGGAAATTATTCTGTAGAAGAAAACCTGTGTATATATTTTCCTCATCTGGTGATGAATGGAAAAAAAACTCTTTCCCAATTTGTTCTCTCGTTTAACATGGTATCAGAGCCACACAATCAATCGTGATTTTCTCCAACCAACATCATCATGACCGACGATGGACAGACATCCAACGACGGTAAAAAGACGGTGACCACCGTGTCTCCATATACACTATCTTCCAATGATAATCCCAGAAACTTGATTACTCATACACAATTGAAAGGTCCCAATTTTGAGGAGTTGGCAAAGGCAATTCGGGTGTCTTTGCGCGCTAAGAAAAAGATGGGCTTCATCAATGGAGCCATTGTTCAACCAGCAGCCATTGTTCAACCAGCAGATGATTCTACAGATATTGAAGACTGGTGGACAGTAAATTCTATGATTATATCATGGATTTTCAACACCATAGAACCTAGCCTCAGATCAACAATCTCTTACAAGGAGACGGCTAAGGAACTATGGGATGACATACAACAACGACTTTCTGTTCGTAATGGTTCAAGGATTCACCAGCTGAAGGCTGAGGTATCCAATTGCAAGCAAAATGGTGATTCTGTCATGGTATACTATGGCAAAATAAAGAAGATTTGGGATGTTTGATTGATCATGATCAGATGCCGCGCTGCACTTGTAGTGGGTGTAAGTGTTGGATGAATAAAAAGCTGGACAAACGAGGTGAAGAAGAAAGAGTCCATCAGTTTTTTATGGGGCTTAATGAGGGCTTACAATACGATTCGGTCAAGCATTATTGCAACTGATCCTCTCCCTAACATGAACACGGTGTATTCACGTGTTTTTGAACAAGAAGAGGTTCGAAACATGACTCAAGTTGGAACTGATCGTTCTGATCCAATTAGTCTAGCAGTGAAGGCTACGAATTCGAGACCCTCCAATCCAGGGGGGACCGTCGTGATAAGACCGAGGAATTATTTTGCAAGTATTGCAAATGCACGGGACATAATATTGGTAATTGTTATCGTATACATGGATTTCCTGAAAATTAGAACCGTAGTGAATCTGTGACAGGAAGAGGTCGTGGAAAAGAAGGAAACCAGGCTCGAGCAGGTTCTCAAACTGCAAAAGCCAATGCTGCTCAACTTGCGAATTCCTCATCATCCAAGTCTCAATCACTTAATGACGGGGACAAGGCAGGACTTGAGAATCTTAGCAACGAAGATTGGGAGGCATTGAAGTCTATGTGGAATAATCGAAAATCAGACAGTCCTCGTCTTTCTGGTAAGGCTCAATGGTTATTTGATACAGGAGCTTCACATCATATGACAGGAATAAACGATCATTTTTGTGATATTTGGTACATTAAACCACGTCCGGTACGGATGCCGAATGGGGAGATTCTTATGGCAACTAGAGAGGGGACTGTAGCCATTGGTTGCTTGAAACTCAAAGGGGTTTTGTCTGTTCCCCATTTGGATTGTAGTTTGATCTCTATCTCAAAGTTGGCTAGAGATAAGAGATATGTATTAAAATTCACTGATGTTATGTGTGTCATACAGGACCGCACTTCGAGGATGCTGATTGGAGTGGGTGAAGAGTACGATGGGTTGTATGTTGTGATGGGTGATTTTCAGGCTCGGGTACACAATGTTACTAGCAAAGTTGATAGTAGAGAGCTGTGGCACCAGAGACTAGGACATCCATCAATGAAGGTGGTAGATTTGCTTCCTCGCACCAAGCCTGAACTTTGTTTCCGTCATGATTCAATCAAACATTGTGATATATGTTTAAGAGCCAAACAAACACGTGTTCCTTTTGTTTCTAGTGAGAATAAAGCTACTGAAATATTTGGTTTAATCCATTGTGATATATGGGGTGCATATCGTGAGGCATCATTTTGTGGTTCGAAATATTTTCTTACTATTGTGGATGATTTTTCACGTGCTGTATAGATTTATCTCATGAAAGATAAGCATGAAGTCTCTCGTATTATGAAAATTTTTTTGGCTATGGCAGAACGACAATTCGGCAGAAGTGTGAAAATTGTGCGTAGTGATAATGGTAAGGAATTCATACATTTAACCAGCTATTTTAAAGAGCAGGGAATACTGCATCAGACCTCCATGGTTGACACTCCTCAACAAAATGGACGTGTGGAACGGAAACATCGTCACATCTTGAATATTGGCAGGGCCTTGCGATTTCAAGCACATTTACCCATCGAATTTTGGGGAGATTGTGTTCTGACAGCAGGGTATTTGATTAACAGGACACCAACTCCACTACTGCAAGGAAAGACACCTTACGAAATGCTTTTCGGTTGTCCTCCTTTGCTTGATAATCTTCAAGTTTTTGGGTGTTTATGCTATGATAGGAACTTGAATAGAGGGAAAGATAAGTTTGCTAGCCGGAGTCATAAGTGTGCTTTCATTGGATATCCTTATGGAAAGAAGGGTTGGAGTGTTTACGACTTGGAAAATGGGGAAATCTTTGAGTCTCGGGATGTGGTTTTTGTTGAAACCAAGTTTCCTTTTTCTCAAGCATTGGAGGTACAAGAGGATCATTCCACCACATCTATGACTCTTGATGGTGGTGAGTTTGATGAAACACATTGGATAGAGCTAGTAAATAAGACGATGAAGCCGCAAGAAAGTGTGGTTATACCTTCTCCTACTAGTGAGGATCATTCTCAAGTAGAGAATATCTCTACAGAAGCCCTTCCTCAGCTTGGACGAGGTCATCGTGAAAAGTTTCCCTCCACTCGTCTTAAAGATTGTGTCACACATACAGCTCGCATCGATGATTTCTTTATTGCTCACCTCACTCCATCAGTGCACTCAGGTACCAAGTATCCCATTGCTAATTATGTCTCTTGCAGTAATTTTTCTTTGTCACATCGTTGTTTTCTAGCAGCCATCACTGCCGGGGTTGAACCAACCACATTCAAAGAGGCCATGCGTCATTCTTGTTGGCGTGATGCTATGCAAAAAGAAGTACAGGCTCTCGAGGCAAATGGTACTTGGGTAGTAGTTCATTTGCCCAAAGGAAAGAAAGCTCTTGGCAGTAAGTGGGTCTACAAAATTAAATACCATGCAAATGGTATGGTTGAGAGGCATAAGGCATGTTTGGTGGTTTTCGGAAATCATCAGGTGGAAGGTTTAGATTATACAGAAACCTTTGCTCCTACTGCTAAAATGGTCACTGTTCGAACCTTTCTTGCTGTTGCTGCTATAAAGAAGTGAGAGTTACATCAAATGGATGTCCACAATGCATTTCTTCACGGTGATCTCGAGGAGGAAGTCTACATGCGGTTTCCTCCCGGTTTTGATGTACCTGGTCCTGGACTTGTTTGTCGTTTGTACAAATCCTTATACGGACTTCGGCAGGCACCAAGATGTTGGTTCGCAAAGTTGGCTGCATCACTATTGAAATATGGTTTTATTCAATCAACTTCTGATTATTCTCTTTTTACATTTCGAAAGGGGGGTGTTCAGATGACTATATTGATATATGTTGATGACTTGGTAATTGGAGGTGATAATACTGCTGCTATTACTAGGTTCAAAACATATCTGTGTACTTGTTTTAATATGAAAGACCTTGGCAAACTTAAGTATTTCTTGGGTCTTGAGGTTGGTAGTAGCTCTTCAGGTATATTCCTTAGCCAGCGCAAGTATGCCCTTGATATTATCTCGGAAACTGGTTTATTAGGGGCGAAACCCGCTAGCACACCTATGTAGCAAAACCACCACCTAGCTCTTGATCAAGGCACAGATTTCTCAAATCCAGAACGTTATCGCCGTCTCGTGGGTCGACTCCTTTATCTTACTATTACCAGGCCAGAGTTGTCTTATTGTGTTCATATTTTAGCTCAGTTCATGCAGCAACCAAAGGAAAGTCATTGGGAGGCAGCTTTGCGCGTTGTTCGCTATTTGAAAGCCAATCCTGGACAAGGAATTTTGCTTGATTCTTCATCTCCGCTGCGTATAAAGGCATATTGTGATGCTGATTGGGCTAGTTGTCCAATAACTCGACGTTCTTTGACGGCTTATATTGTGTTTCTTGGCGCTTCACCGATTTCTTAGAAAACAAAGAAGCAGCATACAATGTCCCAATCTTCAGCTGAGGCCGAATACCGTTCTATGGCAGCTACTACTTGTGAGTTAAAATGGTTGCAAGGTCTTCTATCGACTCTTGGTATTCAACATTCCAGTCCTATGACTATCTACACCGATAGTCAATCTGCCTTACACATAACTAACAATCCCGTTCATCATGAACGCATAAAGCACATTGAAATCGACATTCACTTTGTTCGTGATGAAGTACGTCGCGGGATTATTCAACCAGCTTTTGTATCGACTACCAATCAACTCGCCGATATCCTCACTAAGTCTCTTGGCAAATGTGGGTTCGGCTACTTACTTAAGTTGGGCATTTCGAATCTTCATGCACCAACTTGAGGGGGGGGTGTTAGCTAGTTGTTTGCTGTATACAGCTGTAGGTTTGTATATAGTTGTGATTTTGTCAATCCTTTTCCATAGATAGATTAGGAAATTATTCTGTACAAGAAAACCTGTGTATATATTTTCCTCATCTGGTGATGAATGGAAAAAAAAACTCTTTTCCCAATTTGTTCTCTCGTTTAACACTAAACCTTAAACACTGACCCAAAAGACAAGAGCATTGGAAACTAACTCCAAGTGGGTTTCGCGCTGAACCCCATTCCACAGAAATGCAGATAATTACACAGCAGTAAATTAACCCCTCTTCTTTTGGTCAATATGAAGGCTAAAGCCCTAAATCTCAAAGCAGATATCCATAATTCACTGTAGTAAAAACAAAGATGGTACCTCCAGGCCGAGGCCTTTGATATGGGCATGAGTTGCGATTCTCTGCTTCTTCGTAGTAGACTGAACCTCTTCAATCCTCATCTTCTCCCTCTCTATACTCAATGCATGAATGTGAATCCAAGGCTCAGGGATTCTGAGAACAATATCTAACATGTCCTAACTGTTAAGTAAACTGGAAAAGCTTAGTATCCACGATTCTATCTATAATCAATCCTAATATGATGTATGTCAACAGTAGAAGCTAGAAACCTCGTGATAGGAAAATAGCTTGGAGCAAGTGCAACGGGGGAAATAGCTTGGAGCAAGTGCAATGGAGGGTTTCTTAAATTTAAAAAATTGCTCTACAAAACTAAAAACACCCATAATAGTGATTTTATGACGATTTCTTAACAAGAAACCGGCCATTGGTTCTTTGTTAAGAAATCGATCAAAGAACCACAAAAGCCAACATTCACGTGGGCATGGCGCCGCTTCCAGCAGCCCATTTTTTTGTCCCCAAACAGGACACGTAGCAGCCATGCATTGGTCCACGTGTCCCGCATGCAATTGATCCCTTTTTTTAATTATAGGAGGGACACGTGGCATGCCCTGATTGGGCCATGTGTCCGTATCTTTGTTTTTTTTTAAAAAAATTAATTTTTTTATTTGTAAAATTTAATTTTAAAACGTTTTAAAATTTAAAATCTTGAATGATTTTTTATTAAAATATGGAATGATTTGGAATAAAAATTTGGAATGATTTTTGAGAAAATTATTGAAGAAAATTATTTTAAAAATCTGAAATAATTATTGAAAAAAAATGATATTCAATTTAAAATTTTATAATGTATTATTAAATTTCACGTTCAACTTATTTTTGGTGGACGAATTTATTTAAATTAAATATTAATAATAAAATTAATGATTAGGATAGAGAAAATCAAGTAAGATACATGAATAGTAAAAAGGGGTTCTTACCATTTTGGAGAAGAAAATGAGTGGTTTCTTAAAATGAGGTAAAATAGAGAGAATGAGAAAAATAATATATTTAATTGATAAGAAACCAATTTTTACCACTGTACTTGATCTAGTAACTGAAACTTGGCGGCTTGGCGCTTAGAACATGGGGAGTAATTGTTTTCTGGTGGTTCTATTTTCATTTTTATATTTTCATGGAGATTTGTTTTTAAAACTAGATAATAGATTTGGCAGAAATATGTAAAATTGTCCCTCCTAAAAAGATTATTCCAAAAAAATGAGCTGCAGATAATGACGAACCATAAGACTGAATTACTTGGGATGCCTGAGCCCACAAGAAATCACGGAGCCATCCATTAATAGTAATAGAACTTTACGCAAAGTTTCCTCCCGTGATATGAGTTACTACCCCTTGATTTCTTATACTACCCCAAACATCTGACTGCATTTTCCAACTGAAATGAGGGTTGTAAAGTCAAGGGATTTGCAAGTAAATATTTTATTGGCAATTTTGTGTGAATTAATTTTGAACAGAAATTCTGACCATGTTGGAACATGCTGGTGCAGAATAGTTACGCCAAGGTTTTATGGAAATCAAAGTCAGAATATTGCAGTAGTTTGGAATAAATGGAATTCGTATATCTGACTATATATCAGGCATGTGAAGCATAATTAGTTTATGGAAAATTCCTACTTATATGGAGAAGATTTATTCGAATATATGAGATAGAATGATATAAGGTAAATCCCTTTATTTATGGGATTTGGATATGCTTCAAGAATCAGATTTGGAATAGGAATATTGTGGAGATAATCAAGGAGTATTCAGATCTGATTCGTGGATATAAATTGGGGACAAACACGACTGCATACTTACGGATTTAACAGAGCAAAAATCTGTACACAGATTTTTGAGACTTTCGAGAAGTTGCAAAGAGTCATAACACTGTGTTCCAACACACCTGACCTGCCGCACTAAGTTCAGAATCATAAACCTTAATTCCTCGGGAGGAGGAGATCTTGCGTCGACGGAGTTCGAGATCAGAGTGAGTCTGATCAAGGCAGATCGGTAGCTAGGGGAGTTAGCAGAGTCCACACGCTATAGTTAGTAAAGATAAGTATTTTGTAAACTGTACTCTGTACTGTATCTTTCTAATTAGTGGATTCATTCTGAATTGGGCCAAGCCCCGCAGATGTAGGTGGATTACACCGAACTGCGTAACCAAGTCGTGTATCTTTTACGTGTTACGTTATTATGCACTTGGTTAAATTAGTCATGTTGGAACACACTAGCAAGGACTAGAAAAATTGGTAAAACTAAATTTCAATTGGTATCAAAGCTGAGTCACTTATCGTTCCCTTGGTTGTTTCAAGGAAAGTGAGATCCAATTTTACCATGACGACAAGAGAAAGAGTTTCAGTCTCTCGACCACTACTGCTAGAAGGCAACAACTACAACTATTGGAAGGCACACATGAGGGTCTTCATCAATTCGCTGGATGAACTGGCATGGTTTTATGTTGAGAATGAATGGAATCATCCTACAGAAGATGCTGATACAAGTTCTAAGGCTGTAGAAGGGAAGTCAAGTCAAAAACCCAAAGATAAGGCTAAATGGACTCCAGATGACCTTAAAGAATCTCTGGCGAATTCGAAGGCACTTAATGTGATCTTTACTGCTGTTGATGAAAATCAGTTCAAGCTTATATCTACGTGTCACCAAGCAAAGAAAGCAAGGGATATTCTACAGACTGTTCACGAAGGAACCAGTCGAGTGCGTGAATCCAAACTACAGATGTTGGCTACCAAGTTCGAAGAACTCAAAATGGAGGACGACGACTCCATTGCTACATTCAATGGAAAACTCAGGGATATCTCCAACATGGCTTATCAACTTGGAAACGTGTACAAAGAAACTAAGCTGGTGAAAAAGACCTTACGATCTCTTCCCAAACGGTTTGCAATGAAAGTAGCAGCAATAGAGGAAGCAAGAGACGTAGCCACCATGAGCCTAGATGAACTAATGAGTTCGTTACAAACTTATGAGATGACATTCCAGCAACCTACAAAAAGAGTCTCCAAGGATTTGGCGTTCAAAGTTTCTCCAGCTAAGGAAAGTCACGAGTCTAACAACGATGATGAGATTGAAAAACTGGCACTTATTACAAAGAATTTCTCAAGAATGCTAAAGAAGGTGGTCAACAAGAAATCTCAGGAAAGGTTTGGCAGAAACAGAAAAAAACAATAAGATTCGAGCAATTATCGTGGAATGAGATTTGAACAAGGGAATATGCAGTTCGGGAGAAATCAGAACAACGAACCAAAATAGGTTGGACGAATTTAATGCAGAGAATGTGAAGGATATGGTCATATTCAGGCTGAATGTGCTAACACTCGCAAGAAACAAGGAAGATCATACGTCACCTCTTGGAGTGAAGATGAAGATGATGAAAAAGACGAAGAGGAACTTACCAGTAATTATGTAGCTTTTGGAGCAAAGGTCCATGATACATCAGAGGATCAGTGTTCCAACACACTGAACAAAGGTAAAGCTATATGTTCCAACATAGATCTGGACGATGCACACAGCGATGAAGATGATGATCTGTCTGTAAGTGATGAAGAAATCTATAGCACATATGAACAAATGTATGCCATGTGGGTTCAAGTAGCTGACACGAACAAAGAGCTGAATGAAGAAAAAAGAAAGCTAATTGAAAGTGAAAAATAATTACGATCCACGGTTGAAGAACTTGGAAAACATAATGAAGAACTAAACAAGAAACTGATAGCAGTAGTCAAGAGGGCCGAGATGTCTGAAGCAACTGTCTTTAAATTGAATTCCGGAAAGGCAAAGCTTGATGATATTCTGGATATGGGAAGAAACTTTGGTGATAGACACAGGATTGGATACAGGAAAGAACCCAAGACTGAATTGCATGAGAAACCAGTAACTCTCAAAGCTAGGATCCGAGAAGTAAAATGGAAGTATGGGATGCCGTATCAAAGAAAGCCACTCATCTGCAGATACTGTACGTACCAAGGACATGCTGAACAACAGTGCAGAAGAATGATCAGAGATCAAATGATAGGAAGACAACTTCTGCTGTGTTCCAACACAGGCGATACTCATACGGGAAAAATGATCAGAAAGATACGGGTTGTTAAAAAATCCAGTACGTGTCTGGTGGCACACACTTCTCTAACAGCCTATTCCAGTGATTCGTGGTACTTTGATAGCGGTTGTTCTCGCCACATGACTGGCACTCCAAAATACCTCACGAACATTACTCCATATAATGGCGGATATGTAACCTTTGGTGATGGAAAGAGAAGTAAAGTAATTGGCAAGGGCGAATTGAAAATTGAAGGCTTTCCAGTATTCACAAGTGTATTATTTGTTGAAGGTCTAAAGGAAAACTTGCTAAGTATAAGCCAGCTGTGTGACGACAATATGGTAGTGGAATTTCATAAGGACAAGTGTATAGTAAAGCATGGAGAAAACAAGGTTCTTTCTGGAATAAGATCATCAGACAATTGCTATTTGCTGGAACAAGGAGTTCAATGCATGCTTTCAAAACAGGATGAAGGAATTCTTTGGCACAGGAAGCTCGGCCACATCAACTATAAAACACTGGTGAAAATCGCAAATGTGAAAGCTGTACGAGTAATGCCTACCTTAACCAGCAAGGATGGAATTGTGTGCGGACCATGTCAACAAGGTAAACAAATTCGTTCTCCTCACTCTTCAGTACAGTATATTACTACATCGAGAAATCTGGAACTATTGCATATGGATTTGATGGGTCCGGTTAATACACCTAGTATAGGTGGAAAGAAATATATATTTGTATGTGTTGATGACTTCTCTAGATTCACATGGGTAGCCTTCTTTAAAGAGAAATCCAATACAATAGAAGTTTTCATAAGTCTTGTAGTGAAATTACAAACCGAAAAGGGGAGCACAGTAGGAAAGATAATTCGAATCCAAAGTGATCATGGTAGAGAATTTGAAAATGAACAGTTCAGTTCCTTCTGCGATGAGCTTGGAATCCAACATGAGTTCTCGGCTCCTATCACTCCTCAACAGAATGGTATCGTAGAACGAAAGAACAGAACTCTCCAAGAGATGGCTTGAGTTATGTTGCCAGAGAAAGATATTCATAAGAAATGGTGGGTAGAAGCAATCAATGCAGCATGTTATACAATCAATCGATTGTATCTTCGACCATTCACCAGCAAGACAGCCTACGAGATTTGGAAGGGCAGGAAACCAAATGTTTCATATTTTCACGTGTTCGGGAGTACATGTTATATTCTCAAAGATAGAGAACAGTTGGCAAAGCTTGATAATCGAAGTGATACAGGAAACTTTCTAGGGTACTCCATCAACAGCCGTGCCTACAGAGTTTATAATCATCGAACCAACACTCTCATGGAATCCATAAATGTTATTGTGGATTATTCAGAGAAGGAACAGCAACCAGAAGGTGTAGAGGAAGAACCTAGCAACACTCATGTTCCAACACAGTCTCAAAACTCAAACAAGGAAAATCCATCAGTTGACTCTAACTTTTACCAACGTGCTACAACAACTGAGCCACAGTATCCTAACCCTGCCGAAGTTGAACATGTTGGAACACATTCCCCCGCTACTAACACCCATGTTCCAACACATGACCAACCCAGTTCCACCATGAGAAGCACTCGATCAGTGCCTCGAGTTTATTACCGACGACTGGCTGGACTACACTATTTTATTTCTCTACTTGAACCCAAGAACTATAAAGAAGCCTTACTCTATGAATATTGGATTGCTGCAATACAAGATGAACTTGGTCAGTTTACAAGGAATGATGTCTGGTATTTTACTCCTCACCCCAAAGGCATTAATGTCATTGGTACGAAGTGGATTTTCAAGAACAAATCAGATACAGACGGCTTAGTCACCCGAAACAAATCTAGACTTGTTGCTCAAGGTTATACACAAGTGGAAGGTGTTGATTTTGATGAAACCTTTGCGCTAGTTGCTAGGTTAGAGTCTATTCGAATTCTACTAGCTATTGCCTGCTCTTTGAACTTTACTTTGTATCAAATGGATGTCAAGAGTGCTTTTTTAAATGGAGTGGTGAATGAAGAAGTATACGTGGAACAACCTAAAGGCTTCGAAGATCCTCATTATCCACATCATGTATATCGTCTCAATAAGGCTTTATACGGACTAAAGCAAGCACCCATGGCATGGCATGAATGACTTACTACCTTTCTTCTTCAGAAAGGTTATCGTTGAGGGGGAGTAGATCGCACTTTGTTTGTGCTTGACTAGGCTTCAATTTTTCTGATTGCTCAAATCTATGTTGATGACATAGTTTTTGGTTCTACTTCACCATCTATGGTACGTGATTTTGTCACCATTATGCAATCTGAATTCAAAATGAGCATGGTAGGAGAGCTCACTTACTTTCTGGGATTGCAAGTCAAGCAAGGAAAGAACGGCTTATTCATAAATCAAAGTAAGTATGCCTTGAATTTAGTTAAGAAGTTCGGTCTGAGTAGTGCTCGAGCAGTTCGAACTCCGATGGGTGTTACTGATAAATTGGTGAAGGATGAAAAAGGAGTTGCAGTCGATCAGAAATTATACAGAGGCATGATTGGAAGTTTATTGTATTAACCGCAAGTAGACCAGATATATGTTTCAGGGTTGGAATATGTGCGAGGTTTCAAGCTGATCCTAAGGAATCTCATCTCACTGCAGTTAAAAGAGTTATTCGATATGTAAGTGGGACTTCTGAGTATGGTGTTTGGTATTCTAAGAGTTAAGATTCATAGTTGGTTGGGTATAGTGATTCTGATTGGGCTGGAAATGCCGATGATTGAAAAAGTACCACAGGTGGCTGTTTCTTTATTGGAACAAATTTGGTGTCTTGGTATAGCAAGAAACAGAATTCGATCTCTCTATCTACTGCAGAAGTGGAGTATCTTGCAGCAGGGAGTTGTTGTGCACAACTGTTATGGATGAAACAAATGTTGAAAGATTATGGAATTCATCAAGGCCCTTTGAAGATTCTATGTGACAACACAAGTGCTATTGATATTTCAAAAAATCCAGTTCAACACTCGAGGACCAAATATATTGATATACGGCATCATTTTATTAGAGATCTGGTTGAAAGAAAGGAAGTGGAAGTAGTCTATGTTCCAACACACGAGCAATTTGCAGATATATTTACAAAACCATTGGATGCCACCACTTTTGAGAGCCTTCGACAACACCTAGGTATTTGTCAAATCTGAGGTAATTTTTACCAAAATTATTTTTCCCTGTAAATATTAGGGTATTTTCGTTTTGCAAAAATGGAAAAAAAATTAAAAAAATGGAAGGAGCAAAGGTGTACAAAAATAGGAGATGGTAAGTATGGTGTGTTGGAAGTTAATTAAGGAATGACAACTTGATGTGACAAGAAGAGAAAGGGCCATCATTACCATGTTTGGGAAATCTAAAAATGGCTTCGCGGGAAAAGAGGTGAATAAGATGAAGAGTTAAAGTAGGATTCAAATTTGGTATACATTCTTTCGCATCTCTGCTCACTAGACCAATTATTTTGTCCCCAAAATCCTTGCCGGAAAAAAGCTCTTATATGCAACACTCCTCTCCATCTCGGCATTGTGCCAAAGAATGTCAAACCCAAACTCGCCTATGGTGGAAGCTGTGGTACCAGAAATCATGGAGGAAGTTCAAGTTTCATCGAATTTGGAATTGATGGTGGTTACTGAGCCGAGAAAATATGATGAACAAACTCAGATCGGAGGAAGCATAGAAGATGCAGAGGTTGAGGAAAGAGTTGAGCTAGAACCTGATGAAGCCAAAGAACAAAAGGAAGAGGAAGAGGCGTCCGTCAAAAGCAAACAGAATGGGGAACCAGAAATTGAACCCGATACACAAAAAGAATCTTCTGGAATCAAGAAGAAGAAGAAACCTACGGTAACTGGTCCTGACCCTCGTCCATTAAAATTCATGGGAATTGAATGTAGAAGTGTGGATGAAGTGTTTGAATGGCTTGAAGCTAATAGAGTTGCCGTAGATTTAAGAAAGATCAAGAAAATTAGAGGAGAATATTTGACAGTTAAAGTTAAGGATTTGGTGACTTGAAACATAGGTGAAGTTAGGAGAATTGAGAATTATACGGTGAAATTTGTGATGGGGAGATATGCCGAGTTTAGGGAAAAAGATAAATTTTACGTGCATTGCTATATTCCAGTACCAGTTGTGTTTCTTTAAGAGAGATTAGGGAAAGTGAAGTGGCTGGATTAGAAGTGGTTAGGAATGGAGATAAACTTCAAGTGGGGTTCTATGATACGAATTTAGCAAAGAGGATGGAAGAATTGAGGAAGCCTATCATCATTGTTCTGTCGGACAGTGATGACAGTGTTCCAACACAGAGAGAGGAACCTGACTATATGGAGTTAGATTCTATTAATGATCTGGGAGGTGCAGATGATGGTGATCTTCATGAAGGACAGACGGATGAAGTACCTGAAGGAAGCCTGTCTAACCAGAAAGATGTTTCTGAGAGGGAGGAAGAATTTGAGAAGGAGGCTGAAAGATCAGGGAGTGTTCCAACACAGGATATTCCTGATCTGGAATATTCAAGTGATGAGGTACTGGATGAGTACTATCAGATGGCAAAAGGCAAGAGAAAGGCTGACAAAGCCAAGGACTCTGCTCAAGCGAAGAGGAGCAAGAGAAGACATGACAGCAAGGAAAAGAAGGTTTTACCTCCACCCTCTGTTAGCAAGGCATTCTCTACTGTTTATTTTGATGAAAAGGGTACAGAAATGGGATATTTTTTCTCAGAAAAGAAGTTCATAGCAGAAAGGCCTCTGGACTTAAAAGCCTATAAGGAGAGTGGCTTCACAGATTTTCTAAAGCTGACTGGCATGACAACAGCAGCAATAATCCAACTACAGTACACAGGCAGGTTGTACTTGAGGTATACTCCAATCTTATGCCTGGTAACTTAGAGATTAGCTCCCCATGGTATGGTAGAGTATATGTACGGGGGAAGGTCATAGATGTCTCTGTTGCTAGGATTAACATGTTGCTGGGTCTAAAAACACCTGAGAAAGGGGGAGTCTTTCCTGAAAATCTGGGATTGTCTGATGATGAGATCTTAGGTGTTATATCTGGTGGTTATAAGGTTGAATGACCAGCAACTGGGTACTCACAAGCATCCTGCTTGTCATCAAGATTTTTTTTGGCTTATATCAGGTAGCTGTGCACTGTTGGTTGCCCTCGAGTAATACTACAACGCTGACAAGGGAGATGGCTAAATTGCTATACTATGTTGAAACACAAAAAGAAGTTAATCTTGGACTTCTCATTCAGCAGCATTTGGTCAGACAGGCTACTGCTCCGAAAGTAAATGATGCTATTATCTACCCTGCTTTAATCTCTTCCCTAGCCAAGAGTGCAAAAGTGAAAGGGATGGCTTCAGATGTGGTGATTGATACAGAGTTTTTGAGGCCCAAGAAGAAGACATTTGGGCTGAGACATGTTCATGATCTCCCGTGGAAACCTTCTGGATCGACTTCTTCATCAGCAGCAGAAAAGGAGGCTCGGTTGATGGTTTTGAATGCAAGACTTGGAGCTTTAGGCATACAGATGGCTACTATAGTGGCAGAAAAAGCAAGTCTAGAGGCAGAGAAGTCAAGGTTAGAAGCATGACTTGAAGGTTGGATGCAGGGGGAGCACTGTGCATTTTGCTGTTTTTGATAGTGCCTTTGGCCTATGTGTGGTCCCAGGGGGAGAAATTTTGGAATGATTTAGACTTTGATTCAATTTGGCTGTAACGATTTTTATGTTTTGGATTTATGGTTTCTGGTTTTTGGATTTCATGCCTAAGGGAATTCTGGATTTCTGATATCTTGTTGATTACTGGTTTATAAGTTTATGATATTGATGCTGACAGTTACTGTTTGGGAATTACATGTCCAAAATATTATGGGTCCACAAAAATGCCAAAGGGGGAGATTGTAAAGTCAAGGGATTTGTAAGTAAATATTTTATTGGCAATTTTGTGTGAATTAATTTTAAACAGAAATTCTGACCATGTTGGAACATGCTGGTGCAGAATAGTTACGCCAAGGTTTTATGGAAATCAAAGTCAGAATATTGCAGTAGTTTGGAATAAATGGAATTCGTATATCTGACTATATGTATCAGGCGTGTGAAGCATAATTAGTTTATGGAAAATCCCTACTTATATGGAGAAGATTTATTCGAATATATGGGATAGAATTATATAAGGTAAATCCCTTTATTTATGGGATTTGGATATGCTTCAAGAATCAGATTTGGAATAGGAATATTGTGGAGATAATCAAGGAGTATTCAGATCTGATTTGTGGATATAAATTGTGGACAAACACGACTGCATACTTACGGATTTAACAGAGCAAAAATCTGTACACAGATTTTTGAGACTTTCGAGAAGTTGCAAAGAGCCAGAACACTGTGTTCCAACACACCTGACCTGCCGCACTAAGTTCAGCATCATAAACCTTAATTCCTCGGGAGGAGGAGATCTTGCGTCGATGGAGTTCGAGATCAAAGGGAGTCTGATCAAGGCAGATCGGTAGCTAGGGGAGCTAGCAGAGTCCACACGCTATAGTTAGTAAAGATAAGTATTTTGTAAACTGTACTCTGTACTGTATCTTTCTAATTAGTGGATTCATTCTGAACTGGGCCAAGCCCCACAGATATAGGTGGATTACACCGAACTGCGTAACCAAGTCGTGTGTCTTTTACGTGTTACGTTATTATGCACTTGATTAAATTAGTCATGTTGGAACACACTAGTAAGGACTAGAAAAATTGGTAAAACTAAATTTCACGGGTCATGAACTTCTTTTCCCGGAGAAGAAGCAATGACGGTATCTTGGGAATAAGCACCGGCTAACTCTGTGCCAGCAGCCGCGGTAAGACATAAAAAGAAGATAATAAGTAAAGTTTATTTACCTTATTTGTCTTGTCAAAGAAGAAGAGTAAGCAGGGGCGAGACGAAGACTAGGATCGTCAGATAGCATAAGACCCTGACGTAGAGTCCCGGGAAGGGATTTTTTCTATTTATTTTATTTTTTTACTCCCGAGGGAAAGCCGTTTTTTTATAAATAAAATTTTTTTGACAAACCATCTTTTTATTTCTTTTGAAATTCGTCCCATATCACCAGTGGCGGAACTAGAAATTTTTTTCAGGTGTGGATGGACGGACGGTGGTGGAGCGGCTTCCGGCGATGGCGGGACGACGGTGGCAGCAGCAGCGACGGGCGCCGCGGAGAGGAGCTGGCAGTGGCAGTGAGTGTGAGCTGCTCCTCCACGTTCAAAGCTTCAAAAAACAAGTTGCAATTTTGGGTTTGTCATTTTGTCATTTGTTCCAATATTTGACATTGGGTTTTGTATTTGGGCCATCCTTTTTTGGATTTTGGCCCAATACAAAAACCCAATTCCGAATTCTTTTTTTTCTTCTTTACTAATCAAAACGACGTCGTTTGACTTAAGCCAAAACGACGTTGTTTTGATGTTTTATGGGCAAAAAAAAAAGGCCAGCTTCGGCCTTTTTTTCCGATTGTTTTAGCTGGAAAAACAAGTATTACACCGGAAAACTCCAACGCGCCGCCGGTAAGCTCTTTAGCCGCTTATCACTACTACTACCATGGCGCTGGAATCTCAGGTAGGGCTGGAGCCCTATCACGCACCATGGTAGTTCAGCCACTGCATATCATTGAAACAATGTACTCCCCCGTTCCATTCTATTTTGCACAGAATTTTTTTTTTGTCAAACATGCCAAACTTTGACAATATATTTGAATAGATATATGAAGAATAGTTTTTCCGTTTGGGATATGGTTAGACTGGTCGTAACATATAGTTTCTAAATATCAATTTTTTGTGTGCCGTTATTGTCCGTAACTACACATATTTACAGTTAAACATGTTTATTGGAGAGCGTGAAAAGATTCTATGCAGAATAGGGTGGGACTGAGGCATTTATGGTAATCTGTGTTGTTCGACATTTTGCATTTCAAAACACATTTTTAGAAATAAAATTATGTGCAGTAAGGTGCTGAACATGTGCTTAGTTGAGTTCTATGCTTAGTTGGCTTTGCTTGCGCAAGGAAGCAGGAGCAAAATGGTACTTTACTTGAGGTCTTCAAGATTGTCACTAAGTTTGCTCGAGACTGGCTGCCATGCCCCTGCCCAGGGATCATAGACGGTATGCTTTGGCCACTTGAACCCTTCGATGTAGAAGATGATGAAGCAAACCTCAAGGAGGACAGATTCTCAGTTCTACTTTCCATGAAAACGAGTTCAAAAACATTTAAGCACATTTGGTTCCGTGAAAACATGTTCAAAAGCATACAGCAAGATTGCAAAATGGATTAAACAAATGTGAGTTTAAAATATGAGTATCAAAGCATGAACTGCAAAGAAAGAGTGGTCGCCGATGCTGAACATTAAGCGATCAAAGAATAGAATTCAATAAAAATAATCAGATACCATTCTCACTTTGAATTTTGACTACTGTTCAGGTACAGAGAATTAATCACCAGGTATAAAGAACATTCATACTCCAATCAACGTGAAATTCTAAATAGAAAGGAAAGAGCTCTCATCCCCAATCAAAGTGAAAGAAAACCACATATTCAATCAACATGATCTGATATTTCCTCAAACAAAGTTCTATATATATGTCACACATCACAAAAGCATACAATTCTTCACATCATTGAGCTGTTGGAGAACATAAAAAACCAAGAAAGATCATTTAAGACACACTTAAGTCCTTTTAAGCTAATCATCAGCATCTTCTATAAGCAGCTCAGGCCTGTGTCCGTAATAGAGAAACACACTCCAAACTCAGAAAAAAGCCACATTTGAGGTTTTCATCATATCCTTAATTCAACAGGGAGTTGCATGTTTATCTTGTAATCGAATCAATTTAACATAAGCAAGATCAAGAAAGATTCAAAAAGCTATACGGTCTATATAATGGTAGATCATTAAATATACGACCTTGTAAACCTTTTTCAAGCAACTCAAATTTACCACCTAAATCTTAGCATGTCAATAAGGCCTAATTACAACATTTTGGTTGTTTACTGTAACATTAATTTGTGATTAAATAAAACATAACTCATATTATAAATGTGCATGAATCAGTGAGTGATGTAACTACAATAGATGCGCTCAAGGTATTGCAAGATCGCCTGAGTAACAAATCGTTCTGAGCAAGGGCAAATTGCAGAAACCAGTTCTAATACCAGAAATGACAGATCATCCGAGCAAGGTGATGTTCTCCAAAATCATGTCAAAGAGTTTACAATTGGTGTTCATGATTGTTCTGCTCTGAGTCTGAATCTCTGCGATGCCATCTGATTTTTCATATCGGCTATGTTGCAAAAGTATGATCATAGCTCGGGAGATTGGTCTACATGGGAAAGAAGTGTACCTATAATTAATTGTTGCTTGCTAGAATAAACCAAGTAGAAGATTAGATAATATTTTATTTCATGTTAACTAGGTTTAGAGTTATATTTAAACTAGTCTTCTTTGTTTATATATATACTTTTCATCATTAATCAGAATCATTAAATTTGATCGTCGGTATTTCATATTTTTAAATATTCTGAGATATAGAAAATGAATGAATTATAAAAAAAATTGTATTGGAAGTTAAAAATGTACTGGAATTTTAATTTTAAAATTTGGGATTTGTTGCAATTTAAATAAATTAGAGATGTATGCGAAAATTTTAAATTTTCCACTGTTTCCACTACTAACTAATTTAAATAAACAAAAAAAAATAAAAGAGTAGACGCATTTAATGTTTATGAAATTAGAGGAAGATAATGAAAACAAAATAAACATGAAATGGAGTAACAAAAATATGAATTGTTTCAGTGATACAATATTCGAAGAATGTGTGCTAAATAGTTAGGTAGAAACGTAATGAAATGAATGCCCAATGATATGTAATGTACTAATGACGCCCTTCGCAAAGTTTTCCACCCGTTCCACATGAGGGCGGACGTATGGTGCGGGATGTGCGTTGAGGAACAACCATCTGAGTAGAAACATGTACGTCGTCATGCGGAACTCCCTCTGTAAAATCCTCCTCCATTCGTCTCCTGCGTCCTCATTCAAATCATATTGGACATAGGGAACACTACCTATATAAAATGGAGCAGTAGGCAACATATACACATGACTAGCAGTGGTATGCAGTAGAATCAACTGGAGTAGTGTTAGAGTGTGAGGGTCCACCATGTGATGGTCCGTCGTGGGTTGGACTCGCATGTGAGGGTCCGACTTGAGATGAACCAACGTGTGCAGCAGGTCCGCGAGCATGGGGCCGCCAACCACCCTGTCGACCAAGAGGAGTTGTACGGTGGCTTCTGATTTCATTGTATCTCACACTAGGGGGAGGTTCCTCGGTGTGCACATGTGGCTGATAATACTGTAGTCTGGAGGGCTCATGCGCATATTCTAGAGTACGTGTGACAACACCATGTACCCCACTAATAATGTCTGCGAAATGTGGTGGGCATTCGTCCAAATTAACATCTAACATAAGGTGCATCTCGGACATTGTATGCAACTACATAAATGGGATAAATATGTTAGATATTAAAAAATGAGGGTATTGAAGTATTATTTGTTGATATATTAGAAATTTAGTAAATACCATATACTCCCTCCGTCCCAGCTCTATTTGCACTCTTTCCCTTTTTGGACGTCCCAGCTGTTTTTGCACTACTCCATTTATTACCATAAATGGACTACTTTTAATATTTTTTACTGCATTTGGGCCCAATTGCTGATTTTATAACCCAATATCATTAACCCACTTTATCCCAAAACCCTTCATAATCTCTCATTTAATTAAACATAACCATAACCCTTCCCGCCACATCAGAAAATCCCTTCAACTACCCCAACCACCTTCATTACACTCCTTGCTTTAATCACGCGTTCTGAATTTTCTTCCCAATGCCATCGAGATTCGGCGATAATATGAAAAGGTGTGAGCATGCTCAACTTTATTCTTTCGTCTGTGCTTCTGACTCCATTATTCGTTCCCACCCCTTTCTCTTCCCTCTCACCCTCTGAGCTTATCCCATTCCAGAGCTTTTCCCATTCCAGATCGTCCCTCTCATTATCCTTGCTTTTCAAAAAATTGACTTGGTTATGGAAAGGGGGGAGTTC
The DNA here is from genome assembly GCA_037428765.1 of Rubia yunnanensis. Taxonomy (NCBI): domain Eukaryota; kingdom Viridiplantae; phylum Streptophyta; class Magnoliopsida; order Gentianales; family Rubiaceae; genus Rubia; species Rubia yunnanensis. The sequence continues at coordinate 9,899,440 of CM075071.1, forward strand.
GTTGGTTGTGGGTTCACTTGTGATGGGTTTTGTTCGGCATGCTATGTCTCTGATTCTGGATCCTCTTCCCGATCTGGAAGTTTCTCTCCGGCGGATGATGGTCCGGCCTTCGGAGACCCTGACACCGGAGAAGAACGAAAGAGGGAGGCGCTGCCCAACCCCCGGCGCGGTGTTCGAAGACGCAGATCCGGCGGTTCGGTAGGCGGCGCCACCGCTATCGACCGGTCCGCGGCCTCTATTTTGATTCCATCGGAACATTTGGAGGTGGCGTTGCCCACTCGCCGGCGAGGAGAAATAACTCCCGGTGGGTTCGTTGGTAGCGCCGCCACCAACCAAGAAAAACACGGCCTTGTGGCCTCTGTTTCCAGATCTGCTGAGCGGTGCAGTCTGTGCGGGTGTGTGGGCCCAGAAAAATTGACTGATGTTGGTTCTGGAAACGATGATGAACACTACTCTTCTATCCTTTCGATTCGAGCGCTTCCCTGGTATGCGCCCGAGTCCAGGTCTCCCTCGGACGTGATACCGGAAATGAAACCTCTGAGTTTGGATCAGATCGATGCACCTTTTCGTGTGGCTGAGATACTGATTCCGGGTCTGAGGGAACTTCTTGGCCAGAAAAGGGAAAGGGTAGATTATTAAAAGTTAAGTCCGTTCCCTTAAACTTGTTATAATGTTTCTTTGTTTCCCTGTTGGATTGCTAATTTGATCTGTTTTTGTTGACTTGCAGAGCCACATGATAGTTCCAGGAAGATGTATATCTCCCCTTGAAAGCCCCTTTCACATTTTGGTAAACAGCAACGAAAGGGAGTATACCGGTTCATGTTTGCGTGTTCTGTGCTTCTTGTTTGATTTACTGTGGTATGGGGTTGTACTGAGTTTTGTGATGTGTCATGTGCTCTGCTCTGTGCTGTGCTCTGTGCAGCGCACTGTGTTATGCTCTGTGTTGAGCTGTGCGCCGAGCTTTTTGCTGTATTTTGTGCGGTGCCCTGTGTTGTGCTGTGCTTTGTGCTGTGCTTTGTGTGGTGATGTATGCTGTGCTGTATGCTGTGCTGTGATGTATGCTGGGCGAACTTAAGATTTGTGCATTAAAACAACTGCTATTGCAGAAACTTCATCGGTTGAATTGGGTTACAAAAAAACTTGTTTTTTCACACCAAAAGAAACAAGTTTTAAGGTTTTCAAAATGTTACCCTAGTCTAACCCAATGTGCATACTGAAATCCCTTACTGCTGCTGTTCATATCCCATGGCTTGCATCATCTCCCCCATGCCTTCAGTTTCCTGAATTGTGATAAGGTGTTCCAGGCCTTCACGAATTATTCCCTCATCACAACTTAGCATCCTAGGCAGTTCTCCTCTCCTTATCAGTGCATCCTTTGACATGTGGGGCAACTTGTAATTGTTGCATCCCTTGACTCTGATGATTTCTATCATTGTAGCTTGATGGGTGAGGAAAACTTTATTGATTGTTGCTGGATCTTCTCTGTCATATGCATTGTACACTGCCGTCACTAACCCATCTAGTGTCGTGGTTGGGGTTTCATGTTGTAGAGACTGTATCGAGTTAAAAAAACCGAGGTCTAGCACATTGAGATCAGGTGATTTAGCTGGTTGACATACCAGGTTGATGTCAAACCCGTCAGAGTCAGCTACTGCCCGGAATTCGGGATCTGAATTCTGTATGTGTGCCTTGCAATTATCTTGTTGAATATAAATGTGCTTGCTCATGAATGGTGGCCAACGTGCTTTTATTGCTGGTATGATTTCATCTATGATCTTTGCACGTGTCACGAGTCTAGTAATCTTCTCCACAGCCTTAGTTTCCATAGCCCCCCTCGGACGATTAATGCTGTTTCTTCTGGCTGCAACCCTCTCAATGAAAGGGAACACACCATACTTCCCATCAAATAGTAACACACCATCGGGGCTGTAAATTGGCCTACTAACAGCACACATGAATATGAGTTTCGGAATGTGGGATTTGTGTTGAGTGGTTCTTAAGGGCTCAGGCTCACCCGGTGCCAAATAGTAACGGACAGTTGGCTTAGTCATGTAAAACCATTTCTCATCTATGTGAATTACATTGTCCATTTGCTGGAATTGAAAGTTGTTCTGCAATTTAGATATGCAGTATTTCAACCTGCGTACCTTGTGCTGAAATGTTAGTGCAGACTTAATACTGTTTGTATGGCTTTTGATAACCTTTGCTGCCACGGCACGGTGTAATGTGCTCTTCCCTATCCCCATACATGCACTTGTCCCTCTGATTGTTCTTCGGCTGGTTGCAGGTATTGATCTTAAGGCCTCTAGATCAATTTCCTTCCTGTTGTAGCTCGGATGACCGGACATCCTATGTCTCATGTCCAGCGGTTGACCCAGTGAAAGTTGGAGCTTGACTCTTGACCAGATGTAACTGATGGTTCTCTGGCTGCAATTGAACTTCATCGCTCCCTCGATTCTCTTGCCCTGAAGTATCTTCCCGTTCTTACTGTTGTCCAACAGGAACTCAGCAACATATTGCCTCTGCTGGTTTGTCATATTCTCCCCCCTCATATTTCTCGAATACCCGATGATGAAGGGAAGATCCGGCAGCAGGAGAGCAATCAGTCCGCAAGGGCTTGGTAGGGCTCGATGATTGCTGGCATTTGACCTGAGGTTAAAGAACAAAAAAGACTTTATGTTGCTAGGCTTTCTTGTTGGATTAGGACAGAGGGATTTTCATGTCTGTGGAAAGGGGAATGTGAAGAAGATGTACAGTTTGTTTTGTCTGTGGAAAGGGGAATGTGGACATTGTAAATGTAAATATAGTGGGGTCCAAGTTATAATTTAAATTTTTCGTCACTGTTCATGTTCTTAGCTCTCCATTTTGGAGCCTTAATTTTTTTAAACACTCCTAGTGAAATCAAGTGATTTTTGGAGTTCCCTCCAAAAATCACCTGTTTGGCGCTGGATGGCAAAGGCCCAGCATGAATAATTAGTTGCCCAAATCTTGGGCTTAATTATTTCGAAAATGAAGGGAACCACTTAACAATTTCAGGATACCCCACTTCAACACCTTAAAATAATATTTCCTTAAAAAAACTTCCAGTTTCTCTCTCCGCAGAAAGAGCTGGGACGGAGGGAGTACTCCATAGTAGCTTCGTCTCCATGAAACCCCTCCGTAATCGTTTGGCGCCGTCCTGGCTGATCAATAAGGGTCACTGTCCTGTGAAAATACCACTCCATGTATTCTCGATTGGGTGTATATGGATCCGCTAACCCCAAGAGCATTAATTCTATGATCTGCTCAATGTTCCCACTCATCAAGATATCTTCTCAGTTTAACACGCCAATCCATGCCTAACCTCCCCCGACGGTCTCTAGTATGAAGCAGTTTGTGTTCATCCTTAGTGACCAAGTGCGTGGGTATTGTCTGGATAAGGCCAAATTGCCTGAGAACACGATGAACATGATGATACTTCACGACGTGCCAACAAATGAGGCCAACACACAATAGCCAGTTGTTGCTACCAGTTGTACAGTATTGTGGGAGAGATGTTGAATGACATCATCAGTGTATGGTTGCCAAATAAACTGACATAATAGACAAGTGTTGTGGTTAGAAAAGAAACACTTTTTTCATTTATTTCAAAAAAAGGTAATCCAAATTACATTATACCTGACTGTCATGGAGAGATGTTAGCTGATCACGGTATACTTTTAGTACATGCATGGGAACAAGGGAAACATAAAATTTGCCATTTGCAACAACTACACTCCTTTCTTCGGTATTTCACAGTATATTGGCTCTCACTCATGCTGCCATCAATGGTCCTTGTCACAACCTTATAAGTCTACGATGCCTGACTATACACGGTCACACTATGTCCATGTTCCCAAGTGTCTTGCTTCTGAAACTTTTTCCAAATCCTACTTGGGAACTCAGACCTACACAATTCTACATCAATTTAGAATACTTCACCTAATCTAAGAACACATAATGAAATATAAAGTATCAAAAAAGTACCTCCAATTTGTGGCGTCCATTAGCCTTCGTGCAAACATTTCAACTGTTCGTTCAAAAGTGGCTTTGACACATGCTGCTATTGGGAGATGTCGTGCGCGCCTTAAAAAATTATTGTAACTCTCTGACAAATTAGTTGTGAGATTTACCCAACGACGATCTCCCTCATAAAAAGTAAGGAACCACTTACTGCTATCAGGGCGTTTCAGCTAATCCCAAGCAGATGGTTCGAGACTCTCCAACTCCTTCTTGTACTCCCTCCACCTACTTTCTTGCCTGGCATGACCGAGCTACCAAACCAGAGTCTTCAGATGCGCATTTTTGAACTTCCCACTCTTCGCACTAAGGAAGTTGGACTAAAAATGCCTCAAGCAAAATTGGTGGTATCCTGCTGGCTCCAATGCTAGCTTGATCTTGCCAGATATTGTTGAGTGTTTTTGAGTCCATCAACCTGTGCCAAATCATCTTGTCCACCCAGACAATGTCTCACTTAGTGAATATTTCCAGACTTGCTAATATTCAACAAAGATCATGCAAACTGTCCATGTTCATATAGTTTATCAAATATACAAGAGCTTTTTTCGTTGATGTTAGGAAGGTCACTGGCTTCATGTAGATGTTTATAAGTGTCAATCAAACTTTCGTCAATGCTATGGTGTCCATCATGCTTCTATTGACGTTTGAAAACTCACTAAGCTTATATCGATGTCACAGTATTCACCGCGCTTATGCCAATGTTTGAAAATTCACCAAAATTACGTTGATGTCACAGTATTCACCGTGCTTATGCCGATGTTTGTAAATTCACCAAAATTACGTCGATGTCATAGTATTCACTGTGCTTATACCGATGTTTGAAAATTCACCGAACTTACGTCGATGTCGTAGTATTCACCGTGCTTATGCCAATGTTTGAAAATTCACTGAACTTACTTCGATGTTTTAGTGTTCACCGTGCTTAAGCCAATATTTTTAATTTTATCGTGCTTAAGTCGATGTTTTAATATTTACTGTACTCATTCTAGATATATGGTTTAAAGCAGGACATATGATGAATAACTTAAACTGAATCATAGTTTGCAGCAAAATCATGAATTACACTTCATTATAACTTCAATTGTATGTCACAGAACCCTAAAACTTGAAAAGGGGTGAGTTAGTCCCTTGGGCAGCGTACATTTATTTGAACATGAGTAATTCCAAATGCTCCGATCTTGACATACCCTGCCTTAATATCATTTTGCATAAGCTGACTACTAGTTCAATGATGAAACCTCCTAAGATTACTTACATTTCACATCCGGGGTACTCTATCTCCAGCACGATCTTGAAGAACCTAACTCCCTCCAGCATGATCTTGAAGAACCTAACTCCCTCCAGCATGCGCCTCAGTGATCTTATACGGTCCTTCCAAGTTTGAAGCTATTTTTCTTCCTGTTCAACCTTGCTGGCCTCATTTTTATCATAACCACCAAATCCCCTGGAATAGATTGGACCTTTTTTAACCCGTCTATCGTGGTACTTCTTTATCCGCTCTTTAACTTTGGTCTCTCTTAGAGCGGCATTTTATTGAGAAGTCATCCACAAACAAAAATATAATAAGCAAAACCATTTCCAGATAAAACTTGGGAGGGACCCCCAAATCACAAAGTACCAGATCAAGAACATGCTCATCACGTTTAGGGTTCTCAACAAAAGCCAACCATTGACCTGTCGTCATAACACATGGGGAGCAGGTATGCGGTTTAGGCAACAAAGAAGAAACTGAAAGCATTCCATATTTATTCAAACTAGAAATAATTGCACTAGGCATGTGACCTAGGCATGCATGCCACAACGCGTATGAAGCTTATCTCTTATTCAGCTGTAAAACTTAAACAAATGCTATATCTAAAATATGAGATAATCGTAAATTCTCAGAAACTCTAGAATCACCACTATAAGATATCATAATATGAGTGCCATTACCAACAAGAAATCAGTATTTATGAGTATAAGGAGTGACGATGTCTAGGCCTGAAGCAGATGATGTCATATGACTGGTTGCTCTGGAATCAATATACCATTGTGATACTCGAGAGGATGGATTTAACTACTGAGAAGTATGATAAATTTCTGCCACATGTGTATTTGTATAACAACCTGTCTGTCCTTACATGTGATAACATATTGCACCATAATGACCAAGCCACCTACACCAGGTCCAGTGCAAACGACCTTGGCTTGGGACTCGACCAGCCGCTTAAGAGCCTGACCAGGGCTGTTGGCCACCGCTTCGACCACTGGAACTTCCGCCTCTACCGGTGCGTGGAGGCCATGCACGGCCGAATCTAGTTGGTGCGTGATCATACGTGTGATCAGATGGGGGTTGGTCGCCAGTCTTGAACGCCACTTGTCCCATGGCTGGTCCTGAGTGTCCCTGTAAATTTTGCAAAAAGGCCTCATGGTTTTTGGCACGGGAAAGAACATTCGCAACCAACGTAGTAGATACACCATTAATTAAAGGGGCAGAAAAATCCTTATATTCAGGGCTAAAAGCAGTCAATAACTATACAATTTGATCGACATTCAAAACAGGGTTTCCCATAATAGATAATTGTTCAAAAATCTCTTTATACTTGAGATGAATTTCATGAACTGTACTAGTTTTACGAATACCATACACATATGCGTGAAGAAGAAGAATGGTGGAGGCACTGCTGTTCAGATAAATGAGGGCAAGATTATCCCAGATCTCCTTGGAGCTGACAAAATCTGGGAGTTCTGCGAGAACTTCAGCGGTGAGAGAAGAAAATAGCAGCTGCAGACACATTGATCTTTAGCAACCTATTGATCATACTCATCTTTTGCTTTCTGATAAGAAACCTTGGGATCAAACTTTCCACCACTAGGGAGGAGTAGAGGCTGTCTGAGCAAAGGATAGAGGTGAACTAGTTGGCGGCAAAGGTGTTAGAGTCGGACATTGATTGGTGCTATCAATGAAACCATACAGGCCTTGAGGATGAATGACATAACTTGTTTGACATTTTCATAGAATATAATTAGATGACATGGGCTTAATCTGCATCATATGAAGCAGAGTATTGTAGGAGAGTTTTTCATCAACTATGATGAGGGAGAGGAAGGCCGGGATTTTGATCAAAAAAGGGGGGAGGGAGCGGAATGGCTGCTAGAAAAAATAAGGAGGGAGAAGACGGCCAAAAAGAAAATAAAAGCTAGGGTTTAAGGGTTTGGATAAGACACTACAAGAAAATGAAACTACTACTTCACCCTTTTTACCTCAGTTTTTTTCTTAGCTAAAAAAATGAGATAAAAACATATTTTACCTCGGTTTTTTTAGAAGTAAAAGATATTATTTACCTTAGTTATAAAAAAACCGAGGTAAAACTTTGGTTTTTTAACTGCGATTCTACAATAACCGAAGTAAATAACCTATGATATCGAAGTAAAAGTTTTTACCGACATACCTAATACATTGTCAATAAGGGTACGACCTAGAAGTAACAGTCATTGAAGAAAAGATTGACTTCGCACCATCATTTGATGTGACCGACTTCAATCCGACGTAAATAGAAAAGTCAATGTTTCCACTTAGCGAAGTCACACATGCTCCTCGGTTCAAACCCGTGCCTGAATCCTTTCAAAAAAATCAATTAATGCGATGTTCCACCTCCATCGGGTTAATGTTGGTTAGGGATGTTATGACTATGTGAATGGAGCACGAGGTCGCACATATCTATCATACCTAATAAATTAGGGATACTTAACCAATACAGCTAGAACTTGGAACCTTCCATCTAAAGGTTTTATTCCAAGTTCACTACATCCAGTCTTACATTTTATACCAAATGCTGGCCTATCAAGAAGAGTAGCCCAGGTCCGGATGGATTCTCTCCTAAATTTTATACCAAATGCTGGCCTATCATAAAATTGGATCTGATTTCTGCTGTAAATGAATTCATAGCTGGTTCTGAAATCCCTAGGAGAATTTCTAGTACCTGGATTACCCTGATACCAAAAAAACCCACCCCATGTTTATTTGAGGACTTCAGGCCAATTAGCCTTTCCAATGTGTTGAATAAAATCTGTTCTAAAGTGTTAATGGAAAAGTTGAAACCTTATATGGAAAATCTGATCTCTCCTAACCAATCAGCTTTTATGAAAGACGGGGATATCTCAGATAATATTTTGTACTTACAGGAAATGATCAGATTTCTAGATAAAAAATATAGAACACCAAACTGTATTCTTAAACTGGATCTAAGAAAGGCTTTTGATAGAATTAACTTGAATTTTCTTAGACAGATCTTGTTAAAGTTTGGTTTCAATGGGAAGTTTTTAAATGCTGTTATGAATAATTTGTCACAGGCCTATTTTTCTATACTTGTTAATGGCAATCCTGTAGGTTTTTTCAAGGCATCAAGGGGTATTAAACAAGGTGATCCTATTTCCCCCTTCCTTTTCAACATATTCTCAGAAGCTTTCTCTAGGAGTCTATCATTTATATTCTATAATCGTAGTTTGGCTAGTTATCAGATTCCGGCTTCAATTTCTGCGGTTTCTCATCTTATATATGCGGATGACACGATTATTTTTATGCAAGCATCAAGATCGAACCTTATTAAGATCAAAGCTTTCCTTGAAATATTTGAGTATACCTCGGGCCAAAAGTTTAACTTTGACAAATCTGACTTTTATCTAAGTAAAAGAGCTACACCAGCTAAGCTTAATCAGGTCAAAGTTATTTTAAAAATGAAAAAAGATCTTTTCCTTTTAAATAGTTAGGCTGTTCAATTTTTAGAGGAAGAACTTTAATGAGATACTTTCATCCTTTGCTGGCTAATGTTGATCATAAGCTTCAAAATTGGAAAAATAAATGGCTTAGTGGATGAGGGAAAATGATCTTAATAAAGTCTTGTTTGTACTCTATTCCTCAACACATTTGGTCTGTAACTAATCCCCCTAAAGGTATAACTAAATTATTTGAGAAAAAATTGTCTCAATTCTTCTGGGGAAAAACTGATGACAAAAACAATAGAGTTTGGAAAAGATGGGCAGAACTAGCTAAACCTACAAATTTGAATGGTCTAGGTTTTAGATCAATCAAAGCCATAATAGACTCTTGTTCGGTTAAACTATGGTGGAAGAGCCAACTAGGTATCTCTTTGTGGTCTAAACTGCTATGGGCACTCCCACCATCCCACAGAAAGTCAGTGACTTGGAAAAGAATTTGTTCTATTAACTTTTTTGCTGAAAATAATTCGACTATAATCCATGGCAAAGGCAGTTGTAATTTTTGGACTGCCAACTGGTGTTCAAATGGCCCTCTTCTTAATTACGTTCCAGATAGTATTATCTCTGTTATGTCTGACATCTCTGTGGCTGATTTTATCAGCAATAGAAACTTTATTTTAGACCAGATTTCGTCCTTCTTGGAACATGATACGCTGTTGTTTTTGCAGGGGGCTGAACTAAAACTGGATAGGGATGATAGATTGATTTGGAAACCTGAACTCACAGGTACTTTTTCTTTCAAGTCAGCCTATAAGGCCCTAACTTTATCATCAGGTTACTTCCCTGTAAGTAAAACTTTATGGAACATTCCATTGCAAAAAAAAAGATCACTATTTTACATGGAAACTGTTGCATTCATTTCTCCCTTTCGATGATGTGCTCATTACTTGTGGATTTAGTTTAGCTTCGAAATGTCCTGCTTGTCTTCATTCGGACTCGATCCAGCACTTTTTTATCTCTTGTCATATGGCTCATGCTGTTTGGTCCAATTTGGCCTCTTTGCTTCAGTTTAACCTAAATGCTCAGCATTCCATCCCCCAAAGATTCTACATATTCTGGAATTTCAATGATCTCCCTAAGTTTCAGCAAATTACTGCAGCATTTTGCCTTCTCTGGTGTGTTGGACTCTCTGGAAAGCTAGGAATAGCTTTTTATTTGATAATAAGCCTCTTTTTGTTAATCTTATTTGTAATGAAGTACATGATCTGATTAAATTGACATTACATGTGTGCCCTCCTAAATTGTTATCCTCTGTATCTATCCCAGCATCCTTTAGGCATCTCTCCCCCCTGCTTAGACCTCCCCCTAAGCCAAACATATCGACGGTCCTGTGGGAAAGGCCTAAGACTGGTTGTATAAAGATTAATGTGGATGCAGCTTGGTCCCTTAACAAATCATCTGTAGGTCTTATAGCTAGGGATTCCTCTGGTTGCCCTATACAGATTAGTTCTGTAATCTTTTCTGCTGCTTCTCCATTACATGCTGAAATCGAAGCCATTTTGCATGCTTTCCATATTTTCCCTCATCTTGATCATACTTTCATAATTGAATCTGATTCTAAACTTGCGGTTAAAATGATCAACGATCCCTACTCTGCTCATTGGCAAATTTTTGACATGGTTTTCAAAGTGAAATCTCTTCTTGGTAGAGCTAAACTTAGACATGCTTTTAGAGAGTGCAATGTTGTAGCTGATGCAGTAGCTAAGCACCATTTTAACCACAATCAAGGCCTCCATCTATCTAATATCCCTATGCACATTAGAGGCCTTATTACTTTAGACAAAGATTTCACACCTCACATTCGGGTTTTTAAAAGTGCTAATGGCTTTGAATAGATACTGCTAAGACGTGGTTGCATTTTATGCAGGACTTTCGATAATCTAGATGATGAACTGGAGTTGCAACTCTTTCCACGGATGATCTGGAGTTGCTGCCAATATAGCTCCCTAGTGACAATTGAAACGCACGGATGATGAACTGGAGTTCCTAGCTCTTTGCCAGGGATAATCTGGAGTTGCAGCTCATTCCAGTAACACATTTAAGGACTCCTAAATGCTGCTGCTAATAGTTTAATTTTGTGCAGTAAAATATCACTAATCTAACTTCTGGTTTAGAAACTTTTTAGTTTAGTTATCGACTTATTGTCATTGGAGTTGCCTGGCCAAAGGAGAGAATTAACACAGGGGGTGGAGATTCTCTCTTCTGGATCGCAACTTCAATTCAGATTACGTTCCCCTTGGAAATTTGTCCATACATCCTAGATATAGATAGTTTTAGGACTTTTGGAGGAAACTATGTTGCCTCACTGCTCATGATGAACTAGCTACACTCTATGTAACCTCTTTTGATCTTTCTCTAAGGCCTGGGAAACCTAATACATTTATCCCTCACCTCCGGGTGTTTTCATTAAAAAAAAAGTCTTACATTTGTTGAAGTTACATAGGTAAGTCTAAAGCTAGGTACATACGTATGTACATATATGTATCCAAAACACATAATTCTACGTACCACATGTAACATTCCTGCAAAATGAAAATGAAACAGAAGGCATAGAATCCTAATAAAATCCAAACAAACATTCTTCATGTTCTAGGAGAAACAAACATATAATCCATGACAATCAATGGGGTGGTGACAAGGGTGGGATAACATCGTCTTTCAATGAATTGCTTCCATTTTCTTGTGAATTAGTCTTCGACTCTTTGGTGGAAAACTCGCTAGTGCCGGTGCTTGACTCTCCTTCATCATCAGTGGTATCCAACCTATCCTCATCAACCCAGGCCCCCATCCCCTGCAGGTTCATTGATCTCATATGAAATCTTAGAATTTATCACCCTCATTCCTTCCATTAGATTACGCATGGTGTGTTCCATGCGCAGCTCCATGACCTTGGTCTCAGCTATGTCCTTCAGGAGGATGCCCCAGGCCTTTTTTTAGGTTTTGTGGGATAAAAAATTAGTTACATTAAATGAAAATGTTAAAAGTTTAATTAATGATAATTTGAAATAAACCAAAAAATCTAAATTTTGTTACCTGTTAAGGGCTCGTGAATAATGGTGGGGTGAAGGTCCATAGGTGCGGAAGACGATAGAGTCGCCTCGGCCCCGGGTGTGGGAGGCATATCCATATCCCCTTTAGGGACATTGCTATCAATCCAAATCCTAGACTCCCAAACCCAATGCTTTAGCCTGAAGTAGTTTGCATTGTAGTACTTAGGCCGGATCTTCGCTTTCATTTTGATGGGAACCTTATTTTCTTCTCTAGAATGACGGTGATGACATTGCCATAGGGGAGAGTCCGAATCTTCATGGAGAGGGCGACTTGATGCATCTTCTGCATGATGGTGTACCCTAGATCAACTACCTTCTTCTCTGAAAGGTGGTAGTATATGACGGTCCCATTGGTAGTGAACTCCGTAGGATGTGTGGCCGGGATAAGTACTTGTACACTTATATTGAACATCATTCTCTCCTAAAGGTTGAGAACACTAAGCTTGATCTGTTTCATTGGGATGAGTCCATTCCCCACTTTAATTTTGAAGTACTTCTCCACCATTCAGTTGGGGTCAAGCGCCCCAGATGAGTCATTCTTGCCAACCCATCGAGGCCAATTATCCCAATCATACAGCTTTAGAGGCTCAACCTCCAGCTGATCCTCCCCTCCGATTCTGCAAACAATCACCTTGTTCATGAGCTCTTTCGTTATCTCCATGTCCATCCCATTCACTCTTGTTTTAAAGGAGGTGAATGTTTCCATTCTAAAACTGGCGTAGAACTCCTTGACCTCCGTATCATACGTCATCCAAACATATTAAACCCTCCATTCATGATGCTTTGAAGGGTTTGAGGAAAACATCGAGGTGTAGTCGTTCCACATCCTCAAGCTTCATCACCCTAACTTCTCTACGACCATGGATATTTTCAAAACACTCTGTTGCCTCCTCCTTCACAAAGCATAATTTGTCCCAGTTGGCGATGAAGGGGTGGTTGTTGTCTTTGCATTCTTCGTGCATGATGGAGTGGCCCCCGTGCTATCGTCCCTTGTCCTCCTAGTTGTCTGCTTCATGTGAGCCATCTAAGAATCAAAGATATGTTGAACAGTCAGTGCAAAAGTCAAGAACTAAATAATGTCAATGTGTTTTAGTCGACTTCAGATTCATGTCACAACCACTTTGTGTAGACCAATGTTACAAATGCGATATCGTACATGTTCATAAATATACGACATCGCAGATCAATTGGCTAAGTAAAAACAGCATGCGACTCGAACACAACTGGTCCTAAAAGATATATAATCTCAACTAAAACATCACAAAGTAAACAACTAACATGCCATGATTGAATAACCAAGCAATGGGAAACTAAAAACGTATATGAAACACAAAAAACTAACATCAAACTTCATCCAAAATCCTTACCTTGTTAGGGTTTCTTGCTCTTGAAATTAGGAGAAATCCGCCTACGCACTACATCCAAAGCAATTTAATGTTGGTTTTCATGCTACTGTGATGTGTGATCAACCGGTTCCATTGCGATCAGACCAATTTCCGACTATTTTTTTCAAGTGTGAGGTTTTGGTGTGATGTCATCGGTTGGGAATGTGAATGGGACGGGAGGTCGGGTACTTATATATACCCGCTGTGAAATGCTGCCATTTTGTTCGACTTTGAAAATGTGTTGCATAGACTGACGACGTCATTGACAGCAGTGTGGAGTCGTGGATTCTAGGTTTAGGCCCAACATAGGGGCCCAAACATTTTTTTGGATAGGGCATGGACTATTCAATCAATTACTAGCATTATCGAGACCATAATTGCTATATCCAAGATGTAACTGAAGCCACTCCGATCTCACACATAATAAACACTGGGCCGTATTAGAGTAGTGGCCCAATCCAAAATTAAATATGGCCCTGGTTAGTGGTGAATGAAATAGCACATGCATGCAATGTTGCATCACTGTCTTCGCCACCGAGTCCAAATCGACCCTAGGCCGACGTCGCATTTATTGATTGTGGGTCGAATAGCCCAAATTGCACAGTCTACGTTTCTAATGAAATCTAAATTAATAAAATTACGTCCATCAAATTACGACCACCATGTTTGAATTTGGCCATGGACCCGTCATAGGAACGGGCCCAAATTATTCACAAACTGTGCATTATGGCACTCTAGGGAATTGCACTACGACCCAAACTATTGTGGGTGCTACTGTGTGTTTAGAGACAATCAACTGAACAAAATGAAAAATGTTTCATATGGAAATTATGCTTACTGTCTTTTTTTTTTAATAAAATCCATCCTGGGATGGGGGAAATTATATTAGGCCTTCCTGAGCCATATAAAAGCAGAAAAGGAAAAACATACAAATAAGTTATGAATGTATCATAGTTAGTATTTACATACGTGAGCCATTGGCTGTTGAAGCAACCATTATTGCTTCCAAAATGAAATTCTCTATTGGCCTATTTTAAGAGGATTCCAAAAGTATTAAAGCTATTGTAAGATCGTCGAACTTATTAGTGAATCGTACTACGAAACACAAGACAGTCAGACATCCCACAAAGTTTCAAACAACGTATCCTCTATAATAGTCAACCAAAAGAGATCAGTTCCTCAAAGTAATTGTTAGTCCATGTGCATCCGTGTGCAAATCATATATGCAACCCTCCTTCAATTTCTTCATATGCAGTCTATCTATATACAGAAGAGTCTTGTAGTCCTAGAGCCTTCAGTACCCGTATCTACCTGCAAAAGAAAAACAACATACTTGAGTAGCCTCCATTCAATTTACCATCCTAAGGGAGGGTATGCCAATCTGATCCAGCCGTACCAATCCTTGGATAGTATTAGTAAGCATAGAAAGTCTGTGAACAGATGAACCTATCTGAGCTTTGAGACATATTTTAGCAAGTAAATCTGCCACCAAATTAGCCTGTCTATGAGTGTGCACTAATCTAATATCCCTCATATTCTGGTGAATGTCATCAGCACACTGGTACAAATTCCAGTGTGCTTGTAAAGGATCTCTCACAAAATGTATTGCAGTACGACAATCTGATTCAATAATAGCCGGATCATGATATGTAGCAGACTTAGTCAATGCAAATCTAATAGCCAAAAGCTCAGCTTCCAAAGGGGATTTAGCTTGTATGTATTCTGTATAGGCTGCAATAAAACAGCCTCTAGCGTCTCTGATAATCAAGCCAAGACCGCACATGTTAGAGTGACAGCACCAAGCAGCATCAACATTCATCTTATATCCTATAGTTGGCTTAGTCCATGCAATCTTAAAAATTTTTGGCTTTGGTGGAGCTTTAATCAGAGGCAAGTATGAATGCTCAGCAATGGCCAGGTCAAGTTTTGAAGCTATGTAAGCAGGCTTTGCACAGAAAGTATAGAATATTTGATCCTTTATTTGCTTGATAAATATGCTTGTTAATGGTATGGCACAGTCATATAAGTATTTGTTCCTCATCTTCCATATATTCCAACAAGTGATTACAGCCGCAGTTCTAATCATGTTTGAATGTAAAGCACTTAGTCCAGGATAGGTAAGATAAATGAAACCCTTTCCCATAATGATGAGAAAGACCTTCCCCTAATACCCATGAAATGATGTATCTTACCCCATATTTGTTCACAGAATTGACAAGAATTGAAGCAATGATCCAGTGAATCTTCATCATTATTACACAAACAGCATTTTGAAGGCAAGCTGAATCTTAATCTTTTTAGCACATTGTCAAAAGGCAAAAGAGAGTTCAACATCTTCCACATAAATATAGAAATCTTCTTTTCTATTCTAGGACTCCAGAGATGTTGGATAGAAAGAGAAGTACCTCTTTGTATACTGAGCTTTTGGTATGTGGATTTGAAAGTGAACTCACCTTTTAAACCTGGCTTCCAGATAAGCCTATCCTGTCTGTGTAGTGAAAGTTTTGAGTCCTGAAGAAGAGAGAGAACATTAGAAGTTATAAAAGGAGAAATCTTCTGAAGCAGTGCTGTTTTTTCAGCAACAAATTCTGAGACAGTACAGGTTGTAGGAATGTCAACACTATTTTGATCACATAGATCCATAATAGGTCCTATGTCCAACCAATTTGCTGTCCAGAAGTTACAATCACCTCTGCCAATTATCACTCTAGTTTGAGATTCTGCCCAATTATCAATCAAGCAGATTCTCTTCCAATTAGGAGAGGTTCTTGCAGAGGGTGGCAGAGAGGCAATGAGATAAGTCCATAATGCTTCAGCTTTTTGAAACTTCCACCATAACTTAGCAGAGCATGTATTTATTATGGTGGTGAGTGATCTAAACTTTAGTCCATTTTGATTAATTGGAAAGCAAAGATCCTCCCACTTTCTCCATATTCTCTTAGGTTTCAGATCCCCATAACCCCAGAAAAATCTGCTCATTTTTTTCTCCAGTATAGAGATGATCACTTTAGGTGGTTTTATTACTGTCCATATATGCTGTGGGATTGAGTAAATGCATGAATATATTAGAGTAATTTTCCCCCCAGCAGAGAGCCACCTATTTTTCCAACTACCTATTTTGCTGTCTATTTTCTCCAGAAGGGGTTGGAAGTAAATCTTTTTAGCCGCCCCAGTGTATATAGGTACTCCCAGATATGTGAAAGGCAATGCCCCAAGTTTCATGCCTAGAGTTTTTCTTATATAGTTAACCTTATGGACGGAAGCATGTTTCCCTATATAAATGTCACTCTTACTGAAATTTATATGCTGACCAGTTACATCCTCAAAAGTGCTCAAGAAAGCTTTAAATCTAATCAAGGTCTTATTTGTAGCAGTTAAAAACATGACAGTGTCATCAGCATAGGATAAGTGTGAAATTGGCAGAGCATTACCTGGTAATCCATAATATGCTAATTTACCATTCTGGAAACCATGAGATAAACTCCTAGTAAAAGCCTCAGAAAAAATGTTAAACAGAAAAGGTGAGAGAGAGTCTCCCTGTTTGATACCCCTCGTAGATTGAAAGAAACCAGCAGGCTTACCATTTATTAGTACGGAGAACCAAGCTTGTGAAAGATTTTTCAGAATATGGAAAATAAATTTAGCATGAAATCCAAATTTAGCCAATACACAGTTTAGGAAAGACCACTTCACTCTATCAAAAGCCTTTTTAAGGTCAAGTTTCACTATACAATTTGGTTGGCTTTGCTTCCTATTTAAAAATCTAACCATTTCTTGCAAATATATGACATTATCCGAAATATCTCTACCTTTGATGAAAGCTGTTTGGTGTGGTGAAATTATCTTAGGCATTATAGGTTTAAGTCTTTCCATTAGAACCTTGGAGCAAATCTTATTGACTACATTAGAAAGACTCAGTGGCCTATAATCATCAAAGGATATTGGGACTTTCTTTTTAGGAATAATGCATATCCAGGTGCTGCTAATGCCTCTAGGTATACTATTTGCAGATAAAAAATCATGTACAGCAGAGAGCAAATCAGTTGCAATTATGTCCCAAGACTTGATAAAAAACTTAGCCGTAAAACCATCCGGTCCAGGGCTACTATTTTTATTAAGACTAAATACAATATCCTTAAGTTCAGAGAGTGTGACAGGTTGCAGCAATTTATCATTATCCTCCTGTGTGATTAGTTTTGGAATCTGGCTTAAAAAATGTGTTTGGAAAAGATTACTATCAGGGAGGCTATCATCAGTTAATAGTTCCTGGTAGTATTTAATGGCCTCTTTTTCAATTTCCTGTATATCCTCTACCACTGACCATTGGAGCTTTTAATTTTTGTAATCTTTAGCCTACTATTTTTTTTCTTTCACAGAATTGTGAAAAAAACTAGTATTACTGTCCCCTTCCTTTAACCATTTGAGTTTTGCCTTGTGTTTCCAAAAACTTTTTTGTTCTGCAAGGGCCATCACTACTTTTGCTTTGCCTTTCTTAAGTTGAATCAGATTATCAATGGAGGCATTTTGGTCATATATGTGTTCCTGTATTTGGAGAGTATTTTCAGCTTGCACAACATTATCATGTATATTCCCAAAATGCTCCTTGTTCTAAATTTTCAAGATCTTTTTTAATCTGATTAGTTTAAGATAAAATCCAGTCATTCCTGATTTATGTAAGGGGAGATCCCAATTATGTCTAATTAGTTCATTAAATTCCTTCCTCTTATACCATGTGTTCAAAAATCTGAATGGCCTGGGTATGGATGGGATGTCACTGCCAATGGTAAGGAGCATGGGGTTATGGTCCGAAGATATCCTATTCAAGATATGTATTGAAGAAGCAGGGAAAGCAGAGGACCAAGGAGAATTACATAACCCCCTATCCAATCTTTTTGCTGTGGGATTCCTTAGTCTATTATTGGTCCAAGTATAATAATTACCCACAGTTTGGATTTCTTCCAGTCCCACAGTAGTTATGAATTCATTAAAATCTCTCATACTACCCAATTTCGGATCAGAAGGGCCTTTGTATTCATTTACGGAAGTTATGGCATTAAAATCTCCTATAAAAAGTGATTCTGAGTGTGTACAGGATTTGAGATCAGACCATAAACTTTTCCTGCCATGTCTAGTTCTTAGGCCATATATAAAGAAAGCATCCATACTTGCATTCAAAGATAAGCTATGTAATGTAACAGCAAGAAATTGAAGGTTGTCACATTTAACTGTCAATGTAATGTTAGAAGTCCAGAAAATCCATATTTGGCCATTTGTTGCAGTGACACAGTTATCATATTGTAATAATTGCCTGTACTTATCACACTGCAAATTGTCATGTTTGGGTTCAATAAGGCATAACAGCTCAAATCTATGCCTGCTAATTAGATTATGTGATCTAATCATCGAAGTGTCCATGTCCCTAACATTCCAAACCAGCATTTTAATCTTCAGAGTTGTGCAATTCATAGGGAAACATTATTTAGGCTTTTTGATCTGGTCATGATGGTATTTAACTGGGTTAAATAAGTCTCATTACCATAGTTAGATAGATTCTCTGGTTGTTTCCTTCCCTTCAGTTGTCCCTTTTTAGGATGCAAATTAGAGGGACTTCCCTGGCTTGCCTGAGTTGGGACAGTGCCTGTGTCTTTAGCAGCAGTAGTATCCTTCTGACTCATTTGCTCCTGACTCCTTATGTTCTCCATACTAGGCTCAGATGTTGCGTCAGGTTCAGGAGTGTCAGCAAGCATTGGATCAACACTTTCTTCTTCACTTACTATCTCATCTACCTCCAGGGGTAGAAATCTGTTCTGTTTATTCTTCTGCTGGGAGAAAATGTAGTTTTTAGCTGCCATAATTGAGTGAAAAGGTGAGAAAGCCTTACCTCTTTTGATAGGAATGTCATCCTTGGCCAAAGGTTTTTTTGATTTGAGGTGTGGTGGAGCGGATAGAGACTGTGTACTCAGATGTTTATGGAATTAATGTTTTGGGGGACCACATTCAGTATGCTCATCTTGGGTATCTATGGGGCAGTCCACAATGGGAGCCCTATTAACCCCAACAGTATCCATATTAATGACCTGATCCGGAGTGTACATATCTGATAATTACTCTTCAACCTGAGTATCCTTGCCCATGTTAGTAATCTTTTTATTCCCAACTGAGGATTTTAGAGGGGGAACTGAATCCTTAAGCATCTCCTCATTCTGTGGTAAGGCATCACAATTATTTGTCTCAGCATTCACTTCTGACACTATGAATCCCTTTGGAACATATTTAAACTTATGCTTTGCCAAGGTTCTTAGTTTCTCAGATGCAGTAACACCAGAGCCCTCTGCCTTATATCCATTTTTTATACCCTGATCTTCAGAAACCCTCTGTTGATCATCACTTCCGATATGTCTGTGGTTGAGTTTATCTATCCTATTGTTCCTAGGTCTCTTAAGTTCAGGGTGCAGATAGATGCAATGGGTGTCGTCATGACCAATAGAGTTACAGTGATGGCAGTACAATGATAGATCCTCAAATTCTAAAGGCAATTTAACCACATTGTACTCCACTCCTTCCTCTTCAATCCCTACTCTAATGAATGTTGGGATTTTTCTTTTCAAATCTATTTCTACACACATTTTAACCACTGAGGGTCGTGATAAAGCTGTTGTAGCAGCATCCATTTTAATATACTCCCCTATTTGATTCCCCATAGTTTCAATCATGGCAGTATTGTAGAAGAAAATTGGAACTTGTGGAATATTAACCCATACCAGAACAATAGACGACTCAACCTCAGGCGAGAAGTCGATGGTCCACTTGAGAACTTTCATCGGCGCGTGATTGAATATCCATTGTCCTTTGATCCATAGTCTCTGGTAGTCCTCCTTGTCCTAAAATCGAATGAGGATGTGTCTGGTATCAATGGATCCAAGCTGGAAATTGCCCTTGAATCCCACCGATTTGAAAGCTTCATTGAGAGCTGACATCGTTGGCTTTCCTCTCGCAAATTTTCCAACCAAAGCATTTTGATAATGGATGGCCAAGGCTTCAGCTTCCTTTCGGGAAACCAAACAGGCAATATCTCCCTTATATTGGGTTTTTGGGACAATTTCTGGATTAGACGGGAGAGTAGCATGTAGTGGTGGGGGACGGTTGTTTAAGGCTTGTAGGAAAGTTTTTGCCGCCGTCGTACCATTGCGACCTGGCGGAGGAGCCGCCATAGATATGGTTGTGGCCCAGAATCCGACCGTTATCGGTATAGAGTCAGGTACAGAGGGGGAAGAAGAAGAGAAAATTGAAGTAGTTGGTAGAGTGTGTTTTTCGCACCTTTTCGCACATACAAAATGTTTTTTGCTTGTATTTATGTTACTCGTATGCTTACTGTCTTACAGGCATGCGGACCTGGGTTATCTTCCGATTTTTCTTTTATAGAATTACATTAATATCATAGCGACAAGCGTTATGGGAATAAACATTTCCGCTAAATATATAGAATCTCATGAAATTTCATATTCTCGCATTTCTTTGAAAATATAATGGTATTAAATTTCGATCATTATTTTTTACGAAGCTTCAGTACGTGGTCTAGAGTAAATTGTAGTTGATTACTTAAAGTATACGATTGTTGATCGTATGATCCTGTGGAAGTCTATGGGGAAATATAATATTACCATCGGTTATTATAAGTTCGACTATATATAGATGATGCTGCTTCTTTTTGGGACAATCGGAATCGAGTTTAATTTGGACCACACATTTTTCTTTTTTGTTTTTGCACTAAGGTCCCTCCAACAGACTGGGAGATGTCGAAATGCAAAATTGGTTATACGGTTAAGGTTTCCACATTGTTTGGACCACCATCTTTGAATTTGGCCATAAACTAGCTAGTCAACGGAACGGGCCCAAATTATTCACAAACAGTGCATTACGGCACTCTAGGGAAATTACACTACGGCCCAAACTACCGTGGTTGTTACTATGTATTTAGGGACAATCACCCGAACAAAATGACAAATGTTTCATATGGAAATTATCCTTACTGTCTTATAGACACGCGAACTTGGGTTATCTTCCGGGTTTTTTTAAATTTATTTATAGAATTCCATTAATACTGTAGCGATAAGCGTTATGGGAATGAACATTTCCGCCAAATATATAGAATCACATGAAATTTCATATTCTCGCATTTCTTTGGAAATATAATAGTATTAAATTTCCGTCCTTATTTTTTACGAAGCGCCAGTACGTGGTCTAGAGTAAATTGTAGTTGATTACTTAAAGTATACGATTGTTGGTCATATGATCTTGTGGAAGTCTATGGGGAAATATATTAACAGTTTATTTTTTACTTTGGGTTATTGCAAGTTCGACTATATATGGATGACACTACTTCTTTTCGGGACAATCAGAATCGATTTTGACCCCACACACTGTCTTTTTTTTTGCAATTAGGTCCTTCCAAGAAACTGGGGAGATGTCAAAATACAAAATTGGATGTATCAATATTTTATTCAAATTTTGAAGACAATGTTGTCCTAATTAGGGCATGAGCGAGTCGACAGAAGGGACCCAGAACCCTTAAACAGATATTTTTACAAAGTATTTCCATTATTACACTATGGCCACAAATGCGGTGTCACACACATGTCTTATTGTTCGATAGACATAGCGAATAGCTATCGACATTCCTCAATGGAAATTTATAGCGGGAACCTCATATGAAAATTTGAATTAAAATTTCCCACCAAACCTATTTTTCATTTCAATAACTATCAGCACAGACACTCATTTCCATCTCCAATACATATCCCACAAGCACACCTTATTCATTCACACCACAATGAAAGAGATCATTGAAATGGATTCATTCAATCATCAATAGGTATCCAAAGAACAGAGCTTCTAGGTTCAAATTTATTGAAGTACAAATACATCTTTTACATGTTTATCTTCACCAAATATGTTACCATGTATACCATCTATATGTTTTTTCTTCATTTATGGAAGATCAAAGAATTTCATGAAGGGTGAATCATTGTGTCACATGTTATATATAGTTTGTTGTGTGTCTTACCCATAAGATGACATGTTTGTAAAAAGTGAGGAAATGGCTTAGATTCAGGTGAACACAATATGAATGTGTGAAGTTGGTCTTTAATCACTCTGTACGATATGAAACTGAGTAAGACTCGACATCGCAGATGTGAGGACTTGTTAAGTTTAGCATTCATGTACATGAATATCCGAGTTTGGTTTTTTCTCGGTCTCTGTGACCTCGGTAGTTATGAGTCTGACGTTGGTTTGGTATTGTTATGTTACTATCGACATTTTGCAAATAATGTTGTCTACATATGAATATATTACGTCTAATTTTAGATACAACCCAATTGTAACATAATTTTTATTTCATATGCATTGGTTGTTATAGGATCAAATGGAGTTATCAGTGGATTCTAGCATATCAGATGGACTTAGATGGCTTCTCTCCGGTCGACCTAGAAATATAAACGCAGTACAATGTAGAAAATGGAGGTTAAATGCAATTATTATTTCAATTTTATAACAACCTTATGTAGTTTAATTTATTGTTGCATTTGTTTGTAGTATACTAGTATGTTGTAATCTTGTTTGTTTGAATGAGCATTTTAGTTAATGATTACCACACTAATTGAACAACAATTGATTGTTGTTTGATGTTCAACAATTACTTGAACCATCACATTATTTATAACATGCAAAGGTTATCGAGGATCGATTGTTTACGTCATCAAACATTTGTAATTGTAATATTTTTTCGAGAAACGAGAGTTGACCGACTAAACCGCAACATTGCAATAACTAACCCCAACAAGACATATTAGCGACGTCGCATAGACCGTCATCATTTTTTTTGCGAGCTCAGGCATACAAAATGACATCATTTTGTATCCATTCCACGTCATCAAGGACACCATGTGGGTTCCTCACTATGTGCGATATTGCTTTGCATCGATTCCAAAATTGCTCGTATTATGAATGACATTATGCGGTGCGACATCGAAGCACATACCCTACCATCGGCTACTATATTCCTTTCATCAACGTCGTATGCTTCAAGATGTTGATGTCATTTCAAACGATGTCGCAACTAAGGTATCATAACATCGGCCTTCCGTTATGGTGCAACACTCGTCTCCATTCATGCCGTTGTCGGTAAAACTGAGGTAAAATGAGACTATTTACCTCGGTTTTGAATCGAGGTAAAAACTAGGCCTTTTACTACAACCACATTTACCTCGGTTTTTCAGGGGCTGAATACCAAGGTAAAAAGCACTGAAAAACCGAGGTAGTAGGTGTTGTTTGTTGTAGTGAGAAGAGGCTCTGATACCATGGTAAAGTTATTTCCCGTAAGTGATTCTGTACTGATAGACTGAATATATAGAGAGATTACAATAGAGGTAAAATAAGGAAAGGACTCTAATCTAGCTAGTCATCATACTTATCATAATTTAATCAGTAATTTAATTTATTCTAAAATTTATAATTTTCTTTCATAAATTCGTGTATCGGCACGGGTATTATCTAGTTTATCTAAGAATTCCACATAAACATGTAACTTATTGTTGCGTCCTCCTTGAATCCTTCTCTGGGCTGAAAATGTCTCCCGACTTGGAGCTCCCTTGTGCCTGTAAAATAGCTGAGATCTAAGTCAGACAGGTTGGCGTATTACCGAGCCTACTTCGACGATCTTATCAGAAGGAGTCTACCGCTGAAGCATGTTCTCATTCCCTGTTATATTGGCTTGTTGGCTAACATGACAGCTTGTGTTATGTCAGCTTCTGCATGTTGTCCACTTGATTGGCTTCCAGCGGGCTTCTGCACTTGGGCTAGATGAGGCCTAGTGAGTTGTCTAGCTGTGTCCCTATTTTTATTATGGACAGAGAGATGTGTTGGTTTTAGCTACGACGATTCACTTGCACATCCTCTCGCTTCCTGCTACCTGTTTCCTCATCTTTCACGGGAAACAACTGTGGTAATTATTTTAAGAGTAGTTTCCTTTCAATGCTTGTCACCTCATTATATTTATCCTTACGCTATATGCCCCGAACGTCACCACGTTTCCTCTCCGTCAGATGTCATCGTACAGTCTTTTGCTATTTCTTTGCTTATTCCCAAGGTGAATAAATCATTTGTCGTGTCGGTTCCTTTATCATGTATATATTTCTCTGATTTTTCAATTAAACCCCTTCCACAATTATTTCCTTCTTTTGCTTTCAATTTCACTTACTCTCTCTCTCAGCCCCTCAAATTCCTTTCTATCATCTGCCATAGGTACCTTTCACCATTCTTCTCCACTTTCTCGCTCTCACCATTCAAAAAACATGATGTCCACTATTGGTTCTCCAAAGGCTCACTCGTATTATGATGTGAGTGCCAGTGAGTGTCGTTACATCTGCTGGCTCTGCGAGATGGTTCTTGCGGTTCACGATAAAAGATACTACGATCTTGGCGATCGTATTATTCTGACGGTGTTGGACGCCCCTTAGGGGATAGTAGTCGTCTACTTGGAGACCATCGAAAATGGTGGTTTTTGGTTCCCTCTGTCCCAGTTTTGTCAGTCTATTCTGGGATGCTTCGAGTTGTGCCTCACCGACCTTCCCCCAAACTCTCTGTGTCTGCTTTTAGGCTTTGTGGTTCTCTTCATAGAATGATTTTCCATGAAAAATTGTATTATTGATAACTGAATATATAGAGAGTACAATAGAGGTGTAATAAGGAAATAACTCTAATCATAATAAATCATAATCTAATCGGGAGTTTGATTTAATCTAACACCCCCCCTCAAGCGAAGCGTCGGATGATCACCGATGCACAGCTTGGACCTAAAGAACTCAAACAGCAGACGAGAGAGCCCCTTGGTGAAGATTTCCACAATCTGAAGAGAAGTTGGAACATGAGCAACGCGCATCTTTCCAGATGTCACCAACTCACGAACAAAATGGTAGTCAATGTCGATGTGGTTCGCCCGCTTGTGCGCCACTGGATTCTAAGCCAAGAAGATAGCACTGCTATTGTCGAATAACAGTAGGGAAGAAATAGAAAGTGGAACCCGAAGATCACGAAGCAAATGAGTGAGCCACACAATTTCTGAAGCAGTGTTGGCGAGAGCACGATATTCAGACTTAGAGCTAGAGCAAGAAAAAGTGGGCTGTCTCTAGGCACTCCAAGAAACTAGATTCCTACCAAGATAAACTGCACAACTATAAGTGGACTGACGAGTCTCCAGACAGCGAGCCCAGTCAGCATCAGAGTACCCTAACACATCAGGAGTACTAGCAGAATGAAAGGTAAGACCAAAATGAAGAGTGCCACGAACATACCTCAAAATCCATGTCACTGCAGTGAAATGGTCATCTCTGGGATTCTGAAGATACTAAATCACCGTGTTGACCGAGAATGCCAAATCTGTGCAAGAGATGGTGAGATACTTGAGAGCACCAACAAGAGAACGATATAGCGTAGGATCCCATAACGGAGGACTGGTAGAGCTGTGAAGTTGAGAACCAATGACAAATGGAGTATAAATAGGTGCCGCATCAGACATGGCGGCCCGATTCAAAATATCACGAGCATACTTTGCTTGGCCAAGCAGTAACCCCGAGGAGGTAGGCAAAACTTCAAGACCAAGAAAGTAATGAAGAGCACTAAGATCCTTGATCGCAAAATCTTTGTGTGTTCAATCAATGAACTGGCAAAGAAGAGTCAAGTCATTTCCTGTAAGAATGATATTGTCCACATACACAAGTAGGTACAGTAACGATGACCCTCTGGAGACAAGTAAAGAAGTATCAACTGAGCTGCACTGAAAACCAAGATGTGTCAGATAACTTCTGAAACGCTGGAACCAAGCCCGTGGAGCCTGCTTAAGACCATAAATAGCCTTTCGCAAACGACAAACATAGTCTGGATTAGCAGAATCCTGATAACCAATGGGCTACTTCATGTAGAACGGAACATCAAGAACACCATTTACGAAAGCGTTCTTGACATCCAACTGATGAAGTGGCCAAGAGCGCACGGTGGCTATGGAGAGAACCGTCCTAACTGTGGAGGCTTTGACCAGAGGACTGAAAGTGTGGTCAAAATCAAAACCCGGAATCTGCCAGAAACTCTGCACCACAAGTCTAGCTTTGTGACGCTCAATAGTGCCATTTGGTCAATACTTGAGCCTATAGACCCATTTGGAGCCAATATTGTAGACATTCGAAGGTCGAGGCACCAAATCCCAAGTGTGGTGACCACGAAGAGTTGCCATCTCATCATACATGGCTGAAACCTAGGCTGGATCCTGAAGGGCAGGGCGATAATCAGTGGGCTCTGTCTGAGAAAGGAGTGCGGTAGTGAGACCATGAGCAATAACATCCGAATAATCCAGGCGGTGAATGGCACCAGTAGAAGATCGAGTAGCCATCCGATGGGTACGAAGCTGGGGCGGTGAAGTTGGAGGAGTTGAACCATCTGACGATGCCAATGAAGATTGAGCTACGCTGATCAGAGAGTAGCCATCGGAAGTCGCCGGAGAAAGAACGGTTGAGACTGGCTAAGGTGTGGTAACCGGTGGCTGAGGCATGATGGCCAGCGGCTGAGGTGAAGTAGGGGCGGGTATCCAGATGGAGCATGATGGTGAAGTAGGGGCGGTGGGAACAGGCATAGGCGTGGTGGGCCTAATCGGTGAAGTAACAGCTCCGTAAAAAAATGAAACTTCCAACAAGAATAGAATTAGAACCACGATAAAAATGTATCTTATCAAGATGACTGGAGCAAGCAGTGATATGAGATGTAGCACCTGAATCAATGATCCACTGATTCGACGAAGAATGATGGTTGGGACCATTTAAACTGGCCTGAAACAAAACTTTGTCCCCAATCCAATTAGTGGAACAATCCGCCCAAGATATAGGGCCCAAATAAACCATAGAAAATGGCCAAAAATAGCACCAAAATTGCCTAAAACAGGCGCAGGGCGCGGCTGTGTGCTACCAATATAGAGATGCGTGACCACATGCACCAATGAGAGGGGAGTCCGAGTTCACGCGCGCATGAATTTCACACGCTGGAGGTTGTCCTCATCGGGTGAGCGCGTGGATCTTGCCGCTGGAGCTGTGACAGGTGGGCGAAGACGATGCTGATGAAGACGTTGATGAAATTCGTTGCTGATGAAAATGTTGGCGACGCCGCTAGAAGATAATGACAGCGAAGATGGAAACTCGCCACTGGAAGAGAGTGTTGCTGGAGAACTTGACGGAAAGTATAAATTTTAATTCGCCAAGACCAAAGAACCCAAGAATTATTCCGCCGAGACTCGCCAGAGAATCCTACAATGCCGACAGAATTGAGTTCGCCAGGGACGAAGCGGCAGAAAGTGAAGGGGATGCCGAAGATGGATACCGCTGCTGGTTGAGGAAAGGAAGCCGGCCGGAAGAGATTAATTGACACCGGTGAAGTCAGAGGTGAAGTTTGAACACTGGAAGTTACCAAAAATTCACCGGAAACAATTTTCCTTGATCGGGAGATAACCGAAAGTTTTCGGAATTTGACCAAAAATTTGCTAGAAACAGTTGCCTTGTCGGTCGGGAAAAGAATTTAAAATAAATTTATGATTAATGATTTAGGATCAGAACTTGCTCTGATACCATGATAGAATAATTTTTCGTGAGAAATGGTATTATTGATAACTGAATATATAGAGAGTACAGTAGAGGTGTAATAAGGAAATAACTCTAATCATAATAAATCATAATCTAATTAGGAGTCCGATTTATTCTAATATCTCTGTCTTGGTTCTGGTTTCACTCCCTCAATTCCCCCTTTTAGGGTTTTTTGTACACCTGTCAAACTGCCTCCTGATTAGTATTATTTGAAATTTCACCCTAACAGGTTCAAAACTCCTGATCGATTTCCCCACCCACGTCGAGTGGAAACAATGTTTCGTATTTGTGGATGGAGAACTAGTGATGGGGTCAGGAGATTCAGACGGGCCCTCCTAAGACGTAGACGACGTATCCTAGTGCTGCGGAGATGTCTTCCAGTCGTCAGTTCATCCCCGTCCTGGAGGGCTTGTCGATGAATTTTTCCCCTTGGGACTTTATTTTGAAAGCTATATGGACCCCATTTTCTATCGATCGAGATCGTACCTTTGGGTGGTCTTGGCGACCTCATGGGTATAGGGCTTCAAACCTTTGTCTTCCCGTCTTCTTGATTTGTCTGTTTATCTTCTTAATTTTTTATTCCATGTTCTGTTTATGCAGTCCTTTTCCTTGTCTGTCTTTTGACCTTTTCCTTTTTTTTATTTCCAGTCATGTCCATCGCAAGCTTAATCGGTGATCTATCGTACCTCTCTCTTCGTGGCACTTTCAGCCCCGCCACTAACCAGGTTGATGATGCCGAGGGAGAGGTAAACCGCCCTGAGCCTGTGATCACCTGTCTGACACTTTTTCTCATGTGCTAATGTTCGTGGATCCTGAAGAAGAGGGGTAGCTGGAGCATAAACGTCGGTGCACCGCCAGGCAGCCTATTGACGTGATCCCTGAGATTCCTCTGGCCTTGATTGTGCCCTCGCCTGCTACCCCTGAGCTGCCTGTCCTTGCTAGCTCTACTCCTCCTCACTTGGGGGTGTCTAGTTCCCAGGCCTCACCTGGGTATGAGGCCATCCGCGGCCCTCTTGCCCGTTCTGAGTTCCTCTCGCATGTTGTCCCTCTTGGCCACTTTAACACTTGGCTCCAGGATTGTGCCCTTAACGTTGATATTTCCGATCTCTATGTCTCTCCTGCCCTTGAGGTTAGGACTAGTTTACTTTCTCTTCCTTGTATAACTCTTTGTACTTTCTCTTGTTTTTCTACCCGTCAAGCGTATGCCCTATGATAATGGTTTTCTTTTTTTGCCTGTCTGTAGCACTTGTGTTCAGCTTTTTCCGTCAAGCTGGAAAGAACAGATGGCTTAAGGGCTGGCTGAGGCTCACCTGCAGGAAAATCGTGCTAAAAAGTCTGCTAAGGAGGCCATCTCTGATCTGCAGTGCACAGTACTCGGGCCGCCACCCTGGAGGGAGACTTGGAGCTTAAACAAGGGGTTACAGGCTCTTTGGCATTGGTCGTGAACAATCTTAAAGCCAAGAATAAGGTTTATCGGGAGTTTCGCGGCTGGGTATTTACCCATGGCTTTACCAGTATCTATGCAAAGGTGGTGAAGAGTCAGCGTACTTCTGAGCTTCTGGTTGCTTCCCTCTTTAAGGTCTTCAACTTGGATGCTACAATTACTGATCCCGATGAGCTGCTGACAAAACTCGAGGAAGTGTTTGCTCCCTTCAGGGAACATAGCTTCTCCAATTACTTTTCTCTGCTTGGCCCTGAGATGACTACCACAGAGATTGATTCTTGGAACCCGGATGCCGCTGTTGCTCAGACTGTGGGCTCCTCATCTGATGGAGCCTGGGCCAGCGAGCAGGTGCAGGTGCAGGTAGCAGGCATTGATCCTGCCCAAGATGCAGGTGACAGGGAGGCGACGCAGGGTGAAGATGACGCAGGGCAGGTTCTAGATGGGGGCCATGGAAACACAACAGCTTAACTCTCTTCTTTTTTATGTATGTTGGTGGTTATGAACCAAACAAACAATATCTTTCTTTTGTTTTAAAACTTGTGGTTCTGTAAGTCCTTATAAGGGGCATACATTATGGCCAAGGGTGCCCTTTTCCCCCTCTTTTGCTTTATTTTGAGGATCACTTTCTCCTACCTTATTTTTTTTAGTCTCGCTGATTGGGGGGTCCCTCCCCTCCTTCCTTTTTTTTCCTTTAAAATTTTAAGTGTGGTTGATTGGAGCCAAGGTGATTTCTCCGGCAAATTCTTCTCTCTTTTGTCCGAGGTGCTTTACCTCGTCATGTCCGATTTTCTCTGACTAAGGTGCTTTTCCTTAGTTTGTGGCCTTTACCATTTTTTTAAGTTTGTGGCATTTGTCTCAAACTTTCATCAAATTGAAAAAGTTAGCGAATAGCTCCCTGCCTGCACAAGGCTAGGGGTGTTTTTCATCAGCCCCTTTGGGCTGGCAGGCATTTGCCTGACTGCGCGGGGTCAGGGATACTTTTGTGAATGAGTTCTTTTGTCTCATTATTTTCTTTCTCTGACATTGATGTTGATAGCTTTTCTAGTTGCCGTTCATCGTGGCACTTTTGCTTCTTTCAGCTTTTGCCAATTACTAGGATTTTTACTGAACAATTGTGCTTCACTTCACACATCAAAAACACAATATCCATGGGGTGTTATGAAAAATTCTCTCGGATCATTCCTTTTGTGGGTTTACAAAAGACTTGATCCACCAGTAATGTTTCCCTTCCCACACAAAATAGCAGCTATCTAGAACCTTTGAAACTAGAAAGGTACCTTTCTACACATAGTACTTTCTGAGGTTTACCATATTCTAGGTGTGTGGCACCTTCTTTCCATCCATTGTCTCTAACTTGTACGCTTCTTCACCTAGCACCTTAGCTACCTTGTAGGGCCCTTCCCAGGCAGCATCAAGCTTCTTGTCTCCCTCTGCCCTGCTTGCTTCATTATTTATGAGTGTAAGCTCTCTTTTTTTCAAGCTTTTTGGCCTGACCTTGCTGTTGCAGTGCTGCTCTGTCTAAGACTTATATGCGGCTTCCTTTAAAGCTGCTCTCTCCCTGCGCTCCTCTAGTTCTTCTAGATTATCCATGATAGCTTCATCATTGTCAGCCAGTGCCAATGGCGACATGACTCTCCTGATGGGAACTGCAATTTTGGGTGGTATAATTGTTTTTGTGCTGTAGCACAGTCTGTACAGTGATTCTCCAGTTTTCGTTTGGGGCATGGTTCTGTAGGCCCACAACATGCTCGTTAGCTCTTCCTCCCACTCCGCTTTGGCTTCCCCCAACCTTTTCTTCAAACTTCGCATAATGGTCCTATTTGTTACTTCTGTCAGCCCATTTGCTTGAGGGTGGGGGACAGAGGTAAACTGCTGCCTGATGTTCAACTCCTTGCAACAAGAATTGAACGGTTCTTAGGTGAATTGTGTGCCATTGTCACTGATCATGATCTATGGGATCCCGAACACACTATGTTCCTCCAGAAAAATTCTCAATCTTTCTTCTTGTTATAGTGGCAACGACCTCAGCCTCCACCCACCTGGTGAAGTAGTCTATTGCTACTATAAAAAACTTCTTCCTTCCCACAACTTCAGAGAACGGTCTTACTGTGTCTAACCCCCACTTAGCAAAAGGCATGGCTGATCTGATGCTGGTCATTTCTTCCGTAGGAAGTTTGGGCATGTGAGAATGTTCCTGGCATCTATGACACTCTCTAACCATTTTTCAATGTCTTCTTTCATTCTTGACTAGTATCCTGCTCGGACAACCCTCAGTGCTAGCGTCCGAGCTCCCTGATGACTGATATAGATGCTTTCATGGAGTACTACCACAACCACTTCTGACAAAGCAGGTTCCGCGCACCTGAGCCAGGGCTCCACATACTCGTGTTTGTACAACAGCCCATCTTTGATTGCATACTGTAATGCATTCCTCCTCAGTGTCGTAGCTATTTACTCATCACCTGGTAGGATCCCGGCTTCCAGGTAGGATTATAATGGAGTCATCCAACTTTCTCCTGCTTCTTATATCATTGCCACGACTTCCTGATCCGTGGACCTTTTCGTTAACTCTTCTACCATAACGGATTTGGTCAGATGAGCATGTGTCGATGAGGCCAACTTACTGAGTGCATCAGCTCTGGTGTTTTGCAACCGAGGTACTCTAGTAATGTCAAACTCCTCAAATTCTGCTGCTAAGCTCTTGAGTTTGTCATTGTAATTCGTCATGAATGGCTCATTTGGCGCATACTACCCATTGTACTGGTTTTCTACTAACATCAAATCCTTATATGCTTGCAACTTTCTTGCTCTCATTTTCCAGGCTATCCTCATTCTTGCTATCTGCTACCAAGTCCGTGATAAATTGTTCTTTTACTAATTTTCGCGGCGTGTATTTGATTGGGTGCTCTCCCAGCTCGACCGCCCACTTCACCTGCCTCCCTGAAGCCCAGTGGCGGAACCAGGAGGATATGTTAGGGGGGGCTAAAAAGAGGGAATTTTTTTTTTGCAATGCTAAATACAACAATTTTTTAACAAACAACGCTTACATAATAATATGAATACATAATAATTATATTTTTACAACAAAGAACTATCACTTCATAAAAAACTACGTTCCAATACTTGGGTTGCTAGAACTAGAACCACTAACAACAGGAGACAACTGTATCCTACGATGTAACGTTGCAAAATTGGTTCATTATCGATCCCAACGAAAATTGCCTTCTCAATATGCACTGTCATAACATCATTCATCCATTCATCTCCTATTCTGTTGCGTAAATCAGTCTTGATTCTCTTCATGGCTAAAAAACTGTTCAACAGAAGCAATTGCAACTGGTAGAACTAAGGTTAACTCAATAAGACGATATACCAGTGGAAAGGTTGTATGCCTAGTTGTTTGAACCATCTTTTGAGCAAGACTTCCAAAGTCCTCAATAGCCAAAAACTCATGATCAAGTTGTACATTATGAATGAAAGTACTAAGTTGTTGATGAAGGCGGAAACGATCTTGTACGGAGAAGTCACTTGGATATAGTTCAACAAGATGAACTAACTTACCAATATCAAACTTAGAAAATGAATCTCTTTGATCAAAGCAAGCCATACAAGTGAGTAACTCCATATTTGCTTCTGGAAACCGATTGTTCATTTCATGAATCATCCTATCAACAACCTAATATTAAAATAATAAAAGGTTAGAATGTAGTAGTGAAAAAAATACAAATACAAATCAAATCAAATCAAATAAGGTATGTAAATTATAAAAGTAATACCTAAAGAAAAGTATCAACACGAAAGAAATCACCATGGGTCTGCATTTGCGTAAGTCGTTTCCTACGACCACGAATTCTTCGTTCATCTTCCATATTAACTACCGAGATGTCATGATTAACACAAAATGCGTTGACTTCATTTAACAACTCATCCCAACCATTCTCTCTGTATTGTTGCAACTCAAACTGCATTGTGTTCATTAAACTCAAAGCTAACACAATATTTTGATTCTTTTGTTGCAAAGCAAGGGACAAGGCATCTATAACACCCAACAAACGCTTCATCAAAAGCATCACAAAAATAAATTCATAACTCTCTATTTGCTCAAGCAAACCACTCGCTGAAGATTTATTTAGATTTGCATCACCATCATCGTGGACGTTTTCAATCAATTGCAAAACAGATTCCCACATAGTAATGAAACGAATAATAGTAGTGTAATGTGACCCCCAACGAGTATCCCCCGGCCTTCTCAAACTAGTCTCTTGATTTTTGCCTCTTCCACTCACAATATCTCCAATCCCTCTACAATTCTAGCATGTTCTAAATCAAGAAACATGTCTTTTCTTCTACATGAAGCTCTAGCTAAATTCACAATTATACCAAGATAAATGAAAACTGACACATAGCTCGATTATCATCAGCAACAGCAAGAACAACCAATTGAAGCTGGTGAGAAAAACAATGGACATACCTTGCAGATGAGTTTTCTTTCAATATCAAAGCTTTCAGTCCATTATACTCTCCTCGCATATTTGAGGCTCCATCATATCCCTGGCCTCTCAACTTTGACATTTATAATTTATGCTTTGCAAATAATTCATCAATAGCACTCTTCAAACTAATAACAGAAGTATTACGCACATGCACAACACTAAGAAAACGTTCAAGAATGCATCCTTGTTTGTTGACATATCTTAAAACAACCCCCATTTTCTCTTTTATTGATGCATCTCTAGCTCATCAACCAATAGAGAAAAATAACTATCTCCAATTTCATTAACAATAACATTTGTTACCTCACTAGCACAAGTACTTGATAGTTCCTTCTGTACTTTGGGAGATGTGAGTTTGCAATTTCCAGGGCCATTTTCATTCATGGTCTTAGCAACAACATCATTTTGCTTGCAATGCTAGTTAATCATTTCGAGATAATTGCCCTTATTCAGAGAATCCAGCCCTTCATCATGGCCACGAAAAGCCTTACCTTGATTTAACAAGAACTGTGTCACATCCAAAGTGGCTGTCAAACACGTGCGATATGCAATCTCCGATTCCCGCCCATGTGCCTGATAAAAATTAAGGATACTATGTCTTTAACGCTTAAATGGATACAATTGTTCAGCTGCATCATTATGAGGACTACCCGCTACGCCAACATGTTTCTTATAAATATCAAGAGCTTTCTCCCAATTGTTAACACCACTCACAGTAAATGCATCCTCTCCATCTCGACATCCCTTATGTGAATTCCTAAAGAGATAGCAATAAAAGAAAAATGTTGCATCCTTCGATGCGCTATACTCCAACCAATCAAAATTTTCAAACCAAGAAGGTTGAAAACATCTATAGTCATTTCCCTGCTTTGTCTTTGGAAAAGAATGACCCTTAAGTTGGCAAGGACCTCTTAACACATATTCTCTCATCACTTGATCTCTAATAGAAACATCGAAATCCTTAATACGTTAACGTTTCCCGGTATCATTTATAACATCATCCGAATTGAACTCAACGTGATAATGCTTTTGACTACTACCCTCTTCATTAATCCTTTCTTCATTTGGTTCACTCGGTCTCTTAAAAATAGATGATCCACTACTTCGAATTAAGAATTTATCCATATTCAATTTGACATAAAATAATAAAAATATGTCAAATTAAATATGTATATGCTATTTAGTATTCACAATTTGTCAAAAATATGTCTAATTAAATATGTCAAAAATATGTCATATTAAATATGTCAAATAAAATATGTCAAATTATTCATATCTATATTTAGCACAATTTCACAATTTCAACACAACCACTTAATATGTATATCAGTATATGATATTCAGTATTCACAATTTCACACAATTAAGAAATTCAATTCAAGCTATTTAACACAAATTACACAAAAAAAATATATTGGCTCCTTGATACCTTGCCCTTGGTTTGGCTTGGACACGGACCACGCAGTCGCTGGTTGTGGTTGAGGAAGGGGACGGCGGCAGGCGGCGGACGACAGCAGGCGATGGATGGTGGCAGGCTGAGGCGGCAGATCTGCTTTTTATTGTGTTTGGCCGACAAGAGCTTGCAATTGTGTTTGGCCGATGGAGTTTTATTTGGGTTTTAAACATTATTTGGGCCAATTGGGTTTCAGCCCAATTGGCCTAATCTTTTTTAGCTTCACCTTAACAAAACAACGTCGTTTCACTTAAGCCAAAACGACGTCATTTTGTTTAGTTAGAAAACCAAAAAAAACAAAAACAAAACACTGGTCATCTTCTCAATATGAACGCTGCGACAAAGCTGAAGCCGGATCCGGCCCGCCGGTGGCTCAGGGGGGGCGGAATTCGGTGGCTTCCTGTGGATCTAGGCCTAAAATTCTGGGCCGCCGGATCCTAGGGGTGGCGTTAGCACCCCTTCGCCCCCTAGTTCCACCCCTACTGAAGCCTCAGGCCTAGTGAGCATTGACTTCAAAGGTTTATTTGTGAGCACCACTATCAGGTGCGCCTAGAAGTATTGGCGCAACCTCC
Source organism: Rubia yunnanensis (assembly GCA_037428765.1). Classification (NCBI taxonomy): domain Eukaryota; kingdom Viridiplantae; phylum Streptophyta; class Magnoliopsida; order Gentianales; family Rubiaceae; genus Rubia; species Rubia yunnanensis. The sequence goes on from CM075071.1 coordinate 9,935,311, forward strand.
TAACTGCATGCACCAATGCCAATGCCAATTTCTCCTATCTTGCATGTCCTCTCTCTGCACCTTGCAAGGCTCTGCTCACATAATAAGCCGATCTATGCACTGTTTATTTCTCCCTTACTAAAGTTGTGCTTACTTCCTCATCATTGGCATCGACATATAGGTACAGTGTTTCTCCTGGTTATGGGCTGGCCAACACAGGTAGCTCATTTAGATGTTGCTTCAATTTTCAAAATCTCATTCTTCCTGTTCACCCCACTGCACTGTCCCCATCTTGTCGACCCGCCCTTTCAATGCTTTGAAGAAAAGAAGTGTGCTTTCTGTTGCTCCGGACATGTTGCAATTTATGGCCGCCAGCTTGCCGTTCAGACTCTGGATCTCTTTCACAGTTTTGGGGAACTTTATCTCTAGGATGGCTTTCACTTTCTCCTGTAGACCTTCATTTGACACCATGTTCCCCAGGAATTTTCCTGCTCCAACTCCAAATTGATACTTAGCTGGGTTTAGCTTCATGCCCATTTCTCAGAATCTCCTCAGTGTCTGGGCTATATCCTCAACAAAGTGGTCACATCCTTTACTTTTTATCACCATGTCGTTGACATACACTTCCTAGTTCCTGCCCACTTGTTCCTGGAATATCTTGTCCACTACCTTTTGATAGGTGGCTCCTGCATTTCTCAGCCCAAAGGGATCCATTCGATATCTGAACGCCCTTTTTTCCGTAACAAATGTTGTTTTCTCTACATCACTTTTTAGCATGAGGATTTGGTGATATCCCTTATATGTATCTAGAAAACATTTAATCGGATAATTAGTAAGGGCGTATACCTTTTGGTCAATTACTGGCAGCAGGTAGCAATGTTTGGGGCAAGCCTTGTTCAAGTCCGTGTAATCCACGCACATCCTCCAGCTATCGTCCGCCTTCTTTACCAAGACATGTTAGCCAGCCAGCTCGGGTATGGAATCTCCTTCAGTATCCCTACTTCCACTAGCTACTCTACCTCTTTGTTGACAACTTCATTCCTTTCTTGCACAACATCCCCCTCTTCTGCCTGACAAACCGGTGTCTTGGTAACACTTTCAGTTCATGACATCCCATATTCTTGGGGACACCGGTCATGTCTTTTGGTTTCCATGCGAATGCTCGGACATTTTCCTGCAGCGTCTTTATAAGGTACTCCTTCACTTTAGCGGCATGGTAGCTTCTAACTGCACAGCGTATCATTCTCCTAGCTTTATTGTCTGCAACTCCAAACCCAATTTTGATGGGTCATTTCTGCCTTCGACCATTGCTACTATCCTGGATATCCCAGATTGTTATTCTTGCCCCTATTCTTCTTCGTTTCCTTTCCGCATAATAAGTGCAATCTGGTGGTACTCTCTTTCCTTCTGCTTGTCTCCCCTTACCATTGCTATTCCCTGCATGGTAGGGAATTTCAGCTACAGGTGCAGAGTGAACATTATACTTTTCAAAAAGGCTAAGGCGGGTCTCCCCAATATCATGTTGCAGGGGTTGTTTGCCTTTACTACAATAAAATCTATATCTACCGTTTTGTTTCTCACTTCATCTCCTACTATCATTGGGAGGTATATGGTTTCCTCTGGCTACATTGTTCTATTCGTGAATTCTACTAGTGGGGTATCCGTTGGTTTCAGCTTCCTCCTTGTATTTTTGTTAATGCCAGTACATAATCTCAATCGAGCTTCCTCCATCTATGCAAGACCAGTGTATTCTCCTTTCCAGCACTTTCACCTTGAATATTACATCATCGCCTCCTGGAGGTCTCTCTGGGAAGGGGTCCTCTGACCCAAATGATATAACCTTGTTGGCACCCAGCCTCCTGTCTGCTGGTGTTGCCTGGGGTGTCTGCCTGCAACAAACCTTCCTCTATGATTATGTTTTTCCTCCTGCACTCCCGTCGATGATTGCGTAGGTGTCGATAGCTGTTTGACCGATGCTATCCTCCATCAAAGTGTTCTCTCGCTGCCTCTTGTTATCTTCCCTAGTCTCTGCTCTTGCTACTTCCTTTCCATTGTTTTTATGATCTCTCTCTGGGGACCTCCTCCTATTTAGATCCCCATGCTGCCTGTGATAGCTTTCTGAGTGACTGTTCCCTCCTGTCTTGCTCTGGTACGTGGCCTTATGATAAGCTCGTGCCTCCTTTGCCAAGTGGGCCAATTCTCCACTGCAGACGATGTTCTTGGTTGCCTGCTTCAGAGGCATACAATCATTCATGTCGTGACTATGATCTTCGTGGTAATCGCAGAACAACGACTTATTCCTCTTGTGTGCAGGGGTCTTCAGCTTTCTTGCTGACTCTAAAATGTTCTTAGCGGCCACCAAAGTGAAGATCTTCTTTGGCGTCTTGATGAATGGGGTAGTTTATTTTATAGAAATTCAACCTGGCCAGTCAAATCCTCATTATTTCCTTCTTGCGCCTTTCTCTCCAAGCTTTACCTTTTTTTCGTGCTTGCACCAGCCTGTGCCTCCTTTCTTCTTTTGCCTGCATTATCTGCCCAAGAGAAATTTTCCACTCTCCTCATCAACTCGTCAATCTTCCTGGGAGGGTTCAATGTATAGTCCCTCAAAAAAATACCGTGCATGAGACCATTCACTAACGTGTCCATAAGGAATTTTTTCTCCTATCCTCTGCCTGATTTGCCTCATCGTTAAATCTCTCCCAGTACTTCGTTAGCATCTCTGACAACTTCTGCTTGACCGCCAGAAGCTCAGAATTCGTCTTTGTGAATTTCCTCCTTTACATGAAACACGCTAAAAACTTCTTTTGCAACTTCTTGAAACTGTCTATGGTCTCATTTTCCAAATTCTTAAACCAGGCTCTGGCTGCACAAGTGGGGTGGTTGCAAACACCTTGCACCAAATGGCCTCGGGTATTAGGAAGGTGGCCATGTTGGTTGGGAACGTGTGTAAGTGATCCTCTGGGTCTGTTTCTCCTGCGTACTGCCCTAGGTTGGGGGGTATTTAGCTTGGGGTCCGCCATCTAGAGATAGATTCTCCTTGTGAACGGAGACCCTCTTCCTCCTTTTTTGAACTACTTTTCCCTGCTTCCATACTTCCTCCATTCCCGTCTGCTTATTTCTCCCCCTCTTTTTCACAAGGTGGTATGGAGCGTGCCATCTGTCTCCCATGAAAGCCTGATACGGCTCCGTATTTCTGGCTTCCGTCTTCTTCCTTGATAGCATTCTGCTATCCTTATTTTTTGCAGCACTAAGACTGGTCTCCTTGCCTCTATCCATGTGTTGAGAGCTTACCTCATGTTCATCCTACTCATGGAACAACTTCGTCGGCTTCACGACATGCCTCTTTTTTCCTAAGCCCTCTGTTTCTCTAGCTTTCTCCATTTCTTCCATCACATTCAACTTCCTCATCATCTCTCTTTGCAAGGTGATGATGGTCTACAAGATTTCAGAGTTTCCTACCAGTTCCTTCGTCGTTTGGAGCCTGTGCAGCTCTCCCGTTAGTGTTAACGTAACTTCTTCCTCCTGGTGCGTCACATCTTCCGTGAGCACCTGGTTTAGTAGATGTCTGACCAGTGGTGGTCCTTCCATGACGTGTGAGCTACGTGGATGATAAAGATAAAAGCAATCCCCACAGACGGCACCAATGTTGCATCCTCCTTGAATCCTTCTCTGGGTCAAAAACGTCTCTCGACTTAGAGCTCCCTCGTGACCTTTAAAACAGTTCGGATTTAAGTCAGATAGGCCGGAGTATTATCGAGTTTTCTCTGACGATCTTGTCATGAGGAGTCTTTCTAGGGTTTCTTAGTTGGTGTAATCTCGGAATGAGTAAATGTACCTCAGAAACATGTTCTCATTCCCTGTTATAAGGATTTGTTAGCTGACATGACAACTCCTGTCATGCCAGCTTCTGCCCGTTGTCCACTTGATTGGCTTCCAGGGAGCTTCTGCATTTAAGCGGATGAGGCCTAGTGGGTTGTCTAGCCCAAACCTATTACTTACACATAAGGTAAGAGTAGCAAGGATCTTGTATAAAGTGGTTAACATGCTCATAAAGGGCATCCCAACAAAATAATATAAAGAGCAAAGTGCATATATAACCCTACATAATTGACGAAAGTGCATATATAACCCTGCGATAATGGAAAGTGCAAATATAACCCTAGATATTTAGGTTATGTGCAAATATAACCTTTTTCGGTAGTTTAAGGTTAGAATTCAGTGGAAAGACTATTTTGCCCCTCTGAAAAAAATAGAAAAAGAATTCAAATTATATTTTTGCCCTCAGTCGAGTCAAATGTCTCGAGCCACACCCGTGTCTTCTTCCACGGGCCACTGATCTCCACCACAAACCTCCCCATGGTCTCTTCCTCACGTCGTGAAATCTGATCTCTTTAGATCCTTCATATATGTTAGCTTACACCGACGCCGCATCTTCTCTGTCTCTCCTTATGTTCACAACAACTAGAAGATTCACAGCCAAAAACAGGTGTCAAAATCCCCAATTGGAAGGGGCAGTTGAAGGACCATAGGATTTGTACAAAATATCGCCGTCGTGGAGGACCAGGAACCAAGAATCTCCGGTTATGGTTCTTGACCACTATGTGAATCTATTGTTAGGGTTCTTGTCCAGCCATCAACCTCACATTTCCCGACCTCTTTGAGTCCATTCCAGTCGATTGAGGATGGTTAATCGCCAATAGCCCTTTCGCCTTCAACTGGAGTCGATGGAGGACGGTTAAACGTCAATAGCCCTCTCACCTTCAACTGGAGTCGATGAAGACGGTTAATCATCGAGATTCATGGCGTGGAAAGCGTTGTCCTTAAGCGTGATGATACAGGCGGTGGAGGCTCCTTTGGCGTGGGTGTTTCGGAAGGATTATACAAGCCGTCGTCGATGCTGATAAATGATAAAAATTGTATTTATATTAAAATTATAATAGTTGAAGCTTTTGGGGAATTACATTGTTTTGGAACTGATATACCAATATCTGATTTTATCGTACTAATAATATGTGCTTTTTGGTAGCGGGTGAATATAGGCGGTCAAGAACCCTAACCGGAGTCAATGCCGAGCTTTGCCCAGTCACTGACGCCGTCGGTGACTTCGATCGTCTACTCTTCGTCGTAGATGAAGTGGGACCTTGCTCTTATTCGGGAGATAGTGCACGCCGGTCATCGTGGCATCGGTGATCGAATTACAAAGGCGACGGTGGCATCGGCATTTTGGCTGGGCAGTGGTGGCGGGATGACTGGTGGTGGTGGCAGGGGGGGTGGTGGTGGTGGTGGGGCGGCGGCGGCAAGCTGGTGGTGGAGAAGGGGTGGAGGAGGGATAGGGCATTTTTATCTTTTACATTTTAGTTTTAGGCGGAAAGAGTATTTTGGTCCTTTTCAGTCGGTTAATGACCGGAAATGGCCAGTCAATACCGGAATAATGGCTTCACGGTTATATTTGCACTTATGTATAATAGTTATGGTTATATTTGCACTAAAAATTATGTCAGGGTTATATCTGCACTTTCTCAATTTACAGGGTTATATCTGCATAGGAGTGGGATCAGGTGATAACACCCCATTAATGTGAGAATGCACATTTATGTGAGAACAAATCCTAGCCCCTAAAATAATCCAGCGAACGGCTAAGATTTAAATTAATTATTAACTAGTTTAATAGCGGAATGCATAAGTTGATATTTTGAAGTTAAAGGGTGAGGGCAACGTCACCTTGGCTTTGGCGTGGAACTCAAATGGAAGCCAAGCCAAATGCGGACAAGTGTCGTGCACACATTTTGTCAAAGCTTGGGCATCCAATAATAGCAAGCTTTCAGATCTTTTGCAACACTCTGTGACGTGGCTCCATCCCACAATGGACGGCTCCCTTCCTTTTCATACCCTTTCATCTTCATTTTTCCATACCCCTGTACAGTATGAAGGTGCTTTAATTATACCGTGTAGGTGCTTCACATTTTTACTTGTAGGCATTTTGAATTATAAAGCACCCACACCTTTAACTGGAAGCACCTACTCATTACGTGTAAATTAATAAAAAAATTGCACGAAATTCTTAAAGCACCAAAAATTAGCTTGAAGCACCTATGAACATAACATGAAGCACCAACACTGTATACTCAAAGCACTTTTAAGAAATAGTTAAACTTGCACCTACAAGTTGTAGTTCAAGCACCTTGAAGTTATGTTTCTTTTGAGTTGTTTACAAAGCACGTCCAAGCTATAAAAGAAACACCTACAAGCTATATTTGAAGCACTTATAAGCCGTAGTTAAAGCACCTACAAGTTTCAAGCACATTCAAGTCATTTTCTTTCGAGTTGTTTACGAAGCACGTCCAAGTTATAAAAGAAACACCTACAAGTTACATTTGAAGCACTTATAAGTCGTAGTTCAAGCACCTACAAGTTGCAGTTCAAGCACCTTGAAGTCGTGTTTCTTTCGAGTTGTTTACGAAGCACGCCCAAGTTATAAAAGAAGCACCTACAAGCTACATTTGAAGCACTTATAAGTCACAGTTGAAGCACCTACAATTTGTAGTTCAAGCACCTTGAAGTTATGTTTCTTTCGAATTGTTTATGAAGCACGCCCAAGTTATAAAAGAAGCACATACAAGCTACATTTAAAGCACTTATAAGTCGTAGTTGAAGGATCTACAAGCTGTAGTTATGTTTCTTTCTAGTTGTTGACAAAGCTTATCCAAGTTATAAAAGAAGCACTTACGAACTACATTTGAAGCACTTATAAGTTGTAGTTAAAGCACCTACAAGTTCTAGTTCAAGCACCTTGAAGTTATGTTTTTGCAAAATTTGTATTGTTTTATACATTAAAAGCTTCAAAATTGACTAAATTATTTTTTTAGTCCCCTACATATTCTTCAATACATTCTTTTGGTCCCCCACTCAAAAACAACATTTAATCGGCCACTAACAATCTAAAAATGAATCTTTTGGTCCCCTGAGGTGATTTTCAGGTAAAGTCAACGGAAAAATTGGTCAAAATATGTAAAATGACCATTATGCCCCTGAGTTTTAAAAAATAAAAATAAAATCAGAAATACTCGCCGAATTTTCTTCTGCGCTCAATTTTCTTCTCCATTCAAACCACTGCCGCCATTCAAACCACCACCGCCGACTACCGCCATAAGCTCTGGGGAATCTAAAAACCATCTATTTGCACCGCTCCATCTGGTTTGCCCCGCTCCATCTGGTTCGCCACTCCATAAGCGAATCGAATGGAACCCTCACCAGAAACGCTGCTACAGTGAGCAAGCGGGTTTCCACGCCGGAGCAAATTGATGCAGTGAGAAGATTCCCAATTTGGGAGTGAATAGATGCAGAAGATTGAGGAAGGCTCGGTTAAACAAGAAGCTCTCCGTTCCGTCACCGATTGAAGAGCAACGGTGGCGGTGGTGGTTTGAATGGGTAAAGGATCGGCGGTAGGTGGCTTATAGTGAGCAGCGGGTTTCCACGCCGGAGCAAATCGATACAGTGAGTAGATTCCCCAATTGGGAGTGAAGAGATGCAGAAGATTGAGGAAGGCTCGGTTAAACAAGAGGCTCTCCATTCTGTCGCCGATTGAAGAGCAGTGATGGCAGCGGTGGTTTGAATGGTAAAGGATCGGCGATAGTTGGCAGCGACGGTGGTTTGAATGGTAAAGGATCAGCGGTAGTCGGTGGCGACGGTGGTTTGAATGTTAAGGGATCGGCGGTAGTCGGCGGCTCGATGGTTTGAATGGCAGCAGCAGCATTTTAGGATTTTAGGGGGACCAAAATTAATGAAAAAAAGAGAAAAATTAAAAAAATTTAATTGAAAATGCTTTTGTTTAGTAAAATTATTAAAATACCCTTGGCTATATTTGAAAACCATTCCAATTTATCTGAAAACCGCCTCAGGGGACCAAAAGATTCATTTTTAGAATGTTAGTGGCCGATTAAACGCGTTTTTAGAGTGGGGGGCCAAAAGAAAGTATTGAACAATATATATGGAACTAAAAAAACAATTTAATCTTCAAAATTTTGTATTGTTTTTGTTCCAGTGAAAAAATACCTGGAATAGAAACAAGCCTACTGGCAATCCTCCATTTATTGTTTATTCCTCGAGTAGAAATAAATGAATATGAAGACGACAACACTGAAACAAAAGAGAACAGTACAAGGATCTATCATCATCATCTGAAGGAAAATTGAAATTCCTCAAGGGTCGTTCCTTTAAGTCTCCGGTACGCTGAGTGCCACAAATATCACCGCCGGTACACTCATGAACATGTAAAATAAAAAAAGTTCCTCCGCTACTCCAATCCAGTAGTAAGGGAGCAGCCTCGTTACAGCCCAGGAAATGAACCAATTGGCCAATGTAGCGTAACATTGCTCTAGGGCAAAATCACACGCAACAAAACCTACGTTTCCAGAACTATTTGCATTTTATACCTGTAGTAATATCATCAATCAGAAGGAACTATCTTAGCAGAGGAATCAGATTAACATAGCCTGATGTGAACAATCCATAAGTCGACAAAAAAAAAAAGAAAGTAAACAAGAGTAAGAAATGAACCTTTCTTTAAGGCAATCCTCCCAATACCAGAGAAAAGGAGAAGAGAGTATCCATCTTTAGTCTCGGGAAGAAGATTCAAAGGCTGTTGAAATAATGTCTTCAGCTTCCGGTCGGGCAACAGGCTAGATGGATAGAAAGAGCCATATAGAACCGAACATTAGCATTGTACACACTATTAATATCCAACAGTAACAGACTATAAATAAATTCAGAGAAACTTCTCCTCATTCCATTAATACTTTATTAGCAGAAGATAATCACAAATCCAAGACTAATGCATAACAAGAGAGAAGGAAAGAGTTCAAAGCGAGCTCAACCTAAAAACAAAAAGCTCTTTCAGCACTTCAAAAGCCGTTAAAGCATGGCGCTTTCCAAATTTCAAGGTCACCATTCCTGCAAACCAACATTATCAACCTCAGAACTACATCAAAAACATACACTTGAACCATTCTGAGACATCTTCAGCTACTACCTCATTACATATTTTCTAGCTAAAAATCAGGCAATTCAAAATCAATAACCAATGAAAACAAACAAGAAAGTGGCAAATTCAAAGTCCATTTTTACCAAGAAGCACACCAAGTGATCTGATATTAGCCACAACATTGTCCCCAACCATGACAGAAAACGCAGAGGCCTTATCAGCCGCTGTCCCGGACCTCTGAGTGGCAATGAGCATCTTAATGTCTCCACTCTGCCCTCTCGAGCCCTCATAATCCACCGCGTATTGAGCTAGCAGCCTCTCCCCAATCTCCCTCTTCTTCTCCACCAACGTCAAAGAGGACAGGAATTTTTATAGTCAACATCCGACACAAAATTGGTGTCAGAACACCAACATGCTTTGGTGAAGACAAGAAATAATTCAACAAAGAAACTCCATAAATCCCCACATATCAAATTAATTTCAGCAAGAAAATCAACCTGGAGAGTTACAACAGCTACATCCGGAGAGTCAACAGCACCAAGGTCCTTGCCGCCTCCTCCAAGGTCCTCTTCCACACCACTCTCTTCTCCGCCATCATCCTCATCCTCGTCTTCACCCTCAATTACCCTCCCTCTCCGCCATCGACAATCCTACTACATCCACACCACTACCAACTTCCTCTCCACCGCCTTCTATGGCAGCGGTGCCGTCTGGGAGAAGCAGTTCTGCCGCTCCTCCACCCCCACCCACCCCCCATGGCTTCTCCGTTCTCATCACCGGTGCCGGAGGCTCACTGGGACTCACTGCACCCTGGCGCTGAAAAGAGAGGCGAATCGCGATTCTAGAAAATGAACTAGCTTTAATGTTTAGTATTTTCCTTAAATCTGAACCCTTTATATCAGTGGTCAGGATTTGTTGTCTCGCCTGATCCCAATTCTATGTGCATATTTCCCTAATATAAAAAGACTTTGTCCTTGAGAGTCAGTGCACATTTGTATATAATATAATCAACTTTCTTGTTCGCTGTTCAAGTAGTGGATGGTGACAATGTCTTCTCAAAGTCTTTGACATTCACCACTAGAATCCATCGTCTCCTTTGCTTCATACCCCGGGAAAAACAAAAAATCACTGTAAGTATGAGTTGATCATCAGTTCTATAGCTTAATTTAGTTTAGCAAATGATAATGATGATTGTAATTTATCTTCTTCTTCTTCTTCTTGTTTTTGATCCATTTGTGTTTTAAGTTTCGACTCTGTCTTACGTCCCAGTGGAATGTGAACATGATCAACCTTTTCTCGTTACATTTTTCATCATCCATATAAATAAGTGTGCACCAGCAATTACCAGGTCCGGATTCAACTTGGATTAGGGGAATTCAGTTTTTAATAGTGTAAAAAGGGATCCCTTTCCTGGTTTAACTGTCTAAGCATGAGTTTGAGGATAGATTCCATCTTTCCAAAACCCTCTCGTTCGCAGCAGCTATGCTGCGGTTAGTGATGATTCTGGGAGTACTGAGGTAAGCCTTGATGCTTCTCAAAAGCTATGTCAAATGTGCTGCAAATGTATAGAGATTGTTGTGTTTCATGGTTCTTGTTTAGTTTACAATTTGGTCGACCTAGATGGGTTTTCTACCTATCAGATGTAATTGAACAACTGCTGTTTCTGTTCTCTTGGTGCGTGCACTGACAGGAAGGTGGTGTGAAATGTCTTGCTTTGTCGCGGTGTTAAAATGTATATTATGTGTGGATGATGATGATGATAGATCCTCAAGGCAGAGCCTTTATGCCCCTCTGACAAGGCAATCTAACTCTGGGGTAACAAACAGCAGCTATAGCTCTGGTGTTTCTAGAGATCCCGAGCTTTATACCACTGCCCTTGATAGAGATCCCGAGCTTTACTCCAGGCGTAATGCTCATCGGACTAGTCAATCCAACTCTGGAGTAACAAACAGCAGCTATAGCACTGGTGTTTATAGAGATCCTTTGCTTTATACCACGGCCCTTGATAGAGATCCCGAGCTTTACTCTAGGCGTAATGCTCTTCCGACGAGCCAATCCAACTCTGGTGTAACAAACAGCAGCTTCAATACTTGCAATGATTCATATCTCAGCCAGGGAAAATCCACAGTTCGATATGCAGCACCCACTCAGCTATCTAGAGATGAGGCCTCAAAGTCCAGAGCCAGAAATGTGGTTTCTGGCACCGACACATTTAAGCTGTCATCCATTCCCAACAGGGAAAACATTGCCAAGAGTTTGGGTTCAGTCAACCTATCCCAAAACGTGACTGTCAATTCCATTAAATATGAATCTCCAAAGCCCCCACCGAGTTTTCAACCTCTAAAGCCCCCTCCGATTTCTACTAAGCCCACCATATCTGTAGCATCCTCAAGTTCCTCGATTCCTCGGAGCAAAGAGGCATACGTTTGGGTAGAGCAAGCATCAACCACCTATGTGTTTCCCAAGGAAATAAAAAGTTTGATTGAGAAAGACATTGTACCTGGAGTCCTCAAGAAGCCTTTGTCTGAGTCTTCTTACAAGGATTACTTTCATGCTCTCCTCTACGCCGAGGACTGTTACTTTGAGGTCTACCTCTCTATCTATCTGTCATTTTTTTAAAGTTGTTTATACATTGGTTCATTGAAGTTGCCATCTGCAACAATATGTCTAGTTGGCTCTAACAAAGAAGGGATGATGTTATTTCAGAAGTGGGATGGGTTTGAAATGAAGAATGTGAAAGTCCAGTTGCATGAAGCAACAGTCTATACTAGGAGAGGCAAGAATAGAAACCCGAAGAATGGTGAGGATAAAGATGAAAAATTCTTTGTGGCATTTGAACTCGACAAGATACGTGAAAGGAGACCATTCTTGATCTCTAGAGATTTTGTTTCCTTGCAACCTACAAGGCAGGCAACGAAGCCATTTCAGGTCAGGAAACTAAGTCATTTTCATTATGTTGTGGTTAACATTCACATGTAATGCAGAAAAACAGTATAAATTACCTGTCCAACAAATGTAAATGTTTGAGAGCCTTCAAAATGGTCACCTTCTTTGCATTTGGTAGTTTCAAAATGATTGGTACTGATTTTTATCTGTTTTCACTTTATAGTATCAAATTGCTTGTGTTACATCTCCCTTGGTTCTTAGTACAGTTGTGTTTTTGTTTGCTTCACACATTTTCATAAGTTTTGTTATGTTTTTTTCTGTGGCAGTCTACTAAAAAGCGTTTTTTACCAAAACATAAAATGATATCCCAAACACATATATGTGATTGAGAGCTTTTTCATCACTTTATAGTATCAGAATTTGCAGTACTGCCAAACAGCACTAGTTATAGTTTGTTTTTTGTCGTTTTGAAGTATTGCTTGCATGATAGTGCTTTTTTTGGCAGGGTGTTATATATCGTGTTGTAAAGAGCAATCTTGTATTGGCAGAATTCAAAAAAGAGTTTGTCTCTCGCCATCATCCAGATAACAAATATGATGTCAAATTCTCATTTAATCGAGTTTGTTTGAAGAGAGCTCACCAAGCTGTTGCAGCTGCATCAGAGTCTCTATTCAGGAACCTCATCTTCCCTGATAACCCCCCAAAACACGAACTTTCTTCCAATCTGCGATGCATTTATCTGAAAGAGTCCTTGGCTGTTGCTCAGATTCTAAGGCTTCAGGGTCTACCTCCTTATCTAGTTGAAGGACCTCTGGCTGCAGTATACGACGACTTATCCAAAACTGGAAAGGTAGTTGTAGAAGCAATAATTCGGATTCTTCGTGCTGATCCTTCAAAGAAAATCCTCCTCTGCGCTCCAATGAACAGAACTTGTGATGTGCTGATGAGAGGCCTCAGAAAGGAGATAGCTGAGTCCGAAATGTTTAGGGCCAATGCTGCGTTTCGCGAGGATGTTCCCGAGGACATACTTCCCTCCTGTCTCTACACAAACACAGGTGATACCGAGTGTTTTTCTTGTCCTGAGTTAGCGAAGCTCAAAAAATACAAGGTGATTTCAACAACTTTCATGAGCAGCTACCGGCTTTATGATGAAGGAATAAATGCTGGATATTTTAGCCACATTTTTGTGGTGGATGCCTCCTCTGCCACTGAACCAGAAGCAATGGTCCCTCTTGCTAATTTCGTTACTGCAGAAACAGTCGTCGTCGTGAGTGGTGCACCTGGAAATCATTCCCGTTGGATTCGCTCCAATATCGCGAGGGAGAATGGACTCGTGACTTCTTACTTTGAAAGGCTTCGCGACAGCACAATGTACCGGGGACTTGATGCAAAGCTTATGGTGCAGCTGGAAGACAGAGAGAAATGTATGTATTAGACAAGAGGCTCTCCTCCCTGAGGGTGTGGAGGTCGTGCTTTAATGCGATCCACGACTTTCATTCCAAGGGGTTGACTGCAGTGGAAACCATTGTCAAGTTTCATTTTTCGAAAGAATTGTTCTCTCACTTTGTTATGTGGTGATTTGTTCTTAAACCAAAATGCCTTCCCATGTTTAGGTGTCAAGTGATGTAACTATAGCCGGTAGTATGATGCTTTTTTTGGCGGACTGGTGATTCTGAGTATGTATGTTCTTGGAATTGTTAGCATTCCCTTGCATTCACTCCCTTATAAATGATACTAGCACTTAGGGCATGTACAATGATGGTTTTAGAGTGGTTTCAGTAAATTGGAATCACATTAGAACCAAGGTGGAACAGTGAAACCCCACAATGGGGATTTCAAAATGTTCCAAAAAATTGGAACCACCTCTCGGTTTCTCTGGACTGGAACCGTGTCTGGCTCTGATTTTCGTCGGAGCCCATGTGATGATGGCCCGCCTGTCACCTCGTGGATAGAAATACTCCTTCGCCTGCTGCCCGTTTCCATTTTTTCATTTGCTTCTCATTTTACTTCTCTCCGCCTTTTTATTTTTTAAGCCAGAAAATACCATGGCCATTTTCTTTTCACCTGTTTATCCAAACAACAAAGACTATTACGGCACCGCTTAACCGAGTTACAGCAGTAACTATCATTTCATGTTCTTATAGGGATTAAGACCATGGAAAATAAAACTGATTTAATCCCGGAAAGTTTTTACAGAAATCCCAACAAGTTCTAGAGCACACGAAGCTGCAAGAAAACGACGCTTTCCTCACATACAGAGGAAGGCGAGGGGAAAACGCCGGGCACAAGTTGAGATTAGCATCAGTCGGGTAATGTAGTTCCTCTCGCAGGGTTGTTCTTGATCTCGAGTGTGTATTTGCCAAAGGCACGCTCGATCTTCTTGTTGAAGTGCTCATTACGGTCATTGATGGAGTCGATATCCTTCTCCTCATGATACTTTCTCCTCCTGCTAAATGAGTTGCGCTTTTCGCCACTGTCCTTGAGCCCCTTCACCATTTTGTCAATCCTATCCTCGGAAATTTTGGGTGCTTTTCCAATTTCCATATTGGAGAGTGGAGACTTGATGCGTCTCGATAACACTCAGGATCAGCTTCTTTCATTCTGTTGTATTCATCATGATCAACCTGAATGTTTGATGTTCTCTTCTTGTATGCATTATACAATGACTTCTGATTAAAAACATCCCAACCAGCTGGGGCAGGGTCCTTCTCCCACTTCTTATATTTCGATTCTGCATTCTCCTGAGTGTCTAGCATGTATGATCTGCTCATGTCCAGTCCATTAGCATCTAGAAGTCTACCGATTTTCTTCTTTCTGTCCTCAAGCCACTTTTGCTTGGAAACGCCCCTAGATTCCTGTGAAGGTTCCATTCCTTTCTTCTCTTTCACTATTTCGGTGTGATTTGCCTTCTTGGCCTCATTCATTTTTAGCTGCAGCTCGAACAACTTTTTCTTCCTCCCAGTAAGATTTGCTACTTCAACTGATGCGTTTACTTCGTCAGCACCAACATTCCTCCTCCCCAGTGGATGTGTCGTTTGGACCTTGTTCATCATGCGAAGCTTCATTCTCATCATATCTTGAATCCAACTTCTGCAGATCACCACCATCACGTGCTTCTACTAGTTCTGCAGTATTGCTCATCTCAGTTCCTTCTTGAGCTTCTTTCATTACAACCATAATTCTGTGGGAGCTTCTGGTTCTCGATGGCGAACCCTAAGAGCATATCCGCAATCTTTACAGACGTGAACCAAACGACAAAAATAAGTACTTCTCTCCGCCTTTATTTTGCTTTATTGTTTCATTATACTTTTCATTTTTTTTTAATTAAATCCATCCGGAGATGGGGGAAATTGAATTAGGCCTTCCCTAGCCCATAAATAAACAAAAGTAAGATAAAGGTAGCCGAAGCTTAGTTGGCTATACAAGAGTGAGCAGTTCAGCTCTTGAAGCAATAGTAATTGCTTCCAAAAGATTACAAAAATATGGATGATAGAGAGAGGATGACATGAATTTTTAGGCTAGGAAGAGAGTCATCGAACTTGTTAGTGAGTCGAATTAACGAAACACAAGACAGTCAGAGACATCCTCATAGCCTAAACAGAGTTTATCCTCATCTAAAATACAAGATTCTATGTATAAGGGATGAACATTAGCAGCATGGATCCCTTAAACTAGGAAGTCATTAAGATCCACCTATCCGAGCCTGATGATTGTCACTACTGAAGAAGCTTCAAGATCCAGCTTGACGAGCTCTGAAATATGATGAAAGCTCTAAACTGAGAAGGTCTCCATGTTTTCAACTTGCCCAAAATGAAGGATAGAGGCTATTTCCAGAACCTGCATGCAATGAGTAGAAATCAGTAGCATCCGATCTAATTAACTATCCGTAATGAAGGGGTGCCAATTTGATCAAGTCTAACTAGGCCCTGTACTACGTTAGGAAGCACAGAAATTCTGTGAAAAGATGAATTACACTTTAGTTGCAGACAGTTTTTTGCAAGAGTATGAGCAACCAAGTTTGCATGTCTATAAATGTGTACAAGTTTAATATCTCCCAAGGAGTGGTAAATCTCATCAGACAAGCAGAAACATTTCCAGTGAGATCTATATGGATCATTAGCAAAAAGTACAGCACTAAGGCAGTCTGATTCCAAGCACACAGGGGAAGGCAAATCAGAAAAGAGCTGTATTGCAAATTTAATGGCCCTCAATTCAGCTTCCAAGGGGGAGATAGCATTAGAATATAAAGTGTAAGCCCCCAGGAAACCACCTCTACTATCCCTAATAATCATTCCAATCCCACACATATTAGTGTTACAACACCATGAAGCATCTACATTGACCTTAAAACCAGATTTTGGCCTCTCCCGTGCAATTTTCCAAATTTTTGGCTTTGGGGATAATTTGAGGAGAGGAAGGAAAGAATGATCTGCAATACTTAAATCCAAGGGAGAGGATATATAAACAGGTTTAGCACAGAAGGAGTAAAAAATCTGATCCCTAATCTGTTGAATCACTAGGGTGGAGGAAGGCTTTAAAGAATCAAATAAAAAACTATTCCTCATCTTCCACAGATTCCAAAATGTAAAAATAGCTGCAGTTCGGACTATAATTGAATGTAAAGAAGATAGAGTTGGAAGAGTAAGGTAGCATGATAATCTCTCCCATACAGATGAAAAAGACCTATCTCTAATACCCATGAACTGATGAATTGTTTTCCATACAGTTATTGAGAATTCACATGAATTAAAGAAATGCTCTAAAGAGTCTTCCTGCTTATTGCACATACAACATTTAGAGGGCAAACAGAATCTCAATTTTCTGAGGGTGTTATCGAAAGGCAACAAAGAGTTAGTAACTTTCCACATGAAAACCGAGATTTTTTTTTTCCAATATGGAGTTCCAAAAATGTTGAGAAGAGGTCATAGTACCTGTATAGTTGCAGAGTGAAATGTATGTTTCCTTAAAGGAGAAATTCCCTTTAATACCTGGTTTCCATATTAGCCTATCAGCTCTATGTGGAGTAAGCTTTGAATCCTGTAAAAGAATAATAATGTCAGTTGGCAGAAATGTCTCAATTTTGGAGATGAGGGTAGCCTTGTTAGATAGAAATTGAGAGACAGTACAGTCCCCATCAATATCCACACTATTTTGATCACACAAATCTGTCAAGGGCCCTACATCCAGCCAGTTTTCAGTCCACAAATTACATTCCCCTCTCCCTATAATGACTTTAGAATTAGCTTCTGCCCATGAACTAACTGAGCATATCCTCTTCCAATTTGGAGAGGTCCTGTATGAGGGAGGGAGAGCTACCAGTAGATGAGTCCATAGTGCCTCAGCCATTTGAAATTTTCACCACAATTTAACAGAGCATGTTTTAATTATGGTAGCTATAGACCTAAAACCTAAGCCATTTTGATCAGTAGGAAGACAAAGATCAGTCCATTTTCTCCAGGGTCTTTTGGATTTAAGATCAGTTTCACCCCAAAAGAACTTACTAAGTTTTTTTTCAATGGTGGAAATAATCAATTTTTTTGGATTTATGACCTGCCAAATGTGCTGTGGAATGGCATATATGCATGAATCAATCAGTGTAATTTTACCACCCATAGATATCCATCTATTTTTCCAGTTACATATTTTACTATCAATCATTTCAAAAAGAGGTTGAAAGTAAATCTTTTTTGCAGCACCAGTGAAGATTGGAACTCCCAGGTATGAAAAAGGAAAAGATCCAAGTTTCATTCCTAAAATCCTTTTAATGTGGTGAACCTTTTGAACCGAAGCATGCTTACCAATGTAGATATCACTCTTATTATAGTTAATAGATTGACCAGTGACTTCCTCAAAGGTAGACAAGAAAGCTTTTAATCTGATTAAGGTTAACTTAGTTGCTTTAAAGAAAATAACGGTATCATCCGCATAAGATAAATGTGAGATTCTCGGAGGATTACCTGGTAGATCGAAATAGGACAGCTTACCACTGTGAAATATGAAGGCCAGACTCCTTGAAAAAGACTCAGAGAAAATATTAAACAAGAATGGAGATAAGGGGTCCCCCTGCTTAATGCCCCTAGTGGATTGAAAAAATCTCACTGGCCTACCATTAATAAGAATAGAAAACCAAGCCTGAGATAAATTTTTCATAACTGAGAAGATAAATTTAGCATGAAAACCAAATTTTGCCAAAACTTTATATAAAAAAGACCATCTAACTCTATCAAAGGCCTTTTTGAGATCTAGTTTAACAATGCAGTTAGGGTCTCTTCTCTTCCTATTAAGAAATCTAACCATTTCCTGTAAATAAATTACATTATCAGAAATATCTCTACCATGAAGAAAAGCTGTTTGGTTAGGAGAAATAATCTTAGGCATGATAGACTTAAGTCTTTCCATAAGCACTTTAGAACAAATCTTATTGATCACATTGGAGAGACTTATAGGTCTATAGTCATCAAAGGAGGTTGGGGTTTTCTTCTTGGGGATTATAGTGATCCATGTACTACCAATACCCCTGGGCAAGTTAGTAGGAGAAAGAAAATCCTGAACAGCTAGAAGTAGATCATTAGCTATAATGTCCCAGGATTTTATGTAGAACTTGGCTGTAAATCCATCCGGACCTGGACTGCTTGATTTATTAAGACTACAGACTATCCCTTTAAGCTCATCTAATGTAACCGGTTGCAGCAATTTTTCATTATCTTCCTGAGTAACCAGATTAGGGATATGATTTAGAAAATGAAATTGAAAAAGAGAGCTTTCAGGGTGGCAATCATCACTCAGAAGATCCTGGAAATAGTGTATAGCTTCCATCTCAATATCCTGAGTGTTCTCTAACCACTGACCATTACTTCCCTTAATTTTTGTGATCTTTAATCTGTTATTTCTTTCTTTTACAGATTTATGAAAAAAAGATGTATTATTGTCCCCTTCTTGCAGCCATTTTATCTTTGCCTTATGTTTCCAAAAGTTTTTTTGTTCAGACATAGCCCTAACTAACCTGGCTTTAGCCTCACTAAGTTTAACCACATCAATCACAGAATCAGATTGATCATTTAAGGCTTCCTGAGCCTGCAGAGCCAATTCAGCTTGTAGGACATTATCATGAATGTTTCCAAAGTGTTCTTTGTTCCATGTTTTTAAAGCCTTCTTAACTCTGACCAGTTTTAAATAGAAAGCTAACATTCCTGAATTATGCAAAGGAATGTTCCAATTTTTTTTGACTACATCATTAAACTCTTTTCTTTTGTACCATGTATTTAGAAACCTAAAAGGCCTAGGATTAGAAGGAGTTTCACTACCTACAGTCAGCAGCATAGGATTGTGATCAGAGCTCACCCTATTCAGAATCTGAATAGAAGATGTAGGAAAAGCAAAAGACCAAGATGAAGTACACAATCCTCTATCAAGTCTTTTAACTGTAGGAGATCTTAATCGATTATTAGTCCAGGTGAACATGTTCCCTACAGTGTTGATTTCTTCTAATGCCATTCCATTAATAAAGTCATTAAAATCCCTCATACTTCCCAATTTTGGAGTAGAGGGGCCTTTATATTCATTTATTGATGTAATGGAATTAAAATCTCCAATAAAAAGGGATTCAGAATGATTAAATAGACTAAGATCTGACCAGAGAGATTTTCTACCTAATCTAGTTCGAAGACCATATATAAAAAAAAGCATCCATAGGCTTACTGAGATTAGAACTAGTTATGTTAACTCCAAGAAACTGCATATTATCACTTTTAACTGTCAGAGTTATGCTTGAAGTCCAAAAAATCCAAATCTGACCATTAGTTGCAGAGAAACAATTATCAAAATTTAGCCTTTGTCTATATAGGTCACACTGCAGATTATTATGTTTTGGCTCAATTAAACAAATGAGTTCAAATTTGTGCCTATTGATGAGAGTAGAAAGTCTTAACATAGATGTGTCCATGCCCCTAATATTCCAAACCAACATTTTAATCCTAATAGTTGTGTTACTCATGAGGAAACATTCGTGGAGCTTTTTGATCTGGTCATGATAGTGTTTTTCTGTGAGAAAAAAGAATCATTTTCCAGCTTGTTATATTTCACTACAGACTTACCTTTCTTCAACTTACTAAGGTTAGTAGGTGAGACACCATCCCTTTTTACCTGATCAGGATCATCCTCTTGGGCAGTTTCCAGGAAGGAAGGACATTCTTCATTGGCTGGATATTCATTATGAGTGGCTACATCGCATGTTGATTCATCATCAGCTAGAGGAAGAAATCTATTGGCCCTGTGTTTCTGCTGAGAGAAGATAAAATTTTTTGCAGCTATGATAGAACTCAAAGGAGAAAAGGACCTTCCCCGTTTACTAGGTAGATCATCCTTAGCAAAAACTGTCCTAAGCTGAGATGGAGCAGATTGTGATTGTCTAGACAGTTTTACTGGTGAACTAGGTGCAGAGAAAGGCACTTGGGGGGAGGAGATAGGCATTTGAACTTCAGATTCAGGAGACTGAGGTTTATGCTCATCCTCTATATCACAGTTATCTTCGTGGTCTAAACAAGTAATGGGTTCTGCATTATTAGACTCAACTTGTTGTTGATCAGGAAGGATAACAGGAATCAGAGAATCAGGCACTGGAGAATCAATGTCAATTTGGATAGTCTTATTAGGTTCTAATTCAGAAACTGGGATCAACTGTTTCTTTGGAACATATATGAATTTCTGAGCTTGGAAATTTTTTTGTTTTTCTATAATTGAGACTCCTGAACTCCCAGCTCTTAGGTTCCCAGCCTGATTCATATTTAAGTTCATATTTGCCTGGCCAGCAGAGCTCTTTAGTTGAGGCTCAGTTTGATTTTTTAGCTTATCAGTCTTCTGAGGCCAAGTTCTCTTAAGCTCTGGATGTAAGTATATGCAGTAGTTATCCTCATGCCCTATACATTTACAATGGAAGCAGTAGGGTGGAATGTCCTCAAATTCTAAGGGAAGTTTGACCACATTATATTCGTTTCCATCCTCTTCAATTCCAACTCTAATGTAAGATGGGAGTTTTTTCTTTAAATCAATTTCCACACACATTTTAACACAAGAAGGCCTAGACAGGGCCTCTGTAGCAGCATCAACTTTAATATAGTTTCCGATTTGATTTCCCATGATTTCAAGCATAGTAGAATTGTAGAAATATACAGGAACATGTGGAATTGAGACCCATACCGGAACAATGGACGATTATGCCTCCGGAGAGAAATCAGAAGTCCATTTCAATACCTTCATTTGGGCGTTGTTGAAGCTCCATTGTCCCTTGAGCCAGAACCTCTGATAGTCTTCTTTCTCCTGGAAGCGTATTAGGACATGCCGGAAGTCTATTGATCCAATCTGAAATTTGCCTTTGAAACCTACAGAATTGAAAGATTCATTTAGTTGGACCATATTTGGCTTGCCCCTAGCAAACTTACCAATCAAAGCATTCCGATAATGAGAGGAAAGGGTGTCTGCATCCTTGCGAGTGACGAGACAAGCAATTTCCCCTTTATACTGAGTTTTAGGGATGATCTCTGGGTTCGATGGGAGGGAATCGTGAAGAGGCGGAGGGCGGTTGGCTAGGGCCTGAAGGAAGGATTTGGCACCCCCGTGGCTACCGCTACCATGCGGTAGAGCCGCCATAACGGCAGTGGCAATGATTCCGGTCAGTGACCGTTATCAGTTGGAAATGAAAGAGGAAGAAGAGAAAGGAAAACAAGATGAAAAACGACAGTGAGGAAAGCGTTTTGGCTAAATCGCACCGAAATCGCATGTAGCTACAGTAGATGAGATCAGTTTTGAGCTTTACTTTAGAGCTGACAGGATTATACTTTTCATTTGTTTCATCTGCTGCCATTTTCCCTTTTTCATTATTATAATTTTTAAAAACTTTTATGCTTCTTCTTTTAATTTTTAATATTTGCATTTAAAATTTAATAAAAATGAAATTTAAATTTAAAATTAAAATGAAATTATAAAAACTGAAATGAAATGAAATTTTGAGTCAAAAGTGTATTATTAAATATCACATAACAATATATTAGAGAAAGTCACGGGAAAGGTGATATCTCCATAAGCTTATGGGCAGTGTTCAGGGGTTTTTACTTTACATGTAACTTTTTATAAAATTTAAATGTATTTTATAAGTTAAAATATGTAACAATATGTATTTGAAGGTGAAAATATGGAAATATATAATATAAAAAATATTTTAAAAAATTATAAATTTTGTATGTAATTTAACAAATGCAGTGTATAAGGTAAAAAATAAGTGGTCTGTCCATAAGTTTATGGGCAGGGCGCCTATCAGGAGACCCATTTTAAGCTAAATATTGAAGGTAAAATTAGTGAGTATGACAGAAAAAATTAAGTGGGGTCCATAGAGAGGTTGTAAAGTGATTTCAACCAATGAGAGAAAAATTAAGTGATTTCTTTGTGGTTTTAGTTGATAATGTGTAGGAGAGAGATTGAATATTTAATAAACTGAACCTCATAAATGATTGCAGGGCAATTTTACCATTGTACATTTTCTTAGGAGGAATTTAGGGGCTGAATTGATTGGTTTGGTGATGTAATGATATGCTGTCTATTTTTAAGGTAAAAAGTTGACAATTTAGAGCATCTTCAATAGTAAACTTTGTCATGTAGGATTTATAGACTCTTAATATTAAATTAAATCTTCAACTTTAAGAGTTGGAGGTGAGGGTCGATATTTCGTGGTTAAAAATTTTAGTGATCCCGTCGAAATGGGCATCTATTCTCAGAAGGTGATATCGAAGACCGTCGCTTTGCCAAATCAGCCAAAAAAAAAGGCATGAATATAAGTATATATTTGGGTGTTCTTGTTGTAATTTTATTTGGAAAAATCCTCAATTTCACAATTGAAACTGGGAAATGGAAGGGAAACTTTAATTTTAAACTTTGATTATTTTTATATTTAAAACAAAAAAAATTTAAGAGAAATAAAAGTATTACCTAGAGCATCTTGACGTGATGCATATATTTAACGCTCTACTGGAATGTGATCATGAATCCTTGACTCATCACTTATTTCATTATAGGTATGATAAATACAACCTCAGGAGTCAGGAATACGTAGAGAATATTCGGAATACGTAAAGGCTATACAATGAACATAAATAATTTATACGGATTCAACTTAAATTATGGAAACTCAGTTTTTTGCAGTGTAAAAAGGGAACCCTTTCACTGGTTTAAGCATATGTTTGGGGAAAGATGGATTCTTTCCGATAATCCTCTTGTTTGCAGTAGCTATGGAGTGATTAGTGTTAATATTGGGCATACTGAGCAAGTAAAGTGAGCACGTGTCAATGAAATCATTCTCTTAGTTCGCATAGAATGATTTGCCGTAATAAATTGTATTATTGATATCTGAATATATAGAGAGTACAATAGAGGTGTAATAAGGAAAGAACTCTAATCAGAATAAATCATAATCTAATCAGGAGTCTGATTTAGTCTAACACCCCCCCTTAAGCGAAGCGTTGGATGCTCGCCGACGCACAGCTTGGACCGAAAGAACTCAAACAGAGGACGAGAGAGCCCCTTGGTGAAAATGTCCGCAATCT
Source organism: Rubia yunnanensis (assembly GCA_037428765.1). Lineage (NCBI taxonomy): Eukaryota > Viridiplantae > Streptophyta > Magnoliopsida > Gentianales > Rubiaceae > Rubia > Rubia yunnanensis. The sequence goes on from CM075071.1 coordinate 9,958,747, forward strand.
GAAGAGAAGTCGGAACATGAGCAACGCGCAACTTTCCGGATGTCACCAACTCACGAACAAAATGGTAGTCGATGTCGATGTGCTTTGCCCGCTTGTGCGCCACTGGATTCTGAGCCAAGAAGATAGCACTACTATTGTCGCATAACAATAGTGGAGAACCAGAAAGCGGAACTCGAAGATCACGAAGCAAATGAGTGAGGCAGACCACTTCTGAGGCAGTGTTGGCGATAGCACGGTATTCAGACTCAGTGCTAGAGCGAGAAATAGTGGATTGTTTCTTGGCACTCCAAGAAACCAGATTCCCACCAAGAAAAATCGCATAACCATAAGTGGACCGACGAGTCTCCAGACAGCGAGCCCAACCAGCATCAGAGTATCCTAACACATTAGGAGTACTAGCAGAACAAAACTGGAGACCAAAATGAAGAGTGCCACGAACATACCGCAAAATCCGAGTCACAGCAGCAAAATGGTCATCTCTGGGATCCTGAAGATACTGACTCACCGTGTTGATCGAGAATGCTAAATCCAGGCGAGAGATGGTGAGATACTAGAAAGCACCAACACGAGAACGATAAAGTGTAGGATCCCGAAATGGAGGACTGGTAGAGCTGTGAAGCTAAGAACCAGCAACAAATGGAGTAGAAACAGGTGCCGCGTCAGACATACCGGCCCGATTCAAAATATCCCGAGCATACTTTGCTTGGCCAAGCAGTAATCCTGAGGAGGTAGGCGAAACTTCAAGACCAAGAAAGTAATGAAGAGCACCGAGATCCTTGATCGCAAACTCTCTGTGTGTCCGATCAATGAACTGGCGAAGAAGAGTCGAGTCATTGCCTGTAAGAATGATATCGTCCACATACACAAGTAGGTACTGTAACGACGACCCTCTCGAAAGGACAAACAAAGAAGTATCAGCTGAGCTGCACCGAAAACCAACCTGTGTCAAATAACTGCTGAAACGCTGGAACCAAGCCCGGGGAGCCTGCTTAAGACCATAAATGGCCTTTCGCAAACGACAAACATAGTCTGGATGGACAGAATCCTGATAACCAACGGGCTGCTTCATGTAGACTGGAACATCAAGAACACCATTAAGGAAAGCGTTCTTGACATCCAACTGATGAAGTGGCCAGGAACGCATGGTGGCTATGGCGAGAACCGTCCTAACAGTGGAGGCTTTGACCACAGGAATGAAAGTGTGGTCAAAATCAAAACCCGGAATCTGCGAGAAACCCTGCGCCACAAGTCTAGCTTTGTGATGCTCAAGAGTGCCATCTGGTAGATACTTGAGCCTATAGACCTATTTGGAGCCAACAATGTTGACATTCGAAGGTCGAGGCACCAAATCTCAAGTGTGCTGACCACGAAGAGCGGCCATCTCATCATCCATGGCTGAAACCCAGGCTGGATCCTGAAGGGCAGAGCGATAATCAGTGGGCTCTTTCTGAGAGAGGAGTGCGGCAGTGAGACCATAAGCAATAATATCTGAATAATCCCGGCGCTGAATGGCACCAGTAGAAGACCGAGTGACCATCCGATGAGTACGAAGCGGGGGCGGCAAAGATGGAGTCGAACCAGCTGATGACATCGAGGAAGACCGAGATGCGCTGACCGAAGAGTGGCCGTCGGAAGTCGCCGGAGAAATAATAGCCGATAAAGGCTGAGACGTGGTGGCCGGTGGCTGAGACGGTGGCTGAGGAGTGATGGCCAGCGGCTGAGGTATGGTGGGCATTGGCCGAGGAGCCGGGTCCAGGTCAACCGTCCAGATGGAAGATGGTGGTGAAGGAGGGGCAGCTGGAACAGGCACAAACACAGGTGTGGTGGCCCCAATCGATGAAGTAACAGTTCCATCAAAAAATGATGAAATCTCCAGATCTGAAAACGAACGACTGTCCGTGGAAGATGATACATAAGGGAAGAACGTTTCATCAAAACGAACGTGGCGAGAGATATATATGCGCCCAGAAGTCTGGTCGAGACACTGGAAGCCCTTGTGACGAGGGCTATAGCCAATTAAAACACAGGGAATGGATCGGGGTGCAAACTTATCAGTAGCAGTGGCACGCAGACATGGAAATGCATGGCCAAAAAGGGTGAAAGAGGGTATAGTCAGGCACATGACCAAAGACAACCTCAAAAGGTGATTTTCCACTCAGAACTGAACTAGGCCGACGGTTAATAATGTAAACCGCAGAGGAGAAAACTTCCACCCAATAACAGTGCGGCACAGAAGAGTGAAAAAGCATGGCAAGACCAGTCTCTGTGATGTGACGATGCTTCCGCTCAGCCCGGCCATTCTGAGCAGGTGTATAGAGCGAGGACATCTGATGATGAATGCCACATGATATGAGATGAGCTTGAAGTCAGTGATTAGTAAACTCGGTGCCACCATCGATCTGAAAATTTTTAACCCTAGCAGAAAACTGATTCTCAACGAATTTTTGAAACTGGATAAAAGTGTCATCGAAATTCGACTTATGCCGCATCGGAAGAAACCATGTGAATCGCAAAAAATCATCAATGAAAATGACATAATAAGAGAAACCACCGACAGATAAAACAGGAGATGGTCCCCACAAATCACAATGTACTTTATCCAATAAACCAGTAGCGCGTTTGTCACTAATGGAAAAGGGCAAACGGCTACTCTTGGCCATCTGACAAGGAGAGCAACTGACAGGTGCAGGCATAGCAGAAGTGACAGAAATAAGGCCCCGTCGATTCAATAACTGAACAGTATCATGAGACACATGACCGAGGCGAGAGTGCCACTGCTCAAAAGAAGCATGAAGCTTTGTAGAGCGTAGTTCGCCTAAAAAGCTGGAATCACCAGTCTCAAGAAAATAAAGACCTGAACTATGACGGCCTTTACCAATTATCGTCCCTGTATGCTTATGCTCAATGGAAAATGCATCGGCATCAAATATAATACGGATAGGTAAATCACGAGTAAGCTTACTGATGGATAATAAGCTTATAGTAATCTTAGGAACCACCAGAACATCATTAACAGAGAAACCAGAGAAATGACATTGACCGATGTGAGAAATAGATAATGATTCACCATTTCCAACAAGAATAGAATCAGAACCACGATAACGTTGTACCTTATCAAGATGACTAGTGTAGCAGTGATGTGAGATGTAGCACCCGAATCAACAATCCACTGATTCGACGAAGGATGACGGTTGGAACCATTCAAACTGGCCTGAAACAACACCTTATCTGCAATCCAATTAGTGGAGCAATCTTCCCGAGATATAGGTCCCAAATAAACCATAGCAAAGGACCGAAATTGCACAGAAATTGACTGGGTGCTGACGAGAATTTGAGCAATTCGCGAGAAATAGGTTCAACTCGCGAGAAACAGGTTCAACTCGCGAGAAATAGGTTCAAATCGCGATAAATTGACGCACGCGAGAAATTCACTTGATGCGCGAGTCAAATCGCGCGTGTCCTTCACGCGCTGGAGATGTCTTCTTCGGCTGAGCTGGCGCGTGACTTTCACGCGCTGGAAAACGCGTGTGGATCTCGCGCTGGAAGAACTCGCCGTTGATGGAACTCGCCGTCGGCCACTGATGTGAAGACGTCGGCCGCTGATGGAAGAACTTGCCGCTGGAGACGTCGATGTGAAGGCGTCCCCCGTGGAAACGTCAATCTGAAAACGTCGGGAAGAATGAAGAACTCGCTGGAGGAAGAAAATCAAGGCTTGAGAAGACGCCGCTGTTGGACGATTGATGATGATCGATGATGACGCATCCGATGAACCTGATGGATGAGCGGAAGATGACGACGCCGATTGGAGCACCAGTGAACAGAAAGGAGCTGCCGGAGGCTGCCGGAGTTTGACCGGAACTTCGCCGGAATCAGGGCTAGAAAAGAGAGAAGAGGTAAGACGCTGAACAATAAATTAAAATTTAGGGCTTAGGATCAGAACTCGCTCTGATACCATGATAGAATGATTTGCCATAATAAATTGTATTATTGATATCTGAATATATAGAGAGTACAATAGAGGTGTAATAAGGAAAGAACTCTAATCAAAATAAATCATAATCTAATCATGAGTCTGATTTAGTCTAACAGCATCTTTTGTTGATTATATATATACTTGCTTAGTCGTAGCGTGTTTGCTTCTTTTATTAAATCGATCCGATATTGGTTAGAATTCATGCTTCTCTAAATGTATGTTAGTTGTGCTGAAGATAGAGATTGTCATGTTTCATGTTTCTTGTCTAGTTTGTAATTCGGTTGTTTTCAGCTAATCAAATGAAATGAACAATTGCTGTTTTTCTTTACAGGAAGGTGATGTGAAATGGCTTTCTTCGTTTCTCTGCTAAAACGTATATTTGGCGTGAACGATGATGATGGGTCCTTAATCCCTAATGCTCCTCCGACAAGGCAATCCAACTCTAGTGTGCATAGAGATCCTTTGCTTTATACAACTGCTCTTGACAGAGATCCACAGCTTTTCTCGAAGCGTAATCCTCCTCGGACAAGCCAATCCAACTCTGGAGTAACAAACAGCATCTTTCGAACTCATATCCCAACCAAGAAACATCCACACATTCTATTTCTGGCACCTATACATCCAAGCAGCCATCCAATGGCAAGAGTGTGGCTTCACCCGGCCTATACCGAAACGTGACTGTTGAATCTCCAAAGCCCCCTCCCATTTCTACTAAGCCCACCATATCTGTAGCATTGAATCCTCAGAGCAAAAATACATACATTTGGGTGGAGAAGGATGCATCAACTGCCTATGTGTTTCCTGGGGAAATTAAAAGTTTGATTGAGAAAGACATTGTACCTGGAGTCCTCAAGATGCCTTTGACTAAGTCTTCTTACAAGGATTACTTTCATGCTCTCCTCTATGCTGAGGACTGTTCCCTTGAGGTCTTTCTGAATCTCTGATCTCTACCTATCTATCTGTAACTTTATTATTGTTGTTTATATATATATATATATATTTTTCAGTAAAATAGCCATCGGCCACAATGTTTCATGCTGGTTCTAATGAAGATGGGATGATATTTGTGCTTGTCCAGTAAAACCTAGTGGATACATCTGTTTGGTTGACTAGGAAATGGGAAGTTCTTTTTTGTGTAACTTGCTCTTGATCTTGAATTGTGAAAAGATATAGATAGGTCATGCTCTTGTGAGCAAAGATAAAAGTACATTATGAAAGTGAGGGAGGGTTTATGTTTATCATCTGTTTATTCCACACGGATACGGAGGAATATATAGGGCCATTGATAAACTTCAGTGTGATCTATACATTACTCCCTAGTCCCAAAGTAAACAGGTTTTGTACAAAAGATGGGCTTTTAAATCCTTGTATTATATTTTTTGTTTTGGTTCTTCATGAAATTCAAGTTTGGTTTTTGCACCAGTTTTATTAGGTACTGGTCATCAGTTATGGAGCTCTGAACTACTTTAACTTCTTGTTGTACCTTTGCTCTTAAATTTCACAGAAGTGGGATGGGTTTGAAATGAAGAACGTGAAAGTGCAGTTGCATGAGCAACAATCCATACTAGGAGAGGCAAGAATGGAAACCTGAAGAATGGTGAGGATAAAGATGAAAATTTCTGTGGCATTTGAACTAGACAAGATACGTGAAAGACCATTCTTGATCTCTAGGGTAGGCCCGTCAAACGGGTTGGGTCACCCGTTGGATAATCGTTACCCATATACTAATTTCACTTATTGGATAAGACTTATTGGATAATGACTCATTGGGTTAATGGATATTTTTTTTTTTTTGGTTGAAAACCATCCTAAGATGGAGGAGAGTTATATTAGGCTTCCCAGACCTGTAACGAAAAATAAAGAAGCCGAAGCTTAGTTTGTTTACAAAATGAGAGCATATTGCTCTTGAAGCAACACCATGTTGCCTCCAAAATAGTTGAGAAAAAACCATAAGTAAAACTAGAGGATTACAAAACACTAATGGCTTGGTAAATGACGCTCGAACTTGTTAGTGAATCCGAAGAGACACAAGTCAGTCAGAGACGACCTTAACCGAAACCAGAAGCCTATCCTCTAAATCTTCTTGGAAACTTTGCCAAAGCTATACATTAGCTACGTTAAATCTTTGATGGTATGCTGGCCGTACTCTTCCTGAGTAAAGAACCATTTGTCATACTCTGAGTGAAGTCCTGCCATTTGCCAGTAATCTTCATGATGAAATCTTGCCTTTTGCCATTCTTCCTCTGATCATACGCTGGGTATCCTCCTCGGACTTTTAATCTGCAATGAAACAAACAAGAAGGAAGCAGTATCTGGTCCTGTATACAACATGTGCCCAAGATAACATATTATGTATAGATTATGTTCCACTTGCTGTTCCTATTCTGACCCCATGAACACCATTTTTATCTAGCCAAATCAGTCCTTTAAGAAAAGGTGGAGTGTTGCTTGAGTCTAGATCACCAGTTAAAAAATTCTCTCTAGCATATTTTGCCAAAAAATCAGCCACTGTGTTTGCTTCCCTAGAGACATATTGGATTTGGTTTTCTGTGTGCATCTCATGTAAATGATAGTGAAGAGAGAAAAGTCTCCATGAGGCAGAGTAAGGATCATGTATAGCTCTTATTGCTTGCTGACAATCTGACTCTAGTACACTACCTCTAATTTCCTTTTCTAAGCAGATTTGATATGCAAATAAAATTCCTTCCAGTTCTGCATGAAGAGGGGATTCTGATTTAAAGATTTTAACTCTCATTAGTTTTACATCTCCCCTCCAGTCTCTAATTATTACAGCACAAGAAGAGTCACCCCCTTTTATCCATGAAGCATCAATGTTCAACTTAAGACCATTTTTTGGTTTTTCCCATTTAACTGCTGAGATTGAGATTCCTTTGTTCCTTTGTAGAGTTATGCTAGGAATGATTCCTGCCTGGATTAGCTTCTTATGTTTATCCAAGTAAAATGTTACGTTGGGTTAATGGATATAATTGGGTTGTAGTTATTGGGTTTAGTTGGGTTGGATAATTGGTTATCCGTTGGATAATTTTGGGTGGGTCGAGTTGGGTTGGATAACGGGTGACCCGTGGATAATTTCATATCATAAGATAACAAAATTTTCACAAATTTGATTACGAATAATTTAATTTTTCCGTAACACATATAATCAACTTAGAAACGATCAAATTCTCGATTCATCCTATTTATCGATTTTGGTTCATGTTTTAATCAATTTTAATTTGAACCAATAAAAATTTGATAAATGATCTTGACGAAAGAAGTAGAAGTAGTATTTAAGAAACTTTTACTAAATTTGAAAAATCTCGAAATATGAAGATTTTTAAAAAATGTTTTCTTTTATTGAACATAAGAAAATAATAAATTAAATTCCCACATTCGGCCACTCGAATAAATATTTCTTTTTTTTTGTAGTTATGTACACGATTCAGCCTACATCAAAGAATGATTACGGTTAATCGTAATTTTTCACTCCAAGTAAAATGTTACGTGGTTATCCATTTAAAGTTTAAATGGTTGAAAACACCAATTATCCATTGAGTATATAATGAATTATCCATCCATTGAATATATACTGAATTATCCATTGAGTATATACTAATTATCCATTGGGTCTATACTAATTATCCATTTGGTCTATACTAATTATCCATTGGGTCGAACTAAATGACCAATTGGGTATATGTCATTTATTTGGGTGAAACGTGAATTACCCATCAACTCCGTGTTCTTTCTCAGTTCTCAGTTCTCACTTTCCATACTGCGTTTTATTTCATCAGTCCGCGTTTTGTTCATCAATCAGTCTGCGTTTTGTTCATCAATCGGTCTGCGTTTTGTTCATATTCGAGTTCATAATATTATATTATGTAATATAATATTATGTACATTATATTATATTATATTTAATAAAAATAAAAAATTTATAATATGTTAGCTTTGTAAACTCGACGAAACAACGAACAATATTACTTGGGATTGAGCTCGAGCTCAAATACTGTACGAACTCGAATATTGTACGAACTCAAATACTGTACGAGATTGAACTCGAATACTGTACAAACTCGAATAGTGTACGAGATTGAGCTCGAATACTGTACAAACTCGAATAGTGTACGAGATTGAGCTCGAATACTGTACAAATTCGAATACTGTACGAGATTGAACTCGAATACTGTACGAGATTGAGCTTGAATACTGTATGAACTTGAATACTGTACGAGATTGAGCTCGAATAGTGTATGAACTCGAATACTGTACGAGATTGAGCTTGAATACTGTACGAACTCGAATACTCTATGAACTCGAATACTGTATGAACTCGAATACTGTACGAGATTGAGCTCGAATACTGTACGAGATTGAGCTTGAATACTGTACGAGATTGAGATCGAATACTGTATGAACTCGAATACTGTACGAGATTGAGCTCGAATAATGTATGAACTCGAATACTCTATGAACTCAAATACTGTACGAGATTAAGCTCGAATACTGTATGAACTCGAATACTGTACGAGTTTGAGCTCGAATACTGTACGAACTCGAATACTGTACGAGATTGAACTCGAATACTGTATGAACTCGAATACTGTACGAGATTGAACTCGAATATTGTACGAACTCGAATACTGTACGAGATTGAGTGCGAATTTTGTACGAACTCGAATACTGTACGAACTCGAATATTGTACGAGATTGAGCTTGAATAATTTGTGAATTCTAATTTGTATAATTTGTGAATTATAGTGAATATTTATGTTAAATATTACACATGCATTTAATTGGGTAATTTTGGATATTTATTGGGTATTTGTGACGTTTTTATTGAATTAACATAATATGGGACCCATGGAGATCAAAATTTTCCATTAACACAATTATTTTCATCCCGCTCAATCCCAAAAACTAATGAGCATTTAATACCTGATCACATTGGATAATGACAACTTGTAACCCAAATCGATAGAAAATGTTTAATGATAACTTATTGAGTTAATTATATAATTATTTATTGGATAATGACTTATTGGATAATATATTTTAACCCATTGGGTCATATGAATATCTCATGGGTTATCCAATGGGTTATCCATTTAATGACTCAACCCATTATGACCCATTTAATAAACGGGTTAATTGGATAATGACCCATTGGATAATGATCTATTGGGTTTGAATAACGGGTTTATCCAATTAACCCATTTGACGGGCCTACTCTAGGGATTTTGTTTCCTTGCAACCTACAAAGCAGACAATCAAGCCATTTCAGGTTAGAAAACTAAGTCATTTTCATCATGCTGTGATGAGCATTCACATATGATGTGGAAAAACTTAAAAATGATGAGTCAAACAAATGTAAACGAATAAGAAGTTTCTCACCTCTTTGCATTTCTTAGCATCAAATTGGTTGGTAATGTAGTTTCACTTTCACTAGTATCAAATTGCTCGTATTGCATTGCCCTTGGTTCTTAGTACAGTTGTGCTTTTGCTTGCTTCATGAAATTTTCTTTCTTTTTGGTATGTTTCTTGCTGTGGTACTCTACTGAACAACGCTCTTCACCAAGACTTAAAATGATATGCCAAAATTGCTTAAAGTGATTGAGAGCTTCGTCATTACTTTGCTGTATCGATATCTTATGGTTGGTATTTGTATTTTCTTTGTTACACTTTTTGATACCAAATTGCTTGCATTTCGATGGTTGGCATAGTAATGCTTTTGTGGCTGCAGGGTGTTTTATATCGCGCTGCAAAGAGTAATCATGTATTGGCAGAATTTGGACAAGAATTTCTCTCACCATCATCCAGATGACATATATGACGTCAAATTCTCATCAAGCTATTGCAGCTGCATCAGAGTCTCTATTGAACAACCTTTTCTTCCCGAATATAACACAAAAACACGAATTTCCTTCCAGTCTGCGATACATTTATCAGAAAGAGCCCTTGGCTGTTGCTCAGATTCTAAGGCTTCAGGGTCTACCTCCTTATCTAGTTGAAGGACCTCTGGCTGTAGAGAGGGAGAACTTATGGAGAGGTAGTTGTAGAAGCAATAATTCAAATTCTTCGAGCTGATCCTTCAAAGAAAATCCTTCTCTGTGCTCTAATGAACAGAACTTGTGATATACTGATGAGAGGCCTGAAAAAGGAGAGAGCTGAGCCAGAAATGTTTAGGGCTAATGCTCCATTTCTCGAGGATGTTCCCGAGGACATACTTCCCTCCTGTCTCTACACAAACATAGGTGATACAGAATGTTTTGCTTGTCCTGAGTTCGCGAAGCTCAAAGACTACAAGGTGATTTCAACAACTTTCATGAGCAGCCACGGCTCTATGATGAAGGAATAAATGCTGGATATTTTAGCCACATTTTTGTGGTGGATGCCTCCTCTGCCACTGAACCAGAAGCAATGGTCCCTCTTGCTAATTTCGTTACTGCAGAAACAGTCGTCGTTGTGAGTGGTGCACCTGGAAATCATTCCCGTTGGATTCGCTCCAATATCGCGAGGGAGAATGGACTCGTGACTTCTTACTTTGAGAGGCTTTGCGACAGTACAATGTACCGGGGACTTGATGCAAAGCCTATGGTGCAGCTGGAAGACAGAGAGAAAGGTATGTACTAGACAAGAGGCTCTCCGCCCTGAGGGCCTGGAGGCCGTGCTTTAATGCGATCCACGACTTTCATTCCAAGGGGTTGGCTGCAGTGGAAACCATTGTCAAGTTTCATCTTTCGAAAGAATTGTTCTCACTTTTTATGTGGTTGGTTTGTTCTTAAACCAAAATGCCTCCCAATGTTTAGGTGTCTAATGATGTAACTATAGCAGGCAGTATGATGCATTTTTTGGCGGACGGGTAATTCTAAGTATGTATGCCGTTAGCATTCCCTCGCATTCACTCCCTTATAAATGATACTAGCACTTTGGGCATGCACAATGGTAGTTCTAGAGTGATTTCAGTTTCGAAATGAAATCACTCTAGAATTGAAAGGAAACTTTGAAACCCCGCAATGGGGGTTCCTGAAGAGTTCCAATATATCGGAACTGGCCATTGGTTCCGCAATACTGGAACCGTTCTCAATTAGCTTTGTGTCAGAATGCATGTGGGAGCATGGGCCCGCCACTGACATTTTCTTTCCCTGCCCGAGCATTTTCCTTCCATTTCCTTCCCTGGCCATTTCCATTTCCTTGCATTTTCCCTGGCCATTTCCATTTCCTTCCATTTACCGCTCTCAAACGGATTTTTTTTTTAAAAAAGCTGCATTTTATTTTGTGAAATTCAATTTTTGAAATTTTTATAAATTGGAAAAAATAGGAAAAAAACTTTTAAAATTCATATTTTTATTTTTAAAATTCAAAACTAAATTTTATTTCTTTTCAAAATTTGAAATCACATTCTTTTTTAAAAAATGATTCATTATAATTCTTGTACATAAAATATTTTTTTTAAATTAAAATTAATTTTAAATATAAATTTTTTTTAAATTCAATTCAATCCAAAAAATACAAACATACTATTAAATTTTACATTTCAATTTATTTGGGTATGCAAAATTTTTAATACAAAGACTTGTATGAGACCGTCTCAGCATAACCTATGATGAGACCAGAGTTCAATATGCAATTTTAAAAAGGATGGGTGAGCTGTGAATGTGGATGTGGACCTGGCATGCTGGAATGCGGCTGAGGAGGTGCAGAGTTTGCTAGAAAGCGCGTGAGGAGTTAAAATATAAAAAATCAAATAAAATCAATAAAAAGTTGAAAAAAAACGTTGACGGCGACTAACTAAAAATCATCTGAAAATTATAAAAACATCAACAAAGCTACATTATAATTTTTTAAAAAAAAAACTAAAAACATCAACTCCTAACAAGCAAACATTGAAGCACTTACCAGTTGTAATTTGGTTTTACCAAAATTTTCTAATTCTTACTAGTATGTTCCAACATCACCTATTTAACCAAGTATGCAATAAAGTAAAGCATTAAAGACACGAGACTTGGTTACGCAGTTCGGTGAAATCCACCTACATCTGCTGGGCCTGGCCCAATTCAGAATGAATCCACTAATTAGAAAGATACAGTACAAAGTACATCATACAAAATACTTATCGTTACTAATTAAACGTGTGAATTCTACTAGCTCCCCTAGCTACCGATCTGCCTTGATCAGACTCTCTCTGACCTCGAAACTCGTCAACGCTGAATCTCCTCCTCCTGAGGAATTAAGGCATATGATTCTGAACTTTGAACGGCAGGTCACGTATGTTGGAACATAGAATTCTGGCTCTTTGTGATTCTCTCGAAGGATTGAAAATCTGTGTGCAGATTTTCTCTGATTAAAACGGTATTGAATGCAGCTGTGGTTGTTCCCTTTTATAGCCATGAGCAGATCGGAATTCTCCATGATTATCTCCATAATATTCCTATTCCTTATCTATTTCTTGAAGCATATCAAAATCTCATAAATAAAGGAATTTTCCTTATTACAATATCTCCCATATATTCGACAATATCAACACCATATTTATAGGGATTTTTCTTAAATCAACTATGTTTCTACATGCCTAATATATAGCAGAATATTCAGATCTTCGTAACTCACAAATACCATAATATTCTGACCCTTATGCGTAAGATCTGATTGGCGTATATATGCTAATCCGCATGTTCCAACATGGAAAGATTTTCGTTTCCAAATATGCTCACAAAATTTCCAATTAAAATATTAAATAAATACCACTTGACTTTACAATCTCCCTCTTTGGCCTTTTGTGAACCCAAAACTTTTTGGTCATTAATATCACAATGAAAAACTCATAATCAAACGCATAATCAAAATACTAAATCTGATAAAAAAGATTACCAACTGAATACCAAAATTCCATCAAAATATTAATACCCGAACCGAATACCAGAATTCCAGAAATACCATAAAAAATAAACATTTAGATTGCAGCCAAATCCAAAATTCTCCCCCTAGGGCCGTAAGTATGCCAAAGGAAAATAAAACCCAAAAAAAAAACATAAGCAGAAAGCAGACTCTCCCTGACTGTGACATCTATGTTGGAACATAGAAAAAAATATTTTCAGGAGCAGGCCCCCAACTGTGCTTTCTCTATCTCCAGTTTAGCCTTTTCTGCTTCGAGTGCTGCCATTTGAATGGCTATTGCCCCCAGTCTTGCATTCAGGACCACCAATTTAGCCTTCTTTTCAGCAGTTGAAAAAGTAGACCCTGAAGAACTCCAAGGTAGATCATGGACATGTCTCATGCCAAATGTCTTCTTGTTAGGCCGTAAGAACTCCGTGTCTATGATCATATCGTTTTCCTTCCCCTCCACCTTCGCACTCTTAGCCAATGCCGAAATCAAACAGGGATAGACAATGGCATGTTTTGCTTTAGGAGATGTAGCTTGCCTTACTAGATTCTGCTGAAAGTACAATCCAAGGTTGACTGATTTCTGTGTTCCAACACAGAACAGCAGCTTAGCCATTTCTCTAGTCAGGGCCATCGTGTTCGAGGATGGCATTCACCAGTTGACTGCTATCTGATACAGACCAAAGAATCTTGATGACAAACAAGATGCTTGTGAAAAACCAATTTTAGGCCACTTGGTCTTGTATCATCCTGAGATTGTCTCAAGAATCTGATCATCTGACACTTCTAGATCCTCTGGAAACACCCCCTCAAACTCTGGTGTTTGCAGCCCCAAAATCTTGTTTATTCTGGCAGCTGAGAAGTCCACAATCTTTTCCCGCAAATATACCCTTTCAAACCAAGGAGAGTCAGCTTCTAAATTTCCATCTATCAAGTTTGCATACACCTCAATGACCACCTATCTATTATATTGAACCTGTACAGTGGCAGCCCTGTTCATTCCAATTAATTCCAGAAAATTTGAAAAACCACTAGTCTTGTATGCCTCCAGGTCTACGGGTCTCTCAGAGATAAACTTCCTCTCTGCAAATACTTCTCCTATCTCTTCACATTTTATATCAACGTATGAGAATTATAGAGCATCACTTACAGGTAGAGGAGGCATCACTTTCCTCTTGGGAGCTTCCTGATTCTTCTTGGCCTTTTTCGTTGGTAGGGAAACCTCTGCAGTAGCCACTTTTATCTTGCCCTTGGCCGACTGTAAGAACTCATCCAACACCTCATCACTTGAATATTTCATCTCAGGATGTTCCTGTGTTGGAACATACTCAGTATCCTCAGCTTCTTCTTCTTTAGCAGGCGGTTTTCCAACATGCTAGTCTTGGTCTGGTTCACTCTGTCTAGACATAGGCTCTCAAGGTTACTCTCCATCAGCATCAATTGATACCTCAATCTGATCTTCACCCCCTATATCTTCATCATTAACTTCCATCTCGACAGTATTTTCAGCCTATGCCTGCTGTGTCGGAACATAGGCAGCACTGTCCTCTTCTTCGCTGTCTGAACTTTGATTATCACTGGTTTCCTCCGTTCATCCAATCTCTGAGCTACCCTTAAATCAAAAAATTCTACAGGCAGCCAATCTGTAGACTTGATCACATCACTTCCTGCTACCTCATCATCGCTAATTTCTCTCATAAAAACACAGCTCAGACGAGGTATATATGAATAAACGCGAAAATTGGCATTCCCTATGTACACACCATACCTCCCCCTCAGGAACTTCACTTTATGGTTTTCAATATCCCACAAATTTCCAATATCCCTAGTCACAAATTCTTTGGCCTTAACATTCAGGAATTTCCTCTCTATACTCTTAATCTTGGTCAAATCTACTGTAATTCTATTTGCTTCCAGCCATTCAAATATCTCATCTACAGTATTGAATTCCATTCCATGAATTTTAAGAATTAGAGGATCAGGGTCAGTTACCTTCTGGAATAGACCCTTTCCTTTGTTTTTGGTGCTTTCATCCTGACCTCCACCACTGGAGCTTCAACCACCAGCATCTACATTCTCCTCACCAACATCGGTCAACTCAGCCTCTATGTTTGCTTCATATTGTTCGTCATCTTCGGGCAGGACCGCCTCCATAGTGTTTTCCATTTGTTTGTCATTCATGTATTCTGGAGGTTGAAGTGTTTCTTGAATTTTTTATTCGACCGTGGAAGAGTTGTGGTTTGAAGACATCTTTCGTCAAGGATTTGTTGAGTAGAGAAAAACCGGGGAGGAGTTTGGCAACAATCTGAAATAACCAAGATGTGTGGGATAGTGGCCGAAACGAGAGGAATTTTGAGGGATTTAGAAAATTTTGAAACCAACTAAAGCTCTACACATAACTTCCTTGGTTTCCTTGAAAACCTTTTCCCTTTTTCGAGATGAGCAATGGTGTTGCTTTTCTCTTTTGTCATCTCAAGACATCAACTCAAAACATACCAACTTCCAACATACCATAACTATACAACTTCTATTTTTTGTAAAAGTTTTCTTCTTTCTATTTTTTTTTTTCTGAATTTCTCGACAAATAGAATAAAATATTTACAGCTAAATAAATGCAAGAATTACCTCAAATTTGAAAAATACCTAAGTGTTGTCTGAGACGTTCAAAGGTGACGGTGTCCAATGGCTTTGTAAAGATATCAACAATCTGTTCGTATGTTGGAACGTAGACTACCACAACTTCCTTCCTTTCAACAAGATCTCTAATAAAATGATGTCTTATATCAATATGCTTAGTTCGAGAGTGCTGGAGTAGATTTTTTGAAATATCAATAGCACTTGTGTTGTCACATAAGATCTTCAAAAGGCCTTGATGAATTCCATAGTCGTTCATCATTTGCTCCATCCATAAAAATTGCGCACAACAGCTTCCAGCAGCAAGATATTCAGCTTCGGCGGAAGACAAATAGATCGAATTTTGTTTCTTACTATGCCATGAAACCAGATTCGTGCCAATAAAGAAACATCCACATGTAGTGCTCTTTCGATCATCAGCATTACAAGCTCAATCAGAATCACTGTACCCAATCAAATCAGAATCTTGATTCTTAGAATACTAGACACCATACTCAGAAGTCCCACTTACATATCGAATAACTCTTTTGACTGCAGTGAGATGAGACTCTTTTGGATTAGCTTGAAATCTCGCACATATCCCAACGCTGAGACATATATATGGTCTACTTGCTGTTAAATACAATAGACTCCCAATCATTCCCTTGTATAACTTTTGATCAACTGCAACTCCTTTCTCATCCTTGACTAGTTTGTCATAAACGCCCATAGGTGTTCGAATTGCTCGGGCATTGCTTAAACCAAATCTCTTTACTAGATTCAATGCATACTTACTTTGATTTATGAACATGCCATGTTTTCCTTGCTTAACTTGCAGTCCTAGAAAGTATGTGAGCTCTCCAACCATGCTTATTTCAAACTCAACCTGCATAATTGTGACAAAATCTTGTACCATAGATGGTGAAGTAGAGTCGAATACTATATCATCCACATAAATTTAAGCAATAAGATTTTTTGATGACTTATTAAGCACAAATAAAGTGCGGTCTACTCCTCCTCGACGATAACCTTTCTTAAGAAGAAAGTTAGTAAGTCGTTCATACTATGCTATGGGTGCTTGCTTTAAACCATATAAGGTTTTCTTGAGGCGATACATATGATGAGGGTAATGAGGATCCTCAAATCCTTTAGGTTATTCCACATAAACTTCTTCATTCACCACACCATTTCGAAATGCACTCTTGACATCCATTTTATACAGAGTAAAGTTCATAGAGCAGGCAGTAGCAAGTAAAATTTGAATTGACTCTAACCTGGCAACTGGTGCGAATGTATCATCAAAGTCAACACCTTCAACTTGTGTATATCCTTGAGTAACCAGTCTGGTTTTGTTTCGAGTAACATGTCCATCAGCATCAGATTTATTCTTGAAAATCCATTTTGTGCCGATGACATTGACACCTTTAGGGCGAGGAGTGAGATACCATACATCACTTCTTGCAAACTGACCTAGTTCTTCTTGCATTGCAGTAATCCAATATTCATCCAGTAATGCCTCCTTGTAATTCTTTGGTTCAATAAGAGAGATGAAGCAATGTAATCCAGCCAACTTCCCGTAATCCACCCGAGAAACTGGTCGAGTACTCCGTGCCATTGATTCGGGTTTATCTTGTGTTGGAACATAGGATACGACAGTGGGGGATGATTTTCCAACATGCTCAGTGTCAACTAGTTCAACATCAGTCTGCTCAGATGTTCCAACATCAGTCTACTTTTGATGTGATGGATCTACCTTGTCAGGTTGACGAGGCTGTGTTAGAACATGAGTGTTACCATGTTCTTCTTCTACGATATCTGACTTTTTTCCTTCTTCAGAATCGTCTAGAATAACATTTATAGACTCCATAAGTGTGTTGGTCCGATTTTTATAAACACGATAAGCATGGATGTTGACAGAATACTCAAGAAAAATTCCAGTATCACTGCGATTATCAAATTTTTCCAATTGCTCTCTGTCTCTGAGGATGTAGCACTTGCTTCCAAACACATGAAAGTATGAGACATTTGGTTTCCTACCCTTCCAAATCTCGTAAGATGTTTTGCTGTGAATGGACGCGGATATACTCGATTAATCGTATGGCAAGCTGTGTTAATAGCTTCTGCCCACCATTTTTTGTGAATTTCTTTCTCGGCTAACATAACTCAAGCCACCTCCTGCAAGGTTCTATTTTTGCATTTTACAACACCATTCTACTGAGGAGTGATTGGTGCAGAAAAATCATGTTGAATACCGAGCTCATCATAGAAGTCACTAAATTGAGAATTTTTAAATTCTCTACCATGATCACTACGAATTCGAACAGTCTTTCCAACTGGACTTCCTTTTTCAGTTTGTAACTTTATCACCAGACTTCTGAATACTTCCACTGTATCGGAATTTTCCTTAAGAAAAGCTACCCATGTATATCTGGAGAAATCATTAACACATACAAAGATATATTTCTAGGTGTACATCAAATCCATATGCAATAATTCTAGATTTCTTAAGGTGGTTATATATTAACTTGACGAGTGGGGAGATTGAATTTGTTTACCTTGTTGACATAGTTTGCACACAATTCCGCCCTTGCTTGTTAAGGTAGGCATACCTCCTACAACTTTTGCATTTACAATTTTCACCAAGGTTTTGTAATTGATATGACCGAGTTTCCTATGCCATAGAAATCCTTCATCATGTTTCAAGATCATACATCATACTTCTTGTTCCAGCAGAAAACAATTATTTGATGATCGTTCAAATAATTGTTGGTCTTCCACGAACAGACAATGTTTCGCATAATTGTTTCGCATACTTCTTGGTCTATCTGGACAGGGATCTCTTCTGAGTCCTTTGAGGGGATTTCCTCCAGTATTGCATATCTATTTCCAGAGGTGGAAGCAATTTTCTGGACATCTTGATCTGGCACCAGTGGAGCAGGGATGGTATTTTTCAGGTGGTTTTTATTGAGCTTAGGTTGGTAGACCTTTACTGTGGATTGGTACCTTTCCCTGGGGTTGATTTGTAGGTTTCTGATTTCCTTCGACCTAATCTCAGGATGTTTAGGATCAGTTACCTTTCTATTGTGTTGGACTCTTGAACCTGTGGGATCCTTATGGTAAACCTCTATCTCCCCTTGATCCCTTTTACATTGAAATTCACTATGACCCAACTTGAGGCATTTTGTACAGTACTGTGGGAAGTCTTCATATGAGATATCATAGGATTTGTTGTGAGCAATAGAGCCTAGTCTAATCCTATTTGGTCTGGGTTTAGACACATCCATTTCTACACAGAGTCGAATCGTGGATGGTCTCGTTAGGTTCTTAGTTGGAGCGTCAGCAAACAGTAGCTCTCCTAAGGAATTACCCAAATCATTAATAGCTTTAGGGTGGAAGAAATATACCGGGGGGAATTCCACGGTGAGCCAAACCGGAGCCAGAGCTGATTCTTCGTCGTAGTCGAAGTTTTTCGTCCATTTGATGATACGCATGATGGCCCCTCCCATCAACCATGTTCGTTTGAGCCAGCATCGATGGTAGTCCTCATCTAGATCGAAGGTCATTCTGACATGTCTGGAGTCCATAGCCGATATCTGCACTTCGCCTTTGAAGCCGACCATTTTGATTTGATTTCTGAGAAATTCCATTGTCGGACGGCCTCTGCTGAATTTGCCTATTAGGGCTTTTGAAAATTGTGTAGCTAGCAGATCGATTTCCTCCTCTGGATATAGGACTGCAAGATCCCCTTTGTAATTGAAATGAGGATGGAGATCTGGCATCGGTGGGCTTTCGGGATGATGTGATTGTTTCAGAGCTTGAGCAAAGGAAAGATTGGCCGTGTTCCATGGCGTCTCCGCCATGGCTGGGAGCGGATAACGGTGGCGATAGAGCCGTTAGAGGTGATGGTGTTTTCTGTTGCGTGGTTTTAGACAATGTTTCGCATAATTGTTTCGCATACATCTTGGTCTTCCACTAACAGCACACTAGTGAATACTGGAAATCCTTCAATCTATAGTTTACCTTTTCCAACCACTCTACTCTTTTTTCCATCACCAAATGTAACATAACCACCATCGAAAGGTGTGATATTTGTAGGGAATTCTTGAGTTCCAGTCATATGGCGAGGGCAGCCGCTATCAAAGTACCACAAATCTCTGGAATATGATATAAGTGAAATATGTGCAACAAGGCATGTACCAGATCTTTTGACAACCCATACCTTTCTGACCATTCTGGTTTTTTGGACTTCGTCTATGTTGGAACATACCACAAGTTGACGTCTTGCCATTTGATCTCGGAATAGTTTCTGGCATTTATCCTTGGAGTGACCTTGATATGAACAGTAGCTGCAGATAAGAGGTTTCCTTTGATAGGGCATGCCAAACTTTATCTTTACCTCTCGAATCTTTGTCTTGAGATTCACTGGACTCTTGAGTAACTCGTGTGTCTCAGGCTTGAGTGTGCCTATATTTTTGAGTGGGTTGTAATACCCAATTTCGTGTCGATCTCCAAAGTTCTTTCCCATATCCAGTATATCGTCAAGCTTAGCTTTTCCAGAATTCAGCTTAGAAATTACTGCTTCAGAAGTCTCAACTCTCTTGGTTGCTAATATTAGCTTTTCATTTAATTCTTCATTCTCCTTTCTGAGTTCATCAACTTTTACACACAATTCTCTTTCTATTTCCATCAACTGCACTTTTTCTTCCTTCAACTCTTTGTTTGTGTCAACCACTTGGAGCCACATAGCATACATCTTTTCATAAGTGCTGTAGATTTCTTCATCACTAATAGCAAGTCCACCGTCTTCATCACTGGATGCTTTATACGGGTCTATGTTGGAACATACAGCTTCAACTTTATCCAGTGTGTTGGAACATCCATCCTCCGGTGCATCATAATTTTTTGCTCTGAATGACATAGTTGCTTACAAGTTCCTCTTCGTCTTTCTCTTCTTCTTCATCTTCCCTCCACGAGGTCGCATAAAATTTTCTCTGTTTCTCTCGGGTATTTGCACATTCAACCTAAATATGACCATATCCTTCACATTCCTTGCATTGAATTCGTCCAGGCTGTTTTGGTTACTACTTTGAATTCTGGAGAACTGCTGATTTCCTTGCTCAAATCTTGTTCCACGATTATTACAAGAATCATGTGGCCTTGGTCTATTTCCTCCAAACCTCTTCTGAGATTTCTTGTTTATTACTTTCTTCAGCATTCTTGAGAAATTCTTCGTGATAAGTGCAAGTTTTTAAAATTCATCATCATTGTCAGATTCGTGATTGTCCTTTGATGAAGATGTTCTGAATGCCAACTCCTTTTGGACCCTTTTTGTAGCTGGTTGAAACGTCATCTCATACGTCTGTAATGATCCCATTAGTTCATCTAAGCTTATGGTGGCTACATCTCTTGCTTCTTCTTTTGCCACAACCTTCATTGCAAACCTTTTAGGAAGTGATCTCAAGGTCGTTTTCACCAACTTCGCCTCTTTGTAGACTTTTCCAAGTTGGTATGTCATATTGGAGATGTCCCCGAGTTTTCCATTGAATATAGCAATGGTGTCATCTTCCTCCATCTTGAGTTCCTCAAACTTAGTAGCCAACATATGTAGTTTAGATTCTCGAACTTGACTAGTTCCTTCATGAATAGTTTGTAGAATATCCCATGCTTTCTTGGCTTGATGACATGTAATGATGAGTTTGAACTGGTTTTCATCAACCGCAGTGAAGATTACATTTAATGCCTTTGAATTCGACAGAGATACCTTGAGGTCATCAGGAGTCCAATTAGCTTTGTCTTTGAGTTTCTGCTCCCTTTGACTTGACTCCCTTTCTTTCTCCTTATAGCTTGTATCAACATCTTCAGTAGAGTGATTCCACTCATTCTCAACATAGAACCATGCAAGTTCATCCAGTGAGTTGATGAAAACTCTCATTCATGCCTTCAAATAATTGTAGTTGTTGCCTTCTAGCAGAGGTGACCGAGACACCGAAGCTTCTTCTTTGGTTGCCATGGTCAGGCAGCACTGGATCACACCAAAATTTTTGCACAAAAATGGAAAACCATCATCATCACAAGAGGTTTCTGTTTTGGGGGTAAGGAAATCAAAAAAAATTGGTAAACAGAGCTCAATAGAAGAAAATTTTTAAAGCTGACGATGAGGACGATGGAGATGGAGATGGGAGCTGCAACTTTTTTTTATAAATGCACCCAAGTTCCAACTCATCTCTGTTTTGCCATTAATGCCCCCAACTCCTCTCTTATCATTAATAAATTTATTAATGCCCTATATATAGTCAAATAGTTAAAGGACTCCAACCGTTTTTCTTAATCAAAATCTTTTTAGTGTGCAATACTTAATAGCATTGGAAAAAAGAACCTACTTTATGCTGGGATTCTCCTTTCCCATGAACTACTTGTCACATGTTAAATGATGCATATTTCTACCATATTATGAAATGTGACTTTATAAGCATGCAATTTATTTTAAAACTTTGTACTAATTATTAATTGAATCTGTCTTTTGAAAGATGATCTTTTCATAAATCATGAAAAGATCAATGTTTAAATTGAAAATTAGAAAAAAAAATGAAGATAAAATAATTGAGTTACATTAATCGGGTCATAAATTTTACAACTACTACATTTTGCAAAGTAAAATTTTAATATCACAACTAAAACTTTTCACATTATTATTATTATAATTAAACCTGTCTTTTCATATCTTAAGGTACTATGTAAAAGAAATCCTCCCAACCTCATGGTTGACACAAATGGTTGTCAGGGGGTAGAAGGGTAATTTTGTAGGCTACTGTAGACGCACATGGCTGCCTCACCATGTGCGTCTACAGGTGCTGACAAGTGGCTCCCTAAAATGACTTCATTTTGGGCATTTTAAAAAAATGCCTGCCTAACCATGTGCATCTTCAGGTGCTGTCAAGTGGCTGCCAAGTAATGTTTTTTCTGGCAATTTATAGAACCGGGATGCTAATATGGGAGGGGGAACATGGATTTCTCGAACAAATGTTTTTGCACGAAAACGGAAAACCATCATCATCACAAGAGGTTTCTGTTTTGGGGGTAAGGAAATCAAAAGAAAATCGGTAAACAGAGCTCAATAGAAGAAATTTTTTAAATCTGACGATGAGGACGATGGAGATTGAGAGAGAGATGGAGATGGGAGCTGCAACTTTTTTTATAAATGCGCCCAAGTTCCAACTCATCTCTGTTTTGCCATTAATGCCCCAACTCCTCTCTTCTCATTAATAAGTTTATTAATGCCCTATATATAGTCAAATAGTTAAAGGACTCCAACCATTTTTCTTAATCAAAATCTTTTTAGTGTGCAATACGTAATAGCATTGGAAAAAAGAACCTACTTTATGCTGGGATTCTCCTTTCCCACGAACTACTTGTCACATGTTAAATTATGCATATTTCTACCATATTATGAAATGTGACTTTATAAGCATGCAATTTATTTTAAAACTTAGTACTAATTATTAATTGAATCCGTCTTTTGAAAGATGATTTTTTCATAAATGATGAAAAGATCAATGTTTAAATTGCAAATTAGAAAAAATGAAGATAAAATATTTGAGTTACATTAATCGGGTCATAAACTTTATAACTACTACATGTTGCATAGTAAAATTTTAATATTACAACTAAAATTTTCACATTTTTATTATAATTAAACTTGTGTTTTCATATCTTAGGGTACTATGTAAAAGAAATCCTCCCAACTTCATGGTTAACACAAATGGTCGTCAAGGGGTAGAAGGGTAATTTTGCTGGCAACTGTAGACTTACATGGCTGCCTCACCATGTGCGTCTACAGGTGCATTCAAGTGGCTGCCCAAAATGACGTCGTTTTGGGATTTTTAAAAAAAAATATGCCTGCCTAACCATGTGCATTTTCAGGTGCTATCAAGTGTCTGCCAAGTAATGTTTTTTCCGGCCATTTATAGAACCGGGCTGCTAATTTGGGAGGGGGAACATGGATTTCTCAAACCAAAGTTTTTTACACGAAAATAGAAAACCATCGTTATCACAAGAGGTTTCTGTTTTGGGGGTAAGGAAATCAAAAGAAAATCATTAAACATAGCTCAATAGAAGAAATTTTTAAAAGTTGACGTCGAGGACGATGGAGATGGAGAGGGAAATGGAGATGGGAGCTGCAACGTTTTTCATAAATGCGCCCAAGTTCCAACTCATCTTTGTTTTGCCATTAATGCCACAACTCCTCTCTTCTCATTAATAAATTTATTAATTCCCTATATATAGTCAAATAGTTAAATGACTCCAACCGTTTTTCTTAATCAAAAACTTTTTAGTATGCAATACTTAATAGCATTGGAAAAAAAAACCTACTTTATGCTGGGATTCTCCTTTCCCACAAACTACTTGTCACATGTTAAATGATGCATATTTCTACCCTATTATGAAATGTGACTTTATAAGCAAGCAATTTATTTTAAAACTTTGTACTAATTATTAATTGAATCTGTCTTTTGAAAGATGATCTTTTCATAAATCATGAAATGATCAATGTTTAAATAGCAAATTGGAAAAAACGAAGATAAAATATTTGAGTTACATTAATCGGGTCATAAACTTTACAACTACTACATGTTGCATAGTAAAATTTTAATATTACAACTAAAACTTTTCACATTTTTATTATTATGATTAAACCTATCTTTTCATATCTTAGGGCACTATGTAAAAGAAATCCTCCCAACCTCATGGTTGGAAAAAATGGTAGGCAGGGGGTAGAAGGGTAATTTTGCAGGCTACTTTAGACGCACATAGCTGCCTTACCATGTGCGCCTACAGGAGCTGTCAAATGGCTGCCCAAAATGACGTTGTTTTTGGGTTTTTTTTTAAAAAATGTCTGCCTAACCATGTGCATCTTCAGGTGCTATCAAGTGGCTGCCAGGTAATGTTTTTTCCGGCCATTTATAGAATCGGGATGCTAATATGGGAGAGGGAACATGAATTTCTGAAACCAAAGTTTTTGCACGAAAACAGAAAACCATCATCATCACAAGAGGTTTCTGTTTTGGGGGTAAGGAAATCAAAAGAAAATCGGTAAACAGAGCTTAATAGAAGAATTTTTTTTTAAAGTTGACGATGAGGACGATGGAGATGGAGAGAGAGATGGAGATGGGAGCTGCAGCTTTTTTCATAAATGCGCCCCAGTTCCAACTCATCTTTGTTTTGCCATTAATGCCAAAACTCCTCTTTTCTCATTAATAAATTTATTAATTCCCTATATATAGTCAAATAGTTAAAGGACTCCAACCGTTTTTCTTAATCAAAATCTTTTTAGTATGCAATACTTAATAGCATTGGAAAAAAAAACCTACTTTATGCTGGGATTCTCCTTTCCCACGTACTACTTGTCACATGTTAAATGATGCATATTTCTACCATATTATGAAATGTGACTTTATAAGCATGTAATTTATTTTAAAACTTAGTACTAATTATTAATTGAATTTGTCTTTTGAAAGATGATATTTTCATAAATCATGAAAAGATCAATGTTTAAATTACAAATTAGAAAAAATGAAGATAAAATATTTGAGTTACATTAATCGGGTCATAAACTTTACAACTACAAATATTGCATAGTAAAATTTTAATATTACAACTAAAACTTTTCACATTTTTATTATTATAATTAAACCTGTCTTGTTATATCTTAGGGTACTATGTAAAAGAAATCCTCCGAACCTCATGGTTGACACAAATGGTTGTCAGGGGGTAGAAGGGTAATTTTTTAGGCTACTGTAGTGCACATGGCTGCCTCACCATGTACGTCTACATGTGCTGTCAAGTGGCTGCCCAAAATGACGTCGTTTTGGGCATTTTTTTAAAAAAAATGCCTGCCTAACCATGTGTGTCTTCAGGTGCTGTCAAGTGGCTGCCAAGTAATGTTTTTTCCGGCCATTTATAGAACCAGGATGCTAATATGGGAGGGGGAACATGGATTTCTCAAACCAAAGTTTTAGCACGAAAACAGAAAACCATCATCATCACAAGCGGTTTCTGTTTTGGGGGTAAGAAAATCAAAAGAAATCGGTAAACAAAGCTCAATAGAAGAAAAATTTTAAAGCTGACGATGAAGACAATGGAGATGGAGATGGGAGCTGCAGCTTTTTTTATGAATGCGCCCAAGTTCCAACTCTTCTCTGTTTTGCCATTAATACCACAACTCCTCTCTTATCATTAATAAATTTATTAAGGCCCTATATATAGTCAAATAGTTAAAGGATTCCAACGGTTTTTCTTACTCAAAATCTTTTCACTGTGCAATACTTAATAGCATTGGAAAAAAGAACCTACTTTATGCTGGGATTCTCCTTTCCCATGAACTACTTGTCGCATGTTAAATGATGCATATTTCTACCGTATTATGAAATGTGACTTTATAAGCATGCAATTTATTTTAAAACTTAGTACTTTTTATTAATTGAATCTGTCTTTTAAAAGATGATCTTTTCATGGTATGAAAAGATCAATGTTTAAATTGCAAATTAGAAAAAATGAAGATAAAATATTTGAGTTACATTAATCGGGTTATAAACTTTACAACTATTACATGTTGCATAGTAAAATTTTAATATTACAACTAAAAATTTTCACATTTTTATCATCATAATTAAACCTGTCTTTTCATAAACTTATGAAAGGACGGTTTTTCCCAATATTTAGCCTTATATATTGGATGAAAAAATGTTTTTTATTCAAAATATTTACACTATACAATAATACTTAATCTTACGGTACTATATAAATGAAATTCTCCCAACCCCATGGTTGACACAAATGGTAATCAGGGGTAGAAGGGTAATTTTACAGGCTATTGTACACGCACATGGGTGCCTCACCATGTGCGTCTACAAGTGGTGTCAAGTGGCTGCCCAAAACGACATCGTTTTGGGCATTTAAAAAATAATAATATACCATTGGACGGTTCGAGAGGTGAAGGTTCTAGTGGAGGGTTCAAGAGGTTATGGGTTAGAGTGGAAGGTTCCAGTGGTACTGGTTCGAGAGGTACCTCTCGAGAGGTGAAGGTTCCATTGGAGGTATGAGAGGTGAAGGTTCCAGTGGAGGGTTTGAGAGGTGAGAGTTCGAGTGGTACTGGTTCGAGAGGTATGGATTCAAGAGGTGAAGATTCCATTGGAGGTTCGAGAGGTGAAGGTTCCAGTGGAGGGTTCGAGAGGTTATGGGTTTGAGTGGTACTGGTTGGAGAGGTACCTCTCGAGAGGTGAAGGTTCCATTGGAGGGTTCGAGGGGTTAAGGTTCAAGTGGAGGGTTCGAGAGGTATGGGGTTCGAGTGGAGGGTTCGAGTGGTACTGGTTCAAGAGGTACCTCTCGAGAGGTGAAGGTTCCATTGGAGGGTCGAGAGGTGAAGGTTCCAGTGAAGGGTTCGAGAGGTGAGAGTTCGAGTTGTACTGGTTCGAGAGGTACAGATTCAAGAGGTGAAGGTTCCCTTGGACGTTCGAGAGATGAAGGTTCCAGTGGAGTGCTTGAGAGGTAGTGGGTTCGAGTGGTACTGGTTCGAGAGGTGAAGGTTCCATTGGAGGTTTGTGAGGTGAAGGTTCCAGTTGAGGATTCGAGAGGTAGTGGGTTCGAGTGGCACAGATTTGAGAGGTATGGATTTGAGAGTGAAGGTTGCATTGGAGTTCGAGAGGTGAAGGTTCCAGTGGAGGGGTTTGAGAGGTAGTGGGTTTGAGTGGTACTGGTTCGAGAGGTACCTCTTAAGAGGGGAAGGTTCCATTGGAGGGTCGTGAGGTGAAAGTTCCAGTAGAGGGTTCGAGAGGTGAGAGTTCGAGTGGAGGGTTCAAGTGGTAATGGTTCAAGAGGTACAGATTCGAGAGGTGAAGGTTCCATTGGAGGTTTGAAAGGTGAAGGTTCCAGTGGAGGGTTCGAGAGGTAGTTGGTCCGAGTAGTATGGATTCGAGAGGTGAAGGTTCCATTGGACGGTTCGAGAGGTGGAGGTTTCGAGCGGTAAGAGTTCGAATGGAGGGTTCGAGTGGTATTGGTATGAGAGGTACGAATTCGAGAGGTGAAGGTTCCATTGGACGGATTCGATAGGTAGTGGGTCCGAGAGGTAAGGATCCGAGAGGTATGGATTCGAGAAGTGAAGGTTCTATTGGAGGTTCGAGAGATGAAGTTTCCAGTGGAGGTTCGAGAGGTAGTGGGTTCTAGTGGTACTGGTTCGAGAGTTGAAGGTTCCAGTGGAGGTTCGAGGGGTAGTGTGTTCGAGAGGTAGTGTGTTCGAGTGGTACTAGTTCGAGAGGTACTACTTCGAAGATGAAGATTCTATTAGAGGTTTGAGAGGTGAAGGTTCCAGTGGAGGGTTTGACAGGTAGTGGGTTGAGTGGTACGGATTCGAGAGTTTAAAGTTCCATTGGACGGTTCGAGAGGTGGAGGGTTCGAGTGGTTCTGGTTCAAGCGGTACTGATTGGAGAGGTGAAGGTTCCAGTGGAGGGTTCGACTGGAGGTTCAAGTGGTACTGGTTCGATTAGTACAGATTCAAGAAGTGAAGCTTCCATTGGACGGTTCGAGAGGTAGTGGGTTCGAGAGGTGAAGGTTCCATTGGACGGTTCGAAAGGTGGAGGTTCAAGCGGTGAGAGTTCGAGTGGTACAGGTTTGAGAGGTGAAGGTTCCATTGGATGGTTCGAGAGGTGGAGATTTGAGCGGTGAGAATTCGAATAGAGGGTTCGAGTTGTACTGGTTCAAGAGGTTCGGATTTGAGAGGTGAAGGTTCTATTAGACGGTTTGAGAGGTAGTGGGTTCGAGAAGTACGGATTCAAGGGGTACGGATTCAAGAGGTGAATGTTCTATTGGATGTTCGAGAGGTGAAGGTTCCATTCAAGGTTTGAGAGGTAGTGGGTTCAAGAGGTACTGGTTTGAGAGGTACTGATTCGAGAGGTGAAGGTTCCAGTGGAGGTCCGAGAGGTAGTGTGTTCTAGAGGTGGTGTGTTCGAGTGGTACTGGTTCGAGATGTACAGATTCAAGAGTTGAAAGTTCCATTGGACAGTTCGAGAGGTGAAGGTTCCATTGGACAGTTCGAGAGGTGAAGGTTCAGGTGGAGAGGTTCAAGTGAAGATTCGAAAGGTACTGATTCGAGAGGTGAAGGTTCAGGTGCACTTGAACCCTCTCCACCTGAACCTTCACCTCTTGAATCAGTACTTCTCGAACCCTTAACTGGAATCCCTCCACTTGAACCTCTTCACCTGAAACTTCACCTCTCGAATTAGTACATCTCGAATCAATACCTCTCGAACCCCTCCATTAGAACCCGTCCACTTGAACCTCTACACATGAACCTTCACCTCTCGAATCAATACCTCTCGAATCAATACCTCTCGAATCCCTCCACTAGAACCCCTCCACTTG
The DNA here is from genome assembly GCA_037428765.1 of Rubia yunnanensis. NCBI lineage: Eukaryota > Viridiplantae > Streptophyta > Magnoliopsida > Gentianales > Rubiaceae > Rubia > Rubia yunnanensis. Next base: position 9,987,629 of record CM075071.1, read on the forward strand.
AACCCTCTCCACCTGAACTTTCACCGCTATAATCGGTACCTCTCAAACCCCTTCACTTGAACCTTCCACTTGAAGCCTCTCCACTTGAACCTTCACCTCTCGAATCGGTACCCCTCGAACCCCTCCACTTGAACCCTCTTCACTTGAACCTCTGCACCTGAACCTTCACCTCTCGAATCTCTCATTTGGAACCCCTCCACTTGAACCTTCACCTCTCGAATCGGTACCTCTCGAACCCCTCCACTTGAACCCTCTTCACTTGAACCTCTGCACCTGAACCTTCACCTCTCGAATCCCTCATTTGGAACCACTCCACTCAAACCTTCACCTCCTGAACTTTCACTGCTCAAATCGCTCCACTGGAACCCTTCACTTGAAGCCTCTAAACCTGAACCTTCACCTCTCGAATCGTCTTAGTCAACATGACTTATCCAGAATCAATCAAGATCTAATCAGAAATGTGATTTACTCTAACACCCTCGAACCCCTCCACTTGAACCTCTGCACATGAACCTTCACCTCTCAAATCAGTACCTCTCGAACCCCTCCACTTGAACCTCTGCACCCGAACCTTCACCTCTCAAATCAGTACCTCTCGAAACTAAATCGAGAGGTGAAGGTTTCATTGGATGGTTCGAGAGGTGTAGGTTCCATTAGAGGCTTCGAGAGGTTCGAGTGGCAACATTCCTAAAGTATTTCTATAATTTATTATCAAGCTCACCGTGCATCGCTCGGGGTTACCTAACTAGTATACTAGTAATAGATAAATAAGGCATACAACTTCCTTTTCATACATGAGCATGAATTCCACATGCATATTTGCATTTTTTCGATCAAAATCAATATAATTCAACAAATTTCATTTGTTTCAAAACTATTGGACATATATTGATTTTATCATTGGGAGAATTATATAATAAAAATTGAACAAGCAATTAACATATACAAGAATAATAAACTATCATTAATTATTCAAGCATACAATCAAAAAGCATAAATTACAAATAATCTAAGCATACATCACGTTTAAAGTAATCCTAAAGTGATGGAGTCACGAGTAAACCCAACGCTCTTGAAATGAATGAGTTACGTCATGGAGATCATTCCCTAGGGTAAAACCATCGCAGGTAACAACTAACATGTAAGAGTTACCTGAGATTCACGCAAGGCCCGAAGGACTATCACCGACAGAGCAACAGATGGAAACTTCAAGAAAGACGCAAAGAAGACTCAAGTTTAGAATATGGAGTGACTTGAGAAATTGAGTGAGTTTCCTGACTGACTTAGAGGCTCTATTTATACTGCTCTAAGAGACCCTAATCATGGAAATGTAGTATTCTAATTTTCTGTGATTAGAAAAAAATATTCTCCAATCACCAACTCATCAAATCCGAGGACCTTCCAAGAATACTCGAATTAAATCTACTGGAAATGAAGAAATATTTCCGCAATATTCTTCAGCGTATTAAACATGGTAAACTGCATATTTATTTAAGACAAAATATTTCCCAAAATATGGAAATTTTTTCGTTCTTATCTCTTAAGAATTACACCAATGTAATTCCATATACACTACGCGGTTGTGCTTTCTAGAGACTTCCACGTGATCCATATGCATTTTAGACAGTCCAGAGAAAATTAATCAGGGCCAATTTCCCCCAATTTTTCTCTTTCAAATGTGACATTTTGAGCATCCATATCTCATTCACCCTTGATCTGTTTTGAGAGTTTAAATAGTCAATTTTATAGTACTCGCGGAGGAGAACCCAAAAATGACATCCAATTACCCCAAATCCATTTGGGTTCCACTCAAAATGACACCCAAAAGTTGACATAATTCAACCTTTTAACCATCATTTTCCAACATTTTGAAGCGAAGTTGTTTCAGATCCAAAAGACCGCAGGGTGGCGACAGTGGGCGTGGTAACATAGCAAAGGGTGGAGACAGGTGGAGAAGGATGGTGGAGATGTGGTAGCTTGTGCACGGCTTATTTATTTGAAGCGGAGATTGGGTTGTAATTTAGAAAGGTGAAGTTGGGATTTAGAACAGGGCGGAGCAGATGAGATATTTTGGGATTTAGAAATAATGGAGTGAGAGAGAGAAGTAAGGGACAAGTGAGGTTAGGGGGTAGAATTTCAATATTTAAAGGGTAGTATATCTTAAGGCATATAAATTTTTTCTTAAAATGGAAAGTGTACAGATTTGTCTGAGACAGACAAAAAAGGAAAGTGTACAGATTCCCCTGTGACAAAGGGAGTATTATTATTTCAAAGCAAAAATTAGGTATTTTTAAAGGTATAAGTGGGGTGAGTACTATGGGTTTGAAGCGGGTAGGAAGACCCAAGTGGGTGATGGGCGGGTATGGATTTTATATAGAGAAACATGTTTTTATAACCCTACCCACTTCACATAAGTGCCAATATAACATTTGATTGTTGAAAGTACAAATATAACCCTAGATAGTTTATGTAAGGGCAATTTTATCCATTTCGGCAGTTTAAGGCTGGATTTGACCAAAAAGATGATTTTACCCCTCCAAAGTTTTTTTAAAAATAACGAAAAATAATGAAAATTGCATTTTTACCCTCCAAAACCCTTATCTTCTTCTTCTTTTCTTTCTTCTCTGCCATTCTTTTTCTCTTTATTTGTTCTTTTATGTTTTCCTTCTCCACTCCGCCATTCTTTCTCTCATTCTTTGTTATTTTATGTTTTCCTTGTCCACCAGGGTTCACATCACTAGGGTGGTTGTGGCACTAGGATTCGCGAGCACTAGGAACGTGGTGGTGCTAGGGTTCGCACCGATGTTTCTCTTTCTCCTTCTCTATGGCGGGGTTGGGCGTTGGGATTGGAAGGTGGTAGTGGTGGGGATGAAGGGGGTGACAGGGATGATTAAGGGCGGGGCTGGCTAGAGGGGGTGGTGGCGCTAGGGTTCTCAAAGGGTGGCATCGAGAAATGTCAGGGGATGGCAGTTGAGACAAAAGGTGGTGGTGGTGGAAGGGCTCAAAAGGGGGGGTGGTGGTGGTGCTAGGGTTCGCGGAGGGGACTGGAAGGGGTGGTAGTGGCGGGGATGACGGAAGGGGCAGAGATGGCTGTCGGGGTGGAAGGTAGTGGTGGAAGGGCTTCAAGGGGGGTGGTGGTGGCACTAAGCTCGCACCGAGGGTTGGAAGGGGTGGTGGTGGATGGATGTCCAGATGGGGCGGGGCTGGAAGGTGGTGGCGGCGTGCCTGAGGTCTCGATGGGGCTGGATTGAAGGCGGTGAATAGCATGATGGTCTCCACCGTGATCGGCGCCGTGGAGAGCTGGAAGACAGAAGCGACAGCAGTGGCGGAGCATCTTTCCGGTAGAGACGAAGTAGAATGTGTCGGAAAAAATGGTTTCGGAAACAATGGCAGCGGGGCCAAAGCTGATCTTGCTGAGGTGGAAGGTAGAGGCGAGGGAGGAAGGTGGTGGTGGTGGTGGCCTGATGACAAATTTTTCCACACGCTTTTAGGTTTTTGGCCAAAGGGTATTTTAGTCATTTTAAGTGATCAACACCAGTCAATGCCGAAAATAGTATCTTAGGGTTATATTGGCACTTTCATCAACTAGTTAGGATTTTTTTTGCACTTAAAAATATCTGAGGGTTATATTGGAACTTACTCAAGTTGGTAGGGTTATATTGACACTTCATACCCATGCCTAAAACCCGATGGGCGGGGTGACTTTTAATTTTGTACCCGCCATGAGTGATGGGGCGGGTGTGGGTATGAAATTTTTTGGTAGGCATAGGTATGGAGGGACCATAATTTTCACCCTTCACTCTCCTTTGCCATCTCTAGATATAATTAACGCCAAACTTACTAGAGGCAACCAACTCTCGGATAAAGTGAAAGCCGATATCAATATGCTTGATCTACTTTTGAGCAGCTAAATTATGTGCCAAAAAATTTCACTATTGTTGTCAGAAAGCAAAGGAGGAGAGCCGAGAAGAAGAAGGTGAAGACTATGAAGCATATGAGACAGCCAAACCACCTCTTAATAGTGTTGGTCAAAACACGATACTCATATTCATAATTGACATGGAAAGTTGTCGACTACTCTTTGCCAAGAAACACAGTATACATATAAGTCGATCGACAATTCTTGAGATAGTGAGCCCGGGCGACATCCCAAAACCTTAGAAGAGAATGCAGAGCATAAGGCAAGACTGGAGTGAATTGTGCCCCAAGCATAGCAAAGAATACGAGTCATCGCATCAAAACGATCATCTCTAGGACTATGAACTTACTTACTACCAGAATTAACTTCAAAGCTTGATCAGGACAAGTAACGGTGAGGTACCAATCAAGGAGCACTACAAAGTAGGATTCACAAAATGGCTAAATGTGCTACTGTGAAGCTAAGAGTTTGGAAGAAATGGTGAAGTGGCTTTAGAAATGTCTGTCATATATCACAAGCATACTTCGTCTGTCCCAAATAAAGGCTCAAAAAAAGTAGAAGAAGCCTCTAAACCAAGAAAGTAGTACAAGGAACACAAGTCCTTGATTGAAAACTCCTGATCAGTACAAGCGGTGAATTGAAGAATAACATTTGAATCATTACTAGTGAGAATGATATCATCATCTGATACGTATTGAACCATGATTGTAATAGTTGAACCTTGATTCGAGGTGCCTCTCCTACAAAGGGCATCGGGGGAAGAAACTCTAATGGTAAAGTACTACAAGAAAATTGGTCTTTTACTTCACCCTTTTACCTCAATTTTTTGAAGAAATGCTGAAAATCAAGATAAGAATTTCTTTTACCCCCATTAAGAAAACACAGTAGAAAATATTTATGTAAAACACTACAAGAAACTCCTTGATTTTTTGAAGAAATGCTTACAACCAAGGTATACAAATAGAGGTGTCAATTCGGGTTATCGTGTCAGTATTGTATTGGGTTGGAAACATGTCATGTTGAAACATGTCGGGTTGAAACGTGTTGATTTCATTTGTTGTGTTAGATTGGGTTGGTTTGGGTTACTGTCGTGTCGGGTTGAAAACGTGTCAATTTTTTTGTCGGGTGGGGCCATGTTAGGTCAAGTTAATATCAGGTTGAGTTACTTTCGTGTAAATTTTATACTCGGGTTAGGTCAGGTTGGGTCAGAATATTGTTGGGTTGGATCGGATTGGGCTATTGTCGTGTCATTTTTTGTACTGAAGTTTTGTTCGGGTCTACTAAATGTTTCATATTGGATTCAGATATATTTTGGGTTGGTTCATTTTAGATCGGGTTATTATGCTACCCGATTAAATTTGGGTTGGTTTAGCTTATATTTCAATAATATTATTGTTACAACTGCACTATTATCGTGTTTTGTTTCGTTGTAACTTGTAACTTGCAAAATGTAAAAAACTTGACTCGTAACTCCAAATTAAAATCCGATCGAAAGTGATGCTACCCTATACACCCCCATTGTATTTTCCAAGTACATAACAAAATATTTATCAACAATCGAGTATAAAAATATAACCGTAATCATTTTCGATTTCCCTTTCTTACTTCTAAGTAATCAACTTTAAATTACTCTTAAACATGTATTAGCGCTTTCCAATATTTCACCAAAAAATTAATTAATTTAAGGGAAAGTCTCAGGAAAGGCGGCCTTTCCATAAGCTTATGGACAGTCCTCAAGGGCATTTGCCTTAAATATTGCAATTTTTTATAAAATTTAAATATTGCATTTTATAAGTTAAAACAAGTAATAATATGTATTTGAAGGTGAAAATATAAAAATATACGATGTAAAAAATTATTTTCAAAAATTTTAAATTTTGTATGTAATTTAAGAAATACAGTATATAGGGTAAGTCTGTCTATAAGCTTATGGACAGGCCGCCTGTCAGGAGACTCACTCTTAATTTAATATTTCTATATTTAGGCAAGAATAACAAAAATAATGGAGTGACGGATAATGGGGTAACCAATTTTGGGCCATAATGTAATTTTTCAAGACTATGTAGAAGTATTCAGTGTTAACTTTCAAGACCCTTATGTTCACCCATACATGCCCAAATCGCAAAGTCGCAATAGTACATTGTTGAATTGCATTTTGGTATAACCAATTTCGTGATTCGATAATTCCAACTTTCTTGGAGGGACCTAAGTGCAAAAGGCAAAAACTTTACTCGTAACTCCAAATTGAAATCCGCTCGAACGTGATGATACTCTATACAGCCCATTGTATTTTTCAAGTCCGTGACGGAATATTTATCAACAATTGGGCACAAGAACATATATGTAATCCTTTTTTATTTCTCTTTTCTTACTTCTAAGTAATCAACTTTAAGTTACTCTAGAACGTGTACTGTGCTTTCCAATATTTCACCAAAAAAAATATTTGTTTTATATTTTTATTTATGCAAGAATAACAAAATTTGTGTAATTTGGAGAGAAAGGTAATGTCTTAACATTTTTTTAGGCCATTGTGTAATTTTCCTTAAATATGTTAGAGGCACTTTTGTGCCTACTATCTTAGTTGAATAACAATGTTGAGCATTCATTGAATTCAATTCACTTTTTAAAATACTTTAGTGCATTTTTGTATTGTAATAAATATTCTGATTCTATTTTTTTAAAATAAAAACTAGTGGACCACCGTGCGTTGCACGGTATTATTAATTAAAAAATTAGGATTACTTTTATATATTTTTGTGTCTTACATTTAAGAGTCCGTCTCTTGAAAGACGATATTTCCATAAACCATAAAAAAAAACCAAGGTTTAGAGTGTAAATTAGAAAAAAAATGAAGATAAACTTTTGGGGTTACATGAATCAGGTTATAAATTTTATAACTACTACATGTTGCATGGTAAATTTTTAATATTGCCACTAAGACATTTTACCTTTTTTATTTTAATTAAATCTCATCTTTCCTTAAGCCTATAGAAAGACGGTCTTTCCCAAGACTTTGCCTACATTTAAATTGAAAATAAAGAATTTTATTTACAATTTTGAAGTTTAGTTATCTAAGGAAAACTATATCAGTAATGAAATTAAATATCAAATATTCTTATTAGCTCAACTAATTATAAAATACCTTCGTCGAACAGTTACTCGGTCTATAACAAGAATTAGTGATAATTTATAAATATCATTTTCACAATACTATTCAAACTTATTTTTGAAATTAATATTTAGTCGATTCTCTATAATTACTAATTCAAAATCATAATTTTAATGAGACATCTCTCTTTATATGACTATTATTCATTAGATTTATGAATTTAGTCGTGTGCATTTTTAACTTAATCTTGTGTATTCACATTTTTTATGAGTTGACTTTACATACTAGTAATCATATCCGTAAACTCATAATATATTTTTTAAAAAAACCCACTTTATTCTAATAAGTATGTCTAAAGAATTTGTTAGTTTGACACATAACCAAGCTGACTTGGTTCCATATTAAATGTTAATTGACTTTTATAACTACATCTGTTTTGGGTTGATTACACGTAGGGTATATAGTTAATTTATCAGGTTGAATTAGGTTCAGGTTAAATTGGGTTCGGATTGAATCAGGTTCGAGTTGATCTCGGTTTCGTATTCAGGTCGGGTTCGGATCTAGATTATCGGGTCATATTCGAGTTTTGGGTTGAATTCGATCGTGTCAAATTTGGACATAGGTTAATATTTCTCGGGTCAAAATCGAATTTTAGGTTGAGTGCGATCGTGTCAGGTAGGGTTTGGATTAATATTTCTCGAATCATATCAGATTTCGGATTAATTCGATTGTGTTGATCCAGGTCGGATTCTTGATTCGGATCAGAGATTGACATACATATACAAGTCACATTTTGGAGAGAGAAAACGAATGGACGTGTTGTTGAGCGGGAAACCCCAGAGTAAAAAGGGTAATAAGAAATTACGGGCGTAACCGTTTTCCTTTTTTAAAAACTTTATCCACTTTTAAATCATGGACAAATCAATCATTTTCACCGGCATTGAACAACTTTTCATACGAGATCAAGGTCATTTCAGTATTTAAAAAACATGGGGTTGTTTATGCACATTTATGGAACTCAGAATTTCTAAAGATGATAGTATAAAAGAGTAAACGTATTTTGCACTTTTAAAGAAACTTAGTTTCATTTTAACCTTTTTTTTCTTATTCAAATAAATATTACTAATATAAAGATTAATATAAAGATGACAGCATAAGAGAGTAATCCAACTCTGATTTATAACTAATAACGACTTTTTTTGAGAAAGTCTTCGTGTCCATAAACTTATGAACAATCCATTATACTTTTTACCGTAAATGTTGTGATTGTTTTATACAATTTAAATATTATATTTTAAAAATTAAAACAAGTAATAATATGTATTTGAATGAGAAAATATAAAAATATATAATATAAAAAATATTTTTAAAATTTTACATTTAGTACTCCCTCTGTTTTTCTGTTTATGAAATCATATGTTTAAATGTTTGAATTTAGGTGAAGAAAATGAGTAGATGAAATTGAATGTAGAAAGTAAGGTCATGGGCAGTGGTAGAGACCACTACCGATCTCTTACCAATTAAATATATTATTTTTCTCCCTCTCTCTCTTCCACCTCAGCTTAAGAGACAACCCATTTTTTTCTCCACAATGGTTAAGAGATCACTGTACACTATTCATGGAACCCACTTGATTTTTTCTATCATACTCATTAATTTGACCATTACATATTATTTTAAATAAATTTGTCCACAAAAAATAAGTTGAATGCAAAATTTAATATAATGTTTAAATATTTAAATTTAAATTCGTTTTTTAAAAATATGTTAAATAATTTGTTTTTCTCGTTCTTGTCAATACGATGCTTCAGTGTAAAAAATAAAATGAATTTCAATTTTTTTGAAGAAACTATTAAAACGAAATTAAATAAATAAATACTATGAGAATTCATTTTTTCTATAAAATAATATGGAAAACATAAAAAGTGTGTGAAACCAATTATAACAACTATAAAAATTACTTTAAATACTAAATAAAATATTGATCTACTCCAACCCAATATTACAATTTAAAAATGAAAATATTGGTCTAATCCGACCAATTATTAAAAATAGGAAAAAAATAAATATTGATCTAGTCTGACCAAAAAAACATTGATGACGAAACTATATCGTCATCTTAATCTTGACCACCCAAATGCTGGTAAAGATGTTTCGTAAGGTCGTTTTTCAACTGGTCATGTTTAGCTCTATTGCGCACATCCCTCCAATTTTGCCTGAAAGTCGGAAGATCAGCATGCCGCTCGGCGTTATAATGCCACGGAGAGTCGTTGATTTGGTCATAATCACTTGGTTGAACTTGCAACCCATATGTGTCTCTTTCATCTTCGACTATCATGTTGTGCAGTATGATACAAGCTATCATAATATTGCCCAATGTTTCGACATTCCAGTATCGGGCTGGGTTGCGAATCACGGAAAACCTAGCTTGTAAAATACCGAAAGCACGTTAGACGTCTTTTCGGTAACTTTCTTGAAAGAGTTGTTTCTTGGGGTCATTTGAGCCGTATATGCTGGCATGAAGGTCGCCCACTTAGATAGATTCCATCTGTAAGATAGAACCCTTGATCGTAGCTGCGACCATTGACTTCGTAAGGAAAACGTGGAGCTCTCCCCTCACATACGTCATCAAACAATGGTGACTTGTCTAGGACGTTGATATCATTATTTGACCCTACTATACCAAAAAATGCATGCCATATCCATGTATCGTAGGAGGCGACTTCTTCCAAAATAATTGAGGCGCGTCCACTCCTACCCTGAAATTGCCCCTTCCAACCCACAGGACAATTTTTCCATTCCCAATGCATACAATCAATACTACCAAGCATACCTGGAAATCCACGTCCACGAGATACGTGCATCAGGCGAGCAATATCCTCCTGATTTGTTGGTCTGAGGTATGTTGAACGGTATACGAAAATAATTGTATTCACAAAATGAGACACCGTTTCTCTAACCGTCGTTTTGCCCATCTGTAAGCATTCATCCAGTTGGTCGTATCCACAACCATATGCCAAATGACGCATTGCCATCGTGCACTTATGAAGTGGCGAAAATCCTTGATTACCAATTGCATCAGGCCTTTGTCTGAAATAAGGATCGTGGTTGGTGACATCTTCCAGTATACGTTCGTATTATTGTTTAGCCATTTCTGGCAAATTCAAGAACAAGTTCATTGTCTCAGGATCGGTATCAGGTAGGAAACCGGGAATATCATAGGTTGATGGGTTTGATGATTCTCCAAAGTGAAGCTCATCATCGTTGTTAGGGGAATTAGAAGAAGACATGGTTGTGATGGAGAAAGGAATTGGTAGAAGAATTGAATTTCGGGGTTGGAATGAAAGGTAAACAAATGACCCATTTATATAGATGACAGCTCCACTATTTTGGTCTTGTGGCTTTGAAATGATGAATTGAACCCATGTGAATGGATGGGATGTGTCCATGACAACTCCACTATTTTGGTCTTGTGGCTTTGAAATGATGAATTGAACCCGTGAATTGAACCAATTAAAATGAAATGATGAAAACCAATTACAATGAAAAACCAATGACAAATGTATGGTCTAGTCTGACCAATTATTACCAACAACCTATTACAATTAATTTCCACCGTAGACTACCCCAATTAATTTATCTCGCAGTGCTTCCTCTGCTGCGGACAACTCTCTCTTTTGAATCAAACTATTAAGGAGTTTAGTGTTAGCTATCAGTTTATCCCGCTCTGATTGTTTTTCAATGAACTCCCGTTGTGCTATGTTGTACTCCATTTTAGCTCTTTCACTCTCCGCAAGCATTTCAACCTTTTTTGTAGCTGCTTCAATTGCGGCCGCACACTGCATTCTAGCGGATTCTTTTGATTGTTCATCATTTGTTGTTCTTGCCCTGGCCTTTCCTTTCCCCCTTACCTTGCATTTAGCGGCTTTAACGCCAATAGATCTGGATGGATATTGCATAGCTTGAGGATCATCGCCACTACGGGGTGTTGATGGCACCCGTGGTGAATATTCTTCTCTATCAGTATCCTTTGGGCCATATTGTGCTATGAATTTAGGGTTCCTTCTGCAATCATCATAACAATGGAAGAATAAAAATTGTTGTCCATCATTTTCATCTGCAAACAAGTTCAGGGTCCATGACTTTATATCTCCTTGGCTAGAGCCACTCCCGCCCCGACTGAAGTGACGCGCGGCTTTACTTTCACACCCCACATATTTGCCAATATCGTGAGCCATTTTTGACCACCGACACTTGCACGACTTCATTGACTGGTTGGAATTTGCATACTGATTCACATCGCGCATAATTTTAGACCAAAACACACCAGCATTTTGACCTGTACCCACCACACAGTCGGTGGAATGCTCGAACCATGCGCCACATAGGATTTTATCATCCTCTACACTCCATTTGTCCCGGCTACCTTTCTTCTTCGTAACCTTACTCCCAGACACTATTGCAACTCCATCAATTTCTTCACCTACATCATTTCCTAAATGAATAAATCATTTTTTCAAAGCAAAACAAATCTCAAACATATACTAACTTTCAAATTATGTTTATGAAATTTTAAAATACACGAACATATTAGATGATGTACTTGATTGTTCAAATGATATACTAGATTGCATATTAAAATGCATATACTAAATGCATATACTAGCTACATATATTTTGCATGTTCAAATATACTTATTTTAAAATATAACGAAGGGAAATGAAGGCAACATAAATGAATTATAAATTAGAATCTTCATAATTGAAATAAAACACATTAAAATAGGGCGTACCGTCTGTAACATCGTGACTTCCATATTGTCGCCCATCTTCACCACCAAAATTTTGACCCGGTGAACCGCGACTTCCTTGGGGTGAAAATGCTCCCGATTCGTTTATAGCATCAAGATGTGGAGCATGAAAGCTTTGACCATATAAATTATGGTACGAATTTTGCGATTGGGTGTTCGCATTTTGGGAGTGGTTCGGGTAAGGAGGGTTCATGTGTGCATTTCGGGAAGAGTGGCATTGATTTTGAAAATTCATGTATGAATGTTGAGAATTGAAATAAAAGTGGGGAGGGATGTTCGGAGAATTTTCACTAATTTCCGAATTTGGAAATGGACGATAATTCGGATTTTGCGAAAAATTCTCCATATTGAAAGAATTTGGAATTACCCGATCTTTGCCTTTCGACGTTCTTCGTGGATCCATCACAATAAATGAATTACAATATAGAAGACGAATTTGTGAGGTAAGAGAATTTGAATTGGAAGTAGTGTGGTGAAATGAGTTGAAATGCTCCATATTTATAGGCAAAAAGAGTAGGAGAATGGAATATAAAAATTAAAATAGAAATTATAAAAAAATAAAAAAAATTCGTCGGGGACACATGTCGCCACCCGAATGGGACACGTGTCCCATTCAGAAAAATAGCCTTTTTCCAGCCGTTGGGGGGACACGTGTCGACTCCTTATTGGACCACGTGTCCCTCAGAGTTCAATTTCAGATTCCTCCAAAAAATTACCGTTGCGGACACGTGGCCCAATCCATGGGTGACACGTGTCCGCAACAAAAATTCAAAAAAAATAATAAGTGCGGTTGAGTGGGACACGTGGCCATCTCAGAGGGCAACACGTGTCCCACTCATTTAAAAAATCAAACGCGCACAAAGGCTGGGAGAGAGCCATGTGCTTGTGTCAGACCAATGGTCTCTTAACCGGGCTCTTACCAGGAGCCTGGTGAGTGGTCTCTTAACAAGAGACCACTCAAGAGACCACCACTATGGTGGTTTTCGGTCTCTTGAGCTGTCTTTTAATTTTAAGAGACCACCACTACCCATGCCCTAAAAAGAGTTGATGAAATTGAATGAATCTAACCAAAAATGGAAAGTGTCAAATAAAAGAAAATATCAATTTATAATAATTGTTTCATAAATATCAAAACGAGGGGTGGGGGAGTATGCAATTTAACAAATACAGTTTATAAAATAAAAAATAAGCAATTTATCCATAAATTTATGGACGGACTGCCTGTCATGAGATTGACACTTGCTCTATTTTATGATATTGGGATTTGTTTTGTACACTTCAGTTATCTCATTCGGAAATGCTTTTGGTGAATTTTCATCATTTTAATTAATGAAGTTATGTTTAAGAGTTCGTATCCTGAAATTTCATAAGGCATGCAAATATCTGGATTTAAATTGTAAATTAGAAGAAATGAAGATAAAATTTTTGGATTGTATTAATCGGGTCATAAACTTTATAACCACTACACGTTGCATAATAAACTTTTAATATTATAACTAAAATCTTTTACGTTTTATTAGTCTAATTAAAACACATATTTCCATAAACCTATGGAAAGACGAGTTTTCCCAAATTTTGCCTATGTTTGGACATTGATAAACTATTGAATTTTTTTGGAGTGTAAATTCTTTTGATGTCATGTTTTAACTTACTAAGACTCTGTTTGGCAGAACTTATAAGATGTTGTGCTAATAAGCAAAACACTTTTTAGTGTTTAGTGTTTGGTAAAATGATAAAAGTAGCTTATTTTGAAAGCATAAACTATTTTTGTGAGAAAAATAAAAATTGGTCTCCTCTTCCTTTCAAAATAAAGCAAAGTTCTGCCAAACAGAGCCTAAGTATTTTCATGATCATTTTTAGATGAGCCCGTCTCTTAAAAGACGGTATTTTCATAAGTCATAAAAAGACCAAGGTTTAAAGTGCAAATTTTTAAAATAAAGATAAAATTTTTGAACTGCATAAATTGAATTACAACCTTTAAAACTATTACACATTTCATAGTAAATTTTTATTACTGCAACTAAGACTTTATACCATTTATTATTTAAATTATACTCCGTCTTTCCATAAGCCTTAAAGGCGATCTTTCCCAATACTTTATCTTTTTAGATTGGGTTAAATGAATAATAAGTCAAATAGGTAATTGAAAAACATGAGTTGGGTGCATTGAATTTGTAGGTTTACCATACCCACGAAGCCAACCATCCTAACTTGTAATTTTCAATACTCATTTGACCTATTACCCATTTAACTCATTATCCATTTTATCTGTACCCACCCAAATTAAAAAATATATAACCCACAAGTTGTGGATCTATTTTGCCAACCCGTAATCGGTGGGAAATTGGCTCATCTAGTTGCAAGGTAAAGATCAAACTAGATGGTAGTAACGAATCCCAACTAGAAAAGGGCTTCACAATCGCTCCATAAAACGAATTCAGGGAGTATTAGTTTTTCCACCTTAATGGCAACAAAAGCTGTATTAAACTATAACAAGGATGCATGATACACACAGAACATAGACTCAACACGAAACTTGTTTTGAGCTGATTAACATGCCGCTGATCAAAAACCTCTAATAATACTCGCGCAAAAACCAATCACAAGTCTTCCTAGATCACAGGAGAAAGGACTCGAAGTTTTAACTGACCATGACAAACTTTCTTGCTTGACCAATAAATCCACACCAGTTCCACCCATAAATTACAATCCACTGACCTCAGGAGACGTACAAGATTACACTGAGGTGAAAAATTAACCCCAGTACCTTAGAAGCAGAGGTGATGCCAATAATCAAATCTCTCAAGTTCAAGATGTAGGCTCTTTCTTTTCAGTCTCAGCTTTCTTCTCTCTGCCATCATCAGCAGCAGTAGGTTCAGCAGCAGGTTCAGGAGCAGGTGCAGAAGCTGCAGCAGAAGTATCAGAAGCAGCAGGTGCAGAAGCTGCAGCAGAAGTATCAGAAGCAGCAGGTGCAGTCTCTTCAACAACACTCAAGTTCTCAAGCAGCTCAGCAGCCTCCGAAGCTTCTTTGTTTTCCTCTGCTTTGTTTTGAGATTCAGCAATTTCTTGAACCTTCTCCATGAAGCTTCTGCAATCTAAACACAATACACAAGTACATATTAGCCTTAAACGCCAAAACGAAAATCTCAAATAACAGAAAAACCAAAATACTTCTACATACAAGAATACAAATGCATTATATGTGTAAGCAATTAATTTAGTTACTACTATTATTAAGATCATCATCATTTACATGTCTAAGCAGCTAAGAACACAATTAGGGAATCAACCTCCTTAAGAATACAGGTAAACAATCACCTCTAGTTGAAACAAAATACATATCAAAATTCAAAATACAAATTGGGGTCAACTATACTTCTTTCGTCCCTTCAGTAACAACTAATGTCATATTCCGTGTTCACTGAAGTTGGTGGCTTGTTACTTACAGCAGTAATACTATCAAGAAAAGAACGCAAAAAAAAAAAAGTGAGAAACTGTCTATCACTGTATGACAGATACTGTGGATTTTACTAGGAGTTACAGCCTAAAAGCAGAAACTAGTTTCTGCATTAGATAGCCATTCACTACTAGTACATAGAAATTCAACGGACAACCACAATAGAAACCATGATGTGCAAAAAAAATGAAGCAAAAACTAAAAACACCATTCCTACAGGTTGACAGTAATCTAGCGCTAAGCCTGTCAGTAATCAGTATTATTTGATATTAATAAACAATACTGCTAACTATAGGCTTGATTATCAACAAGAGAACCCAATTTGCCAACAAGCCAATTGCCAAAAAAACAAAAAAAAAACACTACAATTCGAACTCATCACACAAGCAGGTAATACAGTTCAACCAATTTGCACATAGTAAACAATGCTTACTCTCAACAGAAGCGAATCTCATGCAGAACATCTCATCCTTAAGCTCGCCATCGGAGAAATCAGGGGCGTGCCACACGCAAGACTTCTCATTCCCTGAGTGCTCCTGGACAGTCATAGTCGGAAGCACTGCAAAATAGAACTAGTTCCAATCAGATCACGAATATCAAAACATTAAAAGGTTAAAAAAACACAGCCACCAGTAAAAGTGAAGCCCAAACAGACCAAGATGATTGGCGCAGATCTTGAGAGTCTTGGCCTGGCGCATAACTAGGCGAACTTTTCCAGTGACTTTATGCTTCAAAAGCTTCACAGTCCCGGCGCCTCTCTCCTTCCACTGGTTCCCGTCCTTGTCGAATCGATAAAGCTTCGCTTTCCTGAAATCCCAAATTCAATCAATTCGAAAGGCAAATCGATAAACCCTAGAAATCAGAGCAGATCGAGAGAGAGTACATACAGATCGAGAAGCGGTTCCTCATCTTCCTCGCCGGTGGTGACGGCAACCTCCTCGAGCCGGACAATAGGGGCGACTTGAGCTCCGGTGTCCTCGTCCTCGGCAGCGGCGACCTCTTCTTCTTCTATTTTGTGCTCGGGCTCGTTGCTGCTGGCCATTGTCGTAGAGTTGAAATTTGGTGGTGGATGAAAGCGTAGGGTGGAAGCTTTATACTGTGAGAGAAGGCAGGCAGCTCAATTCCGCTGGCAGGGTTTTGCTGAGAAAAAATGCTTTATTTCCTACAAGAAAACACATGTTAATTAGTCCATTTCACCTCTGTTTTTTGCCTTAGCATGTAAAAGGAGTTTTTTTACCTTGATTTTTTTAAAAATAAATAATATATTTTTTATCTCGATTAATAAATAACTAAAGTAAATAATATATTTTTTATCTCAGTTATTTTTTAACTGAAGTAAAATATTAAAGAACCGAAGTAATAATTCTACAGAATAACATGTGACGTCACATATGTTATTTAAAAAGGCCTGTCAAAGTCGTATATAAGTCGTCAAAGTCGCATATAAGTCGTTTTCAGCGACATGTAATGTGAAGGGCGACCGACATTGCACTTATGTAAATGATAGATCTTCTAGAGGTTAAATTTGGAAGAAGTTGACTTTGAAAAAAGAGAAAATATTATTTAAATATTTGAAAAGGTGAGTTTTGTTATGCTACGGTTGAAAAAGGTGGAATAAGAGGGAAAATCACAACAACCAACAAGTAAAGAATTTGACAGTGGTAGAGAAGAAGGAAAAAAGAAAGCCAAGGTCATAAGTTTTTCCTCGTTTTGGCGTCACTCTCTCCTCCCAATGTCTCATCATCCACATACCACTCCACTCAACTCATACCAAACCGCTTCCTTCACACAGTCACACAGTAAGGTTAGAGTTGTTTTCGTTTTGTTTTACCTCGGTTAACTTTTATAGGTTAGAGTTGTTTGAAAGTGATTGACTTCTGTCTACAAAAATATCCGTTCAATGGTTTTTGAAACGATTGTAGAAATTGTTGTTGAATGGTATGGTTGAAAATGGTTTTTAAACGAGTAAAGTGCTCATATAACCCTACGTTTTGGTGGTTTATGTTAATATGATCATGTGAAGTTGGAAAGTGCTATTGTAACCCTGTGTATTGCTCGAATGTGCTAATATGACCCTGGAGGCCTGAATTTGACCGAAAATACATGAAATGACTATTATACCCTTGTTTAAAAAAAATAATAATTCAAAACAAGTGAAAGGAGAATTATGCCCTCATTTAATGTATTTCCTTATTATTTGTCGTGTCAGATCTAGCGAGCAAACTGGACACTATTCCAGCAAACTGGTTTTTGGTTGCCAAAGAGGGTTTCTTTCCTCCGCTCCGCCGCCACCACCTCCGCTCCACCTCTGCCACCTTCGCTCCACCTAACTTCACACAACTCTGCTCCACCTAACTATTGTTCCGCCTAACCTCCGCTCCACCTAACCTCTACTCCGCTCCACCTAGCAATTCGACGAAGACGGTGGCCAAGGCACAGCGGAGATCCCGATTCTAAGCCTCCACAGCGGAGATGGCAGCAGTAAGCTCGATTTCGAGGCAAGCTCAATTCCGCTCGATTCCATTTCAGTTTAGTCGGGAAGTTTGATTTCATTTCAGTTTAGGTTTTTGGGTTTTTGTTTGAGTTGGCCCAATTTAGCGGAGGATAGAGTGAGAGGTGGTGGTGGTGATTGGGTCGAGTGGTGGTGGTGGTTGGGACGAGTAGTGGCGGTGGGGAAGCTGTGACGACGGAGGTAGTTTGAGAGGTGGCATTCGAGAGTTGCGTTCGAGAGGTGGCGTTCGAGAGGTGGCGTTCGAGAGGTGGCGTTCGAGAGGTGGCATTCGAGCAACAGTAGCTAGTTCGAGTGGTGGCGGTGGCGAAACTGCGACGACGGAGGTGGTTTGAGAGGTGGCATTCGAGAGTTGCATTCGAGAGAGGGCATTCAAGTAGTAGTAGCTAGTTCGAGAGGTGGCGTTCTAGCAACAATAGCTAGTTCGAGAGGTGGCGTTCTAGCAGTAGTAGCTAGTTCGAGAGGTGGCGTTCTAGCAGCAGTAGCTAGTTCGAGAAGGGTGGTGTCGAGCTTCACTGGAAGTATTCACCGGTGCTAGGGTTTGTTGGGGTAGCAGAGGTGGTGAGGCGGCGAGGTGAAGTGGTGAGGTGAGGCAGCGGTGGTGGTGGCGGGACGAGGTGGTGGCGGACTCCAGTTTGCTCGCCAGATCTGGTATACTCCTGATTATTGTCTCAGCAGTAGCTAGTTCGAGAGGGGTGGTGTCGAGCTTCGCTGGGAATATTCACCAGTGCTAGGGTTTGTTGGGGTAGCGGAGGTGGTGAGGCGGCGAGGTGAGGCAGTGGTGGTGGTGGCGGGACGAGGTGGTGGTGGACTCTAGTTTGCTCGCCAAATTTGGTATACTCCTGATTATTGTCTGGTGATGGTTTGTTTTTGTCGGCGGCGGCGGAGGTGGCGGAGCAGTGACTGTGTTGTAGAAAAGAAGAAGAGCTAGGGGTAATTTTATCTTTACATTTTTAGTTTTAAAACTAGGGTTATTTTAGTCTTTTTAATTTTGGTCAATGCTGAAAAATGCCATGTCAATGACAGAATAGTGTCACAGGGTTATATCGGCACTTTTGATGCAAAACACAGGGCTACAATAGTACTTTCCAACTTTACAGGGTCATATCAGTACAAACCTTCAAAACATAGGGTCATATCAGTATTTTGCCCTTTTTAAACTCATGCACAGATCAAATTGCACATACAATCAATTATATATTGTCAAATAAGGTAGTTAAATTATTAGAAAAACAGTATTGGTAATGAAAATATCCTTACAATTACTACATGAATTCGATTAATAATTGTTTTAGTTCCAACATAAAAAATTTGTTCAATCTGTTCGGATTATGATGACCTTGAAGACAATCGTCCCCCGGTTTCTATAACCTTGAAGAACAAGGTGACCCCAATGCGTAGGCGGTTTCCTGGAAGGAACTTGCCAAAACCCTTTAGGGATAGGGCCTTGATCTTCCCATCCCCTGAGTAGTTCATGCGCCACTCTGTCCCGTAGCACCTCAACACAATGGGGGTCTTGCCATTTGGAAATAGTGGTACAATGGCCATCGAGATGTACTAATTCAACAATATATATATATATTAGAAGAAATATATATATATATATATATATATACATACATATGTATGTATAAGCAATTAGCAACAAATAATATTAATTTGAAAGGCCTTACCAAAGTTGGATTTTTCCTAAAATTCTGCTGCTTCAGAGTGATGTGGAAATGTGGGCTATTAGTAGCCATTGTAAATTGTTCAAGGTCGAAGACAACATGCTCTGGGTTGCTCCGTTGTGCGAAAAACTGTACGAAAACAAAAAAAATAGCATTAAATATATATGTAAATTGGTAAAGACCTGAAAAAATGGGCGATTAAACGATCCTTCTCCAGCCATTAGTCCTGAATCAAAAATGAAAATGTTAAGTGCGAACTAGCCTATGAAATGCATGGTGCAATGTTGGTAACGCGTCGCAGGTACATGCCTGTCCAAAGTAGTGGTTTGGTCGACATGTACCAGTGACCTCGCTAAGTAGTCAGTAATATTGACCACAAGACCGACACAAGAATGAGGTTGCATATGCATTTTCAAAGTAAACTTAAATGCCAAAATGTGACATCGGAAACAAGTCGGTCCAATCGAAGGTTAGACCAACATATGTGTGACGTCTCATACTGAAAAACATGCTACTAGAAATAAGAATGTGCGATCTCGCACGCTAATCACATAAACCGATTTGTGTCAGATAGCTTATCGTCATCGCATGTATCTGAGGAAGCTACGAGAAGAAACACATAAACCCGGAAGAAATGAAGGTTTAACAACATAAAATTAAACTAAAACTCTTTGGAGACATACCAAAACATAGTACCTACGTTTATATTCAAGGAAAGTTCACTCTCAAATATCTGAGTAAAAACTCGAAAACCAAAAAATCATAACACATTCAGAGACCACATATCGAACAATGTAAAGTAGCAATTACAAAAATTAGGTGTTAGAAGGATCAGAAAAACCATACCTTTTCCAAGAGAGAAGAGAGAGGAAGAGAGAGTGGTGGTGGGGGGGGGGCATTGGAATTTGCAAGAAACTTGTAAAGATAAGTTTGAACAGATTGTTAGAGTCCCCATATTTATGCTTGTTTTGGAATGATGTCATTTTGGACCCTTGTGAAGTCCGCCTCGCATGGTGCAACGTCGCACTTATGCCAGTTAAGTCGACAAGGTGTCACCCCCTGACCAACGTCGCAGGTTTATATGGGCCTAAAACTTTTAGCCCATCAGCAAGCTGGACAACAATTTGAATTTATTAAAAAAATTAGATGCAAAAAATACTTGCTAGTCGCAGAATAATTGAACAAATTATTCATGAGTACAGTGCCAAAATAACACCGACTTTATGCAGAAAGTGCCAATATAACCCAGTAAAATCAAAAAGTGCCTAAATAACTCTAACTTTATGAAGTGTATGCCAATATATGTGTTGACTTCAATTGTCAACAAAAAAATTTGGCCGAAAATAATAGAAATGACTATTTTATCCCGGGATTAAAAAAAAGAAAAAATGGAAAAGGAAAGAAATTCATCCTCACTCTATTCTCTCAATTTTTTCACAAAATTGGTTGTTGAATCTGTTTGTTTCGCCACTTAAAAGGAGATAAGATCAAATGAAAAAAAAGAAAAAAAAGTGTGCACAGAATGCCATCCTCCTCCTCTCACCTTCATCGTCGCTCTGTTTTCTTAATAATTTTACCATCGGGTTTGTAATTTCTATAGATATCTTCTCGTTTATCGAAAGGGGCTGGAATTCAAGGTTGAGATTGATTTCCTGAAGGGGCAAGACTCTCTTGGCCAGAAAATAGAGTATGGTGGGTGTCGGGGGAGTGCCAGAGTCTAGAATTCGAGGTTTAGATTGAGTTGCTGAAGGGCCTAGGTTCTCTTCTTCGCTGACAAACATAATGTGGCGTATGGCGAAGGGAGTTCCGGGGGAAACTCCAAGACTTTTTGCACTTTTTGACTGGGAGAGAAGATGGAGATGAGGTTAGGGTTTAATTTCCTATTTGGGCCAGAGCTGGTATCTTTTGGCAGGGGAGTTCATTGAATTCGCTCGCCATAGATTTGAATCTTTGTAAAGAAATGGATTTGGAATTAGGGATTTGGAAATTGTGATTTGATGTGTTGGAATAGTAAGTCCGTGGGTGAATATACATGTTGGGAAGAAAAGGTGGGAGATGTAGTGGTGGCTGGTGGAAGGTGGTGGTGGCCGGTGAAGGGTGGTTGGTGTATACCTAGCTCAGGAACCTATGAAATTGGACTTTAGGCTCAGCCCATAATTGGGCTCTACGATAAGCCATAAACTGAAGCGAAAGCAGGTCACGATCGAGCTCCAGGCACGAATCATCTTTCTCAAAACCACGATCAAACACATGATGGAAAATCTGGATAAAGCGGAGCCGCGTTCGTAACACACTATAAAAGGAGGAAAGGGGACACTAATCCAAGTAATGGAAACTAGACTGAGAACACTTGATTCTGAAAAGAAAAGTGACTGACTTGGGTGTCGGAGTTTTTTTCCCGAAACCACTTTCGGGATCTCTTTTGCAAGCACATCACGATGAACAATGGTCACTTGGACAAATAGGGGGTACCACAACATTTGGTGCTGGCTGTGTGGATGGAATTTTTTCGATCGTTCATTCCCGAAAAAGTCAACAATGGTGTTCACCAGAAGTGAAAGATGTCAAAACCACCTACTCAAGAGCAAACATCTGGAAAAAACAAGAACGTACATCCCATTCAAAATCAAGATCATGTTCGCAGCTGAGAGCAAGAACGCGTTAAGGATGCCACAGAAGATGAAGAAGAGGCAGAGTCTCCTCATGCGAACAAAGAAAAGGAAAGGAGAGCATTCACGTCGTCTCTATAAGCGAACAGAGAACAACTGTATAATCCGTTCCTAGCCACTCTCAAACCAAAGTCCTCAAGGGTAAGTAAAAAAGTTGGTCAAAATAACGATGACCTTAAAAATGTGAATGAATTAAGAGATATAGTAGTAGATGAAGACACGGACAAGTCATCACTAGCACCATATCTTCGCAACTTTAAGATGCCTAAATACTTCAAATTGCCAGTACATGTCAAAATTTACGATGGAACAATTGGCCAAAATTCCCGCATTCCTATCGTAATAGCATAAGCTTTTGCGATGCTGAAATTGAGTTGGTGTGTAAGGCTTTCCCTATATTTCTATCGAGAACAACGATTACATGATATGAATATTTACCAAACGAAAGTATCACATCTTGGGCACAGCTCTCATATCTATTCTTGGGACGCTTTTACCAAAAATAGAAGTTCACAAAGACAATAGCGGACCTGAACAATATAGCTCAACGAAGTGATGAAAGTTTGGCAGAATATCACAGTAGGTTTGTCACGGAGAGTCTGTAGGTTCGGGACCTGTCTTTTCAATCTTCCTCAGGGGAGTTCACGGGGTGCATGCAATTAGGAGAGTTTTATAAGAACTCAAAACGAATATGCCAGAAAACCCAAGACCCTACAAAAAATGATAGAGCAGTATGTGTGAATCGAAGAAGTGAACAACTGCAAAATAAAGTGAGAGCGAGGACCAAAAAGAGTGACGGAGGACTCACAAAGCAATTTGGCAAAGAAAGGGAAAAGAAACCTCCATTTCAAAGGAAGAGAAACGGGAACACAAAGTATCTTGTCCCAAGAGACACCGCTAACAAAATCGCAAAAGGAGATCTAGCAAGCAAACATAGATCTATTCCGCGAACTGGCACCAATGATAGCACCTCCTGAGAAAAGATCAAAAGAATACTAGTGTGCCTTCCATAAGGATCACAGTCATGATATTAAACATTGCAGAGATCTGATGAGGCAAATAGAGGAAAATTTGAGAAATGACTATTTAGGACAGTACAATAAGGTAGATGGCGGCAACAGATACAATGAAGTAAGCAAGGCAGGAAGCTACATGGAAAAAATCCAAGCCACAACGAACACTCAGAACAAGAATCAAAAGATGATAGCAGCGGTGGACTATGAAGAGGATGTGTCCAATGAGGCTCCAAAGAAAGTAGTCTTCTCCATACATGGGTCAGTGGAGTCCCTATCGAATAATGCTTGGAAGGCTAAGGCCAGGTATTCACCACCATAGGAGCCCCTAGACAAAAGATTGTGTGTTGATGAAACAATCACGTTAGCGAAGAGGACACTGTTCCTAATGCTTCACCTCAGAATGATCCGATGGTCATTATTACCAAAATTGGAAGCGCGACAGTTTATCGAGTGTTCGTAGATGATGGGAGCGCAATAAAAATTCTTTTTGTAGACTGCTTAGACAAACTGGGATTCAAGAAGAATGACTTAAAGAAATCCACATCCTCGCTTGTAGGATTCACAGGGTGAGTAGAGACATCGTTAGGAAACATACAACTGCCTGTAACAATTGGCAAAAATGATAGGAACTGCACTATAATTTGTGACTTCGTTGCTATGGATGCTCCAAGTTCGTTTAACGCTATCACCGGTAAGCCATGGATGAACAGAGCAAAAGCAATATGGTCCCCGTACCATTTAGTCATGAAGTTCCCAACCCCAATAGGGATCGTAACGATGAGAGGAAACCAACAAACTACTAGACAGTCTATGGTTATTGCAATGAAAGTAGGAAAGACTGTAGAGCAAACGAAGATGGTTAGTACTATCACTAATAGTGACTTACTCAACCAAATGAACCATCCAGTAGATCTAAGAGAAGAGACTGAAGATGTCATTTTGGATGACAACGATGCATCTAAGTGCGTCAAAATAGGGAAATGTCTGCTGGATCAGGAGAAAAAAAGGGTGATACAAATTCTGCGAGATCACAAAGACACATTTTCATGGAGTGATAAAACATGGGAGGAGTCAACCCAAGGATTGCAATTGATTTTTTAAATATATGTGATTTGATCAAACTGGTCAAGCAGAAGCAAAGAAGCTTCGTTAGAGATAGACAAAAGGCAATCAAGGAAGAGGTAAAAGAGTTGTTGCAAGCGGGGATCATTAAAGAAGTTATATACCTAAAATGGCTAGCAAACCTAGTAATGGTGAAAAAAGTGGATTCTGGATGGAGAATGTGCATAGATTTCACCGATTCAAACAAAGCATGCCCAAGAGATTGTTATCCCCTGCCAAAGATCGATCAGTTAGTGGAAGCAATTTCAGGATACGAAGTCTTAGCTGTCTTAGATGCCCAAAGGATATCATCAGACATTGATGAACCAGGAGGATGCGGAAAAAACAGCCTTCATAACGAGCTTCAGGATATTTTTCTACGTGAAGATGCCATTGGGCTGAAAAATGTAGGAGCAACATATTAGAGGGTGGTTGATGATGCTTTCCACAGTCAGTTAGGGTGTAACATAGAAGCATATGTGGATGGCATGGTTATAAAAAGCAGGCGAATATGCAACTTTGCAAAGAACTTAAGGAAACCCTGGATACGTTAAGGGTAATTGGAATGAGGCTAAATCCCAAAAAATGTACAATTGGGGAATTTCTAGGATACAAGGTATCCTCAAAAGGAATTGAAGCTAATCTGGAGAAAATACAAGCGATTGTTAACCTCCCCTGCCACGAACAGTTAGGGAAGTCCAACTCTTAATGGGATCATTAGCATCACTTAGTAGGTTCATTTCAAAGGCAGCCGAGAGACATTTCCCACTCTTTCAAGTCCTGAAAAAGGCTAAAAAGTTCAACTGTAGCGAAGATTGTTAAATAACATACGAGTCATTGAAGGAGCAACTTCAGACACTGCCAACTTTAAAATCACCAATTCCAGGAGAAACATTATACTTATATTTGGCGGTTTCAATAAATGCGGTGAGCTCAGTTTTGGTAAGACAAGAAAGCTAGAAGCAGATACCAGTGTTCTACATTAGCAAAAAACTACAACAGGCTAATAAAGCGTACTTTCCATTTGAGAAGTTGACTCTAGCTTTAGTATATTCAGCAAGAATATTGCGTACCTATTTCCACAGTCAAAGGATTGTAGTCTATATTGACTACCCAATTTAGAACATCTTGAGCAAGCTCGAGTCATCCGGGAGAGTGACCAAATGGGCTCTTGAATTGGGATGGTTCAAGATTCAGTTTCAAGCACAAACTACAATTAAAATGCAGGTTTTAACAGACTTCATCGCAGAGATAACAATTGTGGAAGCATAGCAGGTGAAAACACTGCACTATCTTGACATAGACAAAGAAAAGTCCAAATGGGAAGACATCACATGGAAACTGTTCGTGGATGGGGCATCTAGCAAGGAATGATGTGGAGCAGGACTGCTGTTGATCTACCCAGATGGGGGAGAATACAAAGACTTGTTTCGTTTTGATTTTTCACTTACCAATAATGAAGACAAATACGAGGCGTTAATATGTGGCTTGGATCTCACAGTAAAGATGAAGGTCAAAAGCATTCGGCCATTTAGTGATTCACAGATAGTGATCTAACTAGTACGAGGAGACTACGAAGTGCGAGAGGAGCAATTGATGAAATACTTAACCAGGGTTTGCCAACTCATCGCTCATCTCAATTACTTCAACATTTATCATGTCCCAAGAAGTGAAAAATATAAAAATAGATGCCCTAAGCAAGCTAGCAACAGTAGGGTTCGAGTTATTAGCTGAACACAAGGATGTGAACATAGAGGTCATTTCAATTAGGAGCATAGCGAGGATAACCATGTCAATGGTTCAGGCATAAGAGGTAAACTGGATGACACCATTAATTTATTATTTTGAAAAGGGGAAGCTGCTGACAGACAAAGTACAGGTCAGACAGCTAGAAATGCGATCTCACAACTATGTTTACAAAAATGGGACCTTATATAAGAAAGGATTCCTATCTCCATGGATAAAAATATATGGGGCCATCACAAGAAAATGATATCTTGAAGGAAGTACACAAAGGATTATGCGGATCACACCAAGGGTCTCGAACAATCAACAAGAAGATCATTTGAGCTGGTTACTACTGGCTAACCATGTTTAATGATGCATATAACTTTGTCCTTAAGTTGAAAAGCTGCCAGATGAATGCTCCAATATCAAACAAGCCGCGGTCAGTATTAACGTGAATATACGAAGCTTGGCCCTTTGATAAATAGGGAATCGATCTAGTTGAACCTTTTCCAAAAGGTGCTGGCAGTGCCTATGTTTCTATTTTTGGCAATTGATTGCTTTAAAAAGTGGGTGGACGCGAAGCCATTAGGAAGAGTTACAACTGAAGTAATAAGAACATTTTTTTAGCAGAATATAGTTTGTTGCTTCAGGGTACAGCAAACCATCATCACCGACAATGACACACATTTCACAAGTGGAGTATTCACGGTATGGTGTTTGAAGCTGGGAATTGCACAAAAATTCCCTTCTGTAGCTCACCCTCAAGCGAACGGTCAGGTGAAAGTAACGAACAGAACAATTGTTCAAGGTATCCAGAAAATATTGGAATGAAAGCGAGCAGGCTAGAGCATACAACCAGAGAGCGGTGATCACGGAAGCAAAGTACAAAGAAATGATGTCTATATCATACAACCAAAAAGTCAAGGAAACACAATTTCAAATTGGCAATCTGGTACTAAGGAAGAATGAAGCTAGCCTGGCTGAGGAAAAAGGAAATTTGTGCCCAAAGTGGGAAGGACCGTACAAGACAACGAAGACACACCAATCCAACTACTACGAGTTAAAGAGCATAGATGGTAGCAACATTCCCAACACTTGGCACATAATCAACTTGAGAAAGATTTATGTGTAGGATCAGCAAAGAGGCAGGAAAATCTAGTTTCATTGTATAGAAACTATGAATGATCATTGGTGGTGTTCGTTCCCTTGTTCTGTTTTGAAGGCGAAATTATCGCAATATAAATATTAATCTTCTGGAGCAAGATTTCTTACTTACCTAAATAGTTATGCCTTACAACTGCAAAACAAAGTTCAAAAATATTAAAAGATAAATGCATGATTACAGTTGTACAAGTTGTCGATTACGAAATCTACACATCTTGCCACTTCACACAATAAAAATCTTAAGTCTGCAAAGTTTAAATCTTGCAATAAAGAAGATATGCCTACAACAAAGCGAAAAAATCGAGCGATAGATCTTGCGGCTTTGCACTCCCAAGAAAGCAAGCTATAGACCTTGCTACCAGGAAAACATGGCTTCAATACAATGAAAAAAGCAAGCGATATATCTTGCGGCTTCGCACAATATGTACTTTTAATTGAGCAAGTGATAGATCTTGCTATAAGACATATATGCCTATGAAACAATGACTAAAGCAAGCAATAGATCTTGCGACTTTGCAAAAAACAAAGTTTCAATATTCAAAATGAAGATAATCACTATCACAGGAACCCCCCTATAGCACCGTTTTTTTTAATCTGGCCCAAAAAAACCGGTGCCTAAGTAATCGATGAAACGGTTTCACCGGTAAGAAAAAACCGGTGCTAAATTCCTACTTCTAGCACCGGTTTTCTTTAGCATTGGTTTAGAAAAATCGGTGCTAATATGTACCTAAATAACACTAGTTTTTTGTAACCGGTGCTATAAAAACTGGTGTTAAATTTGTGTCCTAGTACCATCGGTTTTGAAACCGGTGCTAAATGTGTATTTTTATCACTGGTTATATTTTAGCACCAGTTTTGAAACTGGTGCTAAATTAGTATTTTTAGCACCGGTTTTAAAATCGGTGCTAATTTTGAATTGTTAGCACCGGTTTTATAGTCGGTGCTAAATGTGTATTGTTAGCACCGGTTATTTTTTAGCACCGGTGTTAAAACATGTGCTAAATTTGTATTGTTAGCACCGGTTCTAAAACTAGTGCTATAAGTGTATTGTTATCGCCGGTTATTTTATAGCACTGGTTTGCTAATTGGATGATAGGTTACCACCGGTTATTTTTCAGCAAAAACCGGTGTTAAATGTGTGACCTATTTGCATCGGTTTTTTTGTTGTAGCAGTGGTTTATAAGAACCGCTGTAAACTTTGTGACTAATCTGGTCATTGAAAGCTGCGGTGCGCTGCTGCTCTTTCAGTCCATCTTCACGCAACCAGTTTTATATTTACGCTTGTTTTCCAAACCGGTGCATTTTTTTCATAGATGGCACCGATTTTCATTTGTGCGTAGATTACTTAAATCGGAGCACCAATAAAAATAGCACAAATTTCCAACAATAATTCCCAATAAATACAACAATCATCATGCATAGACAACAAGTTGGTAGAAAAAAGCATTGAATTCGATCAACTATTAATTTTGACTAGCGAAAGAAGTGCATGAAACGTGGTTCTTAGTGGCTAAAAATTAGGTTACAACCCTACCTAAGATACAGGAACCCCCCTCATCATGGAGATGACGAGTATCAAAAGTGGAGGACAATTACCTTTCATAAGAGATAATACTAACTACTATCAAATGATGGAGGCAAGTCCATGTATGGCATTCAATTGAGCTATGCATTTTGGCAGAGTACATTTGGAAAAAATACAAACCCATTTCAGAGCAATGCTCCACAGTTGATTGCTCTCCATAGGAGTGTAATCTTCTAGAAATTGCTGAAACAATGTATTCAATCGCATGTTAGAAAATGATATATATATATATATATATATATATATGTGTGTGTGTGTGAGAGATTAACAAATACAAATAAATAATATAGGAAAACATACCAGAATAATGTCAATGTTATGCACGTCCTTAAATATTTTTTCCATATAATACATGCAATGGTATCCACATTCCCAAGTACTACTTTGTATCTTGTGCTGATATAAAAGAGAATTTGCTGAAATGATTACGAACATAAAAGTGACAGAGGAAATATGACGCTACAGGATTATACGTACATTGATGTTTATGACATTCCATGTATAGTTCAAAGGGTAGGATCTATTTTGCTCTGAATTGAACCGTCGATATTTTGTTGTAATCCTACAATCGATGAAAATATATTTATATCAATATATAAAAATATATTTTCAGAAAATGGAGATCACACATAATAATTTGATTAGGTCTAACTTTTTCCAACATGTAATGATGAACGCAAGTAATTAATAGAACAATGAATTTCATTGTACCGAATATTAACAGTAATTGTAAATAATTGAGCAAAGAAAGTGAGAAACCTACAAGAACACGTTTACGGAAACAAACAATTTTGTAGAACATTAAAGTAGATGGAATGACAAAAATGTGTTCCACTTACAAATGAATCAATTTAAGGCAGCCTATTACGTTTGCAAATTCCCCCACTCATCGAGTCGATGCAATATACTCGATCGATTTCGAATACGAAGACGAGCAAAAACCAATGACTCCTATAAAAAAAAGGAAACACCAAAATACCTAATGTGGTTTTGAATACTTTAAATATTTTTGAAAAATAAAATCACAACATATGGTTGTTGTTGCTTCCATGTGGCCGGGTCAAACAACACAAAAAAGAATAAAACTTACTCTCGATTGTATGGGAAGGCGTGCATCCTTGCTTGAGCGTGGCACATGACAGTTGAAACCTCGTCTGCAGTCAATTCAACCCTCTGATTTGCCTTTGAGCTATTGAATTTTAACCAGCTAGAATAAACTGGATGTGGCCTCGATCAACCACCCCATCACATAGGTATCTGGAAAAATAATATTGTAAGTGAAACAAATATAAAGATACATCTATAAATAATGTAAGCATGCAATTCTTACGATGCCCATATATCAAGTTAGCACCCACTGATCCACTCCATTTCGTTTTCAACATCCAAGCTGCTCATGAAAAGTTTTAGCTTGTCAGTAAATATGGTTGTGTAGACTTCTTCTGATCCAAACACCTCCGCATTGAAATTGACGCGGAAGACTTTTTTAGGTCCACATATTTGTGTAGATAGCCTTAAAACATCATTAATCTGTTGAACATCAGCGATGCATTCCTAGTCATCCGTGAGCCCCTAAAAGATACACAATATTGTAATTAGATTAAGAATCTAATAATTTTAGTTGAGCTGTATTTGTTTATAATTCAGTAGTGGATCATATTGTAAAGGCTAAAATGAGTTCTCACAAAAATGTAATGGTCAGAAACCAACATGGAAGGATTTGATTGTCCATTCTCTGTCGATGTAGTATTTTCTTTTGCTACTTGCTAATGGGTAAAATGTTAGTCAGGCATTGAAAAAAATAGGTTGAAATGAAAAGGTCTGGGTGTATGTTAGACCTCTCCTTTTACTGACCGAGCGACCACCTCTCCATTCGGAGTATCTTCCTGAGCCACCGCCTCTTGTAAGGGAGAGTGTGTTAATATGTATTTGGATGTCATAGTTAGTTAACATAATTATTTATTTAACCTCTTCTCTCTCCATGCTAGTTTTTGGTGTAAGGTTTACTTCAAGACTTCCATCTTCAGCCACTACCAATTGTTTTCAAGGCGATTGCTTCTCGTTCTCCTACATAAGCAGATGAACAACAAATTATTTTTAAGTAATATCTGAAAAGATATATATAATAGGATCAGAACAAGAATACAATTATCACACCTCATCATCCTGTTGCCCAATGAAACTTATTAGCTTTCCCGGCCATAGAATGTTATATCCAATGGCCTCAGTGACAAACTCAAATTCTTTGTGTTTAATCGGCAAAGGTGCCTTGGGAATGATCACAGGTCCACGAAGCTTTACTCACTCCAACTTGATAGGTAAGTTTGTTTCCTGATCCTTTGGAAACAAGATACCAAATGCAGCTACATCCCTTTGTCCATTATGGTTCAAAACATATAGGTAGTACTTTTTTCCTATATGAGAACAAAATTTAGAAAAAGAGGGAAAAACAACAGTTGGATAATAAGTAAGTGTTATTAAATAATCAAAATTAAGTAATGTTAAAAATGTAATCAATATCTATAGAGACCAAGGTTCGTTGAAGATTTTATGGCCTGGAAAGTTGATTATAATAAGAAATGAATTCTATATATAGCTGCTGAAGGTTGCATCGCCATGCCACTCTTTTGGTCCACCTGGGATAAAATAAACACCTCAACTTAGTTTTTTGCGACCGCGCTACAGCTTTTAGGGTTCAGATGGGATAAACTGTCTCTCAATTAACTATATTGGCAAAGAGTCATTTTCTCAGTTCAACTGAGAAAATAACAAGATGAAGATATTACTAGTGTTAGAGTAAATCATGTTTATGATTAGATTATAATTGATTCTAGATAAGTTATGTTGACTAAGCTAAAGTTCTACTCATATTCTATTACCTTATTGTACTCTATATATTCCTGTCAGCAATACAATATTATTTACGCAAAATACATCTTATCATGGTATCAGAGCAGTGTTCTGATTTACCTTCTAAAACCTAAAATTTTTTCCGACCGCCGCTCCTCCTCCTCCTTCCTCTAGTGGCCAAACTCGTTCTTTCGTTCTCATCATGTCCAGTGAAAAATTATCGTTTAATACTTTTCTCCAGATGCTACAAATTAAACTCAATAAGACCAATTTTCTTCTCTGGAAACGCCAGATTGAATACGTTCTTTGCCCTCGGAGGCTTTTTGGATATCTCCATGGGTCGATTCCATACCCTCATCTTCCCACTCTACCAACAGTTAGTTCAACGTCATCCTCCTTTGCCACAACCCTCCGCACTCCTCCCCCTGATCGTGCGGCTGCTCAGGCGGCTTACAATATGGCCAAGGATGCTTATGATCTCCGGGTGGATGAAGACCAAAGGGTCTGTAGCCTACTGTTCTCCTCTCTTTCTCCCGAGGCCCTCTCCAAACTTCTAGCCTTGTGTGTGACTGCCAAGGATATCCGGGACAGTTTTTGCGCCACTTTTTAGACCAGCAACACTTTCACCATTCTTCGTCTTCAAGCTGGTATTGTTCATGAACTTCACTTACAATTTAAAGACATTTTTGAGCAGTTATCCCTTATGGGTTCTCCTGTTTATAATGATGATCAAATCATCTAGTTTTTAATTGCTCTCGGGTCTCAGTTCAAGGATTTTTCTGTCCCTCTGATTAATTCTTCCCCTACCCCATTTTACACTGATGTTTTGTCTCACGCCAAGAATCCTGAGGCATTTTTGAAAAATATTCAAGGCAATTCGATACCTACTTCTGGTCCAGTGGCATTCTCTGCAGGTGAAAAGCCCCCTGCCAGGCGTTCTTGGGATCACACGCCGGCCAGGGGCGGCAGCGCATGGGGTTCCCGTACCACTCGAGATGGCCGTTCTGGTGGTCGCAGAGGCGGTCGGTTGGGCTCTGGTCCTGGTCAGTTCACGGCTGGGGCCAGTTCCGAATGCGGCCATCCCCATTGTGCCTGGTGTGGTCGTCCAGGCCATTATGAGGCTACCTGTTACAAGATGTTAGCACATACTCGTCATTCTGATCTCACGCACTTGGCTGACAATTTTCAGGCTTCACTACAGATAGAGCCACACTCTGGCGCATCCGACTGGTACGTTGATTCTAGTGCCACCAATCATATACCGTCTTCAGCATTTGGACTTGACAGTGTCGCACCTTACTCTGGTAATTCCTATGTTTCTGTTGGTAATGGTGCTTCTGTTCCAATTTCTCACATTGGTGATTCTCGGATTTCTAATACTTTGACACTATATGATGTTCTGGTTGTACCTGCCATCACTAAGAATTTACTGTCCATTAGTAAACTGGACGGGCATGGCTCATCACTTGTTTCCTTCTTACAGCTAAATACTGGACGGGCATCTTTTGAGCTTTGGCATGCTTGGCTGGGGCATGTGCCGGCCTCTATCATCTCTGGTTTTCATAATTCTGGTCTCCTGTTAGTTTCTTCTTTATTACCCAAACCGCATACTTGTGCTTCATGTGTTATGGCAAAGGGGCAGCGGTTAGCTTTCGTTGAGAATAATAAGCGTGTTACGCACGTCCTGGATTTGATTCATTGTGATTTGTGGGGGCCTTCCCCAATTTTGTCTTCAAATGGTTTTTCTTATTATGCCTTATTTGTGGATGATTATTCTCACTTTACCTGGTTTTTTTCCTTGCGTCGAAAATTCGAGTTTGTCGACACTTACTTGCAGTTCGAGGCCTTAGTTGAGAATCAATTTACGTCCACAATTAAGGTTTTTCAAAGTGACGATGGCATTGAGTTGTTCAATACGTGCTTACGCTCCCATTTTGCCTCCAAAGGCATTCATCATCAAGTTTCGTGCCCTTACACCCCGCAGCAAAATAGTTGGGCTACACCCGGTTACCTTTTTGTGATATATTGAATGTAAGCGTTTGCTTCCCAGTTGTTGGGCCTTATATTACTTAGTTGGCTTGTGTGTGTGAGCCATGCTCTCTCGGGTGTGTAAATTCCGCTGCATACCCGATCATGTCCCAAGCGGGCCCGGTCTGCTGCGAGCAACCGGGTGGTGCGTCGATGCACGTGGGGTCAAGGCGGTAGTCGTGGTAAGGTGGACCGCGGCTAGGCCGCACGGTTTGGCACCCTCAGGGGCCGACCCGTGACAGTTGGTCTCTACACCCGGTTACCAGTTTGTAATATAAGTGTTATAAGCGTTTGCTTTCCAAGTTGTTGGGCCTTATTTTACATCTTTTGGCTTGTGTGTGTGAGCCATGCTCTCTCGGGTGTGTAATTCCGCTGCATACCTGACCACGTCCCAAACGGGCCCGGTCTGCTGCGAGCAACCGGGTGGTGCGTCGATGCACGTGGGATCAAGGCGGTAGTTGTGGTAAGGTGGACCGCGGCTAGGCCGCACGGTTCGGGTGTAGAGACCAACTGTCACGGGTCGGCCCCTGAGGGTGCCGAACCGTGCGGCCTAGCCGCAGTCCACCTTACCACGACTACCGCCTTGACCCCACGTGCATCGACGCACCACCCGGTTGCTCGCAGCAGACCGGGCCCGCTTGGGACATGGTCGGGTATGCAGCGGAATTTACACACCCGAGAGAGCATGGCTCACACACACAAGGGACTTCTCCGTATGGACTTCTTTATCATCGTGATCCGGCCTACTCGAACTTCCATCCTGCCACTGGAAAGATTTTTGTCACTCGTCATGCACGCTTTGATGAAGGCTGTTTTCCTTTTGCCTCGTCTTTGACCTCGACCACTGGCTCCACTCTCTCGAATTTGGATATTTCTATTTTTTTGGACGCTGGTGGCAGCTTTGGTCTGCCCCTCTCTATTTCTGATCAGCTGTCTCCTATGCCCCACTCTATTTGCTCGTCGGAATCTATTCCGCCGATTGTTGCCCTATCCACGCCATCGCAACATCATACTCATCCCATGACCACTCGATCTTCAACTAGGGCTATTCCGCATCGAGACTATTCTGGTCTTATGGCTTATGGCCTACTTGCTGCCCTTCTCGCTCAGTCAGAGCCCACAGATTATCGTTCAGCGTTGAAGGACCCGCCTTGGGTTGCTGCGATGAATGAGAAGATTGCTGCCTTACATGGATAGCATACTTGGGATCTTGTTCCACATCCTTCTGGTGTCAACGTTGTTGTCTCCAAATGGGTTTACCGGTTGAAGTATCGTCCTGATGGTACGGTTGATTGTCACAGCTCGCCTTGTTGTGCAGGGGTTCTCTCAGATTCTGGGCTTTGATTTTGATCATACTTTTAGTCTGGTTGTCAAGGCCTTAACTGTCAGGACCGTTCTTGCCATTGCCACTGTGCGGTCCTGGCCTCTTCATCCGTTGGATGTCAAGAATGCCTTCTTGAACGATATTCTTGATACTCCGGTCTATATGGCGCAACCGGTTGGTTACAAGAACTCTCTTCATCCTGATTATGCCTACCGCTTGCGAAAGGCTATATATGGTTTAAGCAAGTACCTAGAGCATGGTTCCAGCAGTTCAGCACCTTTTTATCTCAACACAGGTTTCGGTGCAGTTCTGCCGATACTTCCCTTTTTTTTCTCTCTCAAGGCTCATCCTTGCTCTATCTCATGGTCTATGTTGATGATATTATTCTCACAGGCAATGACTCTGAGCTTCTTCGAAATTTTATTGATCAGACACATCGAGAGTTTTCTATTAAGGATTTGGGTGCTCTCCATTACTTTCTTGGCTTAGATGTATCACCCACTTCCTCGGGTATGATTCTCGGTCAAGATAAGTATGCTCGGGATATTATCACTCGTGTAGGTATGTCCGATGCGATCCCGGTCTCTACCCCTTTTGTTCCTGGTTCGCAGTTACACAGCTTCACCAGTCTGCTATTTTAGAATCCGACGTTGTATTGATCCCTTGTTGGTGCCCTCCAGTATCTGACGATTACTTGTCCTGATCTGGCATTGGTGGTCAACACCGTCAGTCAGTTTCTCCTGGATCCTCGTACTGACCATTATGCCGCAGTCACTCAGATTCTTCGCTACGTCAGAGACACTTTCCATTTTGGACTCACTTTTCGCTCGGCCAGTACTCCTGAGGGCTTGGGGTATTTGGATGTGGATTGGGCTCATTGTCTTGAGACTCACCAATCTACGTATGGATATGCAGTCTTTTTGGTGAAAATCTTATTTCTTAGAGTGCCAAGAAGAAACCTACCGTCTCTCGATCCAGCACTAAGTCCGAGTATCGAGCTCTTGCCAACACTGCCTCAGAGATGGTCTGGTTGAATCATTTGCTTCGCGACCTTCATCTTCTGCTTTCAAGCTCCCCATTGTTGTTATGTGACAACAGTAGTGCCATTTTCTTAGCTTAAAATCCTGTTGCTCATAAGCGGGACAAGCATATTGATATCGACTATCATTTTGTTCGTGAGTTGGTGGCATCTGGCAAGCTGCGTGTTGCCCATATCTCCACTGGTCTTCAAATTGCTGACATCTTCACCAAAGAACCTTCTCATCCCCTCTTTGAGTTCTTCCAGTCCAAGCTTTGTGTCGCTGAATATCCGACGCTTCGCTTGAGAGGGGGGGGGGGTTAGAGTAAATCATGTTTATGATTAGATTATAATTGATTATAGATAAGTTATGTTGACTAAGCTAGAGTCCTACTCATATTCTGTTACCTTATTGTAGTCTATAAATTCCTGTCAGCAATACAATATTATTTACGCAAAATACATCTTATCAACTAGGCCCAAACTACCGACATCCAAAAAGAACGTGCAGCAGTAAATATATGGCCACAACTAATAGCATCCAAAATCACTTTGACAGGAAATCAAAATCCAGAAACTAACAATCCACATCCGTAAGAAAGCAGCTAACGACGAGGTTCATGGTATAGAATACCTTGTCATTTGCAACGTTTCCTTGTGGGTCACTACATCCAGATGCTGAAAGAATGAATACCCGGTTGTCTTTATTCGCGGGGTTTGATGATGTAGTAAGGAAATTGCGGGCATCCAAGTGTGGAGGAATAGGTTTACCCAATTGTCCAGCCAGCCAGTTTTTTTGGGCCTCAAATAAGGCAAAAAATATTTCGTTAAGCTCGATGACATCTGTGGGTAGTTGTTTTGAATTTGAGATTTCTTCAAATGGTTTTGTGTTTGTGCTCCCACGTCGACTAGATGCATAACGGCTCACAACAAAATGTGGTAGGGCCTCGTTCACCTTGGCCTTTGTGGGGCAACCTCTCCAACGACCCCCCATAATCCTTCTTACCCGTTGCTTGAACGAGAATATCTTATTTTCCTTCTATAACCAACTCTCCCTTTTTCTCCTCAACCAAAAGGTTTTTCTACTAAACAAAACATATGCAAGCCATTAGTATGCATTGCATCTGAGAATATTAATGGAAAAAGAATCAATTATGAATTCGGCTGACAATAGTGGGGGCTACTTTATTAACGAAGTCATTGGTGTAGATCGATAATTTCTTGTCCCAGTTAGCTTCTAGGAACACCTCTGAGCTGTTTGGTTTGAAATCCACGATTTGAATTAAAGCCTCTACTTCTTCTACACTTTAACCTTGGTCCATAAACTCGTCAATTTTATCCCTTCTTTTCCTCTTCTCGAGTTCTATAGCAAGCCTACGATTCCCTCCACTGCCCGTGTGATGGATGTAGTCCTTATGTGAGGCGCTTACTTTTGCTGTGTCACTTAATACCTATATGTTCATCGATTAGTAAAATGCTCATAAAGTAATGACTAGAATTTTAGAATTTTTAAGGAATAACCTTGAATTCATGGGTTGATTTGTGTTTCAAAAATAGCTCCCATTCGTTTTTGTCCATCCATCGATAATCAGTCCATGCACAAGAACCTGGTTTTTTTTGCACGATGTACTTGTGAGCCACCTTAGCCTTTCAATTCCTCCATTTTTCACCTGTATAAATTGTCCATTTATTTCAAAACTGATTCATCTCATTGAATGTCATTATGGTTTATATATCCCAGCTAATCTAGCGGACAAAGATATGTGTTGTTAGTGCAAAATGTAATGAGCTTGAAATGAACAAATGATAATGGAGGATTAGAACACACTTACGAGAATGTCTTCTCATGCATCTTTCTTTACATGGTCTGGGATAACTTTCCAATTATGCCATGTCCCGAAGTGGATTCTTCGTTAGAAGGCATAACCGACATACATCGACCACCGGCTGCGCATAACCAAGGGTTCGAAGTTATCGTCGAAGAATATTTTAAGGGGTTTCTTTTGCTTTGCTAGCAACACAGACTTGCACCCGTGTCTCTATGCTTGCAATACTCTTTAATCTCAAACTTGTCAAAGTTCCCACTCATGTCATCTTTTGATATAGTTCCTTCTTCCTCCCCCAATTTTTCAGATCCCGAGCATGATTTGGATGCATCATCCACCATCTCGTTTTTGACATCACAATTGTTATATATTGTAGGGGTAACCCAAATGATGCTTTGTTGGGCAGATTGGGAGTTAAATTTGGGCATTCTTGCTGCTTTGTTGGGCCACTTGGGAGTTGATATTTTTATACTATTTCGTATTGAGTTAGGTACAAAATTTTAAATGGTACAAAGCATAGGAAAAGCATAAATAGAAGATATATTTTTTTTTAAAAATCTAGACAAATTAATTAAGGTCTGGATACTGTTTAATTACAATAGACGCCCCTATCTAGAATTATGTATTTAGTGTTTCATACTATTACTTGTATATATAGTTCCTTTTTCCTCCCCCGATTTTTCAGATCCCGAGTATGATTTGGATGCATCATCCACCATCTCGTTATTGACATCAAAATTGTTATATTTTGTTGGGGTAACACAATTGTCTTCTACGACTTTAGTACCGGAGTTAAACAATTTCTTCTTCGCCTTTGCCATTCACTCGCTTGTATGAATAAAACAAAAAAAAATGAAATCTTAACATAACACAGCCAAAGACGGATATCCACAAACAACCAACCGAGAACATATTGACCTATCAAGCTAATATGCAAAAAAATTGTATGGGGGAAAAACAAATTAGGTAAAAAAGTATAAAATTCTTAGCAAACAAATCATCTCTCTACATAAACAACAGCCCACACTAATAACACAACAAATTAAATCACAAACTTACAAAGTAAAAGACCCACCAATATATATATCTATTCATTAAACTTGGGAACAAAAGCAAACTACCACCCATATAACGAGTTCTTGAAGACTTACCCAATAATCAATCACAATAGACGCTCTTCTGTAGACACTCTTGACAATGTTTTTTGCCACCGGCCGGCTCTGCACCAGCTTTACTCAAACAAAATTGCAAGCAATGGTGAAGTAGAATCGCGACCAAAATGATGCAAGCAACGAGAAGGGGAAGTAGACTCGCGATAATGGCTCCGTTGGGGGTTGACAAAATGGTGAAGATGAGCAAATAATTGGGAAAAAGCGGTAGAAGGGCGTGTGTATTGGGGAGGGACTTGCAAAAAATTGGGGATAAGGTTATGGAGGGAAGAGGGAAAATTTGGGAGGGCATCGAAATGATGCTTTGTTGGGCCAATTGGTAGTTAAATTTGACCATTCTTGCTGCTTTGTTGGGCCACTTGGGAGTTTAATTTTCATGCTCCTTTGTTGCCCAACTTGCTTAATTTCATGAGATTTTTATACTATTTCGTATTGAGTTAGGTACAAAATTTTGAATGATACAAAGCATAGGAAAAACATAAATAGAAGATATATTTAATATGTATATATATATATTTCTAGACAGATTAATTAAGGTCTGGATGCTTTTTAAGACGCTCCTATCTAGAATTGTGTATTTAGGGTTTCAAACTATTACTTGTATATATAGAATGGCCAGAGAAATAGAGTTTAACCAGGAATTAGTATGAGTCAATTCAAACATATATGTGATAGTATAATGAAATTAATGTACGCTCGCTTAGTTGCCCTTGAGGAAGACTGTATTTGCGTCGCCTCAGTAAGTAAGGGACAATCTTCGTTAACTTAATGGGTTACCAACTAATGGATACGTTAAAATAGGAGCACGTTTATGTTGACTATGATTTGACCAACCCTTATATTGTACGATTGTAGATAACTAGTGTATATAGATCGCCAATTAAGTTATAGTTGATTAACCAGTGTTTATGGAACGCACACTGACTATGGGAAACTAGTAGAAAACTGTATCGGTTATCAAGTAATGGATACGATAAAGTAGGCGCATGCTTATGTTGACTAGGGTTTGACCAATCCTTGTATTGTACGATAGCATATAACTAGTGTATATGGATCGCCAATTAAGTTACTATCGATTAACCTGTGCAATGGGCGACTTGTAGACAACTGTATGTGTTACCAAGTAATGGATACGTTAATAGGAGCATGTTTATGTTGACTAGGGATTGACCAACTGTACGATTGTAGATAACTAGTGTATATGGATGGCCAATTAAATTACAGTTAATTAACCAGTGTACATGGAACGCTCACTGACTACAGGCGACTTGTAGACAACCGTATGGGTTATCAAGTAATGGATACGGTAAAGTTGGTGCACGTGTATGTTGACTACAGTTTGACCAACCCTTAGTTGTATAGAACACGATCATATATAGTTAACTAGTGTATATAGAACACTGATATGTAAAATAATTTCTTAATTTACTATTATATTAGACATAATATAGTTTTTGGAAAATCAAATTTTTACATAATAAAATAATTTTTATTAAAGTAGTTTGCATGTGAGTAGGTACATAGTTTAATATTTTTTATGTTTGTAGCATTCTTTTTTACAATTCAGCCCATTGACATATATGTTTTCAACCCATTTGTTTGTATTATTGTTTGTAGAATTCGGCCCATAAGTGTGTAAAATTGGTCACTCAACCCAATACCCTAACACCTTTCCTCTGCCAAGCTCCCTCCACCTTCCCCGCTCCCTCCACCATCTCCCGCTCCCTCCACCGACAAGCTCCGTCCTCGATCCCTCTGCCATCCCCACTCATTCCACCGTCCCCGCTCCCTCCATCATCCCCGCTCCCTCTGCCGTCCCCGCTCCATTCCACCTCCGCCAAGCTCCACCATCCCACGCTTCCCCCGCGTTCCATCCTCCGTCAATCTACCATCCACCATTCACCAAGCTACCATCCGCCAAGCTCCATCGGCCAAGCTCCGCCCGCCATACAAACCCTTACGTCAACAAACCCTTGTCCGAACTAGGTAAGCACATACCCGTTCATTTTGGGTTTCCTAGGGATTTTCCACATTATTGGTATGCTGATTGTTTGATTTCATGAAACCAATTCACCTACATTGCATTGGTCATAAAACCAATTCACAAACCTGTCATTGTGCTCCAACTGAACTTTATTAGGGGGCCACGTGGGATGAAACTCTGTGATCAAATTAAGGTGCTCGGTCACATAAGCAGTAGTCTCCTTACAATTCCTCAAGATATACAAATGAACTGACATCAGATCACTATTCAGTGGAGTAAATAACATTCCCCCTGACCTCGGTTTGCCCACCTTCCTTCCAACATGTCGATTCTGGGGCACCACAAAATATCTTTTTTTTCTCCAAATAGCTAGAGCAAAATTCAATTACTTCTTCGGTAACATACCTCTCAACAATACTAGCATCCGTCCTACTCATACATTTCACATATCTCTTGAATACTTTTATGTGACGCTTAAAAGGATACATCAAATGCATACCAACCGGACCACATATCTTTATCTCCCGCACTAAATGAACAACCAAGTGAACCATTATATAAAAAAGCTGGAGGGAAATACATTTCCAACCTGCATAGCACAACAACCTTTTTTTGTAGGACATCCAAATGGTCCCGGTCAATATACTTCCTACATGTGGAACAAAAAAATAAACAAAGTCTAGTGATTGAGTACCTTACGTCGGCCTCCATTACCCCGAGAATATCAATGGTTAACAATTTTTGCATCAAAACATGACAATCATGGGATTTCAACCCAGTCATCCGACAATCCTTTGTAACTACCCAACTAATGTTCGACGAATAACCAATTGGAAACTTCACTGATTTCAAACTATCATAAATTGAGATTCTCTCCTCATTTGAAAATGTACAAGGTTCAGGGGGCAAGTAAGTCCTTTTACCCTTCACTTCTGGAGCAAGGTCATTTTTGATTCCCAAATCTACCAAATCTAACCAGGCATTCAAACTACCTTTCGTCTTTCAGGGAATATTCAAGAGGGTGCCTATCAAACTTTCATAGAAATTTTTCTCAATATGCGTCATGTCTAGGCAATGCCTAACCTGAAGATGCTCCTAGTACGGTAGATAAAAAAATATTGACCTTTTCTTCCATGGACCATCACAATGTATTATGTCCTTGCCTTTATACTTTCCCAACACCACTCTCAATTTCTTAACCTTCTTGTGAATCAGCACACCAGTTAGTGGTGTAGGGGATTTCCTTCGTTCTTTCCCCCCAACAAAATTGACCACATCATCCCGGTATTTATGATTTCCTTGCAGTCATTTTCTATGGCCAAGATACACTGTCGTTTTTCATGGCTTAGCTGTTTGAATTCTATCTTCTCCTCACAAATTGGACATGCTTTGTGCCCCTTCACAACATACCCCGACAAATTTCCATAGGCTAGAAAATCATTGATCGTGCAAAAAAGCATGGCACGCAATTGAAACTCCAAATTCATATGGACATCAAATACTATCACCCATTTTTCTTCCCACAATATTTTAAAATCATCAATCAATGGTCTCAAATACACATCAATGTCGTTCCCAGGTTGTCTAGGACCTGAGAGTAACTGAGGCATCATAACACATTTCCGTTTCATGCACAAATAAGGGGGCAAATTATATATAACAAACATCACGGGCCAAGAACTATACTTCGATGACATATTACCAAATGGATTCATCCCATCAGTACACAATGCAAGGCGTAAATTTCTAAATTCTGAACCAAATGAAGGATATCGCTTGTCAAAATTTCTCAATTGTTCACCGTCTGCCGGATGTCTTATCTTTTTGTCACTTGGTCTTTCCCGCTCTCTATGCCATCGCAAGTTCTATACATCTTTTGAATTCACAAATGACCTCTTCAACCTTGGAATTAAAGAAAGATACCACATACACTTCGATGGGACCTTCTTCTTCTTCTTAGCCAAACACCTATCATCATCATTCTTCACACCCTTATATCTTGAATGTTTGCACACAAGACATTCAACCGCGTCTTTCAAATCACCGTCATACAACACACAATTATTAGGACATGCATGTATATTCTATTATTCCAAACTGAGTGGACAAAATATTTTTGTAGCCTCGTAAAAGTTTTTCGGTATTCCATTCCCTTCCGGAAACTTATCCTTTAGAAGTTTTAGGAGTGAATTCACACTTGTATCACTCCAAGAACTTGTAGCTTTCAAATTGAAAACCTCCAAAAAAAAGGAGATTATGGTATCCTTACTTTTACATCCCGGATACAATGGCTTCTCTTTTTTGTCAAGCAAAACACTCAAAATTTTAGGCTTCCCCTGAAAGTCTCTTACAATGTCATCGAACGTAGCATCAACGGTACAATTGTTTTCATCTACCTTGTCAAACCCACCACCCTTATGTTGATGCTCAACCTCTCCATGAAATGTCCATACAGTGTAACCTCCATCAAATCCATTCTTAAGCAAGTGAAATGTAACAAGCCCACATTCATCAAACCGTTCATGACACAAGCATCTTTTGCATGGACAAAGTATCCTCTCTTACCGACCAAAGGCATAATCAAGAAATGAATCAATAAATGCAATATGTTCACCACTCCCTCTAGCTACACTTGGATAGCTAACCATTTTTTTCTCCACGCAAACATCGATTCTCGGTCCATTGTATCTAAACAAAATAATACAAACAATTATACAAATATTCATTGTTCAAACATAATAAAAATAAACACAATCAATTTGCTACACAATACTAAAATTGTCATGTGTATATGTATATGTATGTGTATCGATCAACTTGTTCTTGGGAGATATATATATGTGTGTGTATATATGTACATATATGTGTGTGTGTGTGTATATGTACATATGTGTGTGTATATGTACATGTGTGTGTGTGTATATGTACATGTGTGTGTGTGTGTATATGTACATGTGTGTGTGTGTATATGTACATGTGTGTGTGTGTGTATATGTACATGTGTGTGTGTGTATGTACATATGTGTGTGTATGTACATATATGTGTGTGTGTGTATATGTACATATATGTGTGTGTGTGTGTATATGTACATGTGTGTGTGTGTGTATATGTACATATGTGTGTGTATATGTACATGTGTGTGTGTATATGTACATGTGTGTGTGTGTGTATATGTACATATATGTGTGTGTGTGTATATGTACATATATGTGTGTGTGTGTATATGTACATATATGTGTGTGTGTATATGTACATATATGTGTGTGTATATGTACATATATGTGTGTGTGTGTGTATATGTACATATATGTGTGTGTGTATATGTACATATATGTGTGTGTATATGTACATATATGTGTGTGTGTATATGTACATATATGTGTGTGTGTATATGTACATATATGTGTGTGTGTGTATATGTACATATATGTGTGTGTGTATGTACATATATACACACACATATATATGTACCATCTACCAAAACAAACACAACCATATTTACATCCACAATAATTTACACTCTCACAACATGATACTAAACCAACATAAAGCATAGGAACCATTAATAAATACAAATAAACTCTCTCCATGCATGCATTAATGGTTATTATAACTAC
This sequence comes from Rubia yunnanensis, assembly GCA_037428765.1. Lineage (NCBI taxonomy): Eukaryota > Viridiplantae > Streptophyta > Magnoliopsida > Gentianales > Rubiaceae > Rubia > Rubia yunnanensis. The sequence continues at coordinate 10,032,184 of CM075071.1, forward strand.
TATTTAATTGAAATTCGAAAAAGATAAGGAAAACTTACATCCATGGGTCTTCATTGCTTTGGGTTATTGCTCACCATCCAAAAAATCTTTCATCAATAAAGAGAGAAGGGGATTAAAAGTTCAGATGTAATTTTCGAGTGGTAGTTCAGAGCATTAAATGCTCTATTTAGCACTGGTTTTTGTGAATAGTACGTAAAACTGGTGCCATTTTTCCCAATATCACCGGTTTTTAACCAATGATACATCAACCGATGCCATTTTTTTCCAAAATTATTTTAACACTGGTTTTTGTAATTTTTTAGCACCGGTTTTTAAAACCAGTGCAAAAAATTTTCATTTCACCAGTTTTTTTTGCTTTCTAGCACCTATTTTTAAACCGATGCTAATTTAACACCGGTTTTTGTAAATTTTTAGCTCTGGTTTTGAAAACCGGTGCCAAAATTTTCATTTCATCGGTTTTTTAGATTTCTAGCACTGATTTTTAAACGGGTGCTAATTTAACACTGGTTTTTGTAATTTTTAGCGGCAGTTTTTTTGACCGGTGTTAGTTTAACACCAATTTTCATCCTTTTTAGCACCGGTTTTTTGACCGGTGTTAAATTAACGCCGGTTATTAGAAAAAAAACTGGTGTTAAAATTACACCAGTTTGAAAACTGGTGCTAACAAAAAAACTCGATGCTAACAAAAAAACCCAGTGCTATAACAATTTTTGCACCAATTTTAATAACCGGTGCTAAAAAACTGGTGCTAGAGGTTGGCCACTGGCTTATATAACCGGTCCTCTCAAAGTAGCTTGTGGCTTATATGACAGCGAATCGTTGATCTGGCAGCTTTTACATTTGAGCATGAAGTTGTACACTTCGTTAAACATGGTCGGCCAATGGTATCTTGCTTGGATGATCTTCCTTGCCACTGTTCTTGCTCCTTGATGCGTTCCACACATCCCGTCATGTACTTGTCTTAGAATTTCCATTTCCTATGTTGATCCTACACATTTTATCCATGGGGATAGAAAGTATTTCTTGTGTAAGATTCCTCCTTCGTAAGCGTTGTTATGAGATCGCAACTCCAACTTCCTAGCTTGTATGGTGTTCACTGGTAACTTTCATTTTCTGAGGTACTCTATTAGTGGCATCATCCAGCTTACTTCATCTGTCTAAATTGATGACACAATTTTGATCACCATGCTTCTTACTAGAATAAATTCTATTCTTACATCTCTATGTTCGTTCAATGAATCGAACCCAGTAGTTACTAGCTTTCTTAACACATAAGCTTTTGTGTTTTTGGATCTGGGAACATGTTGGATGTCAAAGTACTCAAGCTATGTAATGAGTCATCGATCTTAAGTATTTTTTCAGCTGTTCTTCTCTCACTTCGTAGTCTCCAGCACTTGTTGGCCTACTTTTTGAGAGTCGCTGAATCCTTGAACGCTCTTGAATTGCATTTTGAGTGTAAGTTCCAAACCACATATTAACGCTTCATACTCTGCTTCATTGTTTCATTAGCGGGAAATTGAAATAGAGTGAGTATTTGTGTTCCCCGCCTTCCAGGCCAACTAACAGAAATCCTGCGCCGCATCCTTCCTTGTTGGATGCTTAATCTACAAACAAATTCCATGCGACATCTACCCACTTTGACTTGCCTATATCTACTATAAGACAGTTGCGTGTGTTTGTGTCTTACGCATCTTTGCTTGTCATCTCAGCCATGAAATCCGCTAAGGCCTGAGCCTTGATTGATGTCCTTGGCTGGAATCGGATCTCATGTTGTCCTAGTTCGAGAGCCTATTTGATCAATTTACCAAACGCTTCTAATTTGGTTAGGATGTTCTTGATAAAAAATCTATATAGATAACGATACGATGACCATGGAAATAGGTTCGTAACCTTCTTGTTGAGTATACCAATGCCAGAGTAAACATTTCAACTGGCAAGTACGCCCTTTCTGCACTTTGTAATATTCTACTGATATAGTAGACTGACACTTGTTTTTGGCCTTCCTATTGCACAAAACTTAACATACTGTGTTGTTTGAAACTACTAAGTACAGATAAAGAGTTTTCTCGAAGACTGGTGACTTCAATGTCAGCAATGTTTGGAGCTGGTCTTTTAGCACCTCGTATGCTTTTTAACACTTTCATTGCAGCTAAACTTCTTGACCTTCTTCGAGATTTGGAAGAGTGAAAAGTGTTTCTCAGCTGCCTTTGAAAATAACCTGCTGAGTGCTGCTAAAGATCCCATTAATATCTGTACCTTTTTAACTGTTCATGGATGGGGAAGATTTACTATAGCTTGAATTTTCTCTGGGTTAGCTTCGATCGCCTTGGAAGATACCCTGTAGCGTAAATATTTTCATATGCCTACTCCAATGATACACTTCTTGGGATTAAGCTTCATCACAATGTTGTGTAATGTATCTAGAGTTTCTTTCAAATCTGCATCAAAGTCACTAACCCTTCTACTTTTGATAACCAAATCATCAAAATATGCTTCCACATTCCACCCTATTTTATTGCGAAATGCACTAACGATAACCCTCTGATACGTTGCTCCTGCATTTTTAAGTCCAAAAGGCATTTTCATGTAGCAGAATGTTCCAAAGCTTTTTATAAATGTTGTCTTTTATTCGTCCTCTGGATCCATCAGCATTTGGTGGTACCCTTTATACATGTCCAAACAGGATAGAACTTCGGCCCGATATTTCTTTGACTAGCTGATCAATCTTGGGTACAGGGTAGCAATCATTTGGCATGCTTTGTTTAAGTCAGTGAAATCTATACACTTTCACCATCACGTGTATGATTTTATCACCATTACCGGGCTCGCTAACCATTTGGGTAGATAGCCTCCTTCAATATACCTACCTGAAGCAAAGCTGTGACTTCTTCTTCAATTGCCTTTTGCCTATCACTAGCGAAGCTTTACTGCTTCTGTTTGACTATCTTAACCGAGTCACTAATGTTCAAAGAGTGGGTAACAATTCTTGGATCAACCCCTCCCATGTTCTGGATGCTCCATTCAAATGTATCCCTTTGACATTGTAGGATATGTATGACCCTCTCTTTTTCTGGTGCTGGGAGATTTTTTTCTATCTTAATACACCTGAAACCATCTTGGTTATCCAAAGTTAGCAGCCATGTTTCCTCTCCCAAATCTATTGTCAGTTCCTAATTTTCGAGTGATCCCACTTTGTACACAATGTTGACCATCTTGGTTTTCTCTGTACTTTTCCCCATCATCATTGCAATCACCATGCATTGCTTTGCCATTTGTTAATTTCCCCTTACCTTTGCAATTCCATCCGGAGTTGGGAATTTCATTACTAGGTGGTACGGGGACCATATCATGTTTGGTGTGTTCATCTAAGGCCTTCCAATGATGGCATTAACATACTTGGCACATCCATGACCACAAAATCACACATTATGGTACAATGTCGATCAATGTCCCCAATGGTAACATACAACTGTATGTTGCCTAGCGGTGTTTCTACCTCGTCTTGTAAATCCAACCTGGGAAGACGTAAACTTCTTTAAGTCAGTTCGCTTGAACCTAACCTATCGAAGCAATCAACGAAAAGTATCTCAACCGCGCTTCCATCATCCACAAATACCCTATGAACAATTGCATTTCCAATTTTATCAACAATAAACATTGGGTCATTACGTGGCAAAGCTTTGGGGACTGCCCCTTCTTTGGTAAATGTGATCGCTTCATCTAAGCAGAACCACTTATCAATAGACTCTTGTGTGTGTGTGTGTTGGGGGGGATATCTAGCCATGGATTTCCAAGCATTATTAGAAAGCAATTTGGTTATTCAGTGTATAGACAAGGTGACTTTTTTCTGGAACTTCATCCACCATGTCATCGCTGTAATCTACTGTTGCCGTAATTTTCTGATTTTTTGCAAGTGAACTCATTATTCCTTGGCTTCGTGCAATAGGGTTCTCTATTTTGTTAGACTCCCTATACCCGCTTCCTTCTTATTTCTTCTTATATTGGCTTAGGTAACCACTTCTTAGGTTTTCCTCAATTTGCCTCCTAAAATCTGTACAATTTTCTATATCATGGCGGTGGACTTTGTGGAAGGTACAATAAAATTCTTTGGAACTTTTTTCTAGGGGTGCTATCATTGGCGATGGATTGCAAAATAGCTCCATATTCGCCTACAATATTTCTTTTCTTGACTTTGTCTTAGGAGTTTCTTGGCCCGATGCCTCCTGCATCCCCAGTTCTCTTCCTTTAAAAGGGATGTTGCCCTTTCAATTTTGCATGAACCCCTTCTGTGAGTCTTCATTCATTCTTTTTTTCCTCGTTCTTGCTCTATTTTGCGATTCGCCTCTTCTATCTAAACATGGTGCTCTATCATTTTTAGTAACTCTTTTCGGGTATGTTCTTCATTAGCTCTTTGTAGAATTCTCCAGATCCCATGCCTCATCTGAAAGCTCCCAACAATGATTGAAACGATAGATCTCGAACTTTGAAGCTCTCAATTATACTTTTCTAGAGTTCCATCGCTTCACTGAGCTATGTTGTTCAAATCTGCAATTATTTTTGTGAATTTTTGTTTATGGTAGAAACGTCCCAAAAATAGACCTGACAATTGCGCCCACGATTTGATACTTCTATTTGGCAGGCCTTCATATCATGTGATCATTGTTCCTAATAAGAAAATGGGAAATTCCTTGCAAACCATCTCGATGTTTTCATCTCAAAACCTCATGCTATTTCGGTAAGAGTGTAAAAACTCTTTTGGATCTGTGGACCCATCATAGATTTTAACATGGAGAGAGTCCTTAGGTATTTTGTAGTCTCGAAGATGTGGTGCTAGAGGTGACTTGTCTGCATTGTCATCTGCCACTATGTCTCGTAACTCCTCCTCATATTTAAGACTTTCGCGCTCTTGAATTATTTTCTTATCTATTCCATTCGATTTGGGCTTTAGTGTTGTCAAAAACTGATTATAGAGGCTCTCTCTGTTCACTTCCAAGAATGCCGCAAATTCCCTTCTTTCTTTCTCCTGGTTTGTGTTAGGAGTTTCTGCTTCTTCTTTATCATCGATATCTTCCCTGTTCCAATCTCTCTCTCTACTAGGGATATACTCGTAGCCTTATGTGCTCTTGTTACGCCTAGATGTGTGTTCTTAAGTCTAATGGTTATGGCTTTTATCACTTTTGGCGAACACCATTGTTTACCTAAATGATCTTAGAACCGAGGAAAAACTTTTTGGTCCCCACAGTCGGCGCCAAATGAAGTGGTTGCTCTGTCAAGTACAACTTTAATGTTCACCTCATATACTCTTATTCCTGCAAAACAAATCCCAGAAGTGATTCTGGGGAAAAGGCTGTGACGATTAAGTCAGTCTCCTCTATAGAGAATTGGAATTCCTCAATATAGTAATTCTTACCTTCTTCAACATTGCTTTTGATGTATTTATAAGATTTTACCATCGTGGCTCTCTATTCCTCTCATATGAGAATGTGGGTTGTACCACAACCCTAAAACTCCGGTTCATGGCTAAACTCCCCGATCGTAGCTTAATTGTGTCTCTACATTTGTCAGTTCGTGATCGCGTGTTTCAGACCAGGCTCTTCTTTTATTGCTTCATCGGCCTTATCTACATTTTTTCTTTGGCTTGGTTTACAACCCAATGATTCCAGCTATAGGCTAGGTATACATCAGATAGTAAGATATATGGGTGCTCACTATTAGAAATCTTTCCAATAAAACCATCATTGAGCATGGCCTTCCGCTTCGCCAATGCCACAGTGAACTTTGCCAAAGAGGGCAAGCTCTTCACCATCGCAGTCAGGTTTAACTCGCGCAAGTCTTTCATAGCCTTGCAATAACCAACGTTGCGAGCATAGCTGGAAATATCCTCAAATAACTTGAATAGTGAGTTCATTTTGCAGAGCTGATCCATCAAATCTTAAGGATATTTACGGGAAGCAGGCTCATTTTTGTGTATTTCTTTTAGCTCAAATCGAAGCTTGTTCACCTCTTCCTTGGCGATTCTTGCACGCTTCTCAGCAGTGTTTGCCTGTTCCTCCGCAGCTTTAAGGGAAGTCTCTAGGGTTGCACTTATCTCCTCCTTGCTCTTATAGTTCTCCAACAACAACTCATCTGCAAGTGAGAACTTCGAAAGCCGCTCACTTACAAATTGAAGACACTCACCAACCTTATAGAGCAAAATATATACAAATGAAATAATCAATCATCGAAATAAAAGGTATCAAAGTATGGCAAAGTCTTGGGAAAGACGGTCTTTCCATAGGCTTATGGAAAGACGGGGTTTAATTCGAATAATAAAAGGTAAAAGGTCTTAGTTGCAACATTAAAAATTTAGTATGCAACATGTAGTAGTTATAAAATTTATAACCCGGTTCATGCAACCCGAAAATTTTATCTTAATTTCTTCTAATTTACACTTTAAACCTTGGTCTTTCCATGGCTTATGGAAAGACCGTCTTTCAAGAGACGCACTCTCAAAGTATAGCGAGAGTTACTCTACTAAACAATAAACTTACCATAGCCAAAGTATCAGGAAGGGAAAGTTTGGAGAGAGTGTCATGTATTGTTCCCTCCACTATCAGATTATCGGTTTGCTCTAGGGCCTTAGAGCGAGGTTGGTTGCCTCAAACCTTTTTTTACCAGAGGAGATTAATGACTATAGGATCCATCAATCCTATCCTTTTTTATCTTCTTCTCCTTCAACTCACCAGTGGTGTGATTACCACCCATCTCTCCGCCTTCGGTAAACTTGCCCTTAGCAAGTGCAGTATCAGTTCTTGTTTTGTTAACACCATGTTGGAGGATCACTTGCACAGCATTGTAAGGCTAGATAAGAGTCTCAGCCACCTCCTTATCATCGCCATAAAAAACCAATCTATCGATAGCACCTGCAGCTAGGTCCATATTTACAAAAAAGTAAACAACACATATCAAACAAATGCACAAAGATATTGGTAAAAAATAAGACAAGATACAGATCCAACATAGAAAAATGACAACGAACAAAACACCTTCAGAATCAGAATCAACCTGGCAGAGATGTTGTGTATGAGCGTGAAGTGTTACCATAATCTCAATTTCGGCAGTAAAACAGACACTTAAACTAGGAAGCTTAGATTTGGGAACTTTGTAGTTCCAAGATGGAAGGATAACTTCGGGGGTTTGTTTCATTTTCACATAAAAAAAATTCCTACGCCAAGGATAAATATTTCTAGGAAGACCACTCATGAGTTCAACACTAGGGATAACTGGATAGAAGGTAAACTCATCTACAGTATTTTTACTTTGCGAAGATGGTAAAAGTTACAGAATAAGTCAAGAGTGAAATACACATTCCCATTTTGACACACATGATGACATCCCATTAAAATAGCGATGCCCTTAGGATGAAACTAGGACAACACAATTTTGTACGCAGACAGAAGCTCAACAACATGTTGGGGGAGGGGAAAATAAATACCCAAGTTCAAATAGGCTAAATAGCAAGATATATAGCCAGAAGTAGGTTTGCGAACACATTCAAACTTTGCATGAGCACGAAATCACACAAAGATAGAAAGGAAATAAGTAAATCTGATGACCATGGAAACAGGTTTGCAACCTTCTTGTTAAGTATACCAATGCTAGAGTTAACTTTTCAACTGGAAAGTATGGTCTTTCTGCACTTTGTAATACTGATATAGTAGACTGGAACTTGTTTTTGGCCTTCCTGGTGCACAAGAACTGAAATTATTACGTTGTTCAAAACTGCCAATTACAGATAAAGAGTTTCCCCAAAGACTGGTGACTTTCATGTCGGCGATGTTTGGAGCTAGTCTTTTAAGGCCTCGTATGCTTTTTGACACTCTTTGTTTAATCTAAACTTCTTGACCTTCTTCAAGATTTGGATGAGTGGGAAGTTAACCTGACTCGACTAGGGGTTATTAATTGTAGCTATTTAACCCAAGTCGAGGACGGAGGTCAAAGATAGAAATTTATATTCTACACCCCAATCTCACTACTACGCTACCTAGAGGGTAGTTAGCGGCAAACCCTAGGTTTGTCCACATAGATACTAGGTCTAATGTATCAACTAGAAACACAATCTCGTACGGGTCGTCAATTCGTATAAGTGAAAGGAATATTTAGTAAAGAAAACATGCAAGGGGGGTGGTTGGATTTTCAATTTAACAACTACAAAGCATGCAAAGTAAAGAACACAATTACAATATAAAGCTAGCACCTGGGGAAATCATTGAGTAACTTGGTCAATCTAATGCGTCTATCCTTGATTCTTTCACATAGATATCTATACAAACCTAATAGTGTGTCCATAACACGTGGTGTGCCAGATGTCATACACTTCCCCGTCCCTGTCATGATAGGTGCTCTCGCAACCCTCCATCGACACCACCATCGTAATTAGGAGAGTACAAAAAGGTCTGACCATTGCTGTAGGCTTGATTCTACCTCATGCGATTACGTCCCGGGTTTTCACCACAATGCAAATACTTTCCTCGAGTTCTATAAATTAGGCCCAAGGATCGTAGCCCCTTATCTGTGATACTAGGGTTTCTTGTAACCCTAGCTTGCTACTATTTAAGCTATCTCTACCCGAAACCTCTTGGACAACTTTACGAAGTCGGCTAAGACAGGTGCGATGGTAAGTGGACCAGGGTAACCTTGAATCTCCCGTGCACATGCCCACGCAGACTCATTCCCCCCACCCATACAAACATCCAGGTTTCCCTTCCAAATGAGGCATTGATATTTGCGCCTAGTATGAATACAACCCAAAGTGTGTGCTTATATGTGGTGTAATACTCATTCATTCATACTCAAAAGAAAATCACAATAATATTATGAACACAAAATTAGGATGAACTATAGAATCTCAAAAAGCATAAAGATGTAACCAAGTCACTGTAATTATCCCCAAGTTATAGAAACTACTCCCTTGACATGGGATTCAAATAAAGATTTGAATTCCACATCATAGGATCAAAGCAAAATGAAAAGAAGAAAAAGTTTCCTAAGGAGAGAATCTCCTCTACTCTTGAAGGTGAAATTGAGATCTAAATAAAGTATGAGATCTCCAAAGCTAGTAAACTAAGTTTCTATATATAGTAATAGGAGATTGGAACAAAAACTACGCCTAAAATAGGGTAAACCCTAGTTCATCCGCCACCCGGGGCAGGGCGTTATAGATGATGCGACTCGTGGATGTACTTGGCACTGGATGCGAGGCTTGGGATGGATCATGCCGCTTCATGGGCACGTGGTGTGGACCTTCAATGTGGGCTGGGCGTGAGGGTTGGCGTGGGCTCCTTCTGGCCCTAGCGCGAACTACATCATCTCCTGCGGGGTGCCATCAGAGTGCTGCATTTTGAGGTCCTGATCCGTGCCAGTGGCCGTTGGTGCAGGCCATGGTCAGACTTGATATTTTGTTCAGAAACTTGTTGCAGGACACAAAAATTCCCACATCCCATGTGTTGGTCTCGGCATAATGAACTTGGAATGGTGCGGGATGCTTAAAACAGGTGGGGCTTTTATCGCTTCGTTGGCCTTATCTACATTCGTTCTTTTGGCTGGGCTTACAACCCAATGATGCCAGCTATAGGATTGGTATACACCAAAAGTAATCTATTGAAACATTTAATTGAAAAAAAATACATGTGTAACTGGGAGGACTTACTAGAATTGGAATTGACCAAAAATTCGTCTGGGTCAGAGTGGAGACAAAATGTGGAATGATATCGCTGAATGTAGTCTGCAGATGGTCATCATCCGAATTGCTACAGATATGTATTTGTATTATTATAAATTAAATAGTAAAATGTTAAAATAACACTATCTTTTGATTGAAAGTGTCAATATAACCCTGTAAAATGAGAAATTGCCAAACTAACCCTAACTCACCGTTGACTTCATTAGTCAATGAGAAGGTTAACTGGAAATAAGTGAAAGGATGATATTACCCAGCTAATTAGAAAAATAAAAGTAAATAAAGTGTGAAAAGTCTTATTTACCCCTACCAATCTAATATATATTCCAACCTTAACAGGTTAGAATATATTCCAATCTGGATTTATTTGACATGTGAACTACCGTCATGGATAGATCCTCCTCATTCTCCATCAAAGCGGCCGCCGCAGATGCATCTCTCACCTGAGGCCTCGACCCGAACTTCACTTTTATGTTCAATGGCCAAATTTCTTTGACCGTGTTCACTTGATCGAGGTCCTTGCCGACGAATCACCCAATGATAACTATGGAAACAATGGATGCACTAGCGGTGTGTGCTAGAGCATCGCAATGTGGTCCTCGATGCGTATGATGACCATTGGCCCAAGCCCAATCCTAATTTGGTCCAATGCAGCCTTTGATCTACAAAAAGTAAACATACACCAGGGAATCTGGGGGGAGATTCTCCGACAATCTAGTCAGCAATTTGTAGAGAGTAAAAGTAGGCAATAGAGTGTTACCAAAAATAGAAACATACCTTCCTATTTATACTATTCCTAAACCCTAATATTCTTGGTCTATGACCTAGCTTTCTTTGGCTTTTAGTGAACGGCCCAATAACAAGCCCATCTTATGAATGACTTGGGTTTCAGGCCTCTATCTAGGTTATGGGATTATCAACCCAAATAGGTCTTATGTCTACCATGTCATCAAAATCCCACAGAAAAACTAGTGATCTTCCAATCCTTGAAGGCTCCTCTTATCGAAGGTCTATCGTAGTCAACGTGGGTAATTCATCGTCATCAAAAGTTAACCGTGTCATTCCTAGTTATCGAAGGTTATACATAGTACCTTTACTCATCGAAGGTTACCTGTGGTTATCGAAGACTGGCGTGGTTGACTTTGAGGTGAGGTGTCTTCAATGTTACTTCATTTTTCTTAGGCTACGGGGGAGCACTTAGGCTTTTCTTAAACATTCTGACCTTTGGAATTCTCAAGAAGGGCACATGAATAAGGCATTAGCAGGAAAATGGTGTGTGGGTGGCTAATTAATAGACTCCCTTTCTCTTTTTGCGCCTTTTTAGACCACTCGCCATATTAGGTAATGATTATTCCCCTCCACTCTCTCTCTCACATATATATACGCCAAATAAAAAATCTCTTTTTTCCTTTCATTGTCATTCTTCTCTTTACAGGTTTTTCTCGAGAATTCTCCAATCCGTATCCTTCTCCGACCCCCAATTTTCAATCTTTCATCTCGTCTTTTGAACAAGTAAGTCTTTATGGACCCTAGAACTATCCTTGTGTTTTCTTCATCTTCTTGCCCTGTTGATCTTGAGAAAAAATAGCGAGGGGGTGAATTCCCCACTTATTAGGTCTTCGAATAGTGTTAATTCCTCTTTTTCCAGCAAAACCCTTCTTCGATCAGTTGGAATTCCAATTGATTATGAAAATACGTAGTCGGTGAACCTTAATCGTAGCTCTTGCGAGGTTCCCGGTCTTAATGAGGGGGTTGATTCCACTAGGGTTGGGTCTCATAGGTTTGGTGAGCTTCCTGGTGAGAGTGTAAATTATCCTTCGAAGGTTAGTTCTAAACATGTAGGTATCTCCAGGGTTGAGAAGACTTCGAACAAAATTCTATACAAACCTTTAAAGAGGAAGTTTGTAGTTGAGAGGTGGTCGGGTGTTGAACCTTCATCGAAGGGCAATAGTTCGGCAAAATATGCTTTTCTTGAAGAGGTGAAAAAGGTTATTGAAGAGATCCCTCCATACCAACGCATCCCCCTTAATGACGAGTTGAAAGCTCTCAAAGCAGATAAACATGCTTCTCTACCCATGGGGAGGGCTGTGACCTACAGTAGACATATTAGATCTGGCTTTTGTTTCCATTTCCCCTCCTTGTTATCGAGCCTAATGGACGAGTTCAATGTGAGTTTGTCCCAACTTCACTATAATATGATAGTAATAATAATGGCCTTTCTAGTTTGATGTAAGGAAGTAAATGTAGATCCTCATTATGAGCTATTTCAAGATATATATCTCTTAATTAGTAATCGAGATATAAAGGGAACCTTTACCTTAAGCAATAGGCTTTCTAGTCGAAGGTTTATCATTCCCCCTTCCAATAATTCAAGGTGGTAGAATAAAGTCCTATCTTTTAATTATATGGGAGTCTATTAAACCCCTCGATGGAATCCCGATTGTGTTTCCGAAACAAGAAATGGAAAACATGTGGTTCCTAAGAGACTTCGCAAAGACGTAAAGCATCTTCGGGAACCTGAACCTTAGACACTAACATCTATCATCTCGTGACCACCAAGAGTGTGAAACCTTTTGTTTGTCTGGAATGGTTCTACTAGAGTATTTATCACTCGGCCGATCATCGAGCATTGGAGGAAGTTGTCCAAGAGGGCCTTGCCAATGCAAGTAAGAGAAAGAGGGGTGATGATAAACTGAAATTTCTAAGACCTATTCGATCTATAGATCCTTCGCGAGGGATAATTATCAAGGAGATATCCTTTTCGAACACCTCCGAAATTCTATAGGATATTATGTTTTTGAAGTTTGTTTCTTTTCCTTGTTGTAGTTTATAACTTGTCTTTTCTTTATGTAGTGAGAAGCGCCCAAGACTTTGTTGACACTCATAAGTGGGGGGGGGGGAATTTCTAGGCGAGGTAGCCTACTCCAGTCCACTCCTAAGCGAGATCCCAGGATAGGCCTCATGTTCAGGAGCAGCCTAAGAAAAAACCAAGGTTCAAGGAGGATGGGCCTTCTCATGAAATTGGTGCTAATAACCTCTACTATGAGGTCGAGAATGACGGCATGTCCCTGGACTTTCTTGGAAATTTGAGCGACGAACCCTCGGTATGTTAACTTTTTCCCGTCCACTATATTTTATCAAACTCTTTGTTAAGACTCTTTCTTATTTCTTCATTTTCTTATTCTAGTTCAGGTGGTGGCAGCTATTTGATCGGCCTTGCATTCAACTAGAATCTTTTCCAGCCAGGTCTTTCCCCTCCTACAAAGGCCACTTGAAGCAATCACTGAGGAGATTCAAGAGGATGAACGTGTCAAGCAACATTGGGAGGTACACGATCTGAATGAGGATTTGAACAAGTTGAATGAGAAAGAGAAACGTCTGGCGAATAAGTGTGTGCCTGAAGCCCAACATGCCTTGCTAACAACTTTTGTTAACATGTTGATAAGGTCATAGGAATTGAAGAATGCATTTATTTACCTCATGGGGATTGGGAAGGCGTGGGATTGAACCGATGTTTACAGCTGGGTGGCCGATTGTCTTACCCCTGAGCAGGTTAAAGCCCTTAAGGCTCATATTGATCCTGAAGCCAAGGAGAAGATGAAGGTTGGTTTGAGTAATTTTTCCAGCTCAGGCGGTCTCAAACTTAGACTTCTCGATGTAATCAAGAAGGGGAAGAAGTTTCTATTAGCCGCTGACCTTCGCGACTTCACGGTTCCTGAGCCTAAGGCCAAGTTTAATGATCAATCATCAAAGGGCAACAAGGAGGATGCCGAGGCTAACCGTGGCAAGACTGGAACTAACGAGATTGATCAAAGCATAGGGTGTAAGGCTAGAGATGTATGAACTCTAATTCCCTCTTTATTTAGGCTATGTTTTGTAAGACTTAAATTATCAAAGTTTAGTCGGATGTTTTGGGTAATTCTTAATTTGATCTAAAAATTTTAATCAAACATGTTAATCTAAGTGTTTGACTACCATTCTTTATGCTTTATAGAATGGCATTATGTGAGATGAGCTAGATAAATTTGTTTGAGAGATTGCTACAGTTAAGGTAGTGTTCTAGAAGGCTCTTTTTAAACTAACCCACTTGAGTGAGGATTTATCTAAAGCTAATAAGGAGTTATCATCTTGTTAAGATGGCAGTCATCCTTCGATGGTAGAGCTTCTTAGCAAAGTGAGAAATGACTCTACGCCTTGTCAAGTGGCTCTTGCCCTTACCATAGTAGATAAAGCGTGTAGTGCTAACGAACTCAATCATTAGGATACTCTGCGAGAGATGATGAATGAATATCCTACTTTGCATTAGTGTCTTACTGATGCTAGGTTATATTATACTTTGAGTCAATGGGGGGGACAATAGGCATTATCAAGATCAGATTAAGGGGCTCAAAAACCAACTTCGCGAGATGGTTAAATGAGATAACCATCTCACCGAATAAGTCTCTAGGTTGCAAGGGGTTATTGAGGATAACTAACAATTTTGTAGTGAGATTGTAAGTCAGAATTCTTAGCCTTCGAGTCAAGTATCAGCCCATGTTGCTACTATCCAGCTCTACTCCGATAGTTTTTGAGTGCATGGATTGTCTTTCGGGGTCTTCGATATGGGCCTTGTTGGTGATATTTTCAAGTTCTTATACAATACCAAGATGGCTATGTTACGAAAGGGTATATATAGAGACCCAGATTATTATGCGGCCTTCAATGCTATTTACGAATGGAAATAGCGACTTTGGTCAGAGAATAAGGCTCATTCTTAGAAAGCAAGTCCTTCGAACAGGGGATCCTCGCTTGGGGTCCCTCCGAAGGGTAAATGGTCCAAGAAGGTTCCTGAAAAAAGAAATCAGCCGAGGAAGAATACTCGGGCTAAGCAGAGAAATTAGATTTGGAGTAGCTCTCAACCTTAGAAAAAGACTCCGCATGTTGGCTCTTCTAGCCGAGTTCTCTCAGTCAAGCTTGCGGGAGAAATTCCTTCAAGGATTCCCGAAGGTTCCCGAAATTCCCTCGAGGGTGATGTGGAAAGAGAGTCACCGCCCTCTAGAAATTTAATACCTCGTCAAAGATAACATGTTAACCCTATCCCCAAGGCTTCAAAGAGCGAAGTTGATCGCTAATTTACAATGGCCACTGGGGTAAAGCCAGAAAACATTCAATGGTCTGACTAATCGTAGGTGTCTATTATTTATTAATGAAAAGTTTGTATAACATTGAGTTGGCCGTTGACCAAGTTAACGAGTCCCACTAAAAAGTGGGTTGTAATAAATTAAAAAGGTAATTGTTTGCGAAGGTTTATATACCTTTAATCTTTTATGGTATATTTGCTGACAATTTATTGCTTTTTAATGAACTACATCTACTTGCCTAAATGTGAGAATAGTTTTAACGCTTAAAGGTGAGAATAGTTATGATCGCTTATGCGCGAGAATATTTTTTAACTCTTAAAATTGAACTTTTGATCGCCTAAAAGTGAGAATATTTTTTAACGCTTAAATGCAAACTTTCAATTGCTTAAAAGAGAGATTATTTTTAACGCTTCAAAGAAAATTTTTCGATCACTTAAAAGAGAGAATATTATTAACGCTTAAAAGCAAATTTTCAATCGCTCAAAAGCGAGAATATTATTAACGCTGAAAAGCAAACTTTCGATCGCTCATAAGCGAGAATATCTTTTATGCTTAAAAGCGAACTGATTGCATCATAGCTTGGGGAAGTGTAAAAACTTTCATTAAATTAACCAGTTGCTGCGTGGAACATACAAAATTGGGAATGATTACATAGTGAAATTGGCCAATCTTCTACCTCATAAGATTTGAGGCTATCCCTTTCTACAATTTGATGATACTATCGAAGGTTTACTATGTTCCATCCTTTAGGAATGTGGTCTCCGTTCATCGAGCCAAAGGTGTAACTCCCCTCTGGATAAGCTTCTAGCATTCGATATGGTCCTTCATAGTTGGGGCCAAGCTTCCCTCTGGCTCTTGTCGGCTCTTCTCATTTCTCCTCATTATGCGGTCTCCCACGATGAATTTCGTCCTTTAACCCTTCGATCATGGTATCGTTTGACTTTCTCCTTAACTTTGGCTTCTTGGATGGAAGCCAAGGCATGCCTTTCTTCCAATAGATCAAGGTTTAGGAAACAATTATCCTCATTTCTAGCATCACTGATTATCATCATTCTTAGACTTGACATGCCAATATTCACAGGAATCATAACCTCTGAGCCATACACCAACCCATATAATGTATCTCCCGTGGTAGATGATTCCACCAATTGATAAGCCCACAACACACTAGGAAATTCATTGGCTCAGTCTGAGAGTTCTCCCTCCAGTCTCTTCCGAATTTCGTTGAAAAGGGTTCAGTTGGTAACTTCAACCTGCCCATTTTCCATGAATATCATTAAGTTTTCGTCCATATTTTCTTTGTTTCTTTTCTGAAAATCAGGCCTAGATCTCTTAAGCTTTGTATTGTGGTTTTCTCTTATAGCTTTTTGTTTCTCTTAATTCTAATCCAAACTTTCTTCTATCATTGTCCCTCTGTTGTTTGTTTTTCATGCTTTGTTTTTTCTTGGATTGTGTTTTGACTTTGTGTAATATTTTTATGTGAGTGTACTCAGTTGCTCTCTATTAATTTCGCCAAAAGCTCCTTCTATTTTGGTAAAATTAGCAAACCCAAGATTGAAGAGATAAAGAGGATAACAGAGATTAACCAGGGCACGGTTCACTTCCTATACCTGGGAGTCAACATCTTCAAACAAAGAAAGTTAAACTCTCATTTTTCTCACTTAGTTGATAAGGTGGCTTATAGGCTAGAAAGTGGGAAAATGTATGGCTCACAGCTGGTGGGAGGCTAGTTCTAATTAAACACGTTTTAAGTGCAATCCCAAAACATACCTGGTCAATCACAATCCCAACATCCCATACCATTAACAAACTGTAAAGCTTGATGATCAATTTCCTTGGGGTCAAAATGATAATAAAAACAAAAGGCACTGGATATCCTAAAAAGGGAATTAGCCTCCAAATAATTGAAAATGGCCTTACAGTAAGAGATTTTAAAAAAAAATTGATGCCTTCTCTGCCAAGATATGGTGGAAGTTACAGTTAGGAACCTCACCATGGTCAAAATTCATGTGGTCCTTGCCACAATCCCTTAGAACTTCAGAGACCTGATACATCTCTATAGACTCCTTTGCATAATTAAATTCGTAGGTAATCATAGGGGAAGGCACTTCCAAATTCTGGACATCAAACTGGATTGGAAAAGGTACATTTCTTAGGCACTTTTTTTTTTAATTTTAACCATCCGAGGATGGGGGGAAATATATTAGGCTCCCCAAGCCAAAATGAATGAAAGCCAAAAGGCGCAACATGAAAATGTACATTACAAAAAGATCATCCAATTGATGATCCAAGAGCCCTGATAAGCTCTTGAAGCAATTAAGCCTTGCTTCCAAAAGCAGAGTATACACCTATTCGAAGCTAAAGGAATTGAGAAGGCATTGGTGCGCTGACAGGGGTTCTTATTATTCCAATAGACTAGTATACCACGAACAGGTCGGGGAATCGAAAGCTCAAAACCCCTGTTTGTCAATGATATGCAGTCGAAAAGGAATAAAGAGAAGCAGACCATATGAGTGGCAAAATTTGTAGCACACAGTGGAGTAAGGGGAAGGAAGGCAGTGCACGCATCCTGCATGGAATCCAAAAGCTCCCTTTGCAGCATCATCTCAGCATCGAACCTGCAAAAAAAGAAGAAACAGCAGTATCTATTCTAATGGGGAATAAGATGATTCTATGATTAACTATAGAAAGCCTCACAGCAAAATGACAAAGCAGCAAATCATTTCCACAGAACCTAAGTCCTAATACTGTCCAAATGAGAGTCAATTCTAACCCCTGGGAGACCTTTGTTGTCTAGGAGTAAAAGTCCTCTAAGAAATAGGCGAACATTATCAATGTGTAAATCTCCCTGTAAATTATTTTCCATGGCAAATTTTGCCAAGAAATCAGCAGCATTATTAGCTTCCCTGGGAGTGTGTTGGATTGGGTACACTAAGTGTTTTACATTTAGACTGCTACAAATAGAGAAAACTCTCAACTGGCAGGTCATTGGATTCTGTATTCCTTTAACCGTCATTAAACAGTCAGACTCAATCACACAACAGTTTAGATCCAATTCTGAGCACAGTTCATATCCACTTTGAATGGCTAAAAGTTCAGCATGTAATGGGGAAGGAGAGTGAAAAGTGTTAACTCTCATTTTAAAACTGCCCCCCTCCAATCCCTAACTATGACTGCAGATGATGATAGACCACCAAGTTTCCATGTAGCATCTGTATTTATCTTGAAACCTTTTTAGTGGTTTACTCCAATTAACCGCAGTAATCAAATTTTTCTTTTTTGGTAGGATTTTGGGGATGATTCTTTGTTGGATCAGATGCTTATGTTTATCTATATTACCTTTCAAATTATGAGCTGAGAAAATTAGGTATATCAAATCTTTAATATCCTGAAAACATGCATCAGCTGAGAACGATTTTTCGTCGAAAATGATTTTGTTTCTGTTTATCCAAAGAGACCATGTTGTGACTAATAGAGTAGCAGTAATCAGATTTGACAGAATCTTAGAGTCAGCCCTAAAAGAAAGATAGAATTCTACTCTACTCTTGAGGCTTCCAAAAACTGTTTGTGGAAAATGTAAGAGATTATTAACTCTTTTCCACATAGCAACGGAGGCAGGGCAAGAGTTAAAAAAATGATCCAAAGAATCGGAGTGGTTCTTGCATAGAGGGCATTTGGATGCTAAAGAAAAACCATACCTACAAAGTATATTATCAAATGGAAGGATTCCATTGAGTGCTCTCCACATAAGGACTGACATCTTTTTAGGAATGAAAGGAGACCAAACCTTGATTATATGTCTGATAGTTGAATTTTTTTTTGTTTGAAAATTTTGTATGCAGAGCTGATAGAGAAGTTCCCATCAGATGTTGGGGTCCAGACTAGCCTATCTGCATGAGCGTTGACCAGTTTTGCTTCCTGCAAAATATTAAGAGTATTGGTAGCCAGTAGAGGCTCCAGGTTAGGAAGGATTGAAGCTTTGTTAGTTATGAATGACCTAAGTGAAATATCCCATGTAGGTATTTATCCTTCAACCTTACCTTCAATTAAAGAATTTTGCTCCCTTTACTTAATGATCATCTTTCTGAGGAACTCATGGATATTATAAGAAAACCACTGTCCCTCACAAATAGTAAAGACTTCTTTGTATGGAAACCTGAGGAACCCGGTATATTTTCAGTAAAATCTACGTATAATGAATGTAGGATAAGGAAATTGATAATTGATATATTGCCGATAGTATAGAATTAAATAACTTTTTTTAAATTAAAAACACCCTATGGTGGGGGGATAATATATAAGGTTCCCCAAACCTTTGAGAAGAAGAGTTAGTTAAAGAGAGTTATTTTTGCGGACCTTCTACTGCTCGTTACCTCCAAAAGAATAGCTAGCATCTAGAGCCTATAGTTTGTAAATAAAATTATATATGTGATAATGAGTAGAGATAGTAGTTGCGATTCCAAAGTAAGTAATCTCCACCCCATGTGTTAATTATTTACTTTGGCCAGGCAACTACCATTCTACCATTTGAAAATACAATCCAAGAAAACAAAGGAGGTAGTCTGATGGATGATACTCTGTGAGGAGTAATGCAATCAGCAAGAAGAACTGAAGTGGATGATACTTTGGACAGCCTTTTGTTTAAATCAACAAGAAAAACTGGAGCACTGGAGCATTGCATACCATGCCATATTTGCATCCCAGCTGTGAAGAGACTGAAGTGGTTCCTGAGACAAAGTAAAGAGGAAAACAGAAATCAGCAGTATCAATCGTCCTTAGTAGTATGCATATGAGTTCTAATGTAAGGGGTATGATCCCTATCTAAATTAATAAGGCCTCTGATGTTTGCAGGGATGTTAGAAAGGTTCAAACTGGATTCCTCAAGGTGAGTGGATTTGTGCTTAGCAATGGCATCAACAACAGAGTTGCACTGTCTGAAAACATGTTTGAGGGTGGAATCTTTTAATAAGGAGTGAACTTGAAAAGCTAGTGTATAGAGAGACCAATTAGCTCCATTTGGTTTGTTAATCATATTCACTGCAAGCAGTGAGTCTAATTCAATTATGAAATTGCAATCCAGTGATGGAAAAACCTGACAAGCAAATAGAATGGCTTTCATTTCAGCTTCAAGTGATGATTTGGCAGAGGTGTTTGTGGACTTGATTAGGCATGGATTTCCATTATTGTCTCTAGCTATAAGGCCAAGTGTTGAGCTAGTAGAAGACCAGGAAACATCCACATTGAATTTTATAGTATTAGGTTCCGACCTTTCCCAGTAGACAATGGAGATGGAAGGTTTAGGAGGTGGTCTGAGGGGTGAGATCAGTGAAGAGATGGGAAGGCTCATAATAGGGTGTTTGTTTGAGAAACAAGGCTTAGCTGAAAGGGATAGAAAGATTAGCTCTTTTACTTCTTTATAGATGTGTACTGCTGAAAAAAATTTTGCTATCAAAATAGAAAGCATTCCTGGCTTTCCATAGAGACCAACAAATCAAAGAGGGAAGCAATCTACAAATAACTCTATGCACTCTAGGAAGGTCATTACTGTTCTAGTATGCAAAGAATCTATCAGTTAATTTGTCTAAGGTATGTAAGTTAAGTCCCATGATAACAGCAGTATCACACCATATAGTTTGAGCCAGGTGACATGAAATGAAAAATTGTTCAAGAGAATCAGCTTGGTTACATGCTGGACATTTAGAAGCTAAGCTAAAACCACATTTAATTAAAACATCATCAAAAGGAAAAAAAGAGTTTAGCATCCAGGTGAAAATTGAAATTTTTTTCTGCAACCTGGGGTTCTATATGAGTTTAGTAGCAGGAAAGGTACCTGGTAAATGAGTGAGTGCCTTGTATGCTGATCTGAATGTAAAAACTCCATTCTCCTCTAGTTTCCAGATCAGTTTATCCTCTCTTTCCATGTTAATATTTGCATCCTGTAAGAAGATCAGAGTATCATGTTCTAGAAAAGGAGAAATCTGAGTTAAGATATAACTTTTATCATTGATGAAATCAGCTACTGTGCAAGAGGAAAATGTAGAAAGGGCAGAGGAAGGGGCACAGTTAATGAGTGGTCCATTTGGGCACCAATTAGCAATCTAGAAGTTACAGTTACCTTGGCCATGAATAACCATATAGTTATTTCCAGCAAAAGAGTTTATTGTGCATATTCTCTTCCAAGTTTGGGATTTTCTGCTTGTTTGAGGTAATGACCATATCAGTTTAGTCCACATGGTGGTACCCTGTTGGCTTTTCCATCACAGTTTGAGGGAACATGAGTCAATTATTGCCTGTACTGATCTGAACCCTAATCCATTCTAAAATCTATGTGCAGCTAGGTCAGACCACTTTCTCCAAACTTTGTTCATTTTCCCCTCAGTTTCTCCCCAAAAGAATCTAGCCATTTTTCTTTCCAATATCTTAATTATCTGTTTAGGGGGCTTTAGGACATACCATATATGTTGTGGAAGGGAATATATGCATGATTGAATGAGAACCATTTTACCTCCTGTACTTAACCACTTGTTTTTCCAGTTCATCAATTTCTTATCTATAAGTTCAAACAGTGGTTGAAAGTATGTGTTGAGTGTTCTTCCCTTAAAAATTGGGCAGCCTAGGTATTTAAATGGGAAAGACCTTTTTTTTTCATTCCTAGGATTGTCCTAATCTGATTTATCCTTGCAAGTGTAGCTCTTTTACTAATATAGAAATCAGACTTTTCATAATTAATTTTTTGGCCTGAGGTAAATTCAAAAGTTTCTAAAAAAGCTTTGATCCTTATTTGGTTAGATTTTGAGGTCTACATAAAAATGATGGTGTCATCAACATAGCTTAAGTGTGAGGCTGGTGTGATGGCAGAGGGGAGCTGATAGTACTTACGTTTGTTGTTCAGGAAGATGAAAGATAGATTTCTAGAGAAAGCTTCAGAGAAAATGTTAAAGAGAAAGGGAGATAAGGGATCACCTTGTTTGATGCCTCGGGAAGCTTTAAAAAAGCCAACTGGGTTACCATTCATGAGCACTGAGAAATGTGCCTGAGAGAGATTGTTCATCATAGCATTCAAAAAGTTACCTGTAAAACCAAATCTACAAAGTATGCTTTTTAAAAAGTTCTCATTAACCCTATCAAAAGCTTTCCTAAGGTCCAGTTTAAGTATACAGTTAGGCACTCTATTTTTTTTAATCTAAAAACCTTATCATTTCCTGAAGATAGAGTATATTGTCAGAAATGTCCCTGCTTTTCATGAAAGCAGTTTGATTAGATGAAATTAATCTTTCCATATAGGGTTTCAACCTTTCCATTAGCACCTTAGAGCATATCTTGTTTGCTACATTTGAGAGACCGATTGGCATGTAATCATCAAAAGAGGAAGGGGTTTGTTTTTTTGGGATTAAAGCTATCCAAGTGCTGGTGATACCTCTTGGCATATCCGAGCCTAAGAGGAAATCATTAACTCCGGATTTCAGATCCTCTTTAATGAAATCCCAGCATTTGGTATAGAATTTACATGAGAAACCATCAGGACCTGGGCTACTGTTTTTATCAAGCTCATAACCACTAATCTAAGTTCTTCTTCTGAAACTGGTTTAGCCAAAGAGAAATTATCTTGTTCAGATATTATGGTAGATATTTGGCTGAGAAAATGAGGGTAGTAGGTGTTATTAGCTAGCAGGTTAGGCTCAGTTAGGAGTTCAGAGAAGTAGACAATGACTTCTTTTTGGATTTCTGTGTAATTAATTAGCCATTGTCCCTATCTATTTTTAATTTTTGAGATATGTAGCCTGCAGTTTTTTTATAGAATTAAATAATTCCAAACAAGGTTTCGTTCTTTGTTTGGAAATTATTGAATAATGCCCCACTTCTTGACAGTGTATTAATGACAATGGGATTTAGTCTTGCCTCTAAATGCATAAAATGTGAACACTCTACCACCATGACTCATTTTTTAAACAATTGGGGTCCAACTCTAATTCTCCGGGACAAATTCAAAAATATTTTCAATATACCTAAAATGATTTTTTCATCCATAGCCGAAAGATTGAAATACTACCAGAGTAAATCGTGTTTTTCTCAAAAAACACTTTCCTTAATCTATAACCTTCCAATGATTATGCTGTAGGAATTATGGAAAGCGAGAAATAAAAAGATTAATTAAAATAAACCTATTAATTCAGCCTTAATATGGAAATATGTCTCTAATTTGTCCAAATGGCAAAACCCTCGCCCTCAGGACCCCGTCCGCCCGACACCACAGACATCGACGAGGAGGTAAATCATAATGTCCAAGGGTCAAGCACATGATCCACGATTGTACTTGGTGCCCACAAGGAGCCCCTCCGCTGGAGGAAACACCCACACTGCGGCTGTCAATAATCGAACCCCTGACCAACGGGGATTGAGACCAAGCACCCAACCACTTGACCGATCGTGTGGGTGTTCTCTAATTTGTCCATGATCATGTATACTGTACATTAATATTGAAATTTAGTTTTACCAAATTTTCTAGTCCTTACTAGTGTGTTCCAACATGACTAATTTAACCAAGTGCATAATAACGTAACACATAAAAGACACATGACTTGGTTATGCAGTTCGGTGTAATCCACCTACATCTGCGGGGCCTGGCCCAGTTCAGAATGAATCCACTAATTAGAAAGATACAGTACACAGTACAGTTTACAAAATACTTATCTTTACTAACGTGTGGACTCTGCTAGCTCCCCTAGCTACCGATCCGCCTTGATCAGACTCCCTCTGATCTCAAACTCCGTCGATGTAGGATCTCCTCCTCCCGAGGAATTAAGATTTGTGATTCTGAACTTTGTGCGGCAGGTCAGGTGTGTTGGAACACAGTAGTCTGACTCTTTGCAATTCTCGAAAGTCTCAAAAATCTGTATGCAGATTTTTGCTCTGTTAAATCTGTGAGTATGCAGTCGTGTTTGTCCCCAATTTATATCCACGAATCGGATCCGAATACTCCTTGATTATCTCCACAATATTCCTATTCCAAATCTGATTCTTGAAGCATATCTAAATCCCATAAATAAAGGGATTTACCTTATATCATTCTATCCCATATATTCGTATAAATCTTCTCCATATAAGTAGGGATTTTCCATAACCCAATTATTCTTCACACGCCTGATATATATAGCCAGATATACGAATTCCATTTATTCCAAACTACTGCAATATTTTGACTTTGATTTTCATAAAACCTTGGCATAAATATTCTGCACCAGCATGTTCCAACATGGTCAGAATTTCTGTCAAAATTAATTCACACAAAATTTCCAATAAAATATTTACTTGCAAATCCCTTGACTTTACAATCTCCCCCTTTGGCATTTTTGTGGACCCATAATATTTTGGACATGTAATTCCCAAACAGTAACTTTCAGCATCAATATCATAAACTTGTAAACCAGCAATCAACAAGATATCAGAATTCCAGAATTCCCTTAGGCATGAAATCCGAAAACCAGAAACCAGAATTCCAAAACATAAAAATCATTACAGACAAATTGAATCAAAGTCTAAATCATGCCATCCAAAAATACCAAAATTTCTCCCCCTGGGGCTATACATAGGCCAAATGCACTATCAAAAACAGCAAAACAATGCTCCCCCTGCATTCAACCTTTCAAGTCATGCTTCCAACCTTGACTTCTCTGCCTCTAGGCTTGCTTTTTCTGCCTCTAGCGCAGCCATCTGTATGCCTAAAACTCTAAGTCTTGCATGCAGAACCAGTAGCCGAGCCTCCTTTTCTGCTGCTGAAGACGAAGTCGACCCACAAGGTTTCCATGGGAGATCATGAACATGTCTCAGCCCAAATGTCTTCTTGTTTGGCCTCAAAAAATCCGTGCCATACTATATCTGAAGCCTTCCCTTTCACTTTTACAGTCTTGGCTAGAGCAGAGATTAAAGCAGGATAGATAATAGCATCATTTACTTTCGGAGCAGTAGCCTGTCTGACCAAATGCTGCTGAATGAGAAGTCCAAGATTAACTTCTTTCTGTGTTCCAACACAGTATAACAGTTTAGCCATTTCCCTTATCAGCGCTGTAGTATTACTCGAGGGCAACCAACAGTGCACAACTACCTGATATAAGCCAAAAAATCTTGATGACAAGCAGGATGCTTGTGAATATCCCGTTGCTGGCCATTCAATCTTATAACCCCCAGATATAACACCTAATATTTCATTGTCAGACAATCCCAGATTTTCAGGAAATACTCCCCCTGTTTGAGGTGTGTTCAAACCCAGCAATGTGTTGATTCTAGAAGCAGAAACCTCTATTATCTTCCCCCGTACATATACTCTACCAAACCATGGGGAGCTAATCTCTAAATTACCAGGCATAAGATTGGAGTATACCTCAAGTACAACCTGCCTGTTGTACTGTAGCTGGATGGTTACTGCTGTTGTCATGCCAGTTAGCTTCAGAAAATCTGTAAAGCCGCTCTCCTTATAGGCTTTTAAACCCAGAGGCCTTTCTGCTATGAACTTCTTTTCTGAGGAAAAATCTCCCATCTCTGCACCTTTTTTATCAAAATAAACTGCAGATTAAGCCTTGCTGACAGATGGAGGAGGTAAAACCTTCTTTTCTTTGCTGTCGTGCCTTTTCTTGCTCCTCTTAGCTTTAGCAGAATCCTTGGCTTTGCCAGCCTTCCTCTTGCTTTTTGCCTTCTGATAGAACTCATCCAGTGCCTCATCACTGGAATATGCCAGATCAAGAATATCCAGTGTTGGAACACTCCCTGATGCTTCAGCTTTCTTTTCCTTCTCAGATTTTTCTTTTGACTGAGTATCTCCATCACTCTCAGAACCATCACTCTGAGTAGACAGGTTTTCATCAGGTGCTTCATCATCCTGATTATAAAAATCCTCATTATGCTCTCCTCCTAAATCAGCATCAGAGTCTAAGTCCATATGCTCAGGTTCATCCGTCTGTGTTGGAACACTCTCTTCACTATCATACAGAACAATGAAGATAGGCTTCCTCAATTCTTCCATTCTCTTTGCAGAATTCGTATCATAGAACCCACCAGAAGTTTATCTCCATTCCTAATCACTTCTAATCCAGCCACTTCACTTTCCCTAATCTCTCTCAAAGAGACACAATTTGGTACAGGAATATAGCAATGCACGTAAAACTTATCTTTTTCCCTAAACTCGGCATATCTCCCTATAACAAATTTCACAGTATGATTCTCAAGCCTTATTCCTCCTAGATTCCCAGTCACCAACTCCTTCACTTTAACTGTCAAATATTCTCCTTCAATTTTCTTGATCTTCCTTAAGTCTACATCTACTCTATTGGCATCAAGCCACTCAAAGATTTCATCCATACACGAGCATTCAATACCCATAAATTTTAACGGACTAGGGTCAGGGCTAGTTACCGTAGGTTTCTTCTTGGTTCCTGAAGTTTCTTTTTCAGCATCTGGCTTAACTTTGGGTTCCCCACTCAATTTACTGTTGCCGGAACCCTTACTGTTGCCGGAACCCTCTTTCTCTTCCTCTGGTTCTTTGGCTTCATCGGTTTCAACCTCAAATGTCACCTCATCCTCTGCATCTTCTATGCTTCCGCCGATCTGAGTTTGTTCATCATATTTTCTCGGCTCAGTAACCACCATCAATTCTAAATTCGATGAAACTTGAACTTCCTCCACAATTTCTGGTACCGCAGATTCCACCATAGGCGAGTTTGAGTTTGACATCCTTTCGTACAATGCCAAGATGAAGAAAGATGTGGAGTATAACAATTTTTTCTTTCTCGCAGAGATTTGGAAGAGAAAATCTGGGCCGAGAGTGGGGGGATGTGAAAAGATGTTTTGTGAATTTGAATCCCACTTTAACTCTTCAACTATCCACCTCTTTTCCCGCGAAGCCTCCTTTTAGATTTCCCAAACTTTGTAATGATGACCTTTTTCTTCTTGTCGCATCAAGTTGTCAATCCTTAATTAACTTCCAACATACCAAACTAACATCTCCTATTTTTGTACGCATTTGGTTCCTTCCATATTTTTGTTCTTTTCCAATTTTTGTAAAACAAAAATTACCAAAAGAAATATTTACAAAAAAGAGTAATTATGGTACAAATTACCTCAGATTTGACAAACACCTAGGTGTTGTCGAAGGCTCTCAAAAGTGGTGGCATCCAATGGCTTTGTAAATATATCTGCAAGTTGCTCGTGCGTTGGAACATAGACTACTTCCACTTCTTTTTTTTTTCAACCAGATCTCTAATAAAATGATGCCTTATGTCAATATGTTTGGTTCTCGAGTGCTGAACTGGATTCTTCGAAATATCAATAGCACTTGTGTTGTCACATAGAATCTTCAAAGGGCCTTGATGAACTCCATAATCTTTCAACATTTGTTTCATCCATAACAGTTGTGCACAACAACTCCCTGCTGCAAGATACTCCGCTTCTGCAGTAGATAAAGAGATTGAATTCTGTTTCTTGCTATACCAAGACACTAAATTTGTTCCAATAAAGAAACAGCCACCAGTGGTACTTTTTCGATCATCGGCATTACCAGCCCAATCAGAATCACTATACCCAACCAACTCTGAGTCTTAACTCTTAGAATACCAAACACCATACTCAGAAGTCCCACTTACATATCAAATAACTCTTTTAACTGTAGTGAGATGAGATTCCTTAGGATCAGCTTGAAATCTTGCACATATTCCAACACTGAAACATATGTCTGGTCTGCTGGCGGTGAGGTACAATAGACTTCCAATCATGCCTCTATATAACTTCTGATCGACCGAAACTCCTTTTTCATCCTTTACCAGTTTATTAGAGACTCCCATAGGAGTTCGAACTGCTCGAGCACTACTTAGACCAAACTTTTTAACTAAATTCAAGGCATACTTACTTTGATTTATGAATAAGCCGTTCTTTCCTTGCTTGAATTGCAATCCCAGAAAGTAAGTGAGCTCTCCTACCATGCTCATTTCGAATTCAGATTGCATTACGGTGACAAAATCCTATACCATAGATGGTGAAGTAGAACCAAATACTATTTCATCAACATAGATTTGAGCAATCAGAAAAATTGAAGCCTTGTCAAGCACAAACAAAGTGCGATCTACTCCCCCTCGACGATAACCTTTCTGAAGAAGAAAGGTAGTAAGTCGTTCATACCATGCCCTGGGTGCTTGCTTTAGTCCGTATAAAGCCTTTTTGAGATGATATACATGATGTGGATAATGAGGATCTTCGAAGCCTTTAGGTTGTTCCACGTATACTTCTTCATTCACCACTCCATTTAAAAAAGCACTCTTGACATCCATTTGATACAAAGTAAAGTTCAAAGAGCAGGCAATAGCTAGTAGAAGTCGAATAGATTCTAACCTGGCAACTGGCGCAAAGGTTTCATCAAAATCAACACCTTCCACTTGTGTATAATCTTGAGCAACAAGTCTAGCTTTGTTTTGGGTGACTAAGCCGTCTGCATCTGATTTGTTTTTGAAGATCCACTTTGTACCAATGACATTAATGCCTTTGGGACGAGGAGTAAGATACCAGACATCATTCCTTGTAAACTGACCAAGTTCATCTTGCATTGCAGCAATCCAATATTCATCGAGTAAGGCTTCTTTATAGTTCTTGGGTTCAATTAGAGAAACAAAACAGTGTAGTCCAACCAGCCGTCGGTAATCAACTCGAGGCACTGATCGAGTACTTCTCATGGTGGAACCAGGTTGGTCGTGTGTTGGAACATGGTCGTCAGTAGTAGGGGACTGTGTTCCAATATGATCAGCTTCGGTAGAGTTAGGATCCTGTTGCTCATTTGGTCCAGCACGTTGGTGAAGGTCAACTGATGGCTTTTCTTTGTCTGAAGTTTGAGACTGTGTTGGAACATGAGTGTTGCTAGGTTCTTCCTCTACACCTTCTGGTTGTTGTTCCTTCTCTGAATCATCCACAATAACATTTATGGATTCCATGAGAGTGTTGGTTCGATGATTATAAACTCGGTAGGCACAGCTGTTGACGGAGTACCCTAGAAAGATTCCTATATCACTTCAATTATCAAACTTTGCCAACTGTTCTCTATCTTTGAGAATATAACATGTACTCCCAAACACGTGAAAATATGAAACATTTGGTTTCCTGCCCTTCCAAATCTCGTAGGCTGTCTTGCTGGTGAATGGTCGAAGATACACTCGATTGATTGTATAACATGCTGTATTGATTGCTTCTGCCCACCATTTCTTGTGGATATCTTTCTCTGCAAACATAACTCGGGCCATCTCTGGGAGAGTTCTGTTCTTTCGTTCTATGATACCATTCTGTTGAGGAGTGATAGGAGCCGAGAACTCATGTTGGATTCCAAGCTCATCGCAGAAGGAACTGAACTGTTCATTTTCAAATTCTCTACCATGATCACTTCGGATTCGAATTATCTTTCCTACTGTGCTCCCCTTTTAAGTTTGTAATTTCACTACAAGACTTCTGAAAACTTCTATTGTATTGGATTTCTCTTTCAAGAAGGCTACCCATGTGAATCTAGAGAAGTCATCAACACAAACAAATATATATTTCTTTCCACCTATACTAGGTGTATTAACAGGACCCATCAAATCCATATGCAATAGTTCCAGATTTCTCGATGTAGTAATATACTATACTGAAGAGTGAGGAGAATGGATTTGTTTACCTTGTTGACATGGTCCGCACACAATCCCATCCTTACTGGTTAAGGTAGGCATTCCTCGTACGGATTTCACATTTACGATTTTCACCAGTGTTTTACAGTTGATGTGGCCGAGCTTCCTGTGCCAAAGAATTCCTTCATCCTGTTTTGAAAGCATGCATCGAACTCCTTGCTCCAGCAAATAGCAATTGTCTGATGATCTTATTCCAGAAAGAAGCTTGTTTTCTTCATGCTTTACTATACACTTTTCCTTATGAAATTCCACTACCATATTGTCGTCACACATCTGGCTTATACTTAGCAAGTTTGCCTTTAGACCTTCAACAAATAATACACTTGTGAATACTGGAAAGCCTTCAATTTTCAATTCGCCCTTGCCAACTACTCTGCTTCTCTTTCCATCACCAAAGGTTACATATTCGCCATCATACGGGGTAATGTTCGTGAGGTATTTTGGAGTGCCAGTCATGTGGCAAGAACAACCGCTATCAAAGTACCATGAATCACTAGAATAGGCTGTTAGAGAAGTGTGTGCCACCAGACACGTACTGGATTTTTTAACAACCCATATCTTTTTGATCATTTTTCTCGTATTAGTATCGCCTGTGTTGGAACAAAGCAGAAGTTGTCTTCCTGTCATTTGATCTCTGATCAGTCTTCTGTACTGTTGTTCAGAATGTCCTTGGTACGTACAGTATCTGCAGATGAGTGGCTTTCTTTGATACAGCATCACATACTTCCGTTTTACTTCTCGGATCCTAGCTTTGAGAGTTACTGGTTTTTCATGCAATTCAGTCTTGGGTTCTTTCCCGTATCCAATCCCATGCCTATCACCAAATTTTCTTCCCATATCTAGAATATCATCAAGCTTTGCCTTTCTGGAATTCAATTTAAAGATAGTTGCTTCAGACATCTCGGCCCTCTTGACTGCTACTATCAGTTCCTTGTTTAGTTCTTCATTATGTTTTCCAAGTTCTGCAACCTTGGATCGTAATTCTTTTTCACTTTAAATTAGCTTTATTTTTTCTTCATTCAGCTCTTTGTTCGTGTCAGCTACTTGAATCCACATGGCATACATTTGTTCATATGTGCTGTAGATTTCTTCATCACTTACAGACAGATCATCATCTTCATCGCTGTGTGCATCGTCTAGATCTATGTTGGAACATACAGCTTTACCTTTGTTCAGTGTGTTGGAACACTGATCCTCTGATGTATCATGAACTTTTGCTCCAAAAGCTACATAATTACTGGTAAGTTCCTCTTCGTCTTTTTCATCATCTTCATCTTCACTCCAAGATGTGACATATGATCTTCCTTGTTTCTTGCGAGTGTTAGCACATTCAGCCTGAATATGACCATATCCTTCACATTCTCTGCATTGAATTCGTCCAGCCTGTTTTTGTTCGTTGCTCTGATTTCTTCCGAACTGCATATTCCCTTGTTCAAATCTCATTCCACGATTATTGCTCGAATCTTGTTGTTTTTGTCTTTTTTTGCCAAACCTTTCCTGGGATTTCTTGTTGACCACCTTCTTTAGCATTCTTGAGAAATTCTTTGTAATAAGTGCTAGTTTTTCAATCTCATCATCACTGTCAGACTCGTGACTTTCCTTAGCTGGAGAAACTTTGAACGCCAAATCCTTCGAGACTCTTTTTGTAGGTTGCTGGAATGTCATCTCATAAGTTTGTAACGAACCCATTAGTTCATCTAGGCTCATGGTGGCTACGTCTCTTGCTTCCTCTATTGCTGCTACTTTCATTGCAAATCGTTTGGGAAGAGATCGCAAGGTCTTTTTCACCAGCTTAGTTTCTTTGTACACCTTTCTAAGTTGATAAGCCATGTTGGAGATATCCCTGAGTTTTCCATTGAATATAGCAATGGTGTCGTCCTCCTCATTTTGAGTTCTTCGAACTTGGTAGCCAGCATCTGCAGTTTGGATTCACGCACTCGACTGGTTCCTTCGTGAACATTCTGTAGAATATCCCATGCTTTCTTTGCTTGATGACACGTAGATATAAGCTTGAACTGATTTTCATCAACAGCAGTGAAGATCGCATTAAGTGCCTTCGAATTCGTCAGAGATTCTTTAAGGTCATCTGGAGTCCATTTAGCCTTGTCTTTGGGTTTTTGACTTGACTCCCCTTCTACAGCCTTAGAACTTGTATCAGCATCTTCTGTAGGATGATTCCATTCATTCTCAACATAAAACCATGCCAGTTCATCCAGCGAATTGATGAAGACCCTCATGCGTGCCTTCTAATAGTTGTAGTTGTTGCCTTCTAGAAGTGGTGGTCGAGAGACTGAAGCTCCTTCTCTTGTCATCATGGTAAAACTGGATCTCACTTTCCTTGAAACAACCAAGGGAACGATAAGTGACTCAGCTCTGATACCAATTGAAATTTAGTTTTACCAATTTTTCTAGTCCTTATTAGTGTGTTCCAACATGACTAATTTAACCAAGTGCATAATAATGTAACACATAAAAGACACATGACTTGGTTACGCAGTTCGGTGTAATCCACCTACATCTGCGGGGCCTGACCCAGTTCAGAATGAATCCACTAATTAGAAAGATACAGTACAAAGTACAGTTTACAAAATACTTATCTTTACTAACTATAACGTGTGGACTCTGCTAGCTCCCCTAGCTACCGATCCGCCTTGATCAGACTCCCTCTGATCTCGACGGCAGGTCAGGTGTGTTGGAACACAGTAGTCTGACTCTTTGCAATTCTCGAAAGTCTCAAAAATCTGTATGCAGATTTTTGCTCTGTTAAATCCGTGAGTATGCAGCCGTGTTTGTCCACAATTTATATCCACAAATCGGATCTGAATACTCCTTGATTATCTCCACAATATTCCTATTCCAAATCTGATTCTTGAAGCATATCCAAATCACATAAATAAAGGGATTTACCTTATATCATTCTATCTCATATATTCGAATAAATTTTCTCCATATAAGTAGGGATTTTCCATAACCCAATTATGCTTCACACGCCTGATATATATAGTCAGATATACGAATTCCATTTATTCCAAACTACTGCAATATTCTGGCTTTGATTTCCATAAAACCTTGGCATAAATATTCTGCACCAGCATGTTCCAACATGATCAAAATTTCTGTCAAAATTAATTCACACAAAATTTCCAATAAAATATTTACTTGCAAATCCCTTGACTTTACAAATATCTTACAAACACAGAGATGGACTGAACCTTCATATCACATGGACTCATTCTAGATTTAACCAAAAAGAAAAAGAGATATAATCACTAGCTTTAAATGGATTGAAAATCAATTGTGATTCCTCTTTCTTTACTAATAGAACTTGTTTCATATGCGGTTAGGAATGTAGATGGAACCATGATTCATGTCATTTCTGAATTTTCGAATGAACCTTTTTTATCAGTCCTAAATATTGAACTAATGTTTGTTTTTTTAGGTATGAAATGGTGACTTATGCCTGGGGAACATGTGGCAATTGAAACAAACTCTAAAAATGTTGTGGACATCCTCGGAGCAGAAGCCAATCCCCCATGGAGATTGCTACACCTGATCAAATCAATCAGAGAAATCAAAGCCCAAGGATCTTTCAATTTCGAACACACTCTAAGCCAACCATGCAGCTGACTAATTGGGAAAGAAGGCTAAAAACAACAGGAAGTCTACTCCCTATAAAGTCATTAGAGAAGAAAGACATCTGCAATTTCTGATTAGAAGAGATCAACTCTTTCCCCATTTCAGAAGATCAAGTAATGAATGCCTCCAGTAGATTAGAATTATAAAGTCCAAATTTATCTAGTTGACAATTTATGGAAGTTGTGTAAATATGGAAGTGTAGTGTTGAAATATCAAGGAAAGAATGTTTGGAGTTTTATGGAATGACATGAATAAATCCGATGAGATATTTCGTCCATGATTTTAATTTCAGAATATATAAATTCCTATATTTATGGGATTGGATTGGATTTATTTGAAATTGGACTTGATTTGATAAATATCCTTTTTGGAAAGGGTTTGGAAGGAATATATTAATTCCTTTCTTTAAGAGATTAGATTTAAAAATTCCTATCTCTAAGGGATTTGATTAAAATCAGAATTTGAAATGGAGAAGTAATTATATTCACACAAGACTTTCTATGTTGTAACATACGGAAAGCTGTAGCCTAAAAAAAGTATTTAATCAAGTGAAGATATGGCGTGGGTATTGATTTATGGGAAATTGGAGATTTTACAATATATTATTTTAGCCCTGTGATTGAAGCACATTGGATCTATGAAAAATTCATATTCTTAAGAAATTGGAAGTGATTTGGATATGGTTCAGAATCAGATTTAGAAATACAATCTTTTGAAGATAAATATGGAGAATTCTAATCTTCTCATGGTATATATATTAATGGACATTACGGTTATGCGAATCATGAATTTCATTGAAGAAAATCTGCATCTAGATTTTCATATTTTTCTAGAAGTACTACAGAGCCATTCGTCTGTGTTCTAATATACCATAACCTGTTGATCAAGTTCAGAATCGTATACCGTAATTCCTCTGGAGGAGGAGATCCAACGTCGATGAGTTTCGAGGTCAGAGAGAGTTTGATCAAGGCGGATAAGAATGCTTGTAATTAGATAGATAAGAATGCTTGTATGGTGTACTTTGTACTATATCTTTTTGAGTAGTGGATTTATTCGGGACTGGGTCAGGCCCCGCGGATGTAGGTGAATTTCACTGAACTGCGTAACCAAGTATCATATCTTTATGGTTTGCATAATTGCTTAGATAGTTTATGTTGGAACACGGTAGCAATTATTGAATTAATTAGGTAAAACCAAATTTCATTTGATATTAGAGCTAAGTCACTTTTTTTACTTTGGTTTTGATAAGGAATGTGTGATCCGGTTTTACTAATGGCGGCCAGAGAATGAGCTTCTGGAAGGAACGAATTACAGCTGCTGAAAAGCTTGCATGCGGGTGTTCATAAATTCAATGGATGAACTGGCTTGACACTATTTTTAAAAAGAATGGAAATCCCCAGTTGTTGGAAGTTCTGAAGGATGAGAATCTAGTTCCAAAGAGCTAGTAGTTAAGCCTAAAGAGTCGTGGACACTAGTTTAAAAATGGGTGGCTTGGCGAACTCTAGGGCATTAAATGTCATTTTTACTACAGTAGATGAAAATAAATTCAAACTCATCTCTATGTGCCATTATGCGAAGAAAGCATGGAATATCCTACAAACTATGCATGAGGGGACAAGTCGTGTACGTGAATCAAAGTTACAAATGTTGGCCACAAAATTTAAAGAGCTGAAAATGGAAGAAGATGAGACTATTACAATATTTAATGGAAGACCCAGAGACATCACAAATATGGCGCATCAATTGTGACAAATTTACAAGAAGTCTAAGTTGGCAAAGAAGATGTTGAGATCACTTCCCCAAAGATTTTCCATTAAAGTAACAGCAGTAGAGGAAGCAAGGGATGTGGACACAATGACTCTGGATGAGTTGATAGGATCCCTACAAACCTATGAAATGACATTGGAACATCAACGAAGGAGTTGGCATTCAAAACTTTTGTCATCAAGAAACAATTATGAAGAGGATAGCGATGATGTAAATGAAGACCTTGCTTTTACCACAAAGAATTTCTCAAGGATGCTAAAGAAAGATGTAAATAATAATTCTCACGAAAGGTTTAATGGGTACAAATCACGGTTTCAATAATTTGGCAACAATCATTGACCAAGGATGGAGCAAACAACTCAGGAATCCTCAAGAAATCAAAATGGCGAATTGAGGCAGCCAGGAAAGATACAATGCAGAGAATATGAAGGGTATGGACATATCCAGGCTGAATGTGCCAACACTCGAAAGAAGCAAGGAAAATCATATGTATCCACATGGAGTGAAGATGAAGAAGAGAAGAATCATGAAGAGGAATTGACCAGTAATTATATGGCTTTTGGAGCAAAACTTTAAGGAGGATCAGAACTTGGTACTTAATGTTCCAACATCGGACAAGAAGAAGTGGATCGATGTTCCAACATGGTTCATGTTGCTGAAGTCCTATGTTCCAACATAGAGAAGGTATGTGAAGAATACTCCTCGATTAATAACGAAGACAAGATTGTGAGCGATGAGGATGTCTATGTTGCTTATGAAAAGATGTATGAAATGTGGTTTAAAGTTGCTGATGCTAACAAACTCTTTAAAAGGGAGAAAAACCTTTTAGGTGAAGAAGGAAGCACTACAAGAAAAATGATCTTTTACTTTGCCCCTTTACCTCGGTTTTTTTCTTAACTCCAAAAAACCGAGGTAAAAAGTTCTTTTACCGTGGTGGTATTTTTACCAAAGTAAAAGGTATTTTTTACCTCGGTTATATAAAAACCGAGGTAAATAATTGGTTTTTTACCCCGATTAATAAAAAAACCATAGTAAAAGATTAAAAAATGAAGTAAATAATATTACCAAGCAGTGTGCAACATCGCACAAGTTGTGTTAGAAGTGTGATCGATGTCGCCATTAACGTCGCTTATACTGATACGTTTAGTTAATGACCTAGCGACGTTGCACATATTTGAATAGATAAGTTAAAGTAAAGAATTTGGCGGTGATAGATATGTCAGTCATATAAAGTTCAAATCATATGAAAACACACATATGAACATGTATAGTCAATCTTATGATGCGTAGGTTATTTCCCTTAAGGAACTCACCAAAACCCTTTGGGAAAAGGGCATTGATCTTGCCACCCCGAGTAGTTTATACGGTACTCTGTCCCGTAGTACCTCAGCATTAAAAAGGTCTTTGCACTCGGCAGTAGTGGTACAATCTCCCACGGGATGTACTAAATCATGATAAAAAAAATATTGATTAGAATATATATATATATATATATATATCTGTGTGTGTGTGTGGGGAAATATTTGAAATTACATATTATTTTTAAATACCTTACCAAAGCTGGGTTCTTCCCGAAGTTCTGTTGCTTCAGAGTACAGTGGAAGCGTGGCCATTGTATGACCCTCAATGTCAAACACTATAGGCTTATGATTGCTCTGTTGTGTTGAGAACTGCATAAAAAATAAAATATTTTGGTAAAGTGTGAAGATGTGTTTTAATAATTATATGATGTGAAATGATTGAGGACCTGGAAAAACAGACGACTTGAAGACCCTTCACCAGCCATTAGTCATGCATAAGAAATTAAAATGTGAATAGGGAAGCAACATGAATTTCAACGTGCGACATCGCCAAAACGTCGGGAGCTCATCGGTTAGACCGAAGGTAAGACCGACAAATGTCCGACGTCACTTACTATATAATATGCTACTAAAACTACTGGCCCATCACCATTAAGGAGCTCAAAGTATAGGGTGTCCCCAACCAAGAGTTGCTCTGCGGAAAGAAACTGGCCAAACCCCTTTGGGGTAAGGGTCTTGAGCACCCCACTCCCCAAATAGTGCATGTGATACTCCCTCCATTTTCACCGGATCACAGCATCCACCTTGTACGCCTGTAGGAGCTCCACAATTTTGTCAGGGATGTACTGAATTATAAACAAAAAATCTTTGTTAGTACTAAAGGTCAATTGGAAATTCAAATTGTAAGGGAGGACTTACCATAATTGGAATTGACCTAAAGTTTGTTTGGGTCAAAATATGGAAAAAATGCAGATATCTGCCTGAAGGTATTCATCGCAGATTGTCATAATCTGAACCAGTACGGATCGAAATTGGTCAAAGAAATTATTAACATTTCATTTATAATATTATCAATATAAAAAGAAGAAATATTTTTAAAACAATAACCAAGAATCGGTTACCTTAATTTGGCCACGCTGGAACCAACATTGTTAGACATGATTGCTGTAATTCATATTGTCACGGGTGTTAAATGTTGAAGTAGATAGAAGTGGGATAATGATCACAAATATTTTGATTAGTTGATGTAGTCAACCCAAAGTTGCTAACCAGTCGGTTTAACTGAATGGTTAACCGAGAGAATGGCGACGTCCCTCAGACCTAGCGATGTCGCACATATAACGGTATAACAGAGGGGCAACTAACATGTTAGCGACCTCGCATGACAGCAGATAAAAAACAAGAGCATAAAACTGGGAAAAATTCTAGGCTCTAAAGTGAACAATTGAACCAAACAACACAGCTAGTAGACTTAGAAACCAAATACTAACACCCTAAACCCATACCACCCCAATTCATAGAAACATCAAAACTTGAAACAATTAAAACATGGTAACCCGAATTGATATTTATAACAAATTCTAGGATAAATATAATAACAAAAGTAATATAACCACATGTGGAAAGCATACCTTTAACAAGATTGGTAGAGGCACTGATAAAATTCGAGGGAAATGTGAAACTTTGAAGTGATGTATGAGAGGTGGGCTCCATTTAAATATTTGCAAAGCTCCCACCTAGGGTATGAGTGACGTCGTATAAACGTCATCTATAGAGATTTTTGGACAGAACAATGTGCGACTTTGGCCAGTTGGAGTGTGGGCATCACCATTTCAACCCATTAACATGCATGGGAAGGCCCACGTTTTACCTATGTGTAAACGACGCCGCATACCTGTTCTGGTACAGCGACATATGAATGACAAATGAACGACATCGGTTTTATGGAAATGGGCCTCACTATTTCACCCATATAGCATATCAACTAGGTTCGCATTTGACCAAAATGGAAACAATTGACCTTAATAATGGATAATTGTATATTAGACACTGCTATTTTAACCTTACAATTGTTACCGAACTTTAATGGTGTCTGGTATGATCGAAAGTACATTGTATAGAGCAAATTGTAGATCATTACTTATAAGTATAGAAGGGTCATTCTGAAGGAACTTGTGGAACTCTCTATGCATTTATGCGAGTTTCTTTATCAGTTACGGTGGTAAAGAGTTTGACTTGGGATCGCAAGTGTCCCGTCCGCTATCCAGGGTAACCTTCTGTCATTTGTGTTATTATTCCATTATTACCATTACAATAAGCGTTATGAATACAATAATTTCCACCACATAGAATCACATGATATTATATATTATAGGTTTTTAAAGAAATTAATAGGTAATAAATTACTACTAGGAGAACCCCCCCTATAGGCACCGATATTTTCACCCTTTAGGCACTGGTGTTTTGAGAATTTTCATGCCGGTGCCTAAGTGACCCGGTGCAAAAGGTGTAGTGTCATAGGCAACGGTAAGTGGTACCAATGCTAGAATCTATTCCAGCACCAGTACATTTACCGGTGCCAATGCATGGAATACCAGTGCTAGTAAATATGATCAATTAAAAAAAATCAGCCAGTGAGAATAAACTCACCGGCCGGAATGTGAAACCCAGAATGAACAAAACACAAAAAAATAGAAGCTCGAGTAAGAAACTGGAAAATTCATACTACAACCCAGAACTTCAGTACATATAATTTAAAATACATAACACCTATGTTTTTAGGATGATTGATGTTGTTAATCTATGTTTAGGTATAGCTTGTTTTCATCAATTGAGAGGTATTTTGTAATTTGGTGGAGCTTGCAACTCCGAAATATTTTGGTGCTTTAGTAGGATTAGGGTGTTCAAGCTAACAATACGATTTGTCGAAGAAAACTATTTAAAATGTCAAAATGATACGATGCAATGTTTAAACATAGTGGAAACATGGTGGTATAACTATGTTTCAATAATGTATTTAACATTAACTATGTGTTAATGTAAAATACACCATGTTAAACACTAACACACAATGCTTCAACGGGGCTTATAAACTGTAAAATCTCCACAATTTAAATTTCACATTTCTGCAATGTTACGACACCTTCCATTTACTTTGTCGAACAAAATAATTTTAAAAGTCGAAAAGATGCAGCACTTGAGCACACTGAGAGAGGCATGGTGTGTATTTATATGTTTTAATAATGTATTTAACATCAACATTGTTTAACATTAAACATGCCTATGTCTCCCCAGTGCGCAGACACTACAAAATCTCCACATTTAAAATTGTAGAATGCTATAAAAGTTGTGGCACCATTTTCATAATGGAAGAAGCATTACTTAGTTATAGGGCACTAAGTGAATAGAAAACAATCCATGTAGTGCCCTTAAACTAATTCTCCCACCGTTAAACTTGTTCACAATAACAATTACAATAGAAAATAATTTAATATGTTGAACTGAAGCAGCTTTTGAGCACGAAGGAAACTTGATGCATATAACTATGCTTTAACATTGTATTTAACATCAACAATGATATATTTTTAAACAAAAAAATTTATACTGTTACAGAGTTCTACACATGTTATAAGCATGACACAGTTACAGGGTCATACATTAATCGAAGGCAACTTATGCAGAGCCCTTTAACTAAGTAATGATTAATTTAAAATTTTGAAATGAAGCAGTTTCTCGAGGTCACAGAAGCAAGGAGTGTTCAAACAAACCATTTCAAACACTCTGAGTTCCGGTGGCCCTGGTAGACTGCAGTATCTTAACAGTTTAAACATCAACTATAACTAATCAAATCAAAGGGTACAAATGTTACAACACTTTTTGTAAAGAAAGAAGCAATACATAATCAAAGGGCAATACATAGGCAACCAATGAAGTTCCCTATAACTAATTATTATTCATTTAAAATGTCAAAATG
The DNA here is from genome assembly GCA_037428765.1 of Rubia yunnanensis. NCBI lineage: Eukaryota > Viridiplantae > Streptophyta > Magnoliopsida > Gentianales > Rubiaceae > Rubia > Rubia yunnanensis. Next base: position 10,072,389 of record CM075071.1, read on the forward strand.
AAGCAGCTTTATAGGACCAAGGAAACATGGAGTGTTTATATAGAAAAACCAGATCAAACACTCCAGGTTTCCTCAGCACTATTAGGCCGCAACATCTCAGCATTTTAAACTTCAACTAGAAATTATCAAATCAAATGCAGAACAAAACTTAATCTAAAAAAAACCTTAATCTAGTTCAAATATAGTTACATAGAAAATCACAGTTTATACCACAGGGTACATATTATACAATTTGAAATCACATAGTACCAATCTACAATTTATATACCACAGGCTACAGATTCTACAATTTAAAATCACATAGTACCAATCTACAATTTAAAATCTAATTATCACCAACCTCTAAACATGACACAATCTTCTATATATCAAAGTGATTTCACAGCCAAAAAAAATCCAACAATCAAACCATACACAAGGAACTATATGTGTGTGTGTGTGTATATATTATATACTAATACACACAACAAGCAAAAAAACATATACTAATACACTTTCAATTTCATCACAACAAGAAAAAAACATCGCACAACCCAAAATGAAACAAGAGGTGGCTTATTACAAAAAACGCAATGTAATCACAATCAAATATATATATATACACACTAATACACTTTCAATTTCATCACAACAAGGAAAAAACATATACTAATACACTTTCAATTTCATCACAACAAGCAAAAAACATCGCACAACCCAAAACGAAACAAGAGGTGGATTATTACAAAAACCGCAATGTAATCACAATAAAAAAGTGGTGGGTTTCAAAAGCACAAAATTTTTACCTACACAAGATGTCGACGAGCGGGTACCAGGTCGCTGGCCTTGGCGGCGATGACGTCGTCGGCCTTGGCGCTAGGTTGTCGGGAAATGGGATAGAGCAGATGAAGAGGTGTGGAAATGGGCTGCAGAGATAATGAGGAGGGGAAATAGGCGGCGGTCTCAAAGAAGTGTGGGAGGGATGAAGAGGGTTTCAGGGTGGGAAAGAAAGGGTTTAAGGGGTTTTATAGATAGCAATAAAATTTAACGGTTGAGATTTAATGAAGGAGAAATATGAATGGTTCAGATCTAGTCGTAATGAATGAGGTCGAGGACCGGTAATGAATGGTTCGCATTAGCACCGGTAATGAATGCACGATACCAGTGCCTATGCTATTTAACGCAGCTGCTCCAAGATGCTTTGATTGGATTTTTTTCGCAATTTTTGGAACCCTAGCGCAAAGCAAGATGAAATTTTTCTAAGTACCAAGCACCAGTAAGGAAACCAGTGCCAATATAAGTTAACGATGCTGCTTGAGACTGCTTTCAAAAAACATTTAGAAACAGAGAGGAAAGGAGAAAAAAATTTTCTAAGTACCAAGCACCGGCACCAAAACAGGTGCTACAATCATTCAAACCGGTGCTAATACACCTTAATGCAGCTGCCTGATATCTAAGTCTGTAGCACCGATATCTTTCATACCAGTGCTAGTTTAAAACTTTCTAAAATTCATAATTTCACCCCACACTTTTTATCCACTAACCAATAACGTTGGATAGTTGTTTCGGTTTATGTATTTAAGTAATTGGAAAAATAAGTAATCAATTTCATAGTTTGTTACCCCGTGTACAAAAATTGTGTATGTCTGGTCCCCGAAATGGATCCGTGCATAACTTTACTAAAATTGAACTATTGCCCAAAATTGTGTTACACCTGCATGTTTTAATCAAATTTATTTCATATTTGGTATTATTGGATTAATTGAAGTTCAGAAATAGAAAAGTAAATTTTAGTGAGAATTTATAAAGCGTTAGTACATGCGTTATAGTATCTTACTATAGATGACTAAGAAGTTAGGACGTTCTAACACAGAGGATTATTGGTAATGTTCTCTCAAGAAATATTAATAAATGTTTTGATTAAGTCTTGCCATATACTTTACGGATTCAAAATGTAGCACTACATTCGAGCGAATTTTAATTTGGACGTCCGAGTGAACTTTTTTCCTTTTGCACTTATGTCCCTCCAAGAATCTTGGGATTGTCGAAAACCAAAATTGGCATTTCCATATTGAAATTTCATAATTCAAGTTCAAAACTATGCGATTTGGACATGATTGGATAGATGGAACATCCCCAAAATTGAAAACATAAATCCTGTACAGAAAAATGCTGAAATTGCACTATTGCCCAAATTTTAGTTATGTGCTTATAGCACCGGTTCCTATACCAATGCTATAACGAAAAATCAAACCGGTGCTAAAAGGTTTCCTACTTTTCATGTGATTTTTTCCATATAACAGATTATATGCACCGGTACGTGCATTACCGGTGCTCAAAATTTTGGAAACCAGTGCTACAAATAAAAAAGGAACTAGTACTTCTTTGTTTAGATGTTTATCCCGGTGCTAATGATATTTTCAGCAATGAATGCCCGGCCATCAAATTTTAAAAAGCTCAAGTACGTTGTCCAAAGTAAATTGTAGATAATTACTTATATGTATACAAAGGTCATTCCTAAGGAACTTGTGGAACTCTCTGTGGACTTATACGAGTTTTTTATCAGTTACGGTGGTAAAGAGTTTGACTTGGGATTGCAAGCGTCCCGTCCGCAATCTGGGGTTACCTTGCGTCATTTGTGCTAGTATTCCAGTATGAACAAAATAATTTCCACCGCATAGAAGCGCATGAAATTATATATTCTAGGTTTTTAAAGAAATTAATAGGTAATAAATGTACGACCATCAAATTTTAAAAAGCGCAAGTACATTGTCCAAAGTAAATTGTAGATGATTACTTATATGTATACAAAGGTCATTCCTAAGGAACTTGTGGAACTCTCTGTGGATTTGCGCAAGTTTATGTATCAGTTACAGTGGTAAAGAGTTTGACTTGGGATTGCAAGTGTCCCGTCCACGATCCAGGGTTACCGTCCGTCATTTGTGTTAGTATTTCGTTATTACCCTTACAATAAGCGTTGTGAACACAATAATTTCCACTGCATAAAAACACATGAAATTATGTATTCTAGTTTTTTAAAGAATTTATAAATTATTACAAGCCCGGCCATCAAATTTTAAAAATTCGTCCGTCATTTGTGTTAATATTCTATTATTGCTCTTCCCAAAATGCAAAATTGGAGAAAATATTTTTTAATTCAAATTTTGTAAACAATAAAGTTCAGCTATTGGCATGAACGGGTTGATGGGACGGGCTGCAATCTTGAAACGGTGTACATAATGGTGTATATTACCCCCGGAATTTATATTATCTGCGAGGACGCACATGTGTCAATTCACACGACACTGCTACGAATTCAAACCAACATTGGCAACTATGAAATTTCTAGCAGGAATTCAAATTTTCAGCCAAAATTTTGAACCAAAAATGCCCCCCGCACCCTATTTCAATCTAATAAATCTCAGTACTAACACCCATTTCCCATTTCCAACACCAATCTTACAACCCAAACTCCCACCATCCATTTCATTCACAACTTACAACATCTAAGGATGGAGCATCTCCATTCCTAATTAATTGAGGTAGTTTTTCCATCTATTCCATGTTCAATTACCAACTATGTGATGATCCTACTCTATGTTTTTTTAATCAATAATTGGTCAAAGATTCTTACATTACATGAGGTATGATGCTTAACTTACATGTTATATCTTTTTTGCTGTTATTCTTTCCAAGATAGTGCAATGTATGTTTTGATTATGAAGAAAGATCCTGAGATTTCTATAAACATAGTTTGAATGTGCGACCTTGGTCACATGTCGTCGTTCCATGCGAAATGTTACCGAATCATTACGGACTTTGCATATAACTTTAGATTGTTCTCATGTGAATGTCCAACTTTGCTAATTATTCGGTCATTGCGATGTCATCATTTCTGATCCGCGACATCGCATGTAACCAATTAAGTTTACTTTTACCATTTTGGCTTTATTTTCGTCTACGTTTTACTATATTATGTTTATTTCATTAGAGAACTACCCGTTCTAACATAAAAAAACTTGTATGTAATGATATTAACAGGCCCGAGGAGAGTCATTGATGGACCTTCAACATGTAGATGGATTGACTTTCCATTTCACTAACTGTCCTAACAGTTTTAATGGCGTGCAACATAGAAAATCGTCTCTCAATTAAATAATTAGTTAATTTCCAATTAACTTTATGTATTTCTTTATGTGACAACATGTATTTGTATTATATATTATAGTTTTATTGGTTTGAACATGTTCTTCTTTCTCTCATTAATTGAAAACATTTGAATGTGGTATGACGTTTAATAATTTAACTATCAAATATTAAATATCATAATATTGTACGATAAACAACGTTGCAGGTGGCAACTTTTTTTTTGCAACCTCGACCAACCAAAATGACATCATTTTAGTACACGGACCACGTTAGCCTACACGCAACGTGGGTGGTCTACATCATGCGATATCGCACGTTGTGTGGAGTGTCATCGGTCATATCGATGTCACAATATTTCATCCACCTTCAAATGCATTTGCGCATTTGACGACCTCGCTGGAAGTGGAAGCCAACGTCGCTTTAAATGAGGTCGCACATATGTTCTTCAATCACCGACCTTCTTACTACAACCGACGTCACTAACAAATCCAACCAACGTCGATTGAAAACCAAGGTAAAAGATACTTTTTATCTCAGTTTTCAACTGGTTGGACTATGCAACTTTTGATCTCCTCATACAACATTTAAGAGTTTGTCGAATTTGTGGTATTTATTATTTTTTCAAGCCTTGTGGGATTTTTTTTGTAAATACATTAGAAAAACACAAAAAAATGGAAAGGAGAAAAAGAAAAAATTGGACGTGTAGTTGGACATGTTGGAAGTTGGTGTTGAAGACATTATGGTGATTGATGTGATAACTAGTTGGTGAAAAGATTAGGAGAATTTATTATTGGCATGCTAGTAAGGATGACTATGAAATTGTAATTTTTGATCATGAGATGCACATGATGATCGAATAAATCAGAGAGATGGCTCCTCATGGTATTCTGGTTTAGGATTATGAGGAGTTGGAAGGTAGTGATGTTGGTCATGTTCTAACACAGAGTATGGAGACAGTTAAAGAAGATGCGGACATGTAAATAGATTAGTCTAGTGTGATTAGAGATTCTGGTGTTCAAACATCGATAGATGTAGCTGGGGAAGATTATGATTTAGGTGGTGGACAAGCCTATGTTCCTGCATCAGACATGGGGATGGGGAGAGAAAGTATTGATGGAGTGAAGGAAACAGAGCATGATGATGTTCCAACACCAATACAGACTGAAGGTGTTAATTTTGAAGTAATGAAAGGATCTGATGTTCCAACGTCAGAGAAAACAGGTGTAGATGAGAGTTTCTTCGTTCCAACATCAAGATGTTCCAACACAAGTTGAGCAGATTATTGAAGGCATTACTGATCAGACTGCCATGAGAGATATGATACTGTATGTCAGGGGAGGATTTCACCTGAGAGGAAGTCTTATATAGGTTTATATGAGGAGTGTGGATTTACCGCCTACATGGACTATTTGGGTTTCAAGACTGCTGCCTCAATCTACCAGGAGTACAACCAAAAGATTGTAGAATAATTTTATTCAAACATAATGGGAGACAACATTGGTCCAGATTCTAAGTGGTACAACAGAGTTTACATAAGAGGCAAGATTATCATATTCTGTTAGAAATTACTGGAGTATTTCAGCCTCAGTGGCCACTCAAGGGAATGCTAGTGCATCTAGCTTTACTACCAGGAATTTCTATCTATTCCAAATTATTGTAAATTGTTGGATTCCCTCTTGAAATACTACAGCTCTTACTCGAGAAATGACCAAACAAGAGTACATTTGATCTAAGACATATGCATCATCTGCCATAGAATTTTGAGGCTACAACTTCTGGTGTTGATGAGAAGAAGATCAAGTTTGTGGCCATTAATGCGATGTTGTGAGCTCTAGCAATTTCCATGGAAGCTTTGGAGGCAGAAAAGGCTAGATTAGATGAGGCACATATAGTTGCTCCTGAAGAGGTTTAAAGGATCTTCTATGACTATGTTTCAACATAGGCCAGATATTTGCTTCAGGGGGTCTGCATTTATTGGATACTTTTCTTTGGTTTTCTATGTCTATTACGTTTAGCATGTTTATGGTCCCAAGGGGGAGATATTTTGGATTTCTTGGATGACTTTATTGTCTCCGTTGGGTTGATGTTCCAACATACTTATTATTCCTGGATGTTGAGGGAGTTTTAGAATTCAAGGGGAGATATTATGTTCCAACATCCAGAGTGGTTTCTCAAAGATTGATGTTTGTATTTGCATAAGTTTTTGTGATGAAATGCCAAAAGGTGGTTGTGTCCACAAAATGCCAAATGAGAAGATTGTAAAGTCCAGATTTATCTAGTTGGCAATTTATGGAAGTTATGCAAATATGGAATTGTTGTGTTGAAACATTAAGGAATGGATGTTTGGAGTTTTATGGAATGACATGAAGAAAACCGATGAGATATTTCGCCCGTGGTTTTAATTTCATAATATATCAATTCCTATATTTATGAGATTTGATTGGATTTATTTGAAATTGGAATTGATTTGATAAATATCCTTTTTAAAAAGAATTTGGACGGAATATATTTCTATTTCCAATGGATTTGATTAAAATCAGAATTTGAAATGGAGAAAGAATTATATTCACACGAGACTTTCTATGTTGTAACATACGGAAAGCTGAAGACTAAAACGATTTAATTGAGTGAAGATATTGTGTGAATATTGTTTTATGGAAGATTGGAGATTTCGAAATATATTATTTTAGCCGTGTAATTGAAGCATATTGGATTTATGGAAAATCCTTATTCTTAAGGAATTAGATTTATGGAATATTATGTGATATATTAAGATAAGGAAAATCCCTTTAATTAAGGGACTTGAATATGCTTTTTTGGAAACAGAATCTTTTGAAGATAAATGTGGAGAATTCTAATATGCTTATAGTATATATATTGATGGACATTACGACTGTGCGACTCACGGATTTAATTGAAGAAAAATCTGCATCCACATTTTCATATTTTTTTAGAAGTACTACAAAGCCATTCATCTGTGTTCCAACATACCTGTATACCTTATTTCCTCAGGAGGAGGAGATCAAGAGTCAACGAGTTTCGAGGTCAAAGGAGTCTGATCAAGGCGGATTAGTAGCTAGGGGAGCTAGCAGAATTCACATGTTATAATTAGAATGATAAGTATAATTGTATGGTGTACTTTGTACTGTATTTTTCTGATTAATTGATTCATTATGGACTGGGCTAGGCCCTGCAAATGTATATAGATTTCACCGAACTGCATAACAAAGTTACGTGTCTTTATGCTTTACTTTATTGCATACTTGGTTAGATAGGTTATGTTGGAACATGGTAGCAACTATTAAATTAAGAGAAAGTCTCAGAAAATGCAACATTTCCATAAGCTTATGGACAGTCCACGAGGGCTTTTACCTTAAATTTTATAATTATTTTATAAAATATAAATATTGCATAATAATATGTATTTGAAGGTGAAAATATAAAAATATATGATATAAAAAAAATATTTTCTAAATTTCTAAATTTTGTATATAATTTAACAAATGCAGTATATAAGTAAGAAATAAGTGGCATGTCCATAACCTTATGGATAGACCGCCTGTCAGGAGACCCACTCTAGAATTAATTAGGTAAAACCAAATTTCAAGAAATTTTGTGGATGTGGCAAAGTGACAGCCTCACTATATAACCTTCTAATAACATAGGCTCTAATTGAGGTTGTATGTACACGTGTTATCCATATCAGGCTGACCCCTTAGATTGACTCCTGCCAGGGCCGACCTGGGAGGAGGGGGGGTGTGGTGCAAACCCTGCGCGCGCACCGGGCCCTATATTTGAAAGGGCAAAGAAATGTTAAATTGTCTTTTATATATTGAGTTATTTTTTTAAAACAATTGTTCTTTTAAATACTAAAATAAGTTAAAGGGCTCAAATAAATGGATTGTGCCTATTTTAATACATTATAGATCATTTTAAGATTTTCAATCATTTTTTCTTTAAAATATTAACATGTGGATTGTTTATAAATCAACATGTGGACAATGTCTTACTATAAAATATTACCCATTTCTTTCCTTTTTTTACCCTAGCCATTTTTAATTACACATTTTTGCCCTTTTAATCAATACTTCAACTTCCTTTTCAAACTTCTTTGACACATGGTGATAACTATGATATTGATGCAAAACGTTAGTCGTTATTTATGAATATTGCATAAACCCTTCTCCGTAGCCCTCTCCAAGCTGCAGCCCTTTTTTTCAAGCTTTTTTCCCATCTTCCCATTAGAGGAGATGGGGAATAAAAATTTATTTTAATTCATGTTTTCTTATTGAATAAGTGTGAGATTTGTCTCCACAAATTAGTTTTGTTCTTCGACCTAATTGATTAGATCGTTGTATTCATTATGATTACTCGATTTAATTGTTCATGTTGATGTATTGTTCTCGATCTGCTTGTACAGATCGTGTCTTCGCAATTCCGTCTGTTGTTTTATTTTTGGGTTTTCATAAATTTGGGTTCGTCAGATCTGTATTTTTCAAGGTGTTTACAGTTTGGACAACATAGATCGTGGTTGGATCAAGTGGTGTTACAACTGTAGAAGATCCTTGTTTGGCGCATTGATATTGATGTGTGATACGCTCCTCTTTGCCAAGTGGTCATGTTTTTCGTGGGAAGCAAGTTAATATCCCCGAGGGCAATGTTACAGTTTTTTTTTGCGCAAAACACTCAATAGTGAGCGAGAATATTGATTAGGGCTCCCACACCTGAAATTTGAAATAGCGATACAAGACTGAGAAGGCCAGATCCTAAGATAGACTAAAGCTAATGTTAAATCTATGCTCTTGATAGTGATTCCTTCTGTAAGCCCTCCACCCCCTGTGTGAAGCTCACGAAGGCCAGACTATCAAGAGATTACTAACCAAAACCTTTACGAGCTAATTACTATACTTATGTTTCCATCAGAATTGAGGGAATAGAGTTTCCCTACGGTTGAGGAAGAGAAGACGCTGTGATGTGAGCAATTCTTCAAACTGTGAGGAGCTTCCATTTCTGATTGCTAATTTAGCCAGAAAGTCCGGTGTTTGATTACCTTCTCTGTGAATGTGGCTAAAACGAACGTGATGGAACCGTGCAGTGGCTGACTTTATCTGCTGCAGGATTAGCCTGAGTGGCCAAGGGCAAGGCTGCCCCTGGATGATTCTTATTGCCGCAAAACAATCTGATTGAATATGAAGATGCTCCGTCCTTCCCGCCGCCACTTGTAGTCCTTTCCAGATAGACATAATTTCAGCTCGGAGCACTGCAATATAGGAGGAGAAACAGGCATTATCTGTGGTCATGAAAAATGATACAGCATATGTAATCCTTTTATTTGCATCCCTTATAACACATCCTAGACCTACGTTATCGCCATGTATTGCTGCATCGCAGTTTACTTTGAGGCCTATATCCGGAGGTTCCCACTTTATTAAGTACAGCCTAGTTGTTCTTCTCCTTGTAAGATTAGGCAGTAATCCATTGTTAATGAGATGGCAGTTCGAGTGGCAAATATCTAGTGGATGAACCGAGTATATCAGTGAGCATAGATTAGATATGCATTTCCAGATCACGGGTGCATGGCTTTTTTTTTATTTTCATAAATCATTTTATTTCTGGCTTTCCACAACTCCCAGCATACTAGGCATGGCAGAACATTCATTATAGAGCAATTAGCCGATGATGAGTGTTTGAGAGACCAGTAAAAAACCAATCTATCCCTAATGTTACTGAAAGATCTAGCTGGGATGTGTAAAGCCTCATGCAATTTGTTCCATAAAAACGTTGCTGTAGGACAAGAATTAAAAAAATGGGATAAGGAATCTATGCTATCACACTCTGTGCACTTGGATGGTAAATGTAAACCGGTTGACATTAAGACATCAGCGAATGGTAGAGCACATAAAGTCATTTTCCACATGAAAAAACTGATTTTCATAGGTATGGTCCTGATCCAAATTTTTTTAAAAATCTCCAATTCAGGATTTTTTGGTCTTAGTACTTGATATGAAGATTTGATTGTAAAGGAACCCTGAATATCAGGTTTCCATATCATGTAATCCACTTTATCTATTAGGTTCATGTCCTTTAGAAGCTCAAAATTTATGTCAGGATTGAATAAACCTGTAAGTTTTGGGAGGTACTGACCTTTGTTCCTTTGAAATTCAGAAACAGTAAGGAATGGAAAGTTTGCTTGTACCTGATATTCATCAACTTGGTTGATCAGAGGACCCGAGCCAAGCCAGTTGGCTATCCATAAGTTCGAACATCCATTCTCAATGATCACCTTTGAGTTAGCTTCTGCTATGTCATTAATTTTTCTGAACCTTGTCCATATTTCCGATTTCCTAGCATTATCTGGTAAAGACCACATGAATTTTGCCCAAGGGGATTGGCCAATTTGAAGCTTCCACCAGATTTTAATAGAAAAAGAGTCAATTATTGCTTGGATGTGCCTTATTCCTAAGCCTTTTTCAGCCAGTGGGTATAATAATCTATCCCATGAATCCCAATGTTTGTTCAGTCCATGTTCAGAAGTCCCCCATAGGAAGTTGCTAAAGATAGATCTAAATTTTTGGACTGTGTATTTAGTGGGTACAGTGACAACCCATGTGTGTTGAGGTATAGATGTTAAAACATGGTTTATCAATATGATCTCTCCCCCCCCTGAGAGCCACTGGTTTTTCCAATTACTGATTTTTGTGTTTATCATGTCAATTAGGGTTTTGAAGTGTTTATTAAGTTTTCTACCTCTGTAAACTGTAACTCCTAGGTAGGAAAATGGTAAATCCCCTTTTTGCATGCCAGTTATGTCCTTTAGTTCTTTTTCCTTACTTCTGCTTAACTTTCCAGCATAGTAAGCACTTTTTTGAAAATTTATTTTTTGGCCAGTGGCCTTTTGAAAAATTTCCATAAATGTCATCATATTTTTAATGGATTTAGTGGTTCCTTTTAGGAACACCACTGTGTCATCAGCAAAGGAAAGTTGATTTAGATTGTTTGCTGCCCCTGGTGTTCAAAACTGCCCAATGTTCCCATTTTGAAACTGAATCCTAAGGTTTCTTGTTAGAAGTTCTGTCAATATGTTGAAGAGGAAAGGAGATAAAGGATCTCCTTGTTTCAACCCTCTATATGGCTTAAAGAACCCACAAGGTGATCCATTAATCAAGACAGAAAACCAGGTTGAATTAATGTTGTTCATGATGATTTTAACTATGTGTCCATGGAATCCCAATCTTAATAAGAGAGTGTTGATGGTTGACCAAGAAACCCGGTCAAAAGCCTTCATCATATCCAACTTCAGAATAAGATTTAGTGATTCATTCTTTTTGTCCAGCATTCTAACCGCTTCCTTCATCATTAAGATGTTATCTGCTATATCCCTATCTTTTAAGAAGGCTAATTGTTCCTTTGATATTACTGAGTTCATTAATGGTTTAATCCTTTCAACCATAATCTTAGACATCAATTTATTAATGAAGTTAGACAGGCTTATTGGTCTGAATTCACTAAATGACTTAGGAGTCTTTGTTTTTGGTATTAAGACTATCAGGGTGCTTGCTACCGATTTAGGAATTGGGATCCCAACTTGATATTCTAGCACTGCAGATAAGACATCCTGATTAATTATATCCCAAAATTTCCTATAGAACATGCCTGGAAAACCATCAGGCTCTGGAGCAGCATCTGGAGAAAGATCAAATACAGCTATTTTTACCTCCTCCAAAGTTATAGGCCTTAACAAATTAATGTTATCATGTTCAGAGATGGAAGGGTGTATTTCTTTTGTTAGAAATGATATGCACTGACCAGTTGGGTCTTCATTTTCATCAGACAGCAGGTTTTTGAAAAAATTTACTGCTGTATCACTAATTTGAGCTGGAGAGTTCAACCAGTTTCCTTCCTGGTCCTGAATCTTCATGAGTGATAATCTAGCCTGATTTTCAGTTATGGATTTATGAAAATATTTAGAGTTTAGGTCTCCATCTTTAAGCCATTTCATCCTAGTCTTTTGTGTTAGGAAGAGATTTTGTTCAACTAGATGTCTAGTTAGTCTAGCCTTGGCCTTATTCAATTCAATTCTATCCTGAAGAGTATGAGTTGAGTCATATCTTAATTCCAACTCAGCAACTTCCTTTTCTGATTTTGTTAAGTTTTCATATACATTTCCAAAAACCAGCTTGTTCCATGTTTTTATATCAGCTTTAAGTCTTTTCAGTTTGAATGAGAAACCAACTAGACCTTGTTCCTGAATAGGCTGAGTCCAACTATCTAAGACCAAGTCCCTAAATTCAATTCTGTTAAGCCACATTTCCTGAAATCTGAATGGTCTAGGGGTTGTGATATCTGAGTTTGAGATTTCTAACAGCATTGGGGAGTGGTCTGAAGTTGTTCTACTTAAGATTTGAACAGTGGTATGGTTGAATGAATTAAAAAAACTGGTGTTTCCCATTATCCTATCCAATCTTTTGGAGGTTGGATTGAAAGATCTTTGGTTAGTCCATGTTAGTAGATTACCAACAGTGTTTAAATCATCTACCTGAACTTCATTTATGAAAGAGACAAAGTCTAAGATTGAATCTAATTTTGGGGAACTAGGGCCAGAGTATTCCCCCACTGATCTTATGACAATAAAATCTCCTCCTAGCAGGGTTGGGGAGCTATCTATTTTAGCAGCTAAATCTGTATAAACCTTGAACCTATCTTCCCTACTGTGTGGAGCATAAATGAAAAAAGAATTAAATTTCTTATCCCAGTTTTTTATATCTATCTCCACATGTATGTAGTGATTATGGATTTCTAAAAAGATTTATGGAAATCCTATCTGAAAACATTATCCATATCTTATTGTGTATCATTCCCAGGTGATGCCTGAAGCAGAACATCTTTTTATACATGTCTAATTGGTTTAAGTTTCCTTTGGGTTCAATTATGACTAAAAGATCCAGTTTATGTATCCTAGACAAATGTTTTAACCTCACCACTGATGTTGATACTTCCCTTACATTCCAAATCATACATTTAACTGTCATTGGAAACTTTGGATTTTAAAGCTAACCTGGAGCTCCTTTTGGGGAGGGTAACCTGTGATTGTGTTTGCTCCTCTGGATTCAATGTTTGCTCCTCTGGATCCGTTTGCTCCGTGGTTGGTTGCAATGTTTCCCCTTCCTGCTGAATGTCTCGATTGCTTACTTTCTCGGAGTCTCTTGGGGATACTGTGATTCCCTGCTTCTCCTTCTCCTGTGATATCATTGTTTGCTTACTATGTACAACTGGAGTGGTTTCAATGTTAGGGGTCCAGGAGAAACGATCATGTAAAAATATATCAGAGTTTAATGGAGTCCTAGCTCTAGTACATAGTATATCATCAGTAAAGGATGTGCAAAGGATATTCTTTTGCAGGGGAGAGGAAGGGGCTGTGTTGTAACCTCTGGATTCATATCCTTCCTCCTCTAGATCTTCAATGGAGGTGATTTCCAAAGTAGCATCTGTTGTGTCAATGTTAGGCATTTTGTGGGGGGAATCCTGTGTTAACTGGGAGCCTTTTTCTGGTTGGTTCACCTGTAGAGGAGTTGATTCTGCTACCATTAGGGGGTTAGGGCCTAGGACTTTTCCTTCGCCATGTGGTAAACCTTGTTTATGATGTTCATCTGAAGTTATTTCCTCTAGTACAGCGAATCTATTGCTAGATGAGGATGCTTTGTTTTGCTCACTTTGAATAGAGGCCACTGTGGTAGGGATGCCCATTTTCTGCAGGTTTTGGTTCTGCTTAGGTTGATACATCCTAGTTGTTTCCTGATTTCTTCCCTTATTATTCTTTTGTAGGTTTCTGATTTCCTTTGACAAAGCTGCCTCAGGATGTTTAGGATCAGCAACCTTAATGGTATTCTGGATTCCTGAGCCTAAGGGTTCCTTAAAATTCCTCATCCCTTGATCCCTTTTACAATAGGATTCACTATGACCCAGCTTTAGGCACTTCTTACAGTACTGAGGGAAGTCTTCGTAGGAAATGGCATAGGATTTGTTATGTGCTATTGAACCTAGCCTTATCTTTTTTGGTCTTGGCTTCGAAACATCCATTTCCACACAAAGTCTAATTGTGGAGGGCCTGGTTAAGTTCTTAGTAGGTGCATCAGCAAAAAGAAGCTCACCTAAAGAATTTCCCAAATCTGTTATAGCTTTAGGGTGAAAGAAGTATACCGGGGAAAATTCCATGGTGAGCCATACCGGTGCTAGAGCAGAATCTTCATCGTAGTCGAAATGTTTCATCCATTTGATGATGCGCATAATAGCTCCTCCCATGGACCAGGTACGTTTGAGCCAGCAGCGATGGTAGTCCTCATCGATGTCGAAGGTTATTCTGATGTGCCTAGAGTCCATCACCGATAGCTGCACATCGCCCTTGAAGCCAATAGTCTTGATCTGATTTCTGAGGAAATCCATTGTGGGGCGACCGCGACTGAATTTTCCGACCAGAGCTTTTGAGAATGGAGCAGCCAGGATGTCCACTTCTTCTTCTGGGTATAAAACCGCTAATTCACCTTTGTAATTGAAATGGGGATGGAGTTCTGGTGAATCTGGGGTGGCTGATTGATGGGATTGTTTCAAAGCTTGGGCGAAGGAAGGTTTTTCCCTGATCCATGGCTCAGGCGCCGCCATGGCAGGGCGGAGGACGGTGGCGATAAAGCCATTAGGCAGAAAGAGGGTGTCGTTTTTCAGAGAGAGAATAGTGCTTAATTTAACAGTTTTTATTGGACCTTGGATTTGTAATAGTACAGACGATCAGTGTGGTTGACATGTAATTTAGATATCCTTGCAATATGTTAATTATTGCTAGAAGTTAGTTATGTTGGATGTCAATTCCACTCATTGTAATCGCCGCTGGGTGTTTTTCCCAACATCTTGGAATGATTGATTTTTCAAAAAATAAATTACGAATATTGCAAGTAACGCTACTTGAAGAAGCATATGAATATGAAAAATTATGGGATTCTTTTAAAATTTTAGAATTTGTAAAAACGATGGAAATATTTCTAAATATTTTTATTTCTTATAGAATATTACTAACTGTGCTTATTATTGTATCATCTGTAGAGAGACATTTTTTTAAAACTAAAGTATATAAAATCTTATTTACGAACAACTATGACTCAAGATAGGTTAAATGTATTAGCAATGTTGAGCATAGAAAAAATATTTTGAAAACTGTTGACGTTGATGATATAATTGATGATTTTGCCTCTAAAAGAGTAAGGAGTCATATAAAATAAAGTGCAAATACAACATTTTTGTGAAGTAGTCTCCAGGCATTTCAAACATTTTAATAAAAATAATAAGGCAAGCCTCCTAGCTTTCTCCGATAAACATTTTTTTATTATTTTATTATAAAAGGGCCTAACTAAATTTTTCGCACGAGGGTTTGAAATACATTGGACCTGCCCTGACTCCTACATTGAAAATAAATTTTATATTTTCATATCATTAATCCTACGTGTCTATTGATAATTTCTAATAAAAACTTTCCAAGATACGCATAATAATTAGATCTTTTGATCACCCATTTTTGGAAAACCGTTTTTTGTTGGATATGCTCCGATAAAGAAAAAAATAGAGACTTTCCAGTTTTATCTGTTTTCAAAAGATTAGTCCTTATAACTAAACCTATATAAAGACAATTTCCATCAACTCTCTCGATAAACCCTTGCTACACCCCTCATCTTGCAACAGCCCCCTTTTTTTTAATCTTTTCTCTCCATCTTTCCCCCAGGGGAGGTGGGGAATAATAGTTTTTATTAATTTATTTTTTTTATTTAATAAGTGTGGGATTTTTTTTCACATATTAGTTTTGTTCTTCGACCTGATCAATTATATTGTTGTGCTCACGTTGATGTATTGTTCTCGATCTGCTTGTTCAGATTGTGTGTTCCTAATTTTGTTTATGGTTTTATTTTTGGGTTTCCATTAATATGTATTCGTTAGATTTGTATCTGTCAAGGTGTTTACAGTTTGGATAACATAAATTGTGGTTGGATCAAGTGGTGAAAATCTATGTTTGGCGCAGTAATACTGATGTGTGATACGCTCCTCTCTGCCAAGTGGTTATGATTTTCATGAGAAGCAAGTTTAATATCCCCGAGGGCGATGTTACAGTTTTTATTGGATCTCTGATCTGTAATAGCACAGACGATCAGTCTGGTTGACATGTTATTTACATATTCTTGCAATATGTTAGTTATTGCTAGATGCTAATTAGGTTGAATGTTAATTCCACCTATTATAATCACCGCTGGATATATATATGTATATATATATATATATATATATATATATATATATATATATATATATATAAAGACAATTTTCGACAGGTGAACGTGGTGGTGGGGCACATAAATGCTCGATTGCAAAATAACAAACCAATTTCGGAAAAGAGGAAGCAGATGGAGTAAGAAAAGTTTTTTTTTCTTTTTTCCATCAGAATTCAGAACAGTTGAAAGAGGAGAAGGAGCAAGCGTCGGAAGCGGTGAAAGCACCAAAGGAAGCCATCTGAAATATCTGACCTTGCCCAGACAAGATACGATTCATGTAAGAGCTGCCGTTAGTCTTTTACGTTTCATTCCAATTGCCTAGTGGTACTACTTTTACTTCCTTCATTTCACGTTAAATTACACATTTATTTTTGAGGTAAGTGTCCATATAATTTTATGTTTTGAGGGTTTATGCTAATATGATCTTGTGAAGTTGAAAAATACTATTGTAGACTTGTGTTTTGCTAGAATGAGCTAATATAACCCTGTAGGCATGAATTTGGCCGAAAATACTTGAAATGACTATTATATCCTCTGTAATTATAAAAAATCAACAAAGCTAAAAAGACGTTTATACCCTTGTTCCTCAATCGACATAACCTTTCATTTTTCCTTTTTCTCCTCATTTATTTCCTACGCTCGACCTTTCGTCTCTTCCAAGGAGAACTCTAACAGGCCTCTCGCTTTCAATCGGACCGGTCCGGACGTTGTGCCAGTGTTTTCAAATGGGTCTTTTGCGCCAGAGTCATGCGATGATTGGCGTTCTCACCGGGTGTGCAGTTTCACTGTCGTGTTGGTGGGTTTTGGTGGGGAAAACATAGGAGGTGTAGATATGGTAAGCTCTGACCCATTTACACCAAAAAATTGTCCAATTTTATGCATCGTTTTGGTATATTGATGATGGTTTTACTGATTTTGTTTCACTTTTGGTGTTTTTTTGGTCATTTGTTCACTGTCGACAGGTTCTTAGGTTTTTGAAGTTCTGGGGTTATTATGTTCACCTTTTTTTGTTGTTGGGTGTTAAAATCCATCATGTATGCTGTGTTAGTGCTTTTTGTTCTGTTGGTACTATTTGTCCTCTCGATTATCAAGGGTTAGGGTTACCATGTTATTGGGTTTTTGAGAACATGGTGGTATGAGAATTTTGTGGGAAACAGGGCATGGGGGATGAAGAAATGTGTGGATTGTTTGTTGTATGTGTATGAATATACTCTTTCTTATTGGAAGTGAAAGTAACCCTTTTTTTTTGCAACTGATCTTGTCTCTTTTGTTGTCGAAGTTAATATGTTCGTGATTTGTTAGTGTTCTAATAGGGTTCTATTTTTTTGTGTGGGATGAAATCGACATTTTTTACAGCATGACGCTTCGTCATGGTGATAGGTGGAAAGTATTGGATGACATCGATCCAGATAGGTACCCAATGGTTGTTTTGATGTCGGACTTCACCGAGCACTTCTTGAGTGATCCGAAGTTGTGGAAGACAGTACAACTTACATTAAGCTATTGGCATCCTGTGAAGCACAAGACTTTTCTGCGCACCGAGGATGACGTTGTTAGCATGTTCAAGGAATTTTAGAAAGAGAATCAGTGGATATTTTTGGGGAGGTTGTCGATGGAACTGTTGGGTAGAGTGAGCACAGCAAGGGTAAGAAGTTGAAGTCTCCTGAAAAAGTGAAGAAAACTGGGGCTGCAGTGGACATTGATGCCTCAGGCCATAGCAGTTAGGATGACACATATGTCGACAAACCCGAGGATCAAGAAGTGTTGGATGAGGAGGCTGATTGGATATGCCGCTACATGGAAGAAGGATCTAAGATAGCATCCAAAAATAATGAAGATGTGGAGAACAGAGCTAAACCGGATGGGGAGAACAGAGCTATAACGGATTATGATACAGAATCCGATGATGGAGGTGATTTTCACCCTCTGAGAAAGTGCATGAATAGGGAGAAGTTCGAGAAAGGGCAAGGCGATAGGGTGAGATTGAGGGAGGGTATGATTTTTCCGTCCTAGAAAGACATTAAGCAAGCCTTAGTGGATTTTTCTATTCAGGAGGGATTTATGTACAAATTTTTGAGAAGCGAGAAAAATTGGGTGACAGTTATCTGCAAGGATCCGAATTGTGATTGGAGGCTACTCATACTTTTTTGATAAGGACGTTGACTTGGCAGAACACATGTAGGCTGGAAGGACAGGTGTTGGCCCCCAAAAACTGGATTGCGCACAAAATTATGGGTTTGTTGAACGCTGACCCAAAAGTGTTAAACAGTGAGCTTGAAGAGCACCTGTTGAGATTCAGAGTGCAACCAAAAGAGGCATCAGTTAATGAGGGCGAGGGTGGATGCTTTGCAGATGATAAATGGTCACCATGTAGAGTCTTTTAGGGCGTTGCCATGATATTGCGTGGAGGTGGTGAAGAGTAATCCTGGAAGCCTAGCAATGTTGAAGTATGATGAAGGAGCAGTGCAACTAGTACCCATTGTGAAAAGAATTTTTCTTGGATTAGATGGTCTGAAGAAGGGATTTAGAAAGTCGTTGGCCATTTCTTGGTTTCGATAGTTGCCACTTGAAGGGGAGGTACGATGGTGTGCTTTTGAGTGCTATAGGAAATGACCCCGGCAAAGGATTCTATCCCCTTGCCATAGGGTATGTTGAGAGCAAGTCCAAAGATAGATGGTTATTTTTTTTGGATGCTGGAATATTTCCTTAGTGGTTTTGCAGAAGGTAAACCGTAGACCTTCATGACAAATCGTCAAAAGGTAATATTGTTATTGCCGAGATTTTCTATTTATGTGATGAATAGACCCTGAGTCATTTATATAAGTAATTTTTTAACCATGTGTTTCTTATGTATGTGCTAATCTGACCCTATGTTTTGTTTGTATGTATTGATCTGACCCTGGTTTTTATATCTTTGTGCCAATTTAACCCTATCCATTGTATATATGTGTTCCTATAACGTTAAGCATTTTAATATTGAATGGGTGATGTTTTTTGGGGTATGGGAGAGGATATATCCAAATTTGTTCCCCATGCAACCCAAAGGAATTTCATCTGCCACATCTACGCCAACTTTTGGCAGAAATGGCCTGCAGGCATCATGGAGAAGCTTTTTTGGAGAGCGTCGAAGGTAGTGTTGTCAAATTGCTGATATATCCCCCTTTATGTGCTGATATAAACCCTGTTATAACCCTGTATTTTTATACTTGTGTGCTGATATAACCTTGTGTTTTGGTATTTATGTGTTGTTTTGACCTTGTGTGTTGGTATTAATGTGCTGTTATGACCCTCTGTTTTGGTATTGATGTGCTGTTTTGACCCTGTGTGTTGGTATTTATGTGTTGTTATGACCCTGTGTTTTGGTATTAATGTGTTGTTTTGACCCTGTGTTTTGGTATTAATGTGTTGTTGTGACACTACGGATTGTTTCTGCAGTCATAAAATTTAAGGGACTTTAAAGAAGCAATGGAGAAAATGAGGGAGATTTCAGAAGAGGCGTATGTGTATTTGGAAAGTCTTGGAGATTCCTTATGGGTCAAGCGTGCTTTTGGTAAGCGCCTGAAATGTGATAATGTCACGAATAATCCCGTCGAGTCTTTTAACCATTGGTTGGGAAAATAGAGGGAGAAACCAGTGTTGACGTTTATGGAAGGACTGAGAATAAAGCTTATGAATCGGTTGAAGGAAAGGTCAGCCCAATGTGCTCAGTGGGATATAGTTGTGTGTCCGAGGACGAATGAGATGTTGAAGATAGTAGCAAGGGTAACATACCATCAATGCTCAGATACTGTTTTGAGGTTGTCGACGGTGAGACCAATTACGCTGTGAGGATTAACAGTAGGTCTTATGATTGTGGTGCATGGGATCTGTCCGGGGTGCCGTGTAGACACGCTGCTGCTGTGTTTCTGCAGAAAAGGCACCCTCTGCACGAGTATTGTGACGTCATGCTTACAAAGGCACAGTTTGAAAAGGCCTATCATCATAAGATTCAACTGGTCTTACACAGGGCGTTCTGGGGTCCTGATCGTGTGTAAGTGTGTAATCCCCCTGGTTTACACCGCCTGGCTGGAAGACCAAAGAAGAAAAGATTGAAAGAGCAATGGGAGACTGATGGTACAAGAGGGAAAGCTCACAAATGCAGCACTTGTGAAAGTTTGGACACAAAAATTGAGGATGTCAAGGCGGTCCAACAGGTAAGGAAAAGAAAGAGGCTGAAAAAAGAAGTGCATCAGTTGCTCAGGTATAATAACTATTTCACTATTGCATTAGCTTCACACTCACATATTTGTATAATAACTGTCGGAAAAAATTTATTTCTAATGTGATGGAAGGGACTTCAAATACAAAAAGCACCCAAGCCACTCAAGGCACTGAACTGGTTCAGGGAACTCAAGGCAGTACTAGTGGCAGCCGGCCACCTAGGAGGGGAAGACCCCGGGGAAGTGCCTCTTCAAAGGCTATAACAAATGAGGCGACAAATGCTATTTCAATGGCAACAAGAAAAATGGGAAAGAAGGATGCAGCTGCTAGTTCTAGCCGTCAACCCAAGAGGGGAACAAGGACAAAGGTATGCTTTCTTGTTATTTTTATGTCATGAATTGAATGATTATGGTGTTCTAATGTATTTATTTATGTTTTGTATAGGAACCACCAATTACAATTTCTGAGCAATCCCCACAGCCCACAACAATTACAGAGCCTACAAAGCAAGGCTCTAAGGTAATTTTAGGGTTTGAATTTTTAAGGATAAACCATATGTTTGTATACTATTACCGGTTCAAGGAATGGCTGTTATGCTACAGATTCGGGGACCGGCTGTTATGACACTCATCATTGAAGAACCACAGGCTCTTACCAGGAAACGAACCCAAATAAAGCACAAGGCAAACTGTTGTTTGACCAATGAAGACAGGTTTCCCAGCCCGGAGCAATTACATGTATGGAGCCAATATCATTCCAAAAATTCATAATGTCATTCAATTTAGATCACTTACAAGTGAACATTTTGTCTCAACAACATGGCTCATAAATTGATGAAACGGTAGGTGCTGAATTCCCTGACTAGGATGAGGACTTTGAGAACCATGTGGTTGCAACATGAGACAACATTGAAAAATAATTGGCAAGCCAAGATGCGGGTACGTCTTCAATTGTTCCACTCCTAAGTTATGGGGTCAAAGATAGAAATGTCAATAATGGTAATGCTGAGATGGTTGTGTATGAAGGGGGTAATAAAATTGGTGAGGGTGGCATTGTGCCGATGCTCGGTATAAGAGTGGTGAGGGTGGCACTGTGTCTGAGGGTGTTGAAAAGGATGTTCATGATGTTATTATGGCTGATAGGGGTAGACAGATTGTAGTTGATGTCTATGAGAGTGAGGGAAGTGAAAAGAATGATGATGATGTTTTCGTGGATGCCTCGGTTCTGAAAGAGAGGGAGGGTGATATACCCAGTTCAGAGGTGCCTATGGCTGCAACTATTGTACAGTCTGTGGCTGATGTTCGTAGGGATGGGGTCCCAAATGTGAAGAATTTGGTTGATGCCCATGTTTGGCAAGGGGATATAATAGAGGATTACGACCAGAATGAAAGTCATTGTGAGGACATTGTTGCTGATGCGGAAGATAATAACCCAGATTTGGGTGAGAATACTCACAACATAATTCAAACTGTGGACATTATACCCCTTCAATACACACATGAGGTATCATTTTTTATCATATTTCATTATTTCATAATCTGTGGACGAGATTTTTTTGGTAACCTAGGGTGTTTTGATTCTGGACAGGATTTGCAAGTTGGTGTTGTAAACCTAAACGACTGGAAAGTACTCCAGAAACTCCCACTAGGAAACCCGATTACTATCTCTGAGGTAATGGTAGAAAATTTTTCAAATTCACTACTCACAATTGTATGTATTCACCCTCACTTTTTTCCACAAAACAGGACCATAAGCCAATCCGACTAGGAGACCACCGTGAGGGATTCAAGAACATGCTTTGGGGGAAGTCATTCTTGTACAATGAGAGGACTGCAAAATTGATAGGCACAATTCTAGCTCCAACTTTCCATAGGCCGTCAAGCTCGCAACTACCTCGTCCACCACCTACTGAAGACTTGTCAGGGGAGGCTAGAAGTAAGTCGCTCCCACCGCCAGAGACGGCCCCAAAAGGGGAATAAGGATGATGTATGATTATGGATTTGCTAGCTTTTGGTGATACTAATCGTAGAATGGGTTACGAACAACTTTCTAGTACCTGTCATTCTTACTTTTGTGAGCTTTGAACTACTTAGAACTGTTGCCTTGTTAGTCTCCTAGAGAAACAGGCCACCTTCTAGCTTTTGTAATTCCAACTTGTTCAGTAGTAAGTATTTGGGATGTTAATTAGCAAGTACTTGGTCATTAACAGTAGGAGGTATTTGGAAGACATTGCGTATAACGCATTATTAATTTATTAATCTAAATATAATGTTGTTCTCTATACTTGTTTTCAGTATGAGTTGCCCAGCCATGGATTCAAGATAACGTTAAAAAACATGCCCAGTTATCGACCATTAAGGTCCCTATAAACAGGGCCAGATCAGTAATAATTCATAGCACACAGGGTTATATTACCATTTACTGGGAAATGTTAGGGTTATATTAGCACTAATTTACAACATATAGGGTCAGATGAGCACTTATTAAGCAAACACAGGGTCAGATGAGCACTAATTAAGCAAACATAGGACCAAGCATCCAAATACTTTCTTCGAATTACAACATAAATTACTGCAACAAGAACATGGACTAATCTACTAAACACATCCCACGCCTAATGGGAGGCCGGCACCGTACCTCTCAAAGTTAATATTTATAAGCCCTTTTTGCTTACTATCTACAACTAAGCATATAGCAGCAAGTTGTGGCCGTCCATGAAGAAGGGGGATTTTCTCAAGTGTTTAAGCACAAATGGATGATATTGGGCTAGGAGTAGAGATATATACATACATATAAAAGCATGTAAATGGGGGGGGGGGCTTGGTTTGTTAGTTATCCTAAGCTATGAAAATTAAAAGACAAAATAACTAGCAAGGTTAAGTAACTATGCCAATCATCAAACAAAACCAAGAAAAAGGGTTTTAAAACTACAAAAGATAAAAGCCTTGGGGCAATTGATATCCACTTCCAAACCAAATGTAGATCATTGAACCATTCACTCTTCCTATCACATTTGTTACCTATGGGGAATGCCAATGGAAGATCAACATTGATTCCTTCTTATTAGTAATTTGCAAAGACAAACAAAGACCATTTGCAAGCTTCGTTAATGATCACCCTAGAAAAACAACGACCATAGAGGTATTTCATCAACGACATTATAAACGAAGGACCATAGATTTGACAATAACAAGTCTTTTACCAAAAACATAGCCATTTAACAAAACATATCATTCATTAGGCTAAACCTAGAACAAACCACATTCAAGGTTCAACCTTTCATTGCATCTATAGGAAATAATGAGAACAATCCACATTAACATACTTATATAGAAAGAATCAAAACACATTATGCACAAGAAGTTCTAAGTTCATGTTCTTAGATTTTCATGCAATGGAGCTAAGGAATTCGTCACTTTCCTAACGCCCAAACACTTAAGTCATACAAACACTTCCTATTCTCAAACAACCCATGGCGTAAGTGAAGTGAAACATAGCATTAAGAACACATGAATGCTAAATAACAAAGGCTTCAAGAATAAGCAAAACAATCTATTCACTACTTCGACTACTTGTTGTGAAGATAAATCTTCCATCCTTCTTAGATAGTAGTTTCCTAGAGTGAATTTGACATCTCTTGTCAAACCTCACCAATGACTCCCTTAGTACTAAGAGTATCCCATTGATGGCATTGAGCACGAAGAATCAACAAGCTTGGCAACGGTTATAAACACTACACTGTGTCTAAGCATTTAACCAATTCATTGATTTAAACAAGATTAGTCAAGAACGATTGACATTCATAGACTTCTCTCATTTGCTACCTAAAAAAAACATGACAACGAGTTCGACATCATCACATTCATCTAGCAATTATCAACACACAAACATCAGTTAAGAAGCTCTAACTCATGCTCTTGGATTCCACATTAAAAGAGGGGGGAATTAGCTACTTTCTCCCAACCCTAACAAGTAATCATACAAGCAATTCAAATACTCAACTTCCAACAACATTGATGCCATTAACAATTCACATTCAATGGTCAATAAATGCACAATAGCAAAAGCACCAAATAGATATTTATATATATGTGTGCGTGATTCTTAATACATAGAAATGGAATCTTCAATCCTTTGCTCCCAAGATAAAACTAAGCTAGATAATACAAAGACATGATTAACCTACAAAAACTAAGAAAAGAAAGAAAGAAAATCTAGGGTTTAAACCCACAAAAATGCAGGAAGAAGAACGTGTAAAAGCTGTTGAAGAGGAGAGGATAAGGTGAGTATTTATAGTACAAAAAGCAAGGAGAATTTCTGGCCCTTTGTCCGTCGAGAGTCGCGACGGCCTCGCGATGGACTCCAAGTGCAGCACCATTTCTTCTTTCTCCTTTTTTTTTTCCATATCCTCCTCTTCTCTTCACTTCTTCAAATCTTCAAAAGCTCAAATACAAGTCTTCAAATCTTCAAATATTCAAAGGTATTCTTCAAAGTCTTCAAACAAATTACCTTGTCACACAAAGTTCTCTAGAAAAGTAATAAAAGCGCAAAAGTCACTTTTAACCCTCCTTGGAGAATTTCAAGGTAAAATTTCACATTTAGAGCACAAAAGTTTACAAAAGTGAATCCTAAAAGTCCTAATATAACCGTATATAATGGGCACATCAAACCTCCCAGCACTTAAACCTTACTCGCCCTTGAGTAAGAAAAGATTCAAGCACACGAAGGAATTGATATGTCCATATCCTAAACTAATATTCCCCCAATCAAAACCTCACAAAAATTCTCAATATTATAAATCCCAAAATCAAAGCTCAAATGAGAATTTTTCACACACAGAACCCAAATTCTTAAATCTAGCCAAACCTACCACTTATCAATTCACTACCCATAAAAAAGTTTCTAAGTCCCGAATTGATATTCCCAAAGTCCAATGACACAAAATGAAGTTAAAATCATATGGAAGGCTTAAGCACATACTTCACTCCATACCAATATATCAACCAAAATCCAATGACACAAAATGAAGTCAAAACCATAGAGGAGATTTAAACACCTACTTCACCCAATGTCAATATATCAACCAAAATGAGGTATAAAAGAATCAAGAATTCCATAACCATACTTCGTTTCCTAACCCGCTAAGTTACCCAATCCCAAGAGGTCTCTAGATGTTTAGCTACCCGATCCATCCATATGACAACCGCAACCTTATGAATCCAATGCCGGCAAATGAGTGAAATCATAGCATTTTCCTTTTCTCTTTTTCTCTCATTTTTCCTAGGAGCCCTTTCGGGTTTTCATCCTAGCCACACATCATGTTTCTTTGGTCACATCTCAACTTTTTCCGCACATTTTAGCCTCTCATTTTGCCTAGGCTGCCCTTTCGGGGTTTCAACCTATCTGGGCCCCCAATGTTGCCTAAGTTGCCCTCTCGGGTTTTCAACTTAGCGGGTTTTCTTTTCTTTATATTTTTTTCATTTTCTATTTCTTTTCAAAATTTTCAATTTTTTCTTTCTTTTTCTCATGTTTTTCCAATCAAAAGTAGCAAAAAGCATTCCAAATGAAACTAGCATGCATGTGGGTCCTCTAACCTCTCCCCGCACTTAAAACATTACATTGCCCTCAATGTAAACATGTAAGGAAATAATAATAAAACTCAAGGAAAGAGGTAGAGTGACACCCGTTTCTCTGCATAGTCGGCGATGATATGGTGCACTCCAATATACTTGAATAGAATCGGTCCCAAAATTGGTTTTGGAGCCGAAAGGGGGAGCAAAAGTTTCGTAGAAGAACTCACCCCTTGAGCAAAATGTTGTCTCCTTGGCGCCGTTTGATCAAGACTAACACCACAAAGAACAACATCAAACTCACAAGTACATAAGGATTTGTAATACTAGGTTTAGCATCAAGAGTGAATAACCATAGTATTATCAAAGAACAACCAATCCATAATGCAATCACCACTATAAGATTTTCCAATAAAAATATCCAACATATATCGACACATATCCAAGAATCATTATAGAATATAGCAATTAAAGACTCAATGATGTAGTCGGCATACTACAATCAACAAAGATACTATAAAGATGTAAGAATTTTCATATGTCAATATATGTGGATGATGGAGAAATGAGTGGATATGTGGATGATGGAGAAATGAGTGGATATGTAGTGGTTCTTGGGAGTATTTTTAGAAGAAGGAAGGATTATGCAGTGTTTAAGCTCAGTTGCAAAGTTGGATTTCTCATCGCGACTCGGGATAGCACTGGTCGCAACTCGCGATGCATCTTCTCGAGTCCAGGGCTTTTGGCCTCGAGGACATGAGGTCTTGAGGGTATGATGCACTTTTGGGCTCAGCTCGAATCAAAGGAATGCAGCCTCGAGGACTTCAGCTCGAGTCGAGGTTTGCGGCCTCGA
The DNA here is from genome assembly GCA_037428765.1 of Rubia yunnanensis. Lineage (NCBI taxonomy): Eukaryota > Viridiplantae > Streptophyta > Magnoliopsida > Gentianales > Rubiaceae > Rubia > Rubia yunnanensis. The sequence goes on from CM075071.1 coordinate 10,099,445, forward strand.
GAACTCAAGGTCTTGAGGGCTTCAGTTCGAGTCGAGGGATTGCATCCTCGAGGACCGAAGGTCTAGAGGGCTTCAATGTTGGGCTCAGCTTGAATCGAGGGCTTGTGGCCTTGAGGACACGAGGTCTCGAGGGCTTGCACTGTTTGGCTCAGCTCAAATCGAGAGCTTCTGCTCGAATCGAGGGCTTTTACTCGAATCAAGGGCTTCTACTCAAATTGATGGCTTGTGGCCTCGAGTACATGAAGTCTCGAGGGGCTGATGCATTGAGGTCTTCAGCTTGACTCAAGGAATGATGGTCTTTTAGGTTAGGCTCGAGCCAAGGACTTTACGGCCTCGAGGTCTCGAGGGGATGATGTCTCGAGAACTGGCCTAGAGAACTTGCCTTGAGAGGGTGATGGACTATCAAGTTCAGCTCAAGTCGAGGCTTACTGCGTCGAGGTCTTGAGGGGATGATGTCTCGAGAACTAGTCTTAAGGACTGATGGACGTTCAAGTTCTGCTCGAGTTGAGGGCTTGCTGCCTCGAGGTCTGGAGGGGATGATGTCTCAAGGGTTGGTCTCGAGCACCTGAGGTCTCGAGGGCTGATGGTCTCGAAGGACTGATCTCGAGGAATGATGGTCTCGAGAATCCTGACTTCTCGAAAGGCGGGTCTTGCAGCCTCAAGAACCCGAGGTCTTGAGGGCTTCAACTCGAGTCGAATGATGGCAATCTTGAGGACCTGAGGTCTCAAGGGAATAATGTCTCAAAGGTTTCAGCTCGATTCGAGGGCCTGTAGCCACAAGGACTAATTGCTTTTTGGGTTCGGTTTGACTCAAGGTCTCGAGGGAATGCTATCTCGAGGACCTGTTGGTCGCGACTCACAATGGCTTGTCGTGACTCGCAGAAAGTGGTGGCTGGGAGGTTAACTTTAGCACAAAAACCTCTGATCACATTGTGACTCGCAGTGGTCCTTCGCTAGGTTATCGCGAGGTCATCACGACTCATGATGTCAAGGCCTCCCAGCACTTAGAAAGAATTCAATATTTTCTTACCAACATTCCAAGCTTTCTTCCCTTTCTCATGGATCTCATTCCTTCATCTCTTTAAATGCAATGCACTTCACTTTGCTACTAAATCACAGAAAAAACACAATGTAAGAAGAACAAGACAAAATAACAAAAACTAAACAACAAAAACCAAACGTCGTCGGCGTGACAAAGCTCCATATATTTAAGGTCATCGGCACGAACCTAATGTTATCCATATGGTGAAGGCTTGAACCCCTTCACCATGAATATCCAAAAGTAGAGAGGTAGGGGTACAAAATTTTCAAGAGGAAAGTCTTGTTGAGGTGGAGATGGTTTAATGGGAGTTAGGTGGTTAGGATGCTTGGGGTAATCTTTTGGCTCCTCTCTTGTCTCCCTCAAAACTTCCGAAAATGGTAGAGTTGATTCACTAGGTAGGGGAAGGGGTGACGATGCTAATGGATGTAGAACAATCACCTCTTCCTCCATTTTTTCATCCTCAACAACCAACTCCTCATCCCTTTCAAACTCAAAATCATTTCCCATGGTGAACTCACTCACCGAATCCTCGAGTTCGATTTGGGATGGTGTATTTTTGGAATCACGAGTTTCCATTCGGGCCAACGCTTCTAATATACTCCTCGCATGCCCCTTAATAGGCTCAACACTAGAGGAGAACCGGATGTCCGGTTCTTCACTAGCAAAGTTGTTCAAGTTTTCTATTGTATTCATGACTTCCTCAGGTGTCAAACTTGAACTTCCTTGTTGGGCTTGGTTTTGGGGTATGGTATAAGGTGGTGATGGCCAACTATCTTGCTCGTATTGTTGGTTTTCAGCTCATTCTCATACCACCAATCCGGATTACCACTCCATTCCGGATTGTAAGAATTGTGGTATAGATACCATTCTTGAGCTTCTTGCCCTTGAAAACCAACATCTCCTACCTCTTGGTAGCACTCTTCATAATACCCTTGGTTTTGGAAACCAAGGGTTCTTTCCTTTTCATAGTGCTCTTCCCACAACAAGTAGCAAGACTCGGTAGGATGGTCGGAATGACATGTCCTACAAAACCTTGCTTGTTGAGCCTCTCTTCTCATCATGAGTTCCCTCAAGGTGAGACGCTCCATTATTTTTTAATAAATTTTTTTAATTTCCAAAAGTTCCAAAATCATATTGCAAGGATTCTCGATAAAAATTTACCAAGAACTCAAGCAATACCTACTCCAAACAAAAACAACCACCAAAGAGTGGAAAATAAAAACAACTAGTTAATATGCAACCAAATACACCTAAACACTTAAAAATAAATGCTCTTCACCGGCAGTGGCACCAAAATTTGGGAGGTTGTTGTCGTACCTCTCAAAGTTAATATTTATAAACCCTTTTTGCTTACTATCTACAACTAAACAGATAGTGGCAAGTCGGGTCGTCCACAAAGAAGGGGGATTTTCTCAAGCGTTTAAGCACAAATGGTTGATATTAGGCTAGGAGTAGAGATATATACATACATATAAAAGTATGTAAATGGGGAAGGGGGTTGGTTTGTTGCTTGTCCTAAGCTATAAAAATTAAAAGACAATATAACTAGCAAGGTTAAGTAACTATGCCAATCATCAAACAAAACTAAGAAAAAGGGTTTTAAAACTACAAATGATAAAGCCTTGGGGACAATTAGTATCCACTTCTAAAACAAATGTAGATCATTGAACTATTGACTCATCCTATCACATTTGTTATCTATGGGGAATGCCAATGGAAGATCAACACTCATTCCTTCTTATTAGTAATTTGCAAAGATAAACAACGACCATTTGCAAACCTCATTGATGATCACCCTAGAAAAACAACAACCATAGAGGTAATTCATCAACGGAATTATAAACGAAGGACCATAGATTTGACAACAACAAGCCTTCTACCAAAGACATAGTAATTTAACCAAACATAGCATTCATTAGGCTAAACCTAGAACAAACCACATTCAAGGTTCAACCTTTCATTGCATCTATAGGATAAATATGAGAACAATCCACATTGACATACTTATCTAGCAAGAATCACAACACATTATGCACAAGAAGCTCTAAGTTCATGTTCTTAGATTTTCATGCAATGGAGCTAAGGAATTCGTCACTTTCCTAACTCCCTAACACTTAAGTCATACAAACACTTCATATTCTCAAACAACCCATGGCATAAATGAAGAGAAACATAGCATTAAGAACACATGAATGCTAAATAACAAAGGCGTCAAGAATAAGCAAAACAATCTATTCCTTACTTCGACTACTTGTTGTGAAGATAAATCTTCCATCCTTCTTAGATAGTAGTTTGCAAGAGTGAATTCGACATCTATTTTCAAACCTCACCAATAACTCCCTTAGTACTAAGAGTATCCCATTGATGGCATTGAGCACGAAGAATCAACAAGCTTGGCAACACTTATAAACACTACACCGTGTCAAAGCATTTAACCAATTCATGCACTTACACAAGATTAGTCAAGAACGATCGACATTCATAGACCTCTCTCATTTGCTACCTAAAATAAACATGAAAATGAGTTCGACATCATCACATTCATCTAGCAATTATCAACAACCCAACATCATTTAAGAAGCTCTAACTCATGCTCTTGGATTCCACATTAAAAGAGGGGGGAATTAGCTACTTTCTCCTAACCCTAACAAGTAATCATACAAGCAATTCAAATACTCAACTTCCAAAAACATTGATGCTATTAACAATTCACATTCAATGCTCAATAAATGAATAATAGCAAAAGCACCAAATAGATATATATATATATATATATGTGTGTGTGTGTGTGTATATATATGTATATATGTGTATGTATATATATGTATATATGTGTATGTATATATATGTATATATGTGTATGTATATATATGTATATGTGTGTGTATATATATGTATATATGTGTGTGTATATATATATGTATATATGTGTGTATATATATGTATATATGTGTGTATATATATATGTATATATGTGTGTATATATATATGTATATATGTGTGTATATATATATGTATATATGTGTGTATATATATATATATGTATATATATATATATTCGTCCATTGCAAGTTGCGATGGCCTCGCGACGGACTCCAAGTCCAGCACTATTTCTTCTTTCTCCTTTTTGTTTCATATCCTCCTCTTCTCTTCACTTCTTCAATTCTTCAAATCTTCAAAAGTTCAAATACACGTCTTCAAATCTTCAAAGGTATTCTTCAAAGTCTTCAAAAAAATTACCTTGTCACACAAAATTCTCTAGAAAAGTAATAAAAGCATAAAAGTCTCTTTTAACCCTCCTTAGAGAATTTCAAGGTAAAATGTCACATTTAGGGCACAAAAGTGTACAAAAGTGAATCCTTAAAGTCCTAATATAACCATATAAAATGGGCACATCACATAACAACGGCCAAGTACAACATACCACACAAATAAAAGTAACATGTTACCACCAACCAACACTAAATTCAGTACTATCAGGCCCCTTAGGATCAGTGGACAATTACAAGCATTTCTGGGTGCTACAATGCCTTGACCAGGGCCAGCCATTTGGACTTCAACCAGCTCATTCGGAGATTATAGTTTCTGAACAGTGGGGATGAAACGGAGCTACACCACTGTCATGACCCAACTCAACGACATCAGGCACAACCCCCTGCTGGGATCCATCTTTCATACATCGATAATACATTGCACGCGGATTCTTTGCGCTTCTTGACGTAAAAACACTAATTTCTTTCTCGCACACCTTACACAACACGCTTTCCCAACAAAAATTATTCACACTACAGCTTGATGACTCTATCTTTCAGGCTTATCAAACAATTAAAACACCAAATCAAGAATAGTTCAACAACACAAAATTATATACCAACAAATTAATATAATTGAGAAACCCCAAATCACACCTAGGGTTCCTAACCAGATCGACAAATCATATTACATAACATAATACCAAGCAATTTCCGAAAGGATTCTACCCACAATACCATAAATTCCAATTCCCCCAAATCAAGCCTGGGGTTCATACACTGCAGGAAATGAAAAACTTTGACATACCTGGAATGGTAGTCGACGAAGAACGAAGATTTTGAATGCGAATTGGGCCGGAGAAGCAGATCCAAGAGGAAAAGGAGTTTTTTTTGTGGGTGGGGGGGGGGGGGTTTGTTCAACGACAGGTAGAAAAAAATGACAGGATAAATGAAAGGATTTCAGTGATTTAAATTACAAAGTCAACACTGGAATAGTGCCAAAAGGTTATATTGACACTTCTGATGCAAAACACAGGGCTATAATAGCACTTTCCAACTTCACAGGGTCATATTAGCACACACATCCAAAACATAGGGTCATATCAGTATTTTGCCCTTTATTTTTTCTACATTATTCTCCATTAACATTTGATTTCATATTTGAATAGATAAGAAATAATATTATTACAAGTTATTATTGAATTTGTAGTTATTGAATACGTCGTAACAATTAGTTTATATATATATTATTTTATTTACCATCATTATATGTAAGTAAATATATTAAAAGTCATTTTTAAATAACGTGATCATGATTAGTTTACAAATTTAATTGGAATGGAGGGAGTATTGATTTATACGGAATCCAGTCCGACGTGTTTTATTTTTTCTTTCCTTTTTCTTATGTCAAAAGTTGTAATTGTGTGGACTATTTTACCCTTATCCACAACAGCTGCTTTGCCACCACCGACACTGCTATGTTGCCATGATCTGAAAACCTCACCCATCCCTGCCATCCCTGACCTTACCCACCCCTGAAAACCTTGCCCACCCCTGTCATCGCCCCCCTTTGAAAAACCTCGCCCACCACCGATATGAAAACCTCGCCACCCTTACCACCGCCACTCTGCCATAACCACCTCCCTCGGAACCCTAACCCCGCCACCCTACCAAAACCATAGCCCTAAAAACCCCAGCCCCTCCACAACCATCTCTGACAGCCCCATCTTTCAATGATTTTTCACGTTGTAGGTGGTGTTGTTGAATGAGAGGATGAACAAAAGTGCTCGTGTCTCCATGCCACCGTCAAGAACCTAGTGAGTCGACGTTTCATATGAATTTTGGTTAGTTTTCCTGTGATGATGTTGGCATCACCGACTCGCTTTAGAAATTGTCCCAGAGTTGGTGAAGTGGCTAGCGAAGAACATCTGCAGCACCGCCTGCTGTCTCCGATCAAAAAGCTCTGACAACGGTGACACAACTATTGCAACAATCCACAAAATTTTTTCGATGACCCAAAATTCTAAGAAAAAATTGAGGGCATATATTGGAGATGAAGAAAAAGAAGAGACAAGTGGAAGAAGAATAGACATAAGAAAAAGACGATGAACAGAAGAAGATAAGAAGAAGAAGAGGAAGGAGAAGAAGGCGATTAGGGTTTAGGAGAAGAAGAAGTAGGGGCATTACGGTCATTCAACATTTTTTTGTTTTTCCAGAGAGGTAAAAGAGTAATTTCATAAGATTCCAGCCAAAATAGAATTCAAAGTGATGGAAGGATGGAGTCCATCAATGACCTCTTACGTTCTCACTTTTATACAAAGGGTATTTATTATCAAATGGCTTGCCCATATACTCCAGAGCATAATGGTTGAGCTGAACGGAAGTATCATCTATATCTATAAGTTCAACCTACTATTGGATTTGAACCAATAATTCTCGTCGTATGAAAGCAATACTATAACAACTGAGTTAAGTAGGCCAATTGTCTCTCCCCTCTCCTCTAAAAAATGGAGCCCTTTCCCTATTGTAGAAATGGGCATGTATATGCTATAACGCTCACACCTTCCACTTTCTCACTGGCATGATGTTTTTGTTGCATCCATTTATACCATCAATTGGTTACCCACTCATGTTCTCGGCAAGCGATCACTATTTGAAGTTATTAATGAGCGAATTCCCATATACACTAACTTTCATTCATTTGGTTAACGTTTGTATCATTATCTTTATCCATATGCAAATCAAAAACTTGCTTCTCGCATTTTGCATTGCATTTTTCTTGGGTGCAACTCTTTGGACAAAGGATATCAACATAGGATCCTACATCTCTAAAGATTTATGTAACTAGACATGCTCATTTTGATGACACTTTTTTCCATATGCCGATGGTATTACTTTTGTATCTCCATTCACTTTATGTCTCTATTTTTTTTGGATCTTTCTGATTTGGTGTATGTCTTTACGCATGCACATGTCTCTATTGATAATCATGATTCTTCCATAGTGACACCTCCCGCTACATATACTTCTCCTTTTTCCACTATGTTGTTCGGATTTGGTTCCCGTTATTTTGATTCCAAAATCCAGCTCTTTGATCCCAAGTCTCCAACTCATTCTTCTTCTTTATCATCTAGTTCATTTCCATTATTTTCAGATTAATCTTTTGAAGAGTCTCCTAATCCACCACATACACGTACTAATCACATAACTACTAGAACACTTTATGGTCTTAGGAAGTCTCAAAATTTCTTTGACTACGTGGTCACTGGTTTTCTTACAATTTTATTTGCTCAGACCAAATCATGTGACTATTGTTATAATCTTCGTGATCCATATTGGATTTCAACTATGGATGGGTTTGGACTTCCCTAAAGTAGGGGCTTTGGGGACATGATTGTCTTTTGTTACCAGCATATGTGGGATTCGGTAACTCATCCTCTAGATTTTAATATTGTTGGGTCCAAGTGGGTGTTTCATCTGAAATATCAACTTAGTGGTATTGTTGATCGTCACCAGGCTTGTCATGTTGCTTAGAGCTTTTCTTAGATTCTTAGTTTCAACTTTGATCACATTTTACTAACGTGTTCAAGGCCTCCAGTGTTCGTATATTCCTATTCATTGCCACTATGTGAAGTGGCATCTTCATCAGTTTGATGTCAATAATTCCTTTCTCAACGGTGTTCTGGATGCTCAAGTTTGGCCTGAATATGTTTGTTGAGCCTAAATATGTTCTGGATGCTCCGGTTAGGCCCGACTCATCAGTTGTGGGCCTGAATATGTTTGTGGGCTATAAGGACCCTATTTGGCTTGAATATGTTTGTCGCTTACATAAAGTTAACTATGGACTCAAGCAAGCTACTCATGTCTAGTTTTAGTGGCTCGGTTCTTATCTTCGTGACCTTGCCTTTCTTTACAACTTGACTGACTCTTTACTGTTCATCTTCTGCCTAGGATCCACCTTGCTCTATGTTTTTAGGCACATCGATGACATCATCTTCACCAACAATGATTTTGTGGCCATTCATCAGTTCATCGCTTGTATGAATCTAGAGTTCTTCACCAAGAACTTGGATTCCTTAATCCACTTTCTTGGTTTTGAGGTGTTCTCAACTTTGTCGGGTCTCTTTTTAGGCTATGCAAAATATGCTCAGGATATTCTTCATTGAGCCGACATGACTGATGTTATTACCATAACCATGCCTTTTCTGCTGCAGTCTCAACTTCACCGTATTTTAGTAAATAGTTTGCGAATCTGACTCTGTATGGATCCTCAGTTGGTTCCCTTCAGTATCTTTCCAGTACTCATTCATATTTGGCTTTTGTAGTAAGTTAGTTTCTTCAGGATCTACGTGATGATCACTTTGCTGCCATTACTTGCATTCTTCGCTATCTTTGTGGTACTATTCACTATGATCTCTCATGTTGTCCTACATGCTCTTTTGAAGTGTTAAGCACCTCTGATGCTGACTAGGTTTATCTTCTTGAGACTTTCCATTCGACTTGCTATTATGCTGTGTTTCTAGGCAGAAATAATGTCTCTCAGAGTGCCAAGAAATAGCCAACGGTTTCTTGATCTAGTTAAGAGTATCTTACCGTAGCATATACTGCTATTAAGGTCATTTGGATATCTCACATGCTATGTGATCTCCACTTTCCCCTTTCTGGGACGTCTCTTCAGCTTCATGATAACAATTATGTGTTTGTTTCTAGCTGAAATTTTGATTACTCACAAGCGAACAAAACATATCGACATTGACTATTATTTTGTTCAGTAAATGGTTGCCTCTAGCCAGTTATATACTAGTCAAGTTCCTACTTTGCTTCAGGTGGCTTATACTTTCAACAAAAAGTTTTCTCATCCCTTGTTTGACTTTTTCAGGTTGAAACATTGCATTTTGATTCATCGAGCGTTTTGGTTGAGGGAAAGTGTTAGTGTACATAAGTTAAACTAGAATTATACTAGAGTACTTTAGTACTCTTGTAACCCCACAATCACCTATTTATATCATGAATAGACTATTTCTAATCATCATCAAGGTTTTTACCGATTATACACTGATTACCAAATTCGGCTATTGTGTTGGGCAAATTAGTTACATAGCTAGTTTAATGGTTTATTTGGTTGTTAATATTACTGATGTGGTTTTATAAACTAATGGTAGTTAATTGTAATAGATTTTGGATTTTAAAATAGTTGGACGTGGAATTTTTTCATTTTCATTCCTTTTCCTAAATCGCTCAAAGACATGAAGTAAATAAATGAACACTCTCTTCGCGCATGTAAGTGTTTTAGTTTATGAGTGGGTTTCCTTGCGAGAGTACAAAAACAATGGATTCAAGGCCTTGGTTAATGGTTTGCTTGCTTGCGAATAGTAGACTTTGTTAGAACTTTGGAATCCTGAAATATCCTCTCTTCTCTCTCTCACTTTACCCTCCCACCCATTATCTCTGAAATCACCAGCACGCCACCACCAATGGTAATATTACAACCTATCACCACCACCATCGCCTCTGCCTACTGAGGAATGAACCCTTTCACGCCTACATATAGAGATACATTACTAAAAGCAAACGATCCAAACCCTCAAAAATTTTCACAACAATCCTCCTCAAGCCTTCAATCGAATCCCACCACTGAGTATAAATGAGAGATTTTCGTGCTAGAGGAAGGTGAAATCGAGGTGCTATCAGAACCATTCAAACGCCACTTGGTTGGTACATTCCCACGAGGTAGACCGACTCTCGATTTCATACACTCTCGGCTTAAAAAATTGGTTTCAAAGGTGAAACTCTCATTACTGCCCTAGATCGTAGGAATATTTTAATAAAATTTGACCATGATGAAGATATTCAGAGATGCTGGATAAAAAAGAAACAGGAACATAGGACGTACCTATATGAAGGTTTTGAAATGGACTAGAAATTTTGATGTTAATGAGGAACCTCCATTAGTACCAATATGGTTAAATATCAGCTTTCCCTAGGCCTATTATCTGCACAAAGAAGCCATCCCCATCAGAGCAGCCAGGCTTGGTGAACTCATCTTTACAGATCTCCTAACCCTAAACCAGTCAAGACCCTCCACTATCAAGATTTGTGTAGAAATAGATCTAATAGGGCCCTTCCCTGATAGAATAGGCTAGGCTCAACTAAGGATAGAAAATGGTATCCTGTCCACTAAGAATACCACCCTCACTACTGTACTAAGTGTTCAAAATTGGCTATAGGGCCACAGAGTGTGGAATCCCAAAGGATAAATACATTCCCAAGCCAAAATAGTCTGAGAATAAAACTAATAAAATTGATACAACTGAAAAGGCCTTAGACCAGGGGATATGGCAGCCAGTAACTAGAAACAAAAATGCAGCTGACAACTCCTTAGTTGTTGATAGGGAAAACACAATTGTCCTATCTCTACAGGTACAAGCACAGAACCACTCCCTGCAGGTACAAACACAGCTACAAGAACAAACTTCAGCCTCACAGTCACAAGCTCAAGATCAAGAAGCCTTTGTTGATGCTTTGGAAACAGAATAAGAACTACTTAAGTAACACACTCAGCCTAAGGAGAACTCAACCACAATCAAGGGCAAATCAAAATTAGTTGTCCAACGACCAAGAGCCACAACAGCTAGGAAGCACAACTAGAAAGCAAAGGATGACACTGCAACCCATGATCCCTCTGAACTCCCTTTGTTAATTAACAAAGAAAAGTACCTGCAAACATTTAAAGATTTTAGTACTAACTACCTCTCTAAAATCAAACTGAAACAGGTTCTCTGCCTCAACAAGAAATCTCACAAATAGAGAACAAGGACTCCACTGCAACCCTGGTGATAAGTCCAGACACACCCCAGGGAAGTACAATTGAAGGACTGGAAGACGTATTGATTCAAGCTGACCACCAACCAGTAGATCATGTCACACCAGGTAACCCCAAGCCACCAGATTAGGTAAGAAACTTCTTCAGATCTCCAAATGTGATAATCACTTGCATGAAAGCTAAATCTAAAGTTCCCCATGAATGTTAATTTCCTAACTTGGAATGTAAGAGGAATACAAAGATACATAACTAGGCTGCATTGACTAGTTATGATTCATCATATTTTTCTTGTAGTAATTGAAACTAAACAAAGCCCTGAACAACTTGATACTTATGTCAAGAAATTAGGGTTCACCCAAGGAATACCATCGCAGGATGGTAGAACTTGGACTTTCTTAAAGGATAGATTTTGGGGACAGATGATATCTCAACATGACCAGTACACACACATGCTCATTTCTGACATAGCCTTAAATGAGAAACTTAATCTTATCTCAATTTATGGTAAACACTTTAGGGCAGATAGACAGAAGATGTTTAATGGCATAACCCGTATTGTAACATTAGCATGCATTCTAATAGTCATTACTGGTGACTTTAATGTCACCATGACTGTTGCTGAATATAAAGGGAAAACCCCTAAAAATCCTAACAGTATGTTAGATTTTGAAAAGTTTATAATTAGTAACAACCTGGCTGAAATTCCCACGTGTGGAAATTTATATACATGGACTAATGGTAGACAAGGTAGAGACAGTGTCTGTAAAAAATGATAGAACCATTGCGGACACTGAATTTTTTAGGAAATTCAACAATGCATCAGTTCAAGTCTTACATAGACTTACATCAGACCATGCCCCTCTCCTCCTAACCTATAAGGATTCTCAGCCAACTCATCCTAAAGCGTTTAGGTTCTGGTCAATGTGGGTTAGAAGACCTGAATTAAAAGATTTAATTTCACAGTCCTGGTGTAAGCATATAGATGAGCAAGGAATGATTGGATTCAGTCTTAAATTAAAAGGGTTAAAACAAGACATAAAACTTTGGAATAAGGATTACTTTGGGAACCTGTTTGACAATATCAAAAAAGCTGAACTGAAAGTTTAGGAAGATGAATCCCATTTTGATAACCTAGAATCCATAGAAAACCTTAATAAGCTGAATCAAGAAAGAATCCAGCTCACAGATAGACTCACTGAGGAAAATGACTTTTGCAAATAGAAGTAAAGGCAAAAATAGCTCAAAGAAGGTGATCTCAACACCACCTTCTTTCATAACTCAGTAAGATATTAGCATAATAGGCTCAAGATTAATAAAATCAAACATGACAATGTCATGTTAACTGAGAAAAACCAGATAGGAAAAGCTGCAGTCTCCTTCTACCAAAACCTACTCACCGAGGACACCAAAGATAACTCAGGAACCAGCCTTGCCTACTTCCTCAATTTCATCCCATCCATATTCACCCAGCAAGACAACATCTGCTTGCTAAAGCCAATCCAAATGGAAGAACTCCACAAAGCTGTTTTCAACTTAGGTGAACACAGCTGTGAAGGGCCATATGGCTTCAATGGGCACTTCTATAGATGGGCATGAGATATTATCAAGCATGATTTACTAACTTGTGTTATAGAATTCATGTGTGGAGTCCCAATGCCTAAATCTATCACCAACTCCCTCATCTTTCTGATACCAAAAGTCCAAACTCCAACCCAATTCTCTAAATTCAGACCAATCAACTTGTCTAATTTCAGTAACAAGGTCATCTCTAAGATACTTGTTGATAGAATTATCCCTTTGGTCAACAAATGTGTTTCCATAGAGCAGTCTGCCTTTATCTAAGGCAGAAGTATTTCTGACAACATTCTTGTAATTTAAGAATATGTCAGAATGCTGGATAAACCAACCCAAGAACTCAATGCCAGAGCCAAATTGGACATGTCCAAGGCATTTGACAGAGTCTCCTAGTCCATGCTCAATTCATTATTGTAAAGTATGGATTCCATGGCTATTTTGTGAAACTCATCATGAGTAACGTAAAATCTGCCTACTTCTCTGTCCTAATCAATGGCTGCCCTCACGGGTACGTCACAGCTTCAATGGGTCTCAAGAAAGGAGACCCCATTTCTCCCACTCTCTTCAATTTCATTACTGGGCTTCTAAACAGAGGATTTAAGGCATTGTTTAGAGAGAATCTGTTAGACCCATTCTCATTCCCGGGTAATGCATTTACCCTATCCCATCTCTCATATGCAGATGATACAGTGCTTTTTTTCAAAGCCACAAGGATTGCAATAATCTAATCAGGTTCTTAAAGCACTACCAACTGGACTCATGCCATAAGGTCAATTATGATAAAGTGCCTTCTATGTGGGTTCCAAAACCAGTTCAATGACCAGAAACAGAATTCAATCACTAACTAGCATGCACCATGGCTTCTTTTCATTCAATATTTAGGACTTAACATTTTCAAGGGCAGAAACATTCACTTTAATGAAATAGTTGAAAAGGTTAACTCCAGAATATCTCATTGGAATAATAGATGGTTATCCCTAGCAGAAAGAATGATCCTTATTAAGCACACTCTGGCCCCAATTCCTATCCACATATGAAGTGTAATGTCTCCTACAACTCACATTATAGAAAACATTGAGCACCTCTTTAATTCTTTTATCTGGGGAGATCAACAAGATGATAGTCATAGACATTGGAAATCCTTCACCATAATGAGTTATCCATTCTCGGAAAATGGTTTGGGATTCATACCCTTGCAAGATTTCATCACAAATTGTTCATTAAAACTGTGGTGGAACTTGTAACAAGGTAAATCTATCCGATCTAAACTTATCTGTACCATTCCAAAATTTGAACGTAGTTCAGATGCATGGAAAAGAGTGTGTGAGGTGTCACAATTAGCAAACCAAAACACCCAAATCCTTGTTGGGGATGGACAGGTCAGTTTTTGGATTGCTAATTGGTCAGGTTTAGGTTGTCTGATTGACCACTAGAACCAAGATTTGAACATATGCATGCCTTATCTCCCACTTGCTCAATTACAGGAGAATATTACACTTCACACTCAGCACCTAGACATAGGTCTACCACTGTTTTTCTATTAATAAAGTGCAGGTGCGAATAGCTTTATATGCTCACTGAGATAAGATGGTATGGAAATCCTCTACCTCAAGTATGTTTTCAATTAAAAGTGCTTTTCTATTGGTTAGACAAAGAAGAAATACAGTAGCAGGTATGGAACAGGTATGGTCTCCATTTATCCCTCCAAAAATGTCCTTTCTTGTCTGAAAATTAGTGAACAGCTGTTTACCATTCTCTAAAACATTGAATTGGATGGGTATCATATCAGTGCATAAGTGTCCCAACTGTCAATCCATGGACACCATGAATCATTGTTTCAATTCATGCTATGTTGCAAGATCTCTGTGGGCATATGTTCTGGACATGTTAGAAATCAGACCAGGTCATAATGAACAAATCTTCGATCATCTATCATGCTTTTGGTCCTATCCTTGCAAAACCAAAAGTGGGAAGATAATTATCTTTGTAGCAATCTAGTTACTTGCTAGATTATTTGGAAATCCATGTGTAGCATTATTTATGATAACAAACTCAGAATATACCTGGTACGAAGAAGAAAACAAATCTCCTGTTAATTGATATTTTCAAATTCCATCCTCAGAAACTGACTAATGACTTCTATAAGCTTAGTCGAATAGGAGTGATGACTTCTTTTAGGCCTAAAAAACCTAAATAGATTAAGGCACACAAGTGGACTCCCCCAGACTCTAGATTTAAACTTAATATCGATGCATCTTTGTCCACTGTCTCCCTCTCCTCTACTAGCATTATAGTTAGAAAATCATATGGTAACCTAGTACTCACAGCATGCAAGTACAGTCTCAGCTTTAGAAGCTGAACTTAGGTCACTACTAGAAGGAGTCACTCTTTATGTACACTACAATTTTTTTCCTCTGGTCGTTGCATCTGATTCTTTGCAGGCTATTAACGTACTAACCATCTGTGCAAAGGCTCCCTGAAATTACAGAGACTTATCTGGGAGATTCACAAGCTAATTGGTGACAAAACAGCACATGGAGACAAGTTTACAGGAAGAAAAACAATGTTGCACACCACCTGGCAAGAACTCATCAAGCAATCCCCTCTGCACCTGCTATTCTGCAACCACACGAGCTCACAAATTTGACAAAAACGGCGATCGCTGCAGATAAGCAGGGACTGCACTCAATCAATTTCCATTAACATACTGCGGCATGACACATTGCACCAATATCCCTAAAGGAGATCATTCAAGCTGGTGGCTTTTGATGGCTTGTATATAGACACTTGTACTCTCAGTAATCAAGAACGAATCACAACAGCTATCAACAGAGATCACTTGACAGAAGGGACTGATCACAAATGGAGTACAAAAGCTCTTCGAGGTAGCTTCAATGCACCTGGCTTACGACACGAACAACAAGGGGGTGGAGTTCGTGCTTGATAGGAATCATACATTGCAAAACTATCTCAAAGAGCTCATTTTTTCAACCACAAAGCATTCTCTCAGGTTTAGCATCAACACAGTACTATCTTAGGAATAGGTTTTTGTATAATATCTAGTATAAGGACTAATTTTGTCAAGTTCAAGTTCACCACTTGAACCTTTATATGTTTGTAAAGCTTCATTTTACAAGGTTTGGGAAGCCTAATATATCTCCCCCACGTCATGTGGTTTTAAACAAAAAAAAGGATAAGTGTCAATATAACCCAATCTACTTGAGTAAGTGCCAATATAACCCTATGACAATTTTTAGTGCAAATATAACCCTAACTAGTTAATGAAAGTGTCAATATAACCCTCAGACCTCATTTCCGGCATTGACCTCAATTTTCCGACGTTGACTCTATGTAAATTGACCAAAATACCCTTTGGGCTAACTCTGAAATTATGTGGATAATTTTACCCTCATAGTTCATCGGACCACCGTCGGACCACCGTCAGACCGACGTCGGAACATGTAGGGTTATATCACCACACTATGAAATCTTATTGGGTTATATCAGCACATTCCTAATGTTTGTAGGGTTATATCAGCACATTTCTAATATTTGTAGGGTTATATCAAAACATTCTTAAAACTTGTTGGGTTATATCAGCACATATTATAAATATTAAGTGTGTGGTACTCGGCTAGCCTTAACGGGCGACAACATCATCATATACACCATTATAACATCATAACAATATCTTATACACCATAAAATTTGATATCATGACACCATCATTAATATTAAACACCATTATCACATATCATAACCTCATTTCAAAACTAATCAACATTAAAAACCATAGGTCGAAAAATACAGCAAAATAGCAATCACACACAACACTAAAGGTCATCCAATCATCAATTTGAACTAAACACAACAAAATAAACAAAATATCATTAAAACCCCTATATTCTATAGTATTTGCTGATATAACCCTACATTTTTTTACTAATGTGGTGATATAACCCTATAAATTTTATGAATGTGCTGATTTAACCCTACCAATTTTTATAATGTGCTGATATACCCCTACCTAATCCAGCAGCGAAGGCCCAATGGCCCGGCGGCAACAATTAGGAAGCCCGGCCGGCAGCGACGGAGGCAGCTCCCCGCAGCGCGGCGACCCGGCATTGGATTGCATAAGACAACATTAGATTGCATAAGACGCCACCTAACTAAATAGTCCTTTTCGTTGCCCTCCTGGAAGGCTGGAAACATGATTATTAGGAGTATATATTACGAATTTCTAGTACCCCTTGACGATATTTTGCCTTTCTAATAGATGATCAATTTCATACAGTTTAGGAGCCAATCAATGGCTTTCAGTGGGGCCTTCGACTTTTGTGGTTATCAATAGAGTGAAAATTGTTTATTACAGAGACAAAGAGGATGTTGTAGGAGTCTTATAAGCGGAGCAACAAAAACAGAAGACATTCAAGTGGCCGTGTCTGATGATTCTTTCCCGCCATTGTTGCATAATCAGGTGTTGCTCCTCCAAAGCATTCAACTACCACTTTTTAAACATTTCTATATGAAGCTTATGGAGAAATCGTTGATCCTTCAAATACTGTTTCCAGAGTTCTTGTGTTTCACTTTCTTGGTGATGCTCTTTGATAGAATCATTTTCCGTAAGGAATTGTATTATTAATGACGGAATATATAGAGAGTACAATAGAAGTGTAATACGGAAAGAAATCTAATCATAATAAATCATGTTAGGATAAATCAGAATCGGTAATCTGATTTATCCTAACAAATCATAATCTAATCAGTAATCTGATTTATCCTAACACCCCCCTCAAGCGAAGCGTCGGATACTCGCCGACGCACAACTTGGACCTGAAATACTCAAACAGCGAACGAGAGAGCCCCTTGGTGAAGATGTCCGCAATCTAAAGAGAAATCGGAACATGAGCAACGTGCAGCTTTCCAGATGTCACCAACTCACGAACAAAATGATAGTCAATGTTGATATGCTTCGCTCGCTTGTGCGCCATCAGATTCTGAGCCAAAAATATAGCACTGTTGTTGTCACATAACAGTAATGGAGAACCAGAAAGCGGAACCCGGAGATCACGAAGCAAATGAGTGAGCCAAACCACCTCTAAAGCAGTGTTGGCGAGAGCACGGTATTCAGACTCAGTGCTGGAGTGAGAAACAGTGGGTTGTTTCTTGGCACTCCAAGAAACCAGATTCCCACCAAGATAAACTGCATAGCCGTAAGTGGACCGAGGAGTCTCCAGACAGCAGGCCCAGTCAACATCAGAGTATCCTAACACCTCAGGAGTACTAGCAGAACAAAGCTAAGACCAAAATGAAGAGTTCCACGAACATACCGCAAAATTCGTGTCACTGCAGTGAAATTGTCATCTCTGGGATCCTAAAGATACTGGCTCGCCGTGTTGACCGAGAATGCCAAATCCGGATGAGTGATGGTGAGATACTGGAGAGCACCAACAAGAGAATAATAAAGTGTAGGATCCCAAAATAGAGGATCGGTAGAGCTGTGAAGTTGAGAACTAACAACAAATGACGTAGAAACAGGTGTCGCATCATACATACCGGCCCAAGTTAAAATATCACGAGCATACTTTTCTTGGTCAAGAAGTAACCCTGAGGAGGTAGGTGAAACTTCAAGACCAAGAAAGTAATGAAGAGCACCAAGATCCTTGATCGTAAACTCTCTGTGTATCTCATCAATGAAATGGCAAAGAAGAGTCGAGTTGTTGCCTGTGAGAATGATATCGTCCACACACACAAGTAGATACAGTAATGACGACCTTCTCAAGAGGACAAATAAAGAAGTATCGGTTGAGTTGCACTAAAAACTCAGTTTTGTCAGATAATTGCTGAAACGTTGGAACCAAGCCCGAGAAGCCTACTTAAGACTATAAATAGCCTTTCGCAAGTGACAAACATAGTCTGGATGAGCAGAATCCTGATACCCAACGGGCTACTTCATGTAGACTGGAACATCAAGAACACTATTAAGGAAAGCGTTCTTGATGTCCAATTGATGAAGTGGCTAGAAACACATGGTGGCTATGGCGAGGACCGTCCAAACAGTGGAGGCTTTGACCATGGGACTGAAAGTGTGGTCAATAAACCCAAAATCTGCGAGAAATCATGTGCTATAAGTCTAGCTTTGTGACGCTCAATTGTGTCATCTGATCGATACTTGAGCCTAAAGACCCATTTGGAGCCAACAATGTTGACATTCAAAGGTCGAGGCACCAAATCCCAAGTGTGCTGACCACGAAGAGCACCCATCTCATCATCCAAGTCTGAAACCCAGGCTGGATCCTGAAGGGCAGAGCGATAATCAATGGGCTCTGTCTGAGAAAAGAGTGCAGCAATGAGACCATGAGCAATAATATCTGAATAATCTCGGCATTGAATGGCACCGGTAGAAGACCGAGTAGCCATCTGATGGGTACGAAGCTGCAGTGGCGAAGCTGGAGAAGTCGAACCAGCCGAAGAAGATCGAGCAGAGCTGATCGAAGAGTGGCCGTCGAAAGTCACCAGAGAAAGAACGGCCGATACTGGCTGATGCGTGGTGGCTGGCAGCTGAGGCATGGTGGCCGGTGGCTGAGGTGTGGTGGCCATCGGTTAAGGAGCTGGGTCCGGGTCGGCCGTCCAGATGGAGCATGGTGGTGAAGGAGGGGCGGCTTGAACAAGCACAAGCGTGGTGGCCCCAATCGATGAAGTAACAGCTCCATCAAAAAACGATGAAATCTCCAGATCCAAAATAGAACGACTGTCCGCGGAAGATGAGACATAAGGGAATAAACTTCCATCAAAATGAACATGGCGTGAAACATAGATGCGCCCAGAAGTCGGGTCGAGACACTGGAAGCCCTTGTGACGAGAGTTGTAGCCAATAAAAACACATGGAATAGATCGCGGTGCAAACTTATTAGTAGCACTGGCACGTAGACATGGAAATGCATGGCAACCAAATGGGTGAAAGAGGATATAGTCAGGCACATGACCAAAAATAACCTCAAAATGTGATTTTCCACGAAGAACTAAACTAGGCAGACGGTTAATACTGTAAACTGCAGAGGAGAAATCTTCCACCCAATAACAGTGCTGCGCAGAAGAGTGAAAAAACATGGCAAGACCAGTCTATGTGATGTGACGATGCTTCCACTCAGCTCGGCCATTCTGAGCAGGTGTATAGGACGATGGCATCTGATGATGAATGCCACATGATATGAAGTGAGCCTGAAGTCGGTGATTAGTAAACTTTGTGTCACCATCAGTCTGAAAATTTTTTACCCTAGCAAAAAATTGAGTCTCAACAAATTTCTAAAACTGGATAAATGTGTCATAGACTTATGCCGCATTGGGAGAAACCATGTGAATCGCGAAAAATCATCGATGAAAATGGCATAATAAGAGAAACCATCGGCAAATAAAACAGGGGTCGGTCCCCACAAATCACAATACACTTTATCCAACAAACCAGTAGCGCGCTTGTCACTATTGGAAAAAGGTAAACGGCTACTCTTGGCCATCTGATAAGGAGAGTAACTGACAGATGCAGGTATAGCAGAAGTGACAGAATAAGGCCCCATCGATTCAATAACTGAATAGTATCATGAGATACATGACCGAGGCGAGAGTGCCACTTCTCAAAAGAAGCATGAAGCTTTCTAGAGCGTAATTTGCCTAAAAAGCTGGAATCACCAGTCTCAAGAAAATAAATACCTTAACTATGACGGCCTTTACCAATTATTGTCCATGTATGCTTGTGCTCAATGGAAAATGCATCGGCATCAAATATAACACTAAAAGGTAAATCACGAGTAAGCTTACTAATGGACAAGAGCTTCTAGTAATCTTAGGAACCACAAGAACATCATTAACAGAGAAACCATAGAAATGACATTGCCCAATGTGAGAAATAGATAATGATTCACCATTTCCAACAAGAATAGCATCAGAACCACGATAATATTCTACCTTATCAAGATGACTGGTATGAGCAATGATATGAGATGTAGCGCCGGAATCAATGATCCACTGATTCGACAAAGGATGACAGTTGGAACCATTCAAACTGGTCTGAAACAAAGCTTTGTCCGTAATCCAATTAGCGGAACAATCTTCCCGAGATAAGGGCGCTAAATAAACCATAGGAGGAGCTGAAATTTTTTCTCTAATATTCACAAAGGCAAATAAGAAATCAGCAAGAAGACAAAAAATGTCAACAAATCCGCCAGGCGCGTGTTGCTATGCGCAGAGAGTGGCTGGGTGCGTGACTTCACGTGCCAAAACAAGTGACTGCACAAGCCTGGTCGGACGTGTGTGGCTTCCACGCGCTGGAGCTTCTCCATCACGGAGAGCGTGAATCTCACGTGTTTGAGGAATCCGTTTATTTGAAACCGTGCTTGGGTTCCTCTATATCCAACGCCGGAACTGGAACAACGGTGAAACACAGAGCTTGAATCACGCGGTGAATCATCGAATCAACTAAAAAAAGACTTCGTCAATAGCAGAGATGAATTCAAACTGCGGCTGTCGGAGAACCCTGCTCGAACCGGAGAAGGTCGTGCGGTTGGAGAAGAAAATCGTTGGACGACAGAGAAGACGGCCGTTGAACTGACCAAAGAAGATGATTACTTCAGGCTGAGAGGATGGTCATCGAACGCCGGAGAATTGACCTGTAACTAACTTGCCAGCGATTGAGAGGAGAACTCGTCGGAGATGGATGAGGAGAACTCGCCGGGAAACTAATAAAATAGAGGTCGCTGCGTACCAAGATCAGACTTACTCTTATACCATGATAGAATGATTTTCCGTAAGGAATTGTATTATTAATGAAGGAATATATAGAGAGTACAATAGAACTGTATTAAAGAAATAACTCTAATCATAATATAATCAGTAATCTGATTTATCCCAACACTCTTCTACATTGGTTGGCCGTGAACAGGATTTTGCAGTGAATGTTACTACAGTATACAATTGCCTCTTATTCATGACTATTAGCTGTATATTAGTTGTATCTTTTGATTAGTTGTCTGCATATATTTCGTATATATTATTTCCTTATTAGTTGGATAGATAGTTGTCAGAATCACTAGAAATTAGGGATTAGCCTTCTCCCTCTTCTGTATAAATCAAACGTATTGATCAATGACAAAAGACAACGAAAATTCAATATTCTTCTCTAGTTGTTTTATGGTATCAGAGCGGTAACACTCCTGCAATTTTCCTTCTTATATTCTTCTCACAGAAGAATATCCTCTGCTTACTTTTCTGGAGCATTAACGCAGCAGTAATACTTTCCCTCATCTATATTTGCCTTCACAAACGGTCCTAAACCATGTCTTCCGAAACCAACCCATCTTCCTCGTCTCAGATTCTTTTCACCGCCTCCGGTGGCGCCGCCGGCACCCTGCAGTTTTCGACTCTTGCCATCCGCCTCGACCACACGAATTACACCCTGTGGAAGGGCACGGTTCTCTCTGCTCTCGAGGCCTATGAACTGGACGATCATCTCGTCTCTACCAATGCTCCGGCCAAGACCATCACTCCGAGTTCCGGCTCTACCAGCACTGAGGCGACTCCAAATCCAAAGTATGTTTCCTGGAAACGCACAGATCGTCTTGTCCTTCTTTGGCTACAATCCACACTCACGGCTCCGCTGCTGGGTCACGTCGCTTGCATCACCACCTCCGCGGACCTCTGGATCATGCTTTTCACCATGTTCCAGTCCCAGACTCGAGCGCGTCATAACCATCTCCGGCAACAGATTCAAACCCTAACGAAGAGTTCTATGTCCATCATGGAGTAAGTCCAAAAGAAGCACAGCATCTCCGACTCTCTGGCTGAGTGTCTCTCGCCCGTGTCCGATGCTGACTTTGTTAGCTTTGTTCTCTTTGGTTTAGGCATAGAATACAGCGCCTTCAAAACAGCGATCAGCATGAGTGACTCGGTTTCCTCCGATGAATTTCTTGGACTTCTACTTCAGGAGGAGCAGCGTATCTTGGACTCCGTTGATTCGATCTCTCCGTCGGCTCATCTTGTTCAGCGCCGCTCAGGACCTGCCCGCTCTCAGGCTGTGGATTCGCCGACCGTCAATGGTGATCCGCCACGTGACATCTGCCAAATCTGTGACAAGCCGTATCACTTTGCCCGGAATTGTCACAACCGCCTTAACATTGAGGATTATCCACCAATAAACCGTCGCTCTACCGAACGTCAGCATCAATGTAAGCCCGGAAAGAAACAAGCATTCACCGCCTACACCAGCCCGTCTGCCATAACTGATCTGTGGGTGATCGATTCTGGCGCTTCAAATCATGTGACTGCTGATCTTGGTGGCCTTAATCTCTCATCAGACTATGCTAGATCTGACAATCTCATTGTTGGCAATGGTGAGTCTCTTCCCATTACTCATACTGGTACTTATACTTTACCTGCTTTGCATGATGCTTCTAAACTTTCCCTTAACAATATTCTTGTCGTGCCTAAAATCTCCCAAAACTTGCTTAGTGTGTCTCAACTTTGCAAAGATAATAATGTCTCTGTTGAACTCCTTGCTAATCATTGCCTTGTTAAGGACTCTCAGGGAAGAAAACTACTCCAGGGAGTGGTTGAAAATGGTCTCTATCGGCTCCCCGTCCACTCGTCCTCCCCACGTGTCTTTGTCGGTGAAAAGGCTTCTGTCGCTTGTTGGCATCATCGGTTTGGTCATCCACATGAGTCTATTCTGCGTCGACGGCTTTTAGATTTCTCTTTACCTGTTTCCACAAATAAAACTTTCCCTTTATGTACTGCGTGTCAGTTAGGCAAAAGTCATAGATTTCATCTTCCTGCATCTCATATTTCTTCAGTTAAACCCTTTGATTTAGTGTATTCTGATGTTTGGGGACCTGCTTTCATTCCATCTTTAAATGGCAATCGTTACTTTGTGTTATTTATTGATGATTGCACTAAATTTATATGGGTTTACTTTCTTGCCACAAAATCACAAGTCTTTTCTGCCTTCACTCTCTTCAAAACCATGGTAGAGACTCAATTTTCAACCAAAATCAAAGCTTTACAATCTGATTGGGGGGTGAATATCGAAATGTGTCATCTTTTCTTCAAACTCATGGAATTCTCTATCGTGTCTCTTCTCCCCATACCCTTGAACAAAATAGCTCTTCCGAACGACGAAATCGCATTGTTATTGAAAAGGGTCTTTCCCTCTTGGCACACTCCACTCTTCCTATTGAGTTCTGGGAACAAGCTTTTCACACAGCCATATATCTATCCAATCGCACCATTACTCCAACCCTTAACCATGACTCACCCTACTCTCGTCTCTACAACCGGCAACCAGACCATGCCTTTTTCAAGTCTTTTGGTTGTCTCTGTTTCCCTTACCTACGTCCCTATAACAACAACAAGCTAGAGTTCCGTTCAGTTACATGCATATTCCTGGGTTAAAGTGCCAAACACAAAGGTTATCTGTGCTATCATGTTCCATCATCTCGAACTTATATTGCTCTTCATGTTGTTTTTTATGAGTCTTCTTTCTCGTTCCCCTTGCACCACTCTCAAGCTAAACTTACCACCACTCCGGCCTATGATTTGTCTCTGTTAGACACCGTTCATCACCTCTCTTCTGAACACTCGCCTCACCCCCCCTCTACACCTCCCTCTCCGATCAACTCCGATCAGTCACCGCCTATATCACCCGTGTCAGCTGCCTCTGCACAGTCACCGCCCATATCATTGCCGGTCGATTCCATCTCTCCCCTCATGTCGGTTTCTGCTTCCTCCTCACCCACTTCCACCGATATTGTTCCCTATCACAATGCACCATCTTATTTTCGTCCCTCCGCCACTTCTCATCATTATATGACCACTCGAGCA
Source organism: Rubia yunnanensis (assembly GCA_037428765.1). NCBI lineage: Eukaryota > Viridiplantae > Streptophyta > Magnoliopsida > Gentianales > Rubiaceae > Rubia > Rubia yunnanensis. The sequence goes on from CM075071.1 coordinate 10,124,004, forward strand.
TCCACCAACTCTCTTAAACCAACAGCCCTGCTTGCTACCAAACATTCCATTCCCTGCGACTCTCTTGATCTTGAACCGAAAACCTACCTTCAGGCCAAGAAAAATCCTTAGTGACAACATGCAATGCAAGTAGAATATGATGCCTTATTGAGTAATGGGACTTGGGACCTCGTCCCTCGGCCCTCTTCTGCTAATCTTGTTGGTTGTAAGTGGGTTTTCAGGATAAAGAAGAAGTCTGATGGTTCCATTGAGAGATACAAAGCTCGTCTTGTGGCAAAAGGGTTTAATCAGGAGGAAGGTGTGGACTATTTCGAGACTTTCAGCCCTGTCATCAAACCTACTACTATTCGGGTTGTTCTTAGTCTTGTTATCACTCATAACTGGCCTCTCTGGCCGGTGGATATCAACAATGCCTTTCTCAATGGCGATCTTATTGAGACTATCTACATGGAGCAGCCTCCGGGTTTCATTTCTTCTGCTTAGCCTTCGTATGTTTGCAAACTCAGGAAAGCTATCTATGGTCTCAAACAGGCTCCTCGAGCTTGGTTTCACAAACTTCATCAAGCTCTTCTTCGACATGGTTTCACGCAATGCATCTCTGACACTTCTCTCTTTATCAAGTGCCATGGTTCTGAAATTGTGCTTGTTCTCATCTATGTGGATGACCTCATCATTACTGGTTCAAATTCTTCCTTTATTGATGAGTTTATTCGCTATCTACACTCGGTGTTTTCTCTGAAGGACTTGGGGGCATTACACTTCTTTTTGGGTATTGAAGTTCATCGAGACTCGGGTGGCCTCTTTCTTTCCCAGAAGAAGTACATTTTATAATTGTTGGAGCGTAGTAAAATGCTTGGTGCTAAGCCTATTTCTTCTCCACCAGTTCCTGGCTCTCGGCTCATTCAGGATGGTGATCCTTTTCTGGATGTTCATCTGTACCGAAGTATTGTTGGAGCACTACAGTATGCCACGATTACCCGTCTGGAGCTGTCCTACTCTGTTAACCGTGTCTGCCAGTTTATGCAGAAGCCTACTGATCTTCACTAGGCTGCTGTCAAACGAATTTTGCGCTACCTGAAGGGCTCTTTGGATACAGGTCTTCACTTTCGGCCTTCTCGTGATTCTCGTCTGGTTACTTACACGGATGCTGGCTGGGCATCTAATGTTGATGATTATCGCTCTCAGCATGGTTTCTGTGTCTACTATGGTGGGAATCTTGTTAGTTGGGCGTCGAAGAAACAGACTGTTGTTGCTCGATCTAGTACGGAGGCTGAGTATCGTGCTATTGCATTTGCGGCTGCTGAGCTCTTGTGGCTTCAGCAGCTTCTCAAGGAAATGAATGTTCCTTTTTGTGGTTCGCCTATTATTCTATGTGACAATCTCAGTGCTACTTATCTTTCTGCCAATCCTGTTTTTCATCAGCGGTCGAAACACATCAAGATTGATTTTCATTTTGTTCGTGAGCAAGTTCAGGCTGGAGATCTTGTTGTTCGACATGTTAGTTATGTTGATCAGGTTGCAGACATCTTCACCAAGGCTGTTGGGACTTCTCGTTTTGGTACCTTGCGATCCAAGCTTCATGTTCGACCTCGATCATGAGCTTGCGGGAGGGTATTAGCTGTATGCCTGTATATTAGTTGTATCTTTTGATTAGTTGTCTGCATATATTTCGTATATATTATTTCCTTATTAGTTGGATAGATAGTTGTCAGAATCACTAGAAATTAGGGATTAGCCTTCTCTCTCTTCTGTATAAATCAAACGTATTGATCAATGACAAAACACAACGAAAATTCAATATTCTTCTCTAGTTGTTTTAATGACCAAATAGAGAAGGTGCCATCTGAATGAGTAGTTCCATTTTAAGCTGTTGATCTTGCTCTAGCTTAGTAGCTTCCGCATTTTTGTTTAAAGATTAGCGTTTTGCTTCAAAAGGGTACGTAGCTTGTACCACCGTTTAATGTTTCCTTTAAGCTAGTTAAATGGCACTTGTTCAGACCCCGCTGCCGATATTTTGCAACTCATTAAGCACATTTAAGAGAGGCTAGTGGAGTATGTGAGACTCATACACAATCATGACAATCACGCCATCTTTATCATGGAGCAAATGGTGAATCCCTCGATCTCATGCCCCCGTCATTCCAACACCACGGGTTGATAAGGAGATAAATCACGACGTTCAAGCACTCAACCACTTGACCGATTACGGGGTGCGATCAAGCCCATTTTAATAGGGTTCTTGGTCCAAGGGAGGCACATTTCAACACACGTCTATCTTATAACAATCACGTCTGGATCCACTCATCCACAATTAACATCGAGGATACAATAAGCATGGTATCCTGGCTAACCTAAACTGCCTAATTTGGTCAATACATTTGTGGTGCATCTTCTCATTAACCCAAAAGTCAGTTCATGAATCATCAACTTAGGCCTTGCCTATATCTATATACCAACAGAATTTGCAATCACATCTTCCTCACAAAGTTATTACACGCTGACAGGACCCTAGAAGAAACAAATATGAGTCACAAAAGTTATTCACACTTTCCCTGAAGTCTTAGAGTGAATCTCTTCAAAGATATTAGCACTTCCTTCAGATGCTCTCTTGTGGCAGCATCTACTAAATTCCCATCATTGTCGAATTTTGCAGGTTTCTCAAATGCCTTTACGAAAAGCTCAGGTTTGTTGATGAAATGAAGGTCAAGATAAACTCCAATCTGCCGCAGGTGGTATTGTGATCGCCCCCCTCCAAAACCTCCCCCAGCACTTACAATGGCTGCAGCCTTGTCAGCCCAAACATTCGGAGATCTAGATGCCCAGTCAATTGCATTCTTCAGAGGTCCTATGAGGGGAAAGAAATGCAGAAATTACACCTTTAAGTAATGGCCGCAGAACATGAAATGCAGTCAGCTGGGATAAGTAGCACTGGAAGACATAAGAACAACTATGCACTTTGTTTCTCTGATACTGTCACGAGAGTAGGTAATTTGGCCGAGAAACTTGATACACTTCACTAGCATCGAATCTCCAATTTTGTTCTCGTACTTGGATCCGAGTCCCCAACTGAAGAAACTATAAATATGGAACAACCAGATCAACCAAACTATCCTCCGGATCAAAGTATGCAATCATGAATCCTACTCCCTCTGTCCTATTATTTTCTTAATTAGAGATTGTTATCTAAATCCTTTTTAGTCCAAAACTGAAAGTTTTAAATGTACTCTTTTTAAACTTCAATATCCCTTAATAGTATATGCAGGCATCATTCTAAATCAATTAACAATGGATAAGTAGGAGTGTACGTGTTGAAAATGGTGATCAAAAGCTTACTTTGGATGTTGTATCTCATGACATCATAAGTTTTGCATTATGAAAAGTGGACTCCAGGGATAGGACGGAGGAGATACTACTTACTACCCCTCCGCTCTGACATGTGACAAACATTGTCCATCATTCAAGTTCTGTGAGCAAGGACCTTGTTTTGCCAACTAAATCTAACGGCCAATCAGAGCAGTATAAGTAAAGTCGGTGCTTACATGCTTAACATGCTTCAAGAACATATAAGTGAAGACTACTATCATGGTAAACATCATCACTTGAACAAATATTTAACCAAAAGGCAAGAGTGGAAACAAAAAACAGCTCGAACAAATGAGATCAAAGTTAAGAAGTTGAACTAGAATGAAACACTAGAACCATCAAACCATTTCTCAGATTGTCTCAAGCATAGAAACTAAGGAGAGGAGGGCAACCAAGTAGGAGTATCTGTTTAAATACCAGTGACAGAGTAGTTGTACTCGGGCGAAGCAAAGAGGTAGCAATCAGCTCGTCGAATCTTGTCCCTGAACGCCTCCACGGCAGGTGGATAAGTTCCAGAAGCTTCGAGATCCGTATTTAGAAATGGCAGGGGTGATATGTCCACATACTCTATGTTCAACCCCTTCACAGACTCCTTTGATAGCTCCATAGCTAAAAATTCATACCCATAAAACAAGATAACTTAGCTTATTCTATAGCATAACACAATTCCACCATTACATAACCTTATTCTTCTTCATATACAGCTGGAATAAAAAACTGACATCAACACATACATTTACATAATCTGATGTGTGCTTTTTCCCAACATAAGACACTGAAATTAAATCATCATCTTGTTTCAGTTAATAAGTAGATAAAATTTCTTGGTCGTTGGGGAAGGGAATGCATACCAGCACGAATAAGGCCGCGGTTGTATGAGGCTTTCCGGAGGGACCCACAAACGGCAACAACGTTAATCAGCGCTGGAGAACGAATTGCTGCTTCCATGACTGTCGCAACTTCAGAAAGAGTTGCAACCTAATTTCTCCAAAGATTCTTATTGTGGACCCTGGTTTGTTGCAATTTGTTGACCAAACATAATTAGGAGCAAAGAAAAACAATTAGGCCCAGTGCTCCTTTCGTTCCAGATTAAGTTACAATGATTATGCCGTTCAACAAATATGTTTCACCAATCATATATTTAGTTATACATAATAGTGGAAATTTTTTTTTTGTTTTTTAGAAACTACCTGTTACTATAAATTTAACAATATATCATACGATAATATTATTTCATATATTTATCCAAATATAAAGTTAAATTTTGATAAACAATAATATCATAAAGTAGGTAGCTTAAAATGGGACAGAGAGAGTTATATTTTCCAAATGAAGGGACGTCACTCTGGTTTGTTATCTGCACTTAAACTTTGCAATTTCCTCTCAACAAAGTTTCAACTTTACCTCTCAACTTTTCCTCTCCCTTCTCCCAACACACTAAACCCTAATTTCCAAACACAGGGTGGGTGCCGGCGCAGGAAACAACCAAATACCGACGGTCCCCCCACCCCAATCTCGCCTCCCAACACCCCTACCCCAGTACCAAGCTTCTCGTCGGAGACCAACCTCAACCCAAAGTCTTTCACCAGTTTCAATCCGGAGAGCCAAACTTCGTCGGAGCCAATATGGAGTATTCATCGGCTCCTGAAAACTCACAAGGCGAGGACAAGCGGAAGACGGGTTCACAGTAGTTGTGACAGCTTGGAGACGGAGAAGGAGACGGTTGTGACAGCTCGGAGATGGAGAAGGCGTACTCTGGTGGACCAACGCTCGACGACCTTTCTCCAGATCTGGGGGTTTCTAAGACCGGAAATGCCGTTCTCCAGCGACAGCGTCTACCGGCAACAGCTTTCTCCGGCAACGGCCTAGAGAAGGCGACAGTGACGAGTTCCCAATTTAGGTGGAGAGTTCCCTTTTTCCCATTGTTTTTCTCTCCACATACTACTAGTGGGAACGAGTGTTCCGAGTTCGACTCAGTGGGTTTCCGAGTTTCGATTTCGACTCAGCGGGAATGAGTACTTATCGCTGCACTCCGAGTTCGACCTTCTGAGTTTCCGAGTTCGACTTGGATCAACCATTTTATATCTCCGGCGAAATCATGGCTACAGAGGGATACTTCTCCACTTTTTAATTTGATTTTTCTACTTTTATTTTGATTTTCAGGTGGGAGGCTTATTTCAAATTATTTTAATTTTGTTTCAATTTTATAACTATGGGGTATGAACTTAAACTGGGTCATTTTGATTTTGATATTGGTCGTGACTGTTTATCTGCCAATTCATAGTTTCTTCGACGGCTCCTATTGCTCGGTTAAACTTTGTTGGCTTCTGATCTGTTTCATATGTCGGTAAGGAGAAATCCAAGTCAGAGTAGTTTAAGTACTTACTTTTGCCGAGTCCGTACATAGCTAATGAAATAGATTTGTAGACCGTATGAGTTGGAAATCTTTAATTTTTCTGCTTGGTTCGTGTTGGATAAACTTTCAAATGTCTAAAATATAGTGAAAATGATCCGAAAAACCTCTTACTTGCTCAGAGTGGAGACTACATAATGTTAATGAGGTTGACCGGAAAGCGATCGCTATATTAAGATGTTGGTCCAATATTGTGCACCAACTTGCAGCCAACAAGTTCGAGCCGAATTAGTTGAAAATGCCGTTGGTTCTGGACATTATGCTCTCATTTACCCCTTTTTTAGTCTTATTTCAGATATTTGTCCTTCTCATTGTCACATATGCTTTTGCTCAGTATTGTAATATTCATTATGGCTTATGTGTATATGTCTCATGATATCATTGAGACTATAGATTATAAATGTAATATTTAGCTAGCGTCTCAGTGCAAATGTGTTAATCCCATATCATATGTTGTAATGGCACTGTGCAAATTGAACTTAATATAAAAGGGAGGGGAACCCTATAAACCCTCATCCGAGTGACGTTTCTAACAAAAAAATATCTGCACTTAATTTATTTAAATTTAATTGAGTTTAGTTTAATTCATTTCAGATCATTTAAATTTATTTCATTTCATTTAAAATCAAATTTTGAGTCCGTCTCTTGAAAAACGGTCTTCCCATAAGCCATTCGAAAGACCAAGGTTTAAAGTGCAAATTAAAATAAATGAAGATAAAATTTTTGGGTTGAATAAATTGGGTTATAAACATTATAACTACTGCACGTTGCATAATAAATTTTTTATATTGCAACTAAGATCTTTTACCTTTTATTATTTTAATTAAACCCCGTATTTCCATACACCTATGAAAAGACGGTCTTTCCCAGGAGTTTGCCTTAATTTTAATGCTTAATTTAATAATAATATGACTATTTTTCAATATACTTATTTTTAATTAATTCAGTTTAAATAAAGCTTAGAGATCAGGGCTTCTATCACATATTTTTCATAAGTATTAATTTCTATTAAAATGAACAGAAATTAAATATGATAAAAAAATTATATTAACTAACTAAATTATATTAAATAGTATCAATCTGATGCGGATGATCGATCAGGGAATCTGGTCGTCCTCTCCAAGAGCTTCTTTACTTGCAAAGCTTATCTCAGAAGTGATTCTGGGAGAAGGGTTCCGACGATCAAGTTAGTATTCTCCTTGTAGAACTAGAATTTCTACAGATAGTAACGTTTACCTTAGCTCCTTTAGAGCTTGTTGTATTTATAGACTGACATCCTTAACAATTCCTTGATTTCCGAGAATTAAGATCGTGGACGTGCCACGATCTCACGTTCTTCATTCGTGGTCTTTGTATTTGCTGCCTATTTCGTGTTCTTCGGCCCACGTAGTCTGGCACGACTAAAACCGCACATGCTTGCTCTTTGTCTTGGGCTGGACACATTCCCCTTTCAGTGAGAAAACATTGGGCTAGGCCTGGTGTCCGTTGCCTTTTGATCACTGGTCCATATATACACCATAAGTCTTCCTAGCCATGAAGACTATAAGAAACGAAGTGATGGTGTGGTTTGTGACTTAAGTGTGAACTGATGTTGCTTGTCCATAGAATGTTCATCGCGAAATGCTACTTTCATCGGCATTGTAAAATGATGTTGCCTTTTTGGCTATATCTCTGTCCTCGTTCATTCTTTGACTTTTGAATATTTGAATTTTGACCTCCTCGTGATAAGGCTATTTTTGTGATGGTTTTGTTTTTAAAATCCGAGATTCCCTCCCCGTTCTTCGGTATTCCAGTCCGCAATTTCATGACGTTTGTTTTTTATGTATCTCTTAAACGGGGAATTTGAAACAAAGAATTTAATGTAGCCCTCAATCAGTGTGTTTTCTTTTCATATATAGTCGTCGTCTTGTTATAAGCAAAAGGTACTTTGCTTTTTGTGTCAGATAATCATCATTGCATTTTCCTGAACTGTTTGTTCTCCTCGATTGTGCCTTTTATTGATTATATTTAAGTGTCATTTGTTACTTTTGTTTCAGCTCCTCATCTTCATTATCCAGGGTTTCATCTTCTTTGCACTTTCCTAAATTTTCCGCGCGTCACCCTCCGCCAGCTCCTTCAAGAATAGGTTTCGTTGCTATATAATTTCCCATATCTTTGTTGTATTCTTTGGGATTGATATGTTGGAGTAATTTCTCTGATTCTGGTGATTTTGGTGGTTTGTATAACTAATTTCCGGTCATATTCTCCGGTCTGCTGTTCGTAAACCTCGTTTCTACAAAAATTGTTTATGTTGAATTTTTTCTGAACTAAAATTTTCACCTCCAAATTTTAGGATCCCTATGTCTTCTTCTAACCGTGGTAAGTCTCCCGTAGAAGATGGTGCCTCTGACGGGGATTCTGACCATGTTGCCGGATCCTCCACCATACCCAATATCCTGACCAGTTCTTATGTACATGATTTAAAGGATTTCTTTCCTTTTCTGTCTTCTAATAAGCTTCGTTCGCCTTCCAAATGTGAATGCATTCGTACCCCTCCCCCAGGCTATATTTCCTGTTACTTAACGTATCTGAACTCTGGCCTTTATTTTCCTCTTTCTGAACATGTGATTGCACTTCTTCACTCATATAAAAGTGCGTTGTCCCAATTTCATCGTATGGGCATTGCTATTATAATGGGGTTTCTTCGTGTCTATGAAAATGCGAACATACCTTTTACAATCAATTTGTTCCATAATTTCTATCACCTTCGAAAGATGAAAAACACAATAGACGAGTTCACCTTGTATCCTATGATTTCTGGTGTTGAACTTGTGAGCGATTTCCTAAGTAATGTCGGTGACTGGAGTAGGAGATATTTTTTTATAAAGGAAAAACAAATTCCTGAGTCTGATGTACCTTCATGGAACTACAAAGTTCCTAAGTCTAAGCTTTCTAATCTAAGTGTTCATTATACCGAGGAGACACCAATTGTGGCCACGCTTCGTGTGCATACACAACATCTTCGCCACGCTGACTCTGATGCTGGAGGTGTCTTGTTTATTTATGTTTTTATGTGTTTACTGTGTACTCTTTCTTATTTAGCATACTGTTATATTCTCTATCTTTACGTGTTCGTTTTGATCTATGATGTATATCTTGTGTCAGATATGGATCTTTCTAAAGGTGAGGTTAACACATCATTCTTCAACGACGAAGAAGAGAATGTGGCCGCTATTCAGGTTGAATATGTTGATGGCGGTAACACCTTGTCCCAGGGGGTGAACACTTCAGGCCTTAATGATGAGGATAAACAGACTGAGGGCGGGCGGACCAGTAATTGTCGCCTCATTAATTTGTAGAAGGAAAAGAAGAACAAGAGGGATAGGGTCAGTGGGCCTTCATGGAATTCTGTTCCCCCTTGAAAAGGGGGTACGTTGACCGGTTTGCAAATTATTACGTGAACTGAGAGCCCTTTGGCAGTGGGGATGATCTCTGATATCTTCTCTAACTTTTCTTTACCTAACACATTAGCTGCGGTAAGGCTGCAAGCGGACTTTTGTAATTCATCTTATATCCTAAACTGTTGTTCGTAAAATACCGAAAAACTCTGTCCCATGTGTTGTTGTTTGATAAGGTCGGTGAAGGCCTTCAAATTGCGAGTGAGCGGTTGTCCAAGTGTTCTCCTGTTGATGATTCATTGTCGGATAAGTACAAAACAATGGAAAGAAAATTTTCAACAATGGAAAGCTCGCTTAAAGCTGCTGAGGGGAAGGTGAAGACTGTTGAAGAAAAGGCGAGCACTGCTGCGAAGTGTGCTAGGATCACAAGGGTGGAAATTACTACGCTTCATTCTCAGTTAGATGAAATGTGCACCAATGAACCTGCCTCTTCTCAATACCCCTAAGTGCTGGTAGATCGGCTTTACAAGACAAAGTCATTCTATTAGTTTTTTGAAGACATCTTCAAAGCTGCTCGCACTGTCGGGTATTGCGAGGCTGTGAAGAGTCAACGAGAGTGGAACATATCCTGTGCTTGTAAGAGATACTCTAGAGAGCAAGAGGGCTGAACTGAGTCAAGCCTTTATCCAGAAGATCACTGACTGGGGCATCCGTATACTTTGCTTTCACATCTTGCTAGCCTTCCCAGTCTTCCTTCCGTGATTGAGCTGAAAGAATGTGAGGTGGATTATTTCAAAGATCTTCCATTCAAGCCTAGCGCTGATGTTGCAATTCCTAATCGAGCTGCTAGGGCGGCTAGTGTGAGCACTGAAACTTCCATCCAGTAGCCTAACGAGGGGAACTCTACTGAGCAACCAAGCTAAGAAGCCTCTGTGATCATTACTCAGCTTCCGCCTAACCCTAACCCCGAAGTCAGTTGATTCTTAGCATTTTTTGTTTATTGGATTTTTGGATTGTAATCTTAAAACAATATGTTAATGTTTTGAATGTACTATTTGTGCGACTTTAGTTATGAAAGTTGATCCATCTGTTGTCCCATTTTTTTCTTATTGCCCTTACTTGTGTGCATGACTTCAATATATTGATTGATCGTAAATTCCTAAAAAACTTTGATTTTATGGGACATAATGGCCCTCTTTCTAAGCATGTTAGTTTGCTTCGTGCTACCCGATCGTTCACCAAAGAATGTGCGGGGGTTGTTTCTTCTGATATGTTTACACGTATGGAATTGCTTCCCTTGTGTATTAGGTGGAAACTTCCCATTCCTTCTTGATCTCCATCTCTGTCCACAAATTGCCCCTATAGTAAGCTCATTCCTAATGGATACAATGTTGAATCGCTTGGAAAGAACATATTTGTTGTTTAGTCGATCTTGAGTCTGCTGGTACGTATATACGATCGCTTAACCTTCTTGTTCGCATTCAAGAATGGGCTCTATGTTTGGGTATTCGTTTGAAATATATGATTTTGGGTATCAATGACCTCGAAAGAAAGTGGGGTGCAACTGTAAAGGACACCCGGGATACTTTGCAAGATCTACATAGGATTCTAAGCAGAATGGTCTTATTCATCCTCAGCAACTGAACCTTGTGAAGATGCTTCGCCGGCAAGTAGAGGCCAGGGAGTATGTCACAAGAAAGACTCGCGGAGCTCATCAAAAGACGCTGTTTATTGATAAGCGATGTGTTCGTATTGATTATTTGCTAGTAAAGCTTAGAAAAAACAAGATGAGTGTGATCACTTCTCAACTTCAGCCGTTGGATGGAAAAATAAATTTGACGAAAAGCTTGCCATAAATGCACAGTTGCAAGGAGAAAATGAAGGACTTCGTACGGAATGTAATCACCTTGATTCTTCTGTGCACAAATTGAAGAAAGCTTGTACTGATTACAAGGATCAGCTTCAAGCTCTCCCTTCGTCATCCCACCAATCCACTAATCGTGGTGATTAAACTGTTGGAAGTAGCGGGCAAAGGATTAAATTATCTGACGCTCTCTGATCGCATATTCGCTGCCTTGAAGTGGAAGTTCGGAATTTGAATGCTAGATTGGAATAGTATGAGGAAACAGTTGATGTTATAAGTATGCAGCTAGATCACGGGGAATTCTGCCCTATAACTGACTTCAAGAAGTATTATGCTAGATATCTTGATCATATGGGTCGAAGGGGTATGGCCCATTATTCTACATACTTACATATGAAATGGAAATATGAGCACTTAGTTAGCGAAGAGTGTGAAGCAGAGGAAAGCCATCGTAAAGCTTAGTAGCATCCATACGGTGCGGAACACTCTTCTCATGAAGTCAATCATCCACCTTGTGAGGATTAACATAGTAGTCGTCGTGGTGGTTCCTCTTCCTCTGGACCATCACGGTTATTTAAGGGTAGATAATATGTATTGTTCCTATGTTTTGCCCCATAATGTCTTTTTTTTTGTTATAGATGATATGATTGTCTATGTATTTGGATGTTGTTCGACTCCATGACTTGTCTTGTTTTGATAAAAATTATTTTCTATTTTTTTGCTTTGTGTTTTTCCTTTGAGATCGGTTTATCGCGAATCTGCAAGGTGCCTAGGTTGTTTTAGTCTGTGTTTTGTGGGCACATCTTCCTTGTAGCAAGATCTATTTCTTGCTTTATTGATATTGTGAAGCTGCAAGATATATTGCTTTCTTTTGTCGCTATATTTAGAGACATGTTCGCCTATGAGCTAGGTCTATAGCTTACTTTGTTGATAGTGCAAAGCTGCAAGATCTATTACTTGCTTTTGTCGTTGTGTTTAGAGGTATGTTTGCCTATACGCAAGATCTATAGCTTGCAGTCGTTCTAGTTGTGAAGCTTCAAAATCCAAAGTTTTGTTTTGCAAGTTTTTGTACTTGTGCAAGATCCATAGCTTGCTGTTTGTCAGACTAAGTTGAAGTTTTATAAAGTCTGAGTATATTGATCTGAATATGTTATGAATAAACTAATTTCTAACATTCGCAAGTAAAGAATAAGAGGCATGGTCGTGGTCCAACAAAGTGGTATTTTTATATTAAATGCGTACTTCCGCGATAATATTGCGCTAAGGACAAATGATATGTAAATCACCAAGGATAATATCCTGGCGTCTGTACATGTAGATGTTCACTACTCTTCTTCTAGACATAAAACTTCCTTAAGTTGATAACATGCCATGTGTTGGGGATAGTAGTACCATCCAACCTTTCTAACTCGTAGCTATTGGATTTATGTGCCTTTGTAACCTTGTAAGGTCCTTCCCACTTTGGGCATAAATTTCTGTGTTCTTCTGCTAGGATGGCTTCGTTCTTCCGCTAGGTTGGCTTCATTCTTCCGCTAGGTTGGCTTCGTTCTTCCGCTAGGTTGGCTTCGTTCTTCCTTAACACTAGATCACCACTCTATAACCGTGTTTCTTTCACCTTTTGATTGTGAAATCTGTTCATCCATTCCTTGTACTTTGCTTCTGCGATTGTTGCCAAATTTCTCTTCTTTTCTAGTTCGAGCTTCATCACCTCTGGGTTGTTTTTATCATCATAATTAGTTACACGAAGAATTGAGTGACCAATTTCCACTAGTGTGACAGTTTTGTGACCATAAACCAAATTGTACGAGGTCTTGCTCGTTGGTTCCCAAATAGATGTTCTGTACGACTATAGCATGCTTGGTAATTCATTCACCCACCTAGCTCGCTTCCCTTCTAATTGCTTCTGGATTCCTTGAACGATAGTCTTGTTCGTTACTTCTACTTGGCCATTTTCCTGAGGGTGCGCAACAGACGTAAACTTTTGAAGAATCCCGAGCTTTGAGCACCAGTCGGTGAACATGCCACTTGTGAATTGCGTACCATTGTCTGTGACAATGGTATGTGATACCCCAAAGCGACATACTATGTTTGGCTAGACATTCTTCCTGGTAACTTCAGCTCTGACACTTCCTAATGGTTTTGCTTCGACCCACTTCGTGAAGTAGTCAATTTCTACGATTAGAAACTTGGTGTTGCTTTCGTCCCTTGGGAATGGTCCAACTAAGTCAATCCCCCATTTATCAAATGACCATGCACCGTAGATTCCTGTCAAAGCTTTTTGTGGCTTATGTGACAACAAAGCTTGATTTGGCAACTCCTACACCTAAGCACAAAGTTGTGTGTGTCATTGAACATAGTCGGATAGTAGTGCCCAGCTCGGATGATCTTCTTTGCTATCGTTCTAGCTCCTTGATGTGTTCTACATAGGCCTTCATGAACTTCTTTTAGAATCTCTACTGCTTACATTGGTCCCACACACTTTATCCACGGGGATAGGAAACCTTTTTTTGTATAAGATCCCATCCTTGTAAGCATAATTAGCAGAACATAACTCCAACTTCCTAGCCTGAATCTTATCTTCTGGTAATGTCATGTTGACGAAGAAGTCTATTAGTGGGGACATCCAGTTAACTTCATCTTCTTGGATGGTTGACACCGTGGTTAACGTGGTACTTCTGACCGGGATGACTTCCATAATGACGTCGCTCTGCTCGGTAAAAGAGATAAATCCTACCATTGCTAGCTTACTCAGTGCATCCACCTTTATATTTTTGCTTCGTGGTACGTGTTGTATGTCAAAATATTCAAGCTTGGCTATGAGTTGTTGCACCTTCTTTAAATATTTTTCCAATTGCTCTTCTCGAACTTCAAAGTCCCATCGCATTTGTTGGACAACAATTAGCGAATCAATGGATACTCATACGCTTCTGACTTTCATTCGGATGGCAAAGTATCAGCAAATCAAGGCTTCATATTCTACTTCGTTATTCGTAAGGAGGAAATCGAACCGCAATGCGTATCTATGTTCGCCCCCATCTGGGTCTATGAACAACAATCCTGCTCCGTAACTTTCCTTGCTGGACGCACCATCAACAAATAAGGTCCATGCAGCTTCTTCCCACTTTGACTTGCCTCTATCGATCTTCAAGCTCTGATACGTGTTCGCTCTCTGTTCTTCTTTGCTCGTCATTTTGGCAATGAAGTCTGCTAACGCTTGGGCTTTGATCGCCTTCCTAGGCTGGAATTGAATTTTAAATTGGCCTAATTTCAAAGCCCACTTTGTTAGTCGTCCCGATGACTCCGGCTTACTAAGGATGTTCTTGATTGGGAAACTCATGTAAACTATGATGTGATGAGCATGAAAATATCTTCGTAGCCTTCGTGCTGAGTACACCAAGGCCAGGTCAGCTTTTTTCCATTGGCATATATGCTTTTTCTGCGCTTTGCAATATTATGCTTATATAGTAAACTGCACTTTTTTATGGTCTTCGAAGTGAACCAAGATAGAGCTGGCGGTGTTCTACGAGATTGCTAAATATAAATATAATGTTTCCCTATGAGAGGGGGATTTTAGCGTTGGTAGTGTTAAAAGTTGTTCTTTTAAGTCATCATATGCTATCTGGCACTCTTGATTCCAGCTAAACTTCTCGGCCTTCTTTTGAACTTCGAACAGTGGAAAGTGCTTATGTGCTGCCTTTGAGACGAACCTGCTAAGTGCTGCCAATTACCCCATTAGGACTTGTACTTGCTTGACTACTCGTGGCTGAGGAAGGTTGATTATAGCTTGGAATTTTTCTTTGTTGGCCTCGATTCCCTTCAAGGACACTTTATATCCTGAGAATTTCCTGATATGTCCATTTTGTGTGGTTATTTTGGGGGTTTTAGGATGTGGATATGCCATTTCCTCCGTATGCTTAAATCTTTTCTTACTCGAGGGCGAGTAAGGTTTAAGTGTGGGGAGGTTTGATGTGTCCATTTTAGGCGCATTATTTAGTAGTATTTAGGATCACTTTTGTGCTCTTTTATTATCGAGAGCTTGTGTTTTACCTTGAAATTCACTTAGGAGAGGTAAAAGCAACTTTGTACTCTTTTACCTCTTTTAAGTGGATTTTGTGTGACAAGGGAAGAACACGGAACCAACGAAGACCGGAAGACATTGAAGACTATACTTTCGAAGACTTTTGGATACTCACTTCGAAGACATGAAGACCGGAGGCCGTTGAAGACCATTTTGGAGCTGTTGAAGACTTGAAGAGTGAGAGGGATGGCTATGAAGAAGACAAAGAAACAATGCAAAACTGTGGCTGCCGTCGCGACCCCGTCGCGACACCATCGCGATCCCGTCGCGACACCGTCGCGAGTCGCGACGAACCCCGTCGCGAGTCACGACCAACGGGTGGCCAGAAATCATTCTTATTTTCTTTGCACTATAAATACCATCTCTTTTCCCTCTTCTTCTCCAGCTTTTCCAGCCCGCGTTTTCTCTGGTTTTGGGCGCCAATTTTAGGTTTTTCTTCTTCTTTCTTTTCTTAGCTTTCTCTTAGTTTGATTATGTCTTTTGTTGTTGTTCTAGAGTAGTTCTTGTTCTTGGGAGCAAAGGATTGAAGCTTCCACTATCTATGTAGCAAGAACTCATTTCTATATATCTATTTGATGTTTTTGCTATTGTGCAATTAGTGTGCTTTGAATGTTAATTGTTGATTGCATTGATGTTGTTGGGAGCTTGATGATATGAATGCTTGTATGAATTGCTAGCTAGGGTTTGGGGGATTTGGGTTGATTTCCCCCCTGTTCTTGTTAGTAATGTATGAGTGTGAATTAGAGCTTTTGATTGTGTTAGTGTGTTGACAATGTGCTAGGCGAATGTGATTGATGTTGAACTCTTCGTCATGTTCGTTTGTGTAGCAAACGAGAGAGTCATATGCTCGCGGATGAATGTGCGTTGCACGTTCATCCAATCTCGTGTAATTGCATGAATTGGTTCAATGCCTAGTCACGGTGTAGTGGTCATAGGCATTGCCAAGCTTGTTGGTCCTTCGTGCTAAATGCCACCAATGACACCTTGAGTCGTGGTCGCGACTCGGGAGTCATTGGTGAGGTTTGACGAGAGATGTCGAACTCACTCTCGCAAACTACGAACTAAGAAGGATAGGAGTTCAGTCTCCACGACAAGTAGTTGAAGTATTGAATAGGTGATTTAAACTCATTCTTGAAGCATTTGTTGTTTGGCGTTTATGTATTCTTGACGGTGTGTTTCACTGCATGTGTGCCATGAGTGGTTTGAGTATAGGGAGTGCTTGTGTGGTTGAATTGCTTAGGTGTAGGAACGTGACGAACTCTGTAGCGCCTTTGCATGAAGATCTACGAGCATGAACTTAGAACTCCTTGTGGTGTGTGTGTTGTGGTGCTTGCTAGATGGGTGTGTGAGCGTTGGGTCATGAATGCTATATGATGGAATGCGTGAATGATTCGATGAACTACATTAGATGTGGAAGTGGATATTCGTTGCCCCCAAGGCATTTTATCTTTGTAGTTTAAAACCCCTTTTCTTAGTTTCGTTTGATGATTAGCATAGTCACTTGACGTTGCTAGTTATCTTTGTTAACTTAGGAAACCAACCAACCAACCCCCCCTTTACTTGCTTTTAAGTGTGTGTATATATATTTACTCCTAGCCTATTATCAACCATTGTGTGCTTAGACGCTTAGGAAGATCCCTCTTCTCTTTGGACGACCCCGATTTGCCACTATCTACTTAGTTGTAGAAAGTAAGCATTGAGGGCTTATAAATTATCTTTTGGCGCGCGGGCGCGACGACCGCCCGCGCCTGTCATTTCCCCACGCCCATCCCAAATACACATTTCTTGGGATTGAGCTTCATTCCTATGACACTTAGCGTATCCAGAGTCTCCTGTAGATCCGCTGCGAAGCTATCCACCTTCTTGCTTTTGATGACCATGTTATCAACATACACTTTCACATTTCACCCATTTGTTTGCGAAAAGCGTTATCCACTACTCTTTGGTATGTTGCTCTTGCGTTCTTCAGCCCGTATGACATCTTTACATAACAAAAAGTCCCAAAGCTCGTTATGAAAGCCATTTTCTCTGCGTCCTAATGGTAACCCTTGTACACATCCAAAAATGCTAGCACCTGATAGCCTAAAATTGCCTCAACCAGTTGATCGATTTTCAGTAGGGGATAGCAGTCCTTAGGACATGCCTTATTTAAATCCGTGAAATCAATGCACATTCTCCATCAAGCATCAGACTTTCTTACCATTATTGGATTTGCGATCCAATTCGGATATCTGACCTCCCTTACTATGCCGGCTTGGAGTAGTGCTGTAACTTCTTCTTCAATCACTTTCTGCCAATCACTAGCGAAGCAACAATGCTTTTGTTTAACTGGCTTGACCGCATCACTGATATTCAAAGAGTGTGTTGCGATGTGTGGATCTACCCCTCCCATGTTATGAATACTCCATGCGAAAGTGTCTCTATGTTTCCACAGGATTTTTATGATTCTTTCCTTTTCTTCATTGGGAAGGCATTTTCCTATTCATACACACCTTGAGCTGTCTTCGCTATCCAGACTTACTAGTTCCATTTCTTCCCCTAGGATCGTTGTTGATTCTGGCTGATCTGGTGGTTTATCATTTGAGATTGTGTTGACCATTTTCGTTTTCTCTCCTACTCTTCCTGAATTCATTGTGATAACCATGCATTGCCTCATTTTTTGCTAGTTTCCTCTTATAGTTGCAATTCTAGCCGGTGTTGGGAATTTCATGACCAAGTGGTAAGGGGACCATATGGCTTTCGCTATGCTCCTCCAAGGTCTTCCTATTATAGGGGTGAACGTGTTTGGGGCATCTATGACTACAAAGTCACATAGGATTGTGCAGTTCCTTCCGCTTTCACCGACCGTGATCGGTAATTGTATGTTTCCCAAAGGCATTTCTGATCGCCCTATGAACCCAATAACCGAGGATGTGGATTTTTTAGGTCTATTTACTTGAACTCCAGTCTGTCGAAGCAATCTACAAATAGTATTTCAACCGTACTTCCATCGTCTACGAACACTCTTTGTTCCATAGCATTTCTAACTTTTGCTACGATAACCATAGGATTGTTGTGAGGCGAAGCATTTGGTACTGCATCATCTTCATTGAAAGTAATTGCCTCATCCGAGCGAAGTCTCTTGTCAACAGGTTCTTGTGGGGGAGAATATCATGCCCTAGCTTTCCAAGCATTGTTGGAAAATGATTCTGTCGATCCATGTATAAACAAGATAATTATTTTGGGTAGTTTGTCGTCCTCAACTTCCTTGTAGTCAATTGGAGCGATCATCTTTTAACTTTTGGTAATGTAGACGCTGTCCCCTGATTCCTTGCTAGGGTGTTCAGTGTTTTGCTATTTTTTCCATACTGACTTCCCCCCTTCCTTTTGGTATTGACCTAAGAAGCCATTCCTCAAGTTTTCCTCAATTTGTCTTCTTAAATCTCTACAGTACTCAATATCATGACCATGGTGGTTGTGGAAAGCACAATAATATTCCCTTGATAATTTTTTGGTAGTGCTAGCATGGGTGTTGGCTCTCAAAACAGATCCTTGTATGCTTGCCATATCTCTCTCCTTGGCTTCGTCAAGGGTGTTTCCTGAAATGTCGCAACCTGCAAACTTGGCTCTCTTGCTTTAAAAGAGACGCTTCCCTTTCTCTTCTTCATAAATCCCTTCTGTGAATCTTTCATCGTTCGTTTCTCGCCTTGTTCCCACTCTATCTTACGATTGTTCGCGTCTTCCGTTCGCACATGCTGCTCAATCATTTTTTGCAGCTCCTCCGGGTTCTAAGGCATATTCTTCATCTGTTCTTTGTAGAATTCCCCTGATCGTATGCCTCATGTGCACGCTCCCAAAGAAGAATGGAAAGATAAGTCACAAACCTATAAGCTTTCCATAACAAATCGATTATGATATTCTTCCAGGCTTTCATCACTATGTTGGGCTATGTTAATGAGATCCGCAATCGTCTTGGTGAACTTTTGCTTTTGGTAGAAACGACTTAAGAACAAGTCCAACAACTGTGCCCAGGATTTGATGCTCCTGTTTGGAAGGTCTTCGTACCAAGTGATCACTGTTCCTGTAAAGAAACATGCAAAGAAAGTTTAAAATCCTTTTTCATTTTAAAATCACGCAAGTGTGAAGCTATAGAAGCAATTTATCTGCATCATTGTCCGAGACAATGTCACGCATTTCCTCTTCATAGTTAATATTTTCACGCTCTTGTGTTACCCTTTTTTCTGGTTTTGTGGGCTTTTGTTTGAGTCTATTCAGGAATTGGTCATAAATGCTTTCTTTGTTTGCTTGCAGAAATGTCGTGAACACCCTTTTTTCCTTGTCGAGGTGGCTGTTCGGAGACTCTGCTTCCTCCCCTGTCTCTTCCTTGTTGTGCTCTTTCTCTTTACTTGGAGTATGTTCCTGATGATGATGCACGTCCCTATCGCGTCCCAATGTCTGTTCGTGTGACTGGTGGTTATGGCTCCTCTCACTCCTGGTGAACACCATTTTTCACCTGAATGGCCTAAAAACAAAAATAAAAACTTCATCCCTCATAGACGACGCCAAGTGATGTGGAAGATTGTTCAGGGAATTTGATCGTCCTCCCCAAGAGCTTCTTTACCTGCAAAGCTTATCCCGAAACTGATTCTGGGAGAAGGGCTCCGACGATCAAGTCAGTATTCTCCTTGTAGAAATGGAATTTCTATAGACATTAACGCTTACCTTAGGTTCTTCAGAGCTTGTTGTATTTATAGACTGACATCCTTAACAGTTCCTTGATTTCCGAGAATTAAGATCGTGGGCGAGCCATGATCCCACGTTCTTCGTTCGTGGTATATGTGTTCGCTGCCTATTCCGTGTTCTTCTGCCCACATAGTTTGGCACGGCTAGAAGCTCCGCACCTGCTTGCTCTTCACCTTGGGCTGGACACATTCCCCTTTCCTTGAGATAACATTGAGCTGGGTCTAATGTTCTTTGGCTTTTTGATCGCTGGTCCACATATACACCACAATCCAATTAACTTAAGTAAAAATTAGTTAGATAGAAGAGTTTGTCTCTTGTAAGATGGTCTTTCCATAGCTAATAGAAAAATCAAGGTTTAAACTGCAAATTAGAATAAATGAAGATAAAATTTTTGAGTTGCATTAATTGGGTCATAAACTTTATAACTACAACGCGTTGCATAATAAATTTTTAATATTGCAACCAAAATGTTTTACCTTTTTGCAAAGCATCATATGATAAGGCTTGTTCGCTATTATATCAACCAGGGTATTTCCGTTATTGTTTTGACTTCACTCCTCTTGACTTACCTATTTTGAGAAAACGACACCGTTTTACTGAGAATTTCCTTCGCTTCACTCTTCCTGCACAGGAATCGCTGATCGCACAACGTTTTCACCTCCGCCAACGACTTGTACTTCATCAACTGCTTTATCTGCCTATCCAGATCCAAGTGCAACAGAATTTTCCCCCAATCTCTATCTCCTTGATGAAGCAGTGCAAAGGTGATGAAGCAGTGCAAGCGTGATGAAGCAGTGCACGAAGCAATGGTGAAACTGATGGCGGCAAGTTTGCAGCTCAAAGTTGGCGCCATCTTCAGTTTTAAGTTTGAAACGCTTAAAATGACAACAAGGGACTGCATTTTCTTTTCTTTCTGATTTGTTATATAGCCAAGACATATGTCGTGCTCTGATTGGCTTACTTTGTTTTTTGTTTTCTGCTTTGCTGTATAAAGCCATAAGGCTGTGATCAATAATAACTAGAGTGGTACGAATGCGGTGTTTTTTGATGAATGAAAACCTTCCCTTCTTCCTCTTATCTCTCTGAGCTTGAAATCTTCTTCATGGTATCAGAGCATAACCAGGAAAATCCAGAGATGCTTCTTGTTTAAAACCTCATTAAATTCTGAACATTTTGAGCTATAAATCATGGCTTCGGATGGTGAATCAGTGGATTCAGTTCATCATTCAACCAGATCTAATTCGTACAGAGGAAGGACAAGAATTAACGATCCATTTGATCTGCAAAATGGAGACAATTCAAGCCTAGTGTTGGTGGCAGAACCTTTGAACGAGTTCAACTATATAACATGGAGCAGGTCGATGGTGATTACTTTCAAATCCAGAGGAAAGCTGAAGTTCTTGACTGGTGGGATTCAAACACCAGATCTGGATGATCCACTCTATGATAGATGGGATAAGGTAAACTCAACCTTAATTTCATGGATACTGAATTCCATTTCAAAGAAAATTGCAAGAGGTTTCATGTTTTTCGAAGATGCTTATGCTTTATGGAGTGAGCTGAATGAGAGATTTGGGGAGAGTAATGGTCCTCTTATTCACAAACTGAAAAAGGATATATGTGAATTAAAGCAAGGCAATGAATCTGTTCCTGTTTATTTCACTGAATTAAAGAGTCTTTGGGATGAGTATGCATACTTGAGGCCGAGGAAGAAATGTAGTATAGACTGCATTAATTACACTTGTTTACCTGCAGAAGAAGAAGATGATAAGTTGCATCAATTTCTAAAGGGATTAAACGAAGAATACAGTTCCATTATCCATCAGATCTTATTGATGGATCCTCTTCCTAGTATTGGGAAAGCATACTCCATGATAACTAGGATAGAGAAACAGAAGGCTATTCACTGTGGTTATCAGGAGGTTCAAAGCAATTCTGCTATGGATGTAAGGATTTATAGGGACAGAAAAATGCCTTACCAGATCAAGGAGTCAGGTACTGATCAGGTTGAGGAATCAGATGTTTTTAGAAGGAGAAATGTTAGAAGACCTGACCTGAAGTGTGACCATTGTGGAAAGCTAGGACATGTGAAGGATAACTGCTTCAAGATCAAAGGATATCCAGAATGGTGGGAAGGCAACAGAGATGTTGCAGTTAAGCCTCAATTTGCTCCACAATTCTATCAGAAACCTACTCAGAAGTATACAGCACATGTGGTTATGGAGGAAGAAGATACACCACTGAGTGATCCAGATGCAAACCTGCATGCACTGGTTGCAAAACTAGTGGAAACACAACTTGAAAAAAATAGAAAGGGAAGGAACAGATTCCAGATCAGTATGGAGCAGTGAACTATGCACATTATCATGATTTTACAGGTAGCCTGGTCACAAACTTTTCTCTTAATGTTTTTACTTTGACTAATGATAAGTGGATTGTTGACAGTGGAGCATCAAGTCATATGTGTGCAAATCTGTCTATGTTTCATAATGTTGTTGCTATGCAAAGTCCCACACCAGTCTATTTACCAGATCACACAATTAAGCAAGTCACAGCTATAGGATCAGTCAAGTTGAATCCCTCAGTCACCCTAATTGATTGCCTACACATTCCTAATTTCATATATAATCTCCTTTCTGTAAATAAGCTTACTAAGTCTATGCCTGTCATCTTCAAATTCTCTTCTGGTCTTTGTGTGCTGCAGGACCTCATAACTAACAAAGTCCTTGCAGCAATCAAAGAAGAAAATGGCCTATATATTTTAGACAGTCATTCATTCCATCCAGACATCATCAAGAAAAGACTTCATTCAAAACCATTCCAAAGCACTGTAATAGGAGCTGTTACTAATCAGAATTCACCATCTCTTCATTCTTGGCATCTTAGATTAGGTCATCCTTCTAATGATGTAAAGAAACATGTTTCTGAACCTGCTACATTGTTCAGTACTGATAGTATTTGTACAGTTTGTCCTATGGCAAAACAACATAAACTGCCTTTCTCACTCAGTACTAGTTTTACTCAGTCAGCCTTTATGTTGTTGCATTTGGATTTGTGCGGGCCTTATAAGATCAGTTCTATTAATGGTTGCAAATATTTCTTAATAGTAGTAGATGATTATACTAGATCTACATGGACTTATCTAATAAAATCCAAAGATCAAGTGTTTTCAATTCTCAAACTGTTTCTTGCCATGGTTCAGAATTAGTTTCATACCTCAGTCAAATCAGTAAGAACAGATAATGGAAGTGAGTTTGTTAATCTTGAGTGTGAACAATTGTTTGCTGATTCAGGTATATTACATAAAAAATCGTGTCCTTATACTCCACAACAGAATGGTGTAGTGGAGAGAAAATATCAGCATCTTTTGCAAATAGCTAGAGCCATTCTTTTCCAATCAAATTTACCCAAAATATTCTGGGGAGATGCAGTTTGACTGCTACTTTTCTGATCAATAGACTGCCAACTCCTATTCTTTCATGGAAAACACCTTTTGAACTGTTGTTTCATGAACAACCTGATCTGCAAATGCTCAAAACTTTTGGTTGTTTAGTCTATGCAACCAATACATCTCCACACAAAGATAAGTTTTCAGAAAGAGCATATCCTTGTGTATTCCTTGGTTATCCACCAGGTTAAAAGGCTTATAAGCTATTTGATTTGCAGAATCACAGGATGATCATATCTAGGGATGTGGTTTTCCATGAGTCTATCTTTCCCTATTCATCATCACTACCTTTCTCTTTCCCTCTTCCATTCACAGACACAGCTTCTTCTGATCTCTCAGAGTCTTCCAATCCTACACTTCCTTTCTCTATTCCTTCTCCACCTTCTGACACTGGTGCAAGACACAGCACTAGAGTTATCAGGCCACCTGTTTGGGCCAAATATTTTGTATCTTCTTCTATTCAACTCCAGTCAAGTATTTCTGCACATATTCTTGATGCTTCACATGTACATGAACCATTCACTTATCATCAAGCAAAGCATTCTCATGAATGGGTTAAGGCTATGACTGAGGAGCTCACTGCCCTTTAGCAAAATCATACATGGGATTTGGTGAAGCTTCCACCAGGGAAGAAGGCCATTGGTTCAAAATGGGTGTATAAATTGAAGTATAATGCAGATGGGAGCTTAGCTAAACACAAAGCTAAGCTAGTTTCCAAAGGCTTCAATCAGATCGAAGGCATAGATTTCTTTGAAGTTTTCTCACCAGTGGCTAAGGCAGTCACTATCAGAATTCTTCTTGCTCTAGCTTCATCTTCACACTGGCATATTCATCAACTTGACATCAACAATGCTTTCCTGCATAGACATTTGGATGAGGAAGTATACATGAAACTTCCTGATGGATATCATGCCACTGAATCAAATCTGGTTTGCAAGCTAACTAAGAGTCTCTATGGCCTGAAACAAGCCTCCAGGCAGTGGAACAAGGAGTTTACACAACATCTTTTGAGCTTGAACTTCAATCAATCTCATCATGATCACTGTCTTTTCTTGAAATTCACATCTTCTTCCTTTCTGGCTCTGGTTGTTTATGTTGATGATGTTCTCATCATGGGAAATTCTCTTGCTGCCATTACTGCAGTAAAGGCATCTTTACATCAGACATTCACCATCAAAGATCTTGGTCATGCTCACTATTTTCTTGCCTTGGAGTTACACAGATCCTCCTCTGGCATTCATCTTCATCAACAAAAGTATATCAAGGATATTGTGACTGATTGTGGCCTTCTTCACAGTAAACCTGCAGCTACACCATTTCCTAGTTCTTAGACTATTCATGATGAAGACTCAGTTCCTCTTTCTGATCCCAGTGTTTTTCGAAGACTCATTGGCAGACTATTGTATCTCAATTACACCAGGCCAGATATAACTTTTGCTGTTCATCAGCTGAGCCAGTTTGTGCAGTCTCCCACACATCATCACCTGAGTAGAGCTTTGCACATTGTTCGTTACCTTCATCATCATCCAGATCATGGCCTTTTCTATTCTTCAGCTAATGATCTCAAGCTTCATGCTTATTGTGATGCTGATTGGGCAACTTGCAAAGTTTCAAGAAGATCAGTAACGGGCTATGCTGTATTCTTAGGTTCAACTTTGATCTCCTGGAAATCTAAGAAACAATCAACTGTATCCAAGTCCTCTGCTGAGGCTGAATATAGGAGTCTTTCCATGACTTCCTGTGAGCTGAAATGGATCAGTTACATTGCTCGAGATCTCCATCTGCAGGTGCAGTTTCCAATTCCCCTCTTCTGTGATAATCAGGCAGCTCTCCATCTCACTGCCAATCCTGTGTTTCATGAACGAACCAAGCATCTGGATATTGATTGTCACCTTGTCCGTGACTACTATCTTGAGGGCTTTCTCCTTCCTTCATTTGTTTCTTCTCGGATGCAACTGGCCGATGTTCTTACAAAATCCCTTCCTGTTGTCTCTTTTCTTGCCAATTTGTCCAAGCTCAGTTTTTGTTCTCTCCCATCTGAGCTTGAGGAGGGGGTGATGAAGCAGTGCAAAGGTGATGAAGCAGTGCAAGCGTGATGAAGCAGTGCACGAAGCAATGGTGAAACTGATGGCGGCAAGTTTGCAGCTCAAAGTTGGCGCCATCATCAGTTTTAAGTTTGAAACGCTTAAAACGACAACAAGGGACTGCGTTTTGTTTTCTTTCTGATTTGTTATATAGCCAAGACACATGTCTGCTCTGATTGGCTTACTTTGTTTTTCGTTTTCTGCTTTGCTGTATAAAGCCATAAGGCTGTGATCAATAATAACTAGAGTGGTACGAATGCAGTGTTTTTTTATGAATGAAAACCTTCCCTTCTTCCTCGTATCTCTCTGAGCTTGAAATCTTCTTCACTCCTCGCCCCGATATAGTGTTTTCTCGCCAACCTTCCTCCAAACTTGCTTGATTCTATTACTGGTTCGATGATTAGACGAAATCCGTTACCACCATCTCTCCTTCACACACACACACCACAAGCACAATCCCAGTTGCGCACAAAATTTAAGAGATCTTCGGCATGCCAATGGCTAACCTTCCGCCGTCGGAACTCAGGCCAACAAAGAGCGCAAAATGATGTTGGCCTAGCAGCTCGTGCTTCAAGTCCGATCTTCGGGAAAATGCACTTCTCGAACTCTGCAAGGTTTGTGTTCGAATTCAGCCTACTCTGTAGCTTTTACGTTTGATTTTCACTGTGCCTTGTGTCAGTGAAATGGAACCGTGCATGATTATTATGGAAGATGCTCAACCTAAACCTATTCTAGGGTAAGCATCTCAAGAGCTTTTTTACTGCGTTGCTTTTCGACAGGATTCCTTATTATTTTCAGTTGATTAGTTTTGGGTTTGAAACTGTTTTAGAAGTCAAATCGCTTGACAGTTGGGGGTTTAGAGAAAGAAAGATTTACATCATTGTTTGTTGAGCTGTTAAAATCGTTTAATTTGTCAACGATTTGAGCTCACATATTATGAGCAATGATAACTGTTGTCAGTATGGTCGAATTGTGTTTATCTCAGGGTCATGCTGTTAGAAATCCATATCTCTAAGCTTTAAATGTTCAACTATGTGTTAATGATCTGTGAAATTTGTGTATTATCGTTGCAGACTTTACCTGTTAATCCCATGCCTTTCCTAAACAATCTCAATCAGTTTATCAGGTGATTGAGTGAACACTATAATCAGATCTGAATACGCAATTTTGTAGGAATTAACACTTTGTATTTGTGGTAACTTACAGGTTACCTTGCCTCTGTGTACTCTTACACGAATTTGTGGTTATGGCTTTTTATACAGCCTCCTATTGTTTAAATTTGCTTTCGTCAATTAATTTGTCTGATTTGTTTGTGATACTTGAGTGCAACAGGCGAATTGCTCTAGATTGTAAACTAAAGGAATCTTTTGTTTTAAATTTAAAGGAATCTTTTGTTTTGCATGTGTTTAACTCTATCAACCCCCAATGGATGAAATTCGAACAAGGACCTGCAAACATAGTTGTTATTCTGTCTCAAGATACAAAAATGAAGGCTGTCATTGCCGTAGATATTATATGCAATTGGTTGTGAGTTTATGGTCATGAGTTGACAACGGTTATGATGCTGCACATTATAATGTTTAGCAAGGTTTGAGAAAGAATTGCACGGAGCTGTCTATTGTGTAGTTAGTTTTAGGAAGAGCCGCCAAGTCAATTCTGTTGCGATTGAGGTTTTCAGGTGTTTAAGAATGGGGTGTTGTGCTCAATGGTTTTTAAGAATGCTTGGACCCTGTGATGGGATTTCATTCAAGAATTCAATTATCGGAATTGTGCATCTACTAAAGTGTATTTGTAATACTCCCCGTATTTGCTCCTTCAGTAGCTGCTAAAGCCTATTTGTAATTTTCCCAAGTGGGTGGATGTGTGTGTCCATATTCCGCTTTGGTTTTTCATGATGTGCATATCTTAAGTTTCTATCCTTTTCTCTGTCACTATGAGGGATTGATATTTTATATTCTTCATAGATTAGTAAATATTTCTCAAATCCTCAATAGTACTTTCAAGTGAATGACCAATATGTAAGAAATAAATTGAAGGTGGTTTTCCCATTTTTCCACGGGGTAAGCTTCAGGCTATTATGACTCATTTGCAAAATTGATGGCTTTCCATGCTTTTCCCTTTTTGCAGTTCTCATGGTAGGTTATGAGCTTTGTTGTCAATACTCTCTAACTTCTATTGTGTTTTGTGATCTTATCTAATTCCAGGGTCATTGGACACGACTCACAGAACCAGTAGGTGAAAGGCTATCTTACAAGCCCTCAATCTATGACATAAACGATCCAGATTTGTACATTCCATAATTTCCATTCATGGCATTTGGTACCTATGTTGTTCTAGCTGGATTATCTTTGGATGTCAAGGGCAAGTAAGATTCTAATCTGTCTTTTGTACAGATTGATGACTAAAATCAATGCGTTATTCTTAACTTAAAGTAGAACTATCGCCTGAATTATGTGATTCTCATATACCCTTTTGGATGATTATCCACAGTAGCATACAGTTAGCGTCATCACAAGTCCTTTTGCTGATAAACTTTTTCTAACACGTGAACAGATTTAGGCCAGAAGCTCTAAACTGACTGTTCATCAAAGGAGTGTTAGGAGGGTTTATGCAAGTAGCAGCACGGCTGAAAATGTCATTGTTTTCACTGGGTAGTGCAGAGGCGCCTTTCCTTGACATTGTAACTATGGTGGATATACATTTACATGATTGTCTTTGGCAATAATGGTAGGATTGATCTCGAGCACATACTACTTTCTGATTCCGTGGACATGCTTGTGCATGGGGATATTTTTGGTGAAAATAATGAAGCGAATTCTTTTTGCCGATGTGAAGTGTTATGATTCAAGCAGTCATCAATATCTGTTGCTCTTCATGGCAAATGGAACGCACACATTTTTTTGACTTTTGGTCATGTATGGGTGCTTGATTCCTGAATGCAGCTGATTCATATACTCATTCGATATATCAATAAGCGAGCGAGTCACGTCTTTTACCCAATGGGACTCCATTAAGATAGTTTTCACCAGGCAGAACTATGGTTTATATATTTGATAGTTACTGTAATTGTAATAACAAATCTTACAGGGTGGAAACACACTTATGTGCATTCTTCGAGTTCTCGCATGTTATATTGGTGTAGAAGTTGGTTAGTGTGAAAGTCCTGTAATGCTATGTCTGTGTGAGAACCACCATTCAACCTGAAAAGAATCTTAGATTATGTCATTGTATGGGGTATAATTTTCATGAAAAGAGTCTATACTCCATAAGTTAACATTATTGTACAGGTACATCTCCAAGGGACTTAGCATAACTTATTATTTGCTAACATCCTCATCTCCTACTAAAAAAAAAAGAAGAAAAAAAGCATCCTCATCTCGTGAACAGATTTAGCGATTGTGAAGATAAAGTGGTCATACTATATCTGTGAGCATGCATTTTTATCGAATTCTGTGGAAAAACTTTGTTGCAACTGGGCATATGCTTGTGGACATCTACTTAAAAAAAAAGAAAAAAAAAGCATCCTCATCTCGTGAACAGATTTAGCGATTGTGAAGATAAAAGTGGTCATACTATCTCTGAGCATGCAGTTTTATCGAATTCTATTGAAAAATCTTGTCGTAACTGGGTATATGTTTGTGGACATAACATTTGCTTTATATGCTTACATATAGGCCCGTTAAATGGGTTAATTGGATAAACTCATTATCCAAATCCAATTAACCCATTATTCAATGGGTTTTTATCCAATTAACCAATTTATTAATGGGTCATAATGGGTTGGATGATAAATGGGTTGGGTCATTAAATGGATAATCCATTGGATAACTCATGAGATAACTCATATGACCCAATGAGTTACAATATATTATCTAATGAATCATTATCGAATAAGTATTATGTAATTAAACCAATAAGTTATCATTCAATATTTTTTTGTGATTTGAGTTACAAGTTGTCATTATCCAATGTGATCGGGTATTTAATACTCATTAGATTTTGGGATTGTTCGGGATGAGAATAATTAAATTTTGATCTCAATGTGTCCCCTATTATGTCAACTCAATGGAACCTAACAAATATCAAATAAATATCCAAAATTACTCAATTAAATGCATGTGTAATATTTAATATAAAAATTCACTATAATTCACAAATTATACAAATTATAATTCACAAATTATTCGAGCTCAATCCCGTGCAATATTCGAGTTCGTACAGTATTCGAGCTCGTACAGTATTTGAACTCAATCTCGTACAGTATTCGAGTTCGTACAATATTCGAGCTCAATCTCGTACAGTATTCGAGTTCGTACAATATTCGTGCTCAATCTCGTACAGTATTTGAGCTCAATCTTGTACAGTATTCGAGTTCAATCTCGTACAATATTCGAGCTCGTATAGTATTCGAGCTCAAACCCAACTAATATTGTTTGTTAATTTCGTCGAGTTTACAAAGCCAACATATTATATATATATTTTTATTTTTATTAAATATAATAGAGAGAAGTGCAAATATAACCCTATGTAATTGAAGAAAGTGCATATATAACCCTGCAATGTTCAAAAGTGCAGATATAACCCTATGTATTCCGGTTATGTGCAAATATAACCTTTTAAGCCTATTTGTGGCCGGAATGAAGTGGAATGATGAAATTGTCCCTGACGGAAATAGCACTTCTCTCTTTTAAAAAAAAATTGGAAATAGCACCATTTTCCCAGATGACAATATTACCCCCGAACCACATTAATATCCCTTTTGTGTCTTCGATTCCCGCCCTAACTCAACTTGTCGTCTTCCCCCACTCTCCTCAGTGCCAAGAAGAACCCAAATCCAGACCCGCTCAACCCGCTGTGCTGATTCACGCCGGTTGTGGTCTCCAGTTGCAGTCCGGCAAAGGCGTGGGTCTCCCACTGAGGTCGGCGAAGGGAACCCGGTTGTGGTTGCGGGGACGTCAAGGGAACTCGGAATTGCTACAGTAAAACCCCCAAAAAATGGTATGCCTTCGTAAATCCGTGGGAATGTGCATATTTTTGCTGTTCAGGAGTATGTTTTTTGTGCATTTAACCTTTTCAACCCGTACATATAGAGAGAGCGCAGAGTTGTAACGAAACCAGGGTTTTTAAACCCCTCTAGTTCGATTTCATTGCTTGTCATCTGGATTAGTGCTTTGAATATGTTTACTGTTGTGCGTGTGGCTGTTAATCTGCTCTGCTTCCATGGCTAGGGTTCAAAATGTTGATGGTTGGGAAATTCGTCGAAGGGGTACTGTTTTTACTATTTCGTTTTTGTGATGGTACTCCTGGTGGTAGGTTTCATGATGTTGGCTCTGTTTTGTTCTATGGCAGGGTGGACATGCACCATTCTGTTTTGTTCGTTGAATGTGTGGAAATGCACTATTGTGGATGATGTTGAACATGTTTGTGATTTGTCACTTCTTCTAATTATTGCTTTGTTGTGTGATAATTTTGAATGTTTGTGATTTATCAGTCCTTACTGTAAATGGATTGTGTTGTTTGGTCCAAGTTTGTGAACTAGATTGAAGAATATGCTGGTTGCTGTAGATGGGAAAGATGGTGAAGTTTCTGACCAAATGCTGAATGTTCAATGTTTCTGTGACTGAACCTTGACATCAGGCCCTGTTGACAGTAGATGAATCTGCTCTTTGAAAATTGTTTAACTGATATGCATATATAACCATGTATGATCTTTATATGTTCATATATAACCCTGTATGAAATTTATATGTGCATATATAACCCTTCAAGATCTTTATATGTGCATATGTAACCCTGTATGATCAAAATATATGCATATATAACCCTTTTTGTTTCAGGTATGTGCATGTATGACCCAGTCCGTTCAAGATATGTGTATATGTAACCCGTAAACTCAACTGAATTGCAATGTTACCCTCCTGACTGTGCAAATGTTACTTTGTGTGTATCTTACATGTTCCGATGTCACCCTGACTATAATTATATGCGTAGACATAACCCTTAGATTATCTTAATGTATTAATAATTTTTTATTTGTCTTTCAATGTTTTAGGATGAAGTGTATACGATTATCCTCCGTCACGGTACCCGTTGGAAGAGGCTTGACGATATTGACCCCGACAGATACTCTCTCGTCGTCCTCAAGTCAGATTGTGCCGAGCATTTCTTCGGGGACGCTGAGGCATGGAAATCGATGAATTTGATGTTCAGTTTTGGGGATGATTGGGTCAGCCTGCAATCCGAAGAGGATGTCACCAAAATGTTTTTCTCAAGCCACGGAGGAAATAATTTAGAGGTGTATTGTCAGGTCCATACCCCGACTGAAGGTGGTTCTCGGGATGAGAGCAGCGGGACGGGAAAGCAGGAAAGAACGAGGAAGAAAGCTAGTGGAGAAGGTGGTGGACCGGTGGCCGAGGGCTTGGCGGAAGAACACAGCTGCAAGATGAAGATTACGTGCAACCCAATCCTGAAGAAGGCCACGAACAGCAAGACTGGGACTGGTTCCATCGGTACACTGAGGCAGGTTTCGAGATTGAGTCAGATGGGGATGGTGGCAGTGATGGAGGGAGGGGTTTGGATGTAGATACTGATTTGGATGATGATCCGATGAACAACTGCACCAACAAGGACAAGTTCGAAGTCAAAGCTGGGGATAAAATCCAACTATTTAAGGGGATGGATTTTCAGACCCAGAAAGATTTCAAGGCTGCTTTGCTCGACTACTCATTGCAGGAAGGATTTGTATTCAAACATGTGAAGAGCGAGAAGAGTAGAGTGACAGTGACTTGTGCGGCGGATAACTGCGGATGGAGGCTCCATAGCTCGACACTTCCCGATGGCCAAACATTTAGAATTCGTTCAGTGGAAGGGAAACACACCTGTAGGCAAGAGGTGAAGGCACCGCAGGGATGGATATCGAAGAGGATTGCTAAACTTCTTCAGGCTGATCGGCAGGTGTCCAATGAGGTGCTGTTGGAACACCTGACATCTTTTGGTGTTCAGCCTAGCCGCTATAAGCTGATGAGAGCAAGGCAGTTGGCCGAATTATTGCTGGATGGTAGCCACGGTGAATCATTCAAAGCACTGCCACAGTATTGTGAAGAGCTGCGTAAGAGCAACCCGGGAAGTCAAGCAATGATACAGTACGGCCTGGGACAGCCAGTTCCATTTGTGAAAAGGATCTTCGTTGGCTTTGAAGCTGTGAAGAAGGGATTTCTGGCTGGATGCAAGCCATTTCTGGGGTTTGATGGCTGTCATCTCAAGGGTCGGTACGGTGGGGTTCTGCTTAGTGCAATTGCCAATGACCCAGATGATGGCATATTCCCCCCTCGTTTTCGCTTATGTGGAGTCTGAATCCAAAGACAGTTGGCTGTTTTTCTTCAAACAAATGGAGCTTTTGTTGGGAGGATTCGAAGAAAACAAACTGTGGACATTCATGACCGACCGGCAGAAGGTGTGCTTTTCTATCACTCTCATTTTGGTAACTGTTTAGTTGTGGTATGGGGTTGATCAATCAATGAGGTGCTGTTGTAGTAGCTGAAAAATTGGCTGATGTGCAATGTTAACTCTGACTGATTGACGCATGTGCGAACATAACCCTGAATGATTGACTTACGTGCATATGAAACCTTACATGATTAAAATATGTGAACATATAGCCCTTACTGATTGATTTACTTATGTGCATATATAACCCTGTGTAATTACATTATGTGCATATATAACCCAGTGTAATTACATTATGTGCATATATAACCCTGTGTAATTAAATTATGTGCACATATAACCCTGTATGATTAAATTATGTGCACATATAACCCTGTATGTTTAAATTATGTGCATATAGAACCCTGTATAATTACCTTATGTCCATATCTAACCCTCTTCGATTGATTATGTTATGTGCATATGAAACCCTATATGCATAAATTCCGTGTATACAGAACCCCGTATGATTAACTGATGTGCATATGCAACCCTGTATGATTAACTTATGTCCATATATAACCCTTTCCGATTGATTATATTATGTTTTCTCTTGTTCTTATCATCTCTAATCCCTCCACGAAGCATGTGATCCCATGCTATCTAAAGACACTTTTTTGAGAGCCTATTCCCACATGATCGAGCCCTTGCCTCACAGGGCGTTCTGGCCGAAAAGCTCCACTGCACAACCGTGCCAACCTCCAGAATTACATCGTCGGATTGGAAGACCAAGGACAAACCGGAAGAAAGAGGATTGGGAGGGAGAGGGAAGCGGGAAAAAAAGGAAGTGTAGCAAATGTGGGGAATTTGGTCACAATATAAGGGGATGTCAAGGTGGACCTACGGCCAAAGAAAGAAAGGCCACTACGGAACGCACGTCACAGGCCACTACAGAACGCACATCACAGGCCACTACAGAACGCACATCACAGGCCACTACTGTACGCACTGCCGAGGGTACTTCACAAGCCACACAACGTGCTAAAATCAAGAGAGGTAGACCGGTGGCCAAGAAGGTTTCTAAGCAACAACCAATTCAAGGTATGCCTGTGGCAAGCCGGGCATCTAAGCGAGGGAAAAAACGGCTAGTTCCATGGAACAAACAGAGGTCCAATTTGATGCAGAAGTGCGAATTCAAAATAGGGACGAGGCTCCAGCAGATGGCAACCAGACCGGAGAGGTACATGTCTTATGAATGTTCCAGATATTTTTTGTGCGTTCTGGATTAAACATGTCTTACTGGTACGGAAATATTCTGCTGACATGGTAATATTGTCTTCCAGACGACGGATGCAATGCCTATCATTCAACTGGTGGAGAGTTATACCACTCTGCCAGAGGCACAACCAACGAATGTGCAGAAATACAGGAGGACCCAGCAGAAGGTCAGGTGTAACATATCGGAGGACGAGGCTCAAACGGATGGTAACCAGGCTGTCGAGGTACATCTGAACTCACTTAAGTTATGTCTACACTTAATTGAACTTTCTAAAATTTTGTCGAGTTATATTATAGATTTATGACATGCAGAAAATTTTGGTTTTACGGACTGTAGGATAAAGCAGATGCTGATACATGGTTGCAATTTGATACGGAGATGCAATTCCCGCCACCATGTTTGAGTGACACAGAAGTACAGTTCACTTTCTTATGAGAATTCATAGTTTTTTCTTGCGTCCACAACCAAACATGTCTTCCTCAAATGGAAATTTTCTATTGACATGGTCATACTACCTTGCAGATAATGGATGCGATTCCTATCATTCAACAAGTTGAGAGGGAAATCGCTTTGCCAGAGCCACAGTCAGAGAATGTGCAGAAATACAGGAGGACGAAGCAGAAGGTTAAGCGTAACATATCAGAGGACGCTTCTGACTATGAGGTAAGGCATTAAATCAAAATCAAATAATTATGATGAATTATGTGAAATACTAACTTGACGTCTTCGTCAGGAGGAAGATGAGTTTCAATGTAAGGAAGGGGGTGAAAGGATGATGCAAGAAACACTAGATGCCGTCGAGCAGGAGTTCAACATCCAAGATGTGACTGCCACGCGCAATGTCCACGACAGGAAGGGGATTCCAGTGCAAATTCTCGTGGAGGAAACACCAGTGGTGATGGAAGAGCAGGCATCGTTGGAAGGGCAGCCATCGTTGGGGGAGCAAGTTTCGGGGGAGACTGTTGTGGAGGACGTTCAGATAGAAGAGGATGCGGACACCGGCACGAATGAGGGCATAAAACCAAGTCCTGGGACTCGGGCATGTTTACCGCGCCAATTCAGTGCTGAGGTATTCCAATTTTCCGTGTTCACATTTCTTCACCAAACAATGTTCACAGATCACAATTACAGCATTACAAATAATTCCATCATTTTTATGATGCTCAGGACTTCCCTCTTCCAGTCGTATTTCACACAATACCGGGTAACACTGTGATTGAAACCGTCAACCATCTCGATCCATCTAACCCACATGTAATTTATATATACAGGGTCATCATTGCACTAACATTCCATAACATATGGTTACTTCTGCACATATTAGTATTATTCAGGGTTACTTCTGCACATATTCATATTATGTAGGGTTACTTCTGAACATATTGACATTACTTAGGGTTAGATATGAACATATTGAAATTATACAGGGTCGTATTTGCACATGTTGATAACGTGTACTGTTATATCCGGATCCCATAAAACTGAATATATCGGCATCTTCTTCTATTTGCAGTTACCTGGCCCCCCCTCAACAACAGAGCTCCCCAAATTCGATACTAATGTGGCGGCTACCCGCAACAACATTTGGGGAAGGACTTTTCTATACAGTCCGAGGATAGCGCGTTTGCTCGGCACAACTTTGGCTCCGTCGGTGAGCACCACCCCCAGTGCGGATGTCCCACGCTCCAGCTCACAGCCACCTCCTTCTGTCCCGCTCGACCCAGAGAAAGATAGATTAAGTCCAGGAAGAAGTGCGTCACAACCACCGCCAGATGACCGCGCTTGAACAAATGAACACACTTGCCAACGTACTGTTTCAATAGTAGCAGCTTCTGTAGTCCTACGACTGTTGTAGGTTACCTGTTTCTGGTTATTTTGCAAGCAATGCTGGGTTCAAAATACGTTCATAGGAACTACGTAGCACACTATACGTTGGGTGTCGATCACTTTGAATATCATATATTTGAACCTGTGATCATGCAATGTCATGTGTTCGTAATTATCGCATGTGTAGGGATAAGTGGTTTCTATGCACGGACAGCTTACCTGAACCGAAGGTTATACAATGAATAGTTCTACGGAATACCTACACCAACAGAATATATGCACGTTTTCTGACTTAAGTAAGGTTAAATCAGTACTACTGCAACTCATGATCACATTCATAAGTCAGCCAACAAATTATCACATTCCTAAATCAGCCAGAAAATTATCACATTCATAAATCAGTACTACTACAACAAATTATCACTTCAAAGTGCTTGTGCACCTCGAATAAATTGAAGACAAACATTCGAGAAGTCTAAAAGCTACATAGGCATAAACAGAATGCAAACCGAAGCAACAACTACAACATCCGAGTTTAATGTCCGAAACTTTCTGAACTTAAGTTATGCCTGGAAGTTCTTGTGTAAGTCAAAAACTGAATGAAGCTATGTTCCCACCTTGCTGCACTGGATCCTACAATGGCCAAATGTTAGCACCGAGGATGTTCGCAACCCCAACAACAGTATAGCCATGTTCGCACCTTAGGAAAACAAAATTCATTACGATCATAGCCTTCGGAATCAGTGAGAAGTTGCAACCATGCTGCGATGCGACCAACATTCACTTTCCAATCAACCCCAACAAGAACATGGCCATGTTCGCACCAAGGAAAACCAAGTTCATCACCATCAAAGCCTTCAGAATGAACGAGCAGTTGCAACCATTCAGCGGTGCAACATACGCTTCTCCGGGCACAACCACAACTTCTTCGACCTCAACATGGCCAGCAGTATTACCTCTTGGAACTCGACTGCGAAACTCGTGCAGGGGCAACGAACTTCCAGTACTTCCTCTTCCCGAATCAAACATGTCGGACACAACTCAACCCTGAAATCCGTGATTACGAGGGCACCGACAATAAGGTCTCCCCGGATTCTTGGCCGAGCGGGACACACAAACGATCGTTGCCTTCTGACAAACCCGGCATTCGAATCCCTCGCAAAACACACCACTCATACTGTAACTGGACGAAGCCATTCTAATCTCTCGCCAAGAACAAAGAAACAACTACTTCATTTAACAAAGCACTCTAAACATAATTAATCATCATATCCGAAGTTTTATCCACGGAGATCAAGAAATTGCTACACCCAAATTAAAATCTAGGGTTCAGTGGAATAAATGAGTTACCTTCAGCAGCGAACGAACGACCTGAATCTCCGGGAAGGGATGCTTGAACTATTGACGGGAAAAGGATGGGGGAAGAAGCCTAGCCAACCGCGTCGGCGAAGTGGAGTCTGAACGTGGTGGCGCAACCTCCTGGACTATCTGCTTCATTCAGTGGAGAACGAATGGCCAGGTTTTTCAAAACCAACGAATTGGAGAATGGTTTTTTCAGGGGACCTACAATAATAAGGGCAAATTGGTCACTCTAGGTCAGGAGTTTCGAAATAAGGGTATTGAGGTCATTGCAAGTTGGTCAACCGCCGGATTCTGATGGTCAACGCCGGAAACATGGCCGGAGGGTTACATTTGCACTTTCGCTCAACATTCAGGGTTATATTTGCACTTAAAAACAAATGAGGGTTATATTTGCACTTTCCTCAACATATAGGGTTATATCTGCATATTACCCAATATAATATAATGTGCATAATATAATAAATGATTACATATCATGGAAAAATTAAATCATTCGTAATCAAACTTGTGAAAATTTAATTACCTTATGATATAAAATTATCCACGGGTCACCCATTACCCAATCCACCCAAAATTATCCAATGGGTGATCCATTATCCAACTCAACTAAACCTAATAACTACACCCCAATTGTATCTATTAACCCAATGAGTCATTATCCGATAAGTTATATCCAATAAATATAAATAATATATAAATAATAATTATCCAATGGGTGACCCGACCCGTTTGACGGGCCTACTTACATAACATTTTCTTTATGCTTGTGGACATAGTATTTCCTATTGGATAATTGTCTGCTTTCAGTACTCATCAGTTGCAGATTTGTATGGGATGAAGCATTTGACTTTAAGTGGGCAAGCATTCAGTATTTAACTGACAAAATTTATTATTTCAATTCTAACTCATACTGTTTTTTAGATGATTAAACTTTAAAAATCTTAAGAAATTTTTTTGTTTTCAAATTAAATGTAAGATAGAAAAAGTACTCCATCCGTTTTACTAAGAGTTGCACACTAGGTTTAAACTCTTGGATTAATGTGAAGAAAATGAGAGATTGAAATTGAGTGTAGAAAGTAAAAAGTAAAATGAGTGGATGAGATTGTAAGAATCTTGCCAAAAATGAAAAGTGTGTCATTTAAAAAAAACATCCCAATAAGGCAGGTGTATTACTCTTAATGAAACGGAGGAAGTACATGAAAATGAATTCTAACGTTTTAATTAATAATACCGCACAACGCGCGGAAAGAATCAGCTGGTATTATTCTTATTAAGTAGATAGAATATCTTGATAGATCTTGGATTGATCGTGATTAATATTGTACATATATAGAATAGGTTAGATTCAATGTGATTAGCTTCTTGTACTTTATTTATTCTATCTATGACAGACACTAAATATGGTGAATTATACACTTTCATGATATCAGATGGGTAAACGATTCTTCACTTCGTTTCTAAAAAATCCATCCTCATTCTTTTAGCCTTTGGTTTTTTTTACAAAATCTTGAACCTCGGACAACTCATTAAGCTATTCAACCCTTAATCATATGTTGCCGATCAAACTCAGTCCCGGTAATTATATGATGTGGAAATCGCAAGTTCAAGTACTCTTCGAATATGAAGGTTTCTTTGGATTTTTGAATGGTTCAACTCCCAAGACTATTATTTCCACTGGAGGTGAATCCTCCACGTCAGGTCCTTCTTCTCAAACAGGTAGAAGCCAAATCCCAGGCAGTGCTGAGCTCTTGGGTGGCGCAAGATAAAAGGCTTCAAGCTTTGCTCCGTTCATCGCCCACCAAGGAGGCTACGTTGGAAACCATCGGTTGTGCTACAGTGAAGGAGATGTGGGACTCCTTGGCCGCTACTTTTGACAACTGCTCTGCCTCTCGTGAGCTTCAACTCCGGGACGAATTGCATACAATCCGCCGAGGGTCTGCTTCAGTGATGGATTTTCACCACCGATTCAAGGCGGTCGTTGATGGTCTTACCGCCCTGAACGATCCAGTTTCACCACGAGATCGGGTAATGATTTTTCTTGCGCGGCCTCGGCTCAGGGTTTAGCGAGTTCACCAGTGTTCAACTATCGCAGTCACTGTTACCAATTTATTCCAGTGTGGTGGCCAGAGCTCGCAACCATGAAATCTTCCATCAATCGTCGCAGGTTTCTGGAACTGGGCCAGACGTTGCTCCAGTCGCGTTCGCTGCCTCTGGATCTACATTTTCCGACTGCTATAGTAGCAGCTCGCCGGCGCGTGAAGCTCACGCGCTGCCCCAAGCGCGTTGACCACCATGCGCAGCAATGGGGTTGACTCTGGTCGTTCATTCTGTCCTGCTGGGGGTTCTGGTTCTGCTCGAAAATGGCGCTGGAATCCAATGTGTCAAATATGCCACCATTTCGGTCGTACACTGCAGGAGAAATTTCTATGTCTGTGGTTACAGTTGCCACAAACTCCAACAATATATGGAGGACGCATTATGGACATGCGTCCTCTCCATTTTTAAATTTTTTTTGTTAATATCCCGATCAAACAAGTCAGGCGGTGAAGGGGGTGTCGCCATGTGGCGAGGACGCATTTTCGTAATGTGTCCTCTTTTTTTTTTGAAAGACCGGTCAAACATATCATGCTGCCAAATGGAGCTATGCCATGTGGCGAGGACGCGTAATGCGTCCTCTTTGGCTTTTTATTTTTTTTAAAAAAACCTGTCAAAAATTGGCGGTCGAATGGAGCTTTGCCACGTGGCGAGGACAATGCGTCCTCTGTGGAAATTTTTTTTTAAAAAAAATCTGGAAATTTGCATTACATTTCACTCGTATTGTTCGGCACTGTACATTTGTGCTAATTTGTATCCATTCTAACTATGCAATACTTCGTTCCTGCACCTACATTCAAGGCTAGTTAAAAAAATTCAAATAACATGACCTTAAATTATCGTTTGACTTTTTTTCCAAATTATCATCAAACAAACACAAGTCTGCTTATGCGCAATCTTGACCGAAAACAGGTGGATGGAAAATAGTAAGTTACACATTGCAGTAACCCACGATAATTTATTACTTAAATTCACGACTCATTATGAAGACCACACTCTTGTAGAACTCAGGGTAGGATTTTATAATAAGCTTTCTCCCCAATAAATAAAATTCTCCAAACGCTTAATTTACCAAATTTACCGCAAAATAATAAACATTATTTCATTTACAAATTAAATTAGCACCGAAATTAGTTACAAATCTCATTTCCAACATTTTCAAAAGAAATTGTCAAAACAATACGCATTCCAGGACTCGTTTGAGGAGCCCCCAAGAAATAAGTTTATGCTACTTTCTGCTAATTTCCAACACTTTGCTAATTAATTTCCCGAGAAATAAAATTAGGCAGCTTTCCAGGACTCGTTTTAAAAACGATGCCTCTACATAATTTCCCGAAGAGCTAAATAATGCCTGATTTGAGGACTCTTTTAAAAAACGAGTCCTCTAAATACTTTCGAAAAACAAAAAATTATTGCCAGATTTGAGGACTCGTTTCAAAAACGAGTCCTCTAAATACTTTCAACAAAAAAATTTGCCAGATCCGAGGACTCGTTTTGGTAAACATTTTCGGAAAAAAAAATTTCCCAGATTTGAGGACTCGTTTCCAAAACGCGTCCTCTAAAAAATATTTTCGGAAAATTAAAATTTTGCCACCTCAGATGACTCGTTTCCATAACGAGTCCTCTACAAAACATTTTCGGAAAAAAATTTTTATGCAACCTCAGAGGACTCGTTTCCAAAACGAGTCCTCAAAATGATTTTCGGAAAAAAAAACCGAGGACTCATTTCCAAAACGAGTCCTCTAATTGATTTCAGAAAAAAAATTTATTCCACCTAGAGGACGCATTACCAAAATGCGTCCTCCACCCTCAGCTTCCAGAATAAAAAACAAGCACACCGGCGTCCTTCTTTTGATTTTCTGGCACACTAAAAAACAAGCACACCACCTAGGCTCTCTTCAACTGCTCGAACTCTAAGTCGACTCATCTTGCCCATGCTTTCCAGTCCTCTGTTTCAATTGATGATTCAGCTTCTGACTGGTACGTGGATTATAGCGCAACAAATCATATGGGGTCTGGACAGTGTTGTCTCCGGTAATGTTTTGTCACCATTGCTAATGGTCGTACTATTCCTATTACTCATGTCGAGCATAGATGGTTTTCTCACGATTTATCTTTGTCCTATGCGTTGGTGGTCCCTAATATTAAGAAAAATCAGCTTTCAGCTGCAATAGCTTGGTGAGCTCTCTTTAAACAAACACGAT
The DNA here is from genome assembly GCA_037428765.1 of Rubia yunnanensis. NCBI lineage: Eukaryota > Viridiplantae > Streptophyta > Magnoliopsida > Gentianales > Rubiaceae > Rubia > Rubia yunnanensis. The sequence continues at coordinate 10,165,544 of CM075071.1, forward strand.
TAAATGGGAATTTGACATCATATTTGTCATCTGGATGATGGCGACAGAAAAAACCTTCTCCGAATTCTGCCAATACAAGGTTACTCTTTACAACGTGATATATAACACCCTGCGAAACAAAGCACTATTATGCCAGCAATACTGCAAAGTGAAACAACGAAAAACATACTTAAAAGAGTGCCGTTTGGCAGTGCTACACAGTGATGAAGAAGCTCTCAATCACATATATGTGTTGGCAATGGCGGAACTATGTTTAGGCGAGGGCAGGCGCGCGCCTGCCCTGAGATCCGTCGGCCAGGCGGGAGTTACTGTTCCCGGCCGACGGATTGAGGGTTTCCGCCTACGGCGGCGTAGGCGCGCCGCCCGTTCGCCGGACGGCCGGAGGAGAGGAAGCTGCTGGCTCTGGTTTTTTTTCGAAATCACGACATCAAACGACGTCGTTTGATTAAGGTTTTTTTTTACCGATTATGTCAGTAGGATTTTAAAAAAAAAGAAAAGCCAAACCCAAACAAACGGGAAAGACCCAAACCGCCCTCTTCTTCTTCTTCAGCCTCTCCCTCTCTCGGCTCCTCTTTCCCTCTCGGTTCACCACTTCACGGCTTCACCGCCGTGGTGCCGCCAGTCCACCACGGCGCCGCCACCGCCAAGCAGTCCGCCACCACTCACCAGGCTCTCGGCTCCTCTCTCTCTCGACTCTCGGTTCACCAATCACCACTTCACGGCTTCACCGCCGCGGCGCCGCCAGTCGTCCACCACTCGACCCCGCCAGTCCGCCACCAGGCCCACCACCGGCACCGGCACCGCCAAGATCCACCGCCATTTAGATTTAGGTATTTAAAAATTCAAATTTCAATTTCAATTTAGGGTTTATACTCTTGAACTAAAATTGAAAGATTCAAAACATGAATTTAATTGTTTCTAGTTCAATTCCTTTTCAATTTTGATTTTAGTTATGCATTATTGTTTTTATTCAATTCATTTTAATTTTCCTTTGAATTGTGATTTGTGAGATTTTGTGAATTTGTGATTGTGAGGTTATTTAAATTCATTGTGATTTTCGTTTGAATTGTGATTTGTGGGATTTTGTGAATTAATAATTTAGGGTTTATCATGTATTCACGTTGTTTTGATTTATTAATAATTTAGGGTTTATCATGTATTCATGTTGATTTGATTTATTAATAATTTAGGGTTTATCATGTATTCATGTTGTAATATTCATATACTCTTGTAGATTTTATAATGAGTTGAATTTGGTGTTTGATAGGTTATGAAGAATTTAGTGCAATGGAGTATAGGATTTCCACCTTTGAAGAAGAGAGCTCTTGAATGTGATGAAGGTACCCAAGATAGGCATAATGAGGAGGGTGGTAGTGGTAGTAAGCAATCTCGTTTACAATTTTGTGCCAATGATGTTATAAGTGATCCCGCCTTAAGAAAACCTATAAATGAGTATGATGCTTCTATTATAGATAATGTGAGGTGTGAATATGTGAAAAGAGGGCCTTGTCAACCTAGGAACCATCATTTTCCCAAAACATTTTATTCGAGCGAATATAGAAAGTTTCAAAAGAATTGGTTTGATATGTTTCCTTGGTTGGAGTATAGTGTGTCAAATGATGCCGCATATTGTTTTCCTTGCTATCTTTTTAAGGATCCCACAAGTAATGATGACTATAGTGTGGATAGGGTGAAAACTTGGAAGAATGCCCTAAACTCTTTTAGGAAGCATAAAAAACATGTGGATGGTAAGCATCATATTGCCAATGGGAAATTGTCGGACTTTAGTAATCCAAACCAAAGAATCCCACATTTTTTGGAGGTTCATGGGCGTGAAGTAGAAGAGGCATACCGCATCCGTTTGAGTGGGATTTTGAATGTGATAAGATTCTTGTTAAAGCAAGGTTTGGCTTTCCATGGTCATGACGAGAGTATTGATTCTCTCAACAAAGGTAATTTTCTTGAATTGGTTGATTGGTATTGCGATCGAAGTGAGGATATTGCTAAGGCAATGCATGATGCTCCGGGAAATAACAAGTTAACATCCCCCTTAATTCAAAAACAACTCTCACATGCTTGTGCCGAAGAGGTAAGTGATGCTATCATTGATGATATTGGAGATGGTGTATTTTCTATTCTTGTTGATGAGGCTAGAGATTGTTCAATAAAAGAGTAAATGGGAGTTGTTTTGCGATATGTCAACAAACAAGGATGTGTTCTTGAGCGTTTTCTTAGTCTTGTGCATGTGAATGATACTAAGTCTACCACTTTGTTTCTTGCTCTCAAGACACTCATTGGAAATAAGAAATTGTCGTTGTCAAGGTGTAGGGGGAAAGGATATGATGGGGCTTCAAACATGCGAGGAGAGTTTAATGGGTTGAAAGCTTTGATGTTGAAAGAAAACTCTTCGGCAAGGTACATCCATTGCTTTTCTCACCAACTTCAATTGGTTGTTGTTAGTGTTGCAAATAGTACTCTATCAGTGTGTGAATTTTTTTCGTATCTTGTTGACATCGTGAATCTAGTTGGGGGTTCTTGTGTTAGAAAAGATATGCTTAATCGTTTAGAACATGATAGACTTGCGGAGGCACTGGAAAAAGGAGATAATGTTAGTGGAAGAGGCAAAAATCAGGAAATGAGTTTGAGACGGCCTGGTGATACCCGTTGGGGATCACACTACACTACTATTCTTCGTTTCGAGGTTATGTGGTCTTCCATTGATCAAGTACTTCTTAATATATGTGAGTATGGCAATTCAGCTGAAAATGCCTCTAAAGCAAAGGGTTTGATGGATAGAATGGAGAGTTATGAATTTGTATTTTGTATGTTTTTGATGAAACATTTGTTGGGAGTTACAAGTCAGTTGTCTCTTGCCTTGCAACAAAGAGATCAAAATATTGTACAAGCCGTGCATTTGATGAATACAATGAAGCTTGAACTGAGAGAATTTAGAGTTGGGGGTTTTGAGGTATTGTTGAATAAAGTCGAGACCTTTTGTAAGAAACATGAGATCACAGTATGCCAGATGGAAGATCAACGGAAAATTCGTCACCGTTCTAGACGTCGTGGACAGATGGAAACCAATGGTGACTTTTATCGCGTTGACATTTTTCTTCAGGTAAACTTTAAAATTTATATACTTTAATATATTTTTTAGACTATTTTACATGTATTTTTTATCTTGTTGATTTTTTTTCTAGACCGTGGATAATATGATTGTTGAAATGAATGATCGATTTTCTGAAGCAAGCTCGGAGTTACTCACTTGTATTGCATGCCTTGATCCGAGAGATTCATTTTCCAGCTTTGATGTTGGTAAGTTGGTTTGCCTTGGTGAACTATATCCGAATGACTTCTCTCGAATTGATTGTCTTCAACTTGAGCAATAACTTAACACTTTCATTCGTGATGTGAGACATAATAATGCTTCTTGGCCAGTGATCAATGATCTAGGACGTTTTGCTCAGCATATGGTTCAATCACGTAGCCATGTCGTCTTTCCATTGCTATATCGTCTTATTCAGTTGGCATTAGTTCTACCCGTTGCAACTGCTTCAGTTGAACGAGTTTTTTCTGCTATGAAAAAAATCAAGACTGATCTACGTAATAGAATGGGAGATGAATGGTTGAATGATATTATGAGGGTTTATGTTGAGAAAGGGGTTTTTGTTAAGATTGAGAATGAAGCAATCATGCAACGTTTTCAAAGCTCGGAGCCTCGTAGGATTAAATTGCCTCCACTTCCTAAATCTGCTTCTAGCATTAGAATGTAATTTTTTTAGTAGTGAATTTGTAGGACTTATTGTATTGTACTTATCTTATTATATTATGTTAATCGATCATTTGTTTTTGAGTTGTACAAAAAATTTTTTTTAATTACAGTGCAATTTTAGCCTACCCTCACATTTTTTCCTGGTTCCGCCACTGTGTGTTGGCATATCATTTTAAGTTTTGGTAAAGAGCTTTGTTTAGTAGAGTACCACAGCAAGTAACATACGAAAGTGTGTGGAATGTTAGGGGTATTGGGACTTCAGTAGAAAGATTAAAGGCCTTAAAACTTAAACATAGAATAGATATTCTGTGTTTAATAGAACCATGGCAAGATAAAAAAAGACTCTCAGTATTAAAACATGAGCTAGGATATCTTAATGCTTTAGCTGCACAAACTGCCAAAATCTGGATTTTATGGGAACCTTCCTTCCAAATTACAATTTTAAATGAGTCAGATCAATATGTTCATGCTAACATAACTGAATCAGCTTCATCTTTTACCTGGCATTGTTTCTTCATTTATGCAAGTGTGCATAGAGAATTGAGAGAGGACTTATGGAAGGATCTAAATGATACAGCTCAAGCCCCCTCTTTATACATAGGTGATTTTAACACAGTATTGTCAGTTTCTGATTATAAGGGAAGAAAGTCCACACCTAAAAAGAGCATGAGACAATTTAAAGACTTTGTAAATTTTAAGGACTTGCATGAAATTCCCACTGTTGGGAATTCCTACACCTGGAGTAACAACAGATTTAAGGATAAATGCAAAGATTTGATGTTTCAAAGATTAGACAGGGGATTAGCTACCATAGACTGGTTGGAGCTTTTCCCTAATAGCTCCATCCATGTACTAAATAGGATGACTTCGGATCACTCCCCCTTACTTCTATCTGTCCAATCATCTGAGGAACAAGCTCCTAGACCTTTTAGATACCAAGACATGTGGTCAAACAGACAGGAATTTCTTGAGCTGGTAGCTAAAAACTGGCAAATAGCATCCCCTTTTCAAGGAATGTTCAGGCTTGTATTTAAATTGAAAAGGCTAAAGATGGAAATTAAACAATGGAATAAAATGCATTTTGGTAATGTATCACAGAATCTGGAAAAATATGAAAAAGAGGTCAGAGATCTGGAAATTACCTTTCAGCAAACAAATGATGAATTAATCCTTAGTGAGTTAAATAACTCAAAACAGTTGCTTATGAGGGCTCAAAAAGAAAACTTTATATTTCTTAAGCAAAAAGCTAGGATTAATTGGTTTAAATTTGGTGATGCCAACACTAGCTATTTCCACCATTCAGTTAGAGAAAAGAGAACCAAAACCAGAATAAGCAAGATTAAAGATGGAAATGGCATTTGGATCTCTGATCCTTCTCTAATTAAAGAAGAAGCAGTGAGATTTTATAAAGAACTTTTTCATGAGGAAGATAATCACATAGAGGGGACTTTTTTCAATCACTTTCTCAAAGAAATACCTAGGATAGTTACTGATCAGCAAAATGATCAACTCTTATCTCCCTTCCAGCTTCAGGAATTAAAAAATGCAGTTTTTGACCTAAATCCATCTAGCTCACCTGGACCTGATGGATACTCAGGAGCATTTTTTACCACTTTTTGGGAAGTAATCAGTACAGATCTTTTGGAGGCTGCTAATGACTTCTTAAAAACTGGAAATATTCCTAAAGCTATCTCTAGTACTTGGATAACATTGATTCCCAAAAAATCTGTTCCAGTAACCTTTTCTGATTTCAGGCCCATAAGTTTATCTAATTTTGTGAACAAGGTTTTCTCAAAGATGATCATAGAAAGGATAAAACCACTAATGAATTCTCTCATATCTCCTGAACAAAGTGCCTTCATAACAGGGAGAGACATATCAGATAACATAATTATGATGCAGGAAATGACCAAAATTTTAGTTAGGAAATCAAAAGCCCCAAACCTCATCCTTAAATTAGACATGCAGAAAGCTTTTGACAGGGTCTCATGATCATTTCTTAACTCTATCCTGCTGCAATTTGGATTTCATGGATTATTTGTGCATAGAATAATGCAAAACATAGCCTCAGCTCATTTTTCAGTGCTAATAAATGGTGTAACTGCTGGTTTCTTTGCTGCAAATAGGGGCATTAAACAAGGGGATCCTTTATCCCCTTTTCTGTATAACATAGTCTCTGAGGCCTTTTCAAGAAGCCTTAAAAAATTGTTTCATCTAGGCTATATTCAGAACTTCAGATTACCCAGGAGTTGTCCACATATTACTCATCTTATGTTTGCAGATGACACAGCTGTGTTTCTGAATGGTAATCAAAAGAATCTGAAAAGATTTAAAAAATTCTTGTATGCATATGAACAAACCTCGGGCCAGAAGGTAAATTTTACCAAATCTAACTTCTTTGCTGATCCTAAAACACCAGTGGATAGACTGCAATTAATTTCCAGGACCTTAGGTATGACAAGAGGCTCATTCCCCTTTAAATACTTAGGGGCTCCTATTTTTGTAGGAAGAAATAAACAAGTTCACTATCTACCTGTTTTGGAAAGAATGGAAAAAACTTTAAACAACTGGAAAAATAAGTGGTTAAGTTCTGCAGGTAAAATCGTTCTCATTAATCACTGTTTTCTATCCATTCCTATACATCTGTTTGCAGTACTAAGTCCACCTAAAGTAGTCATAACAAAAATGGAAAAACTAGCATCAGGACTATTTTGGGGGCAAAATGAGATCACTGGTAATAGAAAGAAATGGAGATCATGGAAAAAAATGAGTTTCCCAATTCAAGAAAATGGAATAGGATTTAGAGACATTAATGCAACAGTAGATTCCTTCTCTTGTAAACTTTGGTGGAAATTACAGCTCAACAAGTCTCAATGGACTCAACATCTGTGGTCTCTCCCAAATTCTTATAAGAACTCTCACACTTGGCAGAGAATTTGTAAGGTAACAGAAATAGCTAACAGTTTTACTAGAATTCTCTATGGAAAAGGTTCATGTTCATTCTGGAATGCAAACTGGATAGGTAGTGGTGCTCTATTTTATGAATGGCCGGATGGAATGGAAGTTCCTTTCCCTCAGATAAGCTTGAGCTCTTTTATAGCTAACAAAATTCTCTACTTACCACTATTGGAGCCTCATTTGGCTACCACTACTATTCTAATTTTGCAGGAAGTGGCACTTCAACACACGCATGAGGATAGACTGATTTGGACTCCTACAATGGATGGTAACTTTTCAACTAACTCAGCCTATAAGAATCTTAGACAAAAAGGTACACAAATCTTAAACCTTCATAACATCTGGGCACCTTTCATTCCTTCCAAAATGTCCGTGCTAATTTGGAGAGTGCTTAATGGAATCCTACCATTTGATAACATTTTATGCAAATTTGGTTTTTCCATAGCATCTACATGTCCTTTGTGCAGAAATCATTCGGATACTATTGACCACTTCTTTAACTCATGCCCCTCCTCACTTGAAATTTGGAACAGATTTAACTCTATCATACATCTTCATCCCCCAATTTTTACTAGATTCAGAAATCGGGTTGAATTTTACTTATCTAATAGAGCAGACTCGAAGTTAACCTCCACAGTGATTAAGGCAATCTTAATAGTCACAACTTGGTCCCTCTGGACTCATAGGAACAAGTGCTTACATGATAATCAGCCTTTTTCCCTGGATGCATGTTTTCATAATGCTATGAATTTGATCAAGCTCATCTTTACTGCACATCCACTTAGAGGCAAAAAAGAGAAACACAAAGACCTAATAAAAGCAGGCCTCATACCTGACATAGTACACAAGAAGAAAAAAGATTTTGTAGCTGTAAGATGGGAAAAGCCACAATTTGGATTTAAATTAAACACAGATGCTACATGGATATCCGGGGGTACTTCTTCATGTGCAGTAATTGTGAGGGATAACAACGGTCAGGTTTTCAAACTGAGAGTTAATGTCTTTCATTCTGAATCACCAATTCATGCTGAACTGACAGGAATTCAAATGGCATATGATCTATGCACAGAGCTTAACTTACATGGCTGTTTGATTGAGTCAGATTGTCAATCTGCAGTTAAAGGAATTCACACACCTCTGGCCTGTCCTTGGACAGTTTACTCTACCTGCATATCTTTGCATGAGCTGCATAAAATAAACCCAATCACATTCATCCCAAGGGAGGCCAATACAGCTGCAGATTTTTTAGCCAAATATGCTAAGGAAAATAACTTGCATGGAGATTTAAACATGGACATTATCCCACCCTTTTTCAATGGGCTAATTCAGCTTGATAAAATTGGAATGCAAGGCATTCGTTTTGCCTCTTGAACACAGATATAAGTTACCAGATGCTCTATTATAGTTTTCATTAGCTACTATGGATACTGCTGCTGTTTTTCTCTTGTTTGCAGGAAAGGAGCAAATCAAAAACGGAGGAAGCAAATGCTAGCTCATACTGATGGTGGTACTGATGGGGGGCACACCTCAACAAATGAAGGACATCTATTCAGCAGATTTTCTAAGGAATTTAGCTAATACTCTTTTACATTGATACACAATTTCATCTTAACGGTCGCTTCGTTGACAAATAGAAGTCTCGTAACTACGTTTCTTCGCCCTGTTCGTGAAGCGATCCGTTAATGATCTTTTCAGAATAGATTCACCTCTCTATCAAGAGGATCTCATGCTCTCTAAGTTGTCCGACAGGGGCAATATTAGCTCTAGGTTCATATTTTTGTATGACCTTTTGTACATCCTATATACTTTCTGCTTATTCTGGCCTGGGGAGCCAATATATACCCCCCATCTAAGGATGGTTTTAAAATTAAAAAAAAAAAGAAAGTGTGTGAAGCAAACAAATACACAACTGTACTAGAACCAGGGGAGATGAACACAAGCAATTTGAAACTATAAAGCGAAAAGAGATTACAAAAAATCACCATTTTCATTTTGAAAGCTCTCAAGCGTTCACATTTATTGGACAAGTAAATTTTATTGTTTTTCCACATTATATGTGAATGTTAACCACAACATGATGAAAATGACTTAGTAATGGCTTCGTTGTCTGCCTTGTAGGTTGCTAGGAAACAAAATCTCTAGAGATCAAGAATGGTCTCCTTTCACGTGTCTTGTCGAGTTCAAATGCCACAGAGAATTTTTCATCTTTATCCTCACCATTCTTGGGGATTCTATTCTTGCCTCTCCTAGTATAGACGGTTGCTTCATGCAACTGGACTTTCACATTCTTCATTTCATACCCATCCCACTTCTGTAATAACAGCATCCCTTCTTTGTTAGAGCCAACTTGACATATTGTTGCAGATGGCAACTTCAATGAATCAATGTATAAACAACTTTAAAAAAATGACAGATAGAGAGGTAGACCTCAAAGTAACAGTCCTCGGCGCAGAGGAGAGCATGAAAATAATCCTTGTAAGAAGACTTAATTTCCTTGGGAAACACATAGATTGTTGATGCATGCTCTACCCAAAAGTATGCCTCTTTGCTCCGAGGATCGAGGAACTTGAGGATGCTACAGATATGGTGGGCTTAGTAGAAACCGGAGGGGGCTTTAGAGATTCATATTGACAGTCAGACTCCCTCTAGAGGTCAGAGGGAGTTTGATCAAGGTGGATCGGTAGCAAGGGAAACTTGCAGAATTCACACGTTATAATTAGTAAAGATAAGTATTCTGTATGATGTACTTTCTACTGTTTCTTTCTAATTAGTGGATTCATTCTGAACTGGGTCAGGCCCCGCAGATGTAGGTGGAATTCACCGAACTGCGTAACCAAGTCTTGTGTCGTTAATGCTTTAATTTATTGCATACTTGGTTAGATAGGTCATGTTGGATCATACTAACAAGGATTAGTTAAAATTCGGTAAAACCAAATTTCATTTGGTATCAGAGCTTGTCACTTATTATTCCCTTGGTTGTGTCAAGGAAAGTGTGATCCGGTTTTACCATGGCAACGAAAGAAGGAGCTTCGGTGTCTCGGCCACCTCTGCTATAAGGCAACAACTACAACTATTGGAAGGCACACATGAGAGTTTTCATCAACTCACTCGATGAACTTGCGTGGTTCTATTTTGAGAATGAATGGAATCACCCTACTGAAGATACAAGCTCTAAGGCGACAGAAGGAGAGTCAAGTCAAAGGGAGCAGAAACTCAAAGACAAATCTAGTTGGACTCTTGATGACCTCAAGGTATCTCTGGAAAATTCAAAGGCACTGAATGCAATCTTCACTGCGGTTGATGAAAACCAGTTAAAACTCATCTCTACATGTCATCAAGCCAAGAGAGCATGGAATATTCTACAAACTGTTCATGAAGGAACTAGTCGAGTTCATGAGTCTAAACTACAGATGTTGGCTACAAAATTTGAGGAACTCAAGATGGAGGAGGATGACACTATTGCTATATTCAACGGAAAACTCAGGGAAATCTCCAACATGGCATGTCAATTTGGAAAGGTTTACAAAGAGACAAAGTTGGTAAAAAAGACCTTGAGATCACTTCCTAAGAGATTTGCAATGAAGGTTTCGGCAATAGAAAAAGCAAGAGATGTAGCCACCATGAGCCTAGATGAACTAATGAGATCATTACATACATATGAGATGACGTTTCAACAAGCTACAAAAAGAGTCCCTAAGGAACCGGCATTCAAAACATCTTCATCAATCACGAGTCTGGCAGTGATGATGAATTTGAAAAACTTGCACTTATCACGAAGAACTTCTCAAGGATGCTGAAGAAGGTAGTTGACAAGAAATCTCAGGAGAGGTTTGGTGGAAATAGACCAAGGCGACAAGATTCTGGAAATAATCATGGAACAAGGTTTGAGCAGGGAAATCAGCAGTTCTTCAAAAATCAAAGTAGTGAACCAAAACAGCCTGGACGAATTCAATGCAGGGAATGCGAAGGATATGGCCATATTCAGGCTGAATGTGCAAATACCCGGAAGAAATAGGGAAAATCATATGTCACCTCATGGAGTGAAGATGAGAAAGATGAAGAGGAACTTAGCAACTATGTGGCATTTGGAGCAAAAATTCATGATACTTCTAATGATGGATGTGCCAACACACTGGACAAAGTCGAAGCTGTATGTTCCAACAAAGATCCGTACGAAGCACCTAGTGATGAAGACGATGGAATTTCTGTAAGTGATGAAGAAATCTACAACACTTATGAGAAGATGTACGCTATGTGGGTTCAAGTAGTTGACACAAATAAAGAGCTGAAAGAAAAAAAGATGAAGTTGATTGAAATAGAAAGAGAATTGCATATGAAAGTTGCTGAACTTGCAAAGAAGAATGAAGAAATAAATGGAAAACTGATATTAGCAATTAAGAGAGCTGAGACTTGTGAAGCAGCAATTTCTAAGCTAAATGTTGGAAAAGCAAAGCTTGACGATATTCTGGACAAGGGAAGGAACTTTGGTGACTGACACGGTATTTGGTATTGCAACACACACAAAGCTGAAACACACGAGATACTTAAGAATCCAGTAACCCTCAAGACCAAGATTCGAGAAGTAAAACGGAAGTTTGGCAAGCCTCACCAAAGAAAATCGCTCATCTACAGCTACTACACATGTCAAGGTCATTCAGAGGAACAATGCAGGAAACTGGTCAGAGATCAAATGTCAGGACGACAACTCTTGGTATGTTCCAACATAGGCGAGGTCCAAAAAATAAAATTGGTCATACAGGTATGGGTTGTCAAACGATCTAGCACATGTCTAGTTGCACACACTTCGCTTATATCATATTCCAGAGATTTGTGGTATTTTGATAGTGGTTGTTCTCACCACATGACTGGCACTCCAGAATTTCTCACAAATATCACACCATACGGTGGTGGGTATGTGGCTTTCGATGATGGAAAGAAGAGTAGAGAGATTGGAAAAGGTGAATTGAAGATTGAAGGTTTTCTAGTAATAACTAGTGTCCTGTTTGTTGAAGATCTGAAGGCAAATCTGTTGAGCATAATTCAGTTGTGTGATGACAGTATGACGATGGAATTTCACAAGGATAAATGCATTGTAAGACATGGAGAAACCAAGGTTCTTTCAGGCATAAGATCATCATATAATTGCTATCTGTTGGAGCAAGAAGTACGATGTATGATCTCGAAGCAAGATAAAGGAGTTCTGTGGCACAGGAAGCTCGGTCACATCAATTATAAAATATTGGTGAAAATTGTAAATGTGAAAGTTGCACGAGGTATGCCTATCTTAACCATCAAGGACGGAATTGTTTGTGGACCATGTCAATAAGGTAAACAAATTCGATCTCCCCACTCTTCAGTTCAGTATATAACCACCTCTAGGAATCTGGAATTATTGCATATGGATTTGATGGGTCCAGTCAATACACCTAGTATAGGTGGAAAGAAATATATCTTTGTATGTGTTGATGATTTATCCAGATTTACGTGGGTAGCCTTTTTTAAAGATAAATCTGATACGTTGGAAGTATTTAGAAGTCTGGTAGTAAAGTTACAAACTGAAAAGGGAAGTCCAATTGGAAAGATTGTTCGAATTCGTAGTGATCATGGTAGAGAGATTGAGAATTCTCAATTTAGTGATTTTTGTGACGAGCTCAGGATTCAACATGAATTTTCTGCACCTATCACTCCTCAGCAAAATGGTATTGTAGAACGGAAAAATAGAACCTTGCAGGAGATGGCTCGAGTTATGTTAGCTGAGAAAGAAATTCACAAGAAATAGTGGGCAAAAGCTATTAATACAACTTGTTATACAATTAATCGAGTATATCTACGGCCATTCACCAGCTAAACATCCTACGAGATTTAGAAGGGCAGGAAACCTAATGTCTCATACTTTCATGTGTTCGGAAGCAAGTGCTACATTTTCAGAAACATAGAGCAGTTGGCAAAATTTGACAACTAGAGTGATATCGGAATTTTTCTTGGGTATTCTATCAACAACCATGTCTATAGAGTTTTTAATCATCGAACCAACACTCTTATGGAGTCTATAAATGTTATTGTCGCTGATTCAGAGGAAGAACAAAAGTCAGATGTTGTAGAATAAAAACCCGGTAACACTCATGTTCCAACACAGCCACGTCAACCTGACAAGGCAGATCCATTAGTTGAAGTTGAACCTCATCAACACGCTGGAACAACTAAGCAGATTGGTGCTGAACCTGTCGAAGTTGAGTATGTTGGAACATCGTCCCCCGTTACCGAACCCTATGTTCCAACACAGGACCAACCTGAACCCACCATGAGAAGTACTCGATCGGTTCCTCGAGTGGATTACCAAAGGTTAGCTAGATTGCATTGCTTTGTTTCTCTCATTGAACCTAAAAATTACAATGAAGCCTTGCTGGATGAGTATTGGATTGCTGCTATGCAAGAATAACTAAGTCAGTTTGTACGAAATGACGTCTGGTATCTTACTCCATGCCCCGAAGGCATTAATGTCATTGGCACGAAGTGGATTTTCAAGAATCAGTCTGATGCTGATGGTCTAGTTACTCAAAATAAGGCTATACTAGTAGCTCAAGGATATACACAAGTGGAAGGGGTCGACTTTGATGAGACATTCGCACCAGTTGCCAGGTTAGAGTCAATTCGAATATTACTTGCTCCATGAACTTTATGTTGTATCAAATGAATGTCAAGAGTGCGTTTCTAAATGGAGTGGTGAATGAAGAGGTCAATGTTAAACAACCTAAAGGTTTTGAGGATCCTCATTATCCACACCATGTGTATCACCTCAAGAAGGCTCTATACGGTCTAAAGCAAGTACCCAGAGTGTAGTATGAACGACTTACTAAATTTCTTCTTCAGAAAGACTATCGTTGAGGGGGAATAAATCACACTTTATTTGTGCTTGAAAATTCATCAAAGTTGTTGATTGCTCAAATTTATGTTGATGATATAGTATTTGGATCCACTTCATCCTCTATGGTACATGATTTTATCACCATCATGCAAGAAAATTTGAAATGAGCATGGTTGGAGAGCTTACATACTTTTTGGGATTGCAAGTCAAGCAATGAAGGAATGGTTTGTTCATAAATCAGAGTAAGTATGCCTTGAATTTAGTTAAATGGTTCGGTCTGAGCAATGCACGAGCAGTTTGAACTCCTATGTGTGTGTCTAACAAACTGGTAAAGGATGAGAAAGGAGTCACAGTTGATCAAAAATTATACAGAGGCATGATTGGAATTTTATTGTATTTAACAGCTAGTAGACCAGATATATGTTTCAGTGTTGGAATTTGTGAAAGATTTCAGGTTGATCCAAATGAGTCGCATCTTACCGCAGTTAAAAGAGTTATTCGATATGTAAGTGGGACTTCTGAGTATGGTGTATGGTATTCTAAGAATCAAGACTCTGAGTTGATTGGGTACAGTGATTCTGATTGGGTTGGTAATGCTGATGATCGTAAAAGTACCACAGGTGGATGTTTCTTTATAGGTACAAACTTAGTGTCTTGGTATAGTAAGAAATAGAACTCGATCTCTTTGTCTACTGCAGAAGCTGAGTATCTTGCAGCAGGAAGCTGTTGTGCACAACTATTATGGATGAAACAAATGTTGAAAGACTATGGAATTCATCAAGGCACATTGAAGATTTTATGTGACAACACAAGTGCTATTGATATCTCAAAAAATCCAGTTCAGTACTCGAGAACCAAACATATTGACATAAGGCATCCCTTTATTAGAGATCTGGTTGAAAGGAAGGAAGTGGAGGTAGTCTATGTTCCAACATACGAGCAATTTGCTGATATCTTTACAAAGTCGTTGGACACTGCCACTTTTGAAAGTCTCAGACAACACTTAGGTATTTGTCAAATTTGAGGTAATTCTTGCCTTAATTATACTGTAAATATTCTGTTTATGTTTTGTTTAGAAAATCGAAAAAAACAAAAAAATAGAAAGAAGAAAAGTTCTACAAAAACAGAAGTTGGAAAATATGGTATGTTGGAAGTTGGTAGTCTTGAAGTCATAATCATTGCAAATCTTGGAAAAGGAAAAAGTATTACGCGACAAACGAGGAAGTAAGTGAAGAGTTGGTTTTGGTTTCTATGTTGTCCAAAATCCTTCCAAATCCCTTCTTTTCGGCTATCTTCGAATTCATCTCAAATTCACTTCGGAAATCACCTGCCAAAATGCTACTCTTCGAATCCCGCTGAATGGCTTCCAGCCCTAACTCTCCCACACGAGAAGAGGAACTTCCAGGAACTTCTCAACCTTCAGAAGACATGGAGGATGAATCAATGATGGACCAAATTGGGGCCGAAACACTTCCCGAAGAAAAGAATGGTCAATGTGAAGAGAATGTTGTTGAAACAGAGACAACATATGGAGGTGAAAAGCCCAGTGGTTCTGGCATCAATGGCGACGGACAAGAAGAACTCACCAGTGCTAAAAGAAAGGGTATGGAAAAGTAACTGGTCCTAATCCCCCCTCTTTAAAACTTATGGGTATGGAGTTTAAGAGCATAGATGAAAATTTGAATGGCTAGAGGCAAACAGAGTCGCAGTTGATTTAACCAAAATCAAAAGTATAGAAGGTGAATACTTGTCTGTTAAGGTTAAAGAACTAGTGACGGGTGATATAGGTGATATGTGGAGTATTGAGAACTGGAAGGTGAAATTTCTAAAAGGTAAATGTGCGGAGTACAGAGAAAAGGACAAATTTCATGTGTATTGTCATATTCCCTATCCAAGTTATGTATTTTTTAGGGAGATTAGTTATGAAGAAGCTGCTAGAAATGAGGTTATAAAGTATACAAACAGATTACAGGTTGGGTTCTTTGATTCAAATGCTGCCCAGAGGCTGGAAGAGCTTAGAAACCAGTAATAATTGAGTTGTCTGATAGTGATGAAGAAGACATGGTTGTGTATGTTCCAACACATTAGGTAAAATCAGAAAATACTAAAGAGATGGACGAGGACATGGGTGGAGAAGATCAAATGGCAAGTGATGCTGAGCAACCTGGAGAGCCAATGTCTGGACAAAATGATTCAGATCAAGACTAGCACTGTGGGACACAATCTGAGAAAGAAGAAGAAGCTGATAGTCCTGAGTATGTTCTAACATAGGAACTTCCTGAGTTGAACTACTCGAGTGATAAGGTACTTGATGAGTTTTTCCAGATGGCAAAGGGCAAGAGGAAGGTGACCACTTCAAAGGTTGCTCCACCAACAAAAAGGGTCAAGTCAGATCATAAAGATGCCAAGAAGAAAGCACTGCCACCTGTACCTGTAAGTGATGCTTTGTCATTCACTTATTTTGATTTAAAATGTGAGGAGATGGGTGAATTGTTTGCTGAGAGGAGGTTTATCTCGGAGAGACCCATATACTTAGAAGCTTATAGAGCAAGTGGTTTTTCTGATTATCTGGAGTAAATAGGAATGAAGAGAGCTGCAACCATACAACTTCAGTATAATAGACAGGTTGTGATAGAGGTTTAGGCAAATTTGATGACTGAGAATCTGGAAATTGAATATCCTTGGTTTGGAAGAGTTTATTTGAGAGGGAAGATTGTGGATTTCTCGGCTGCAAGGATAAACAAAATTTTGGGGTTGCAGACACCAGATTTTGAGGGTGCATTTCCTGATGATTTTGGAGTAACTGATGATCAAGTCCTGGAAACCATCTCGGGAGGATATAAAGCCAAGTGGCTGGAATCAGGGTATTCACAAGCTTCGTGCTTGTCTTCTAGATTTTTTGACTTGTATCAAATTGTTGTTAGTTGATGGATGCCTTCTTCAAACACAACTGCTCTTACTAGGGAAATGGCTAAGCTCATGTTCTGTGTTGGCACACAGAAGCCAGTAAATCTCGGCTTATTCATCTAGCAAAACTTGGTGAGGCAGGCTACAACTCCCAAGGCTAAACATGCTATTATATATCCCTGCTTGATCTCAGCGATGGCTAAAAGTGCAAAGGTGAAGGGAAAAAGAAAAATACTTGATCATAGATACAGAGTTCTTGAGGCCGAATAAGAAAACTTTTGGAATGAGGCACATTCATGACTTACCCTGGAATCCGGAATGCTCTACATCAGCAGCATCAGAGAAGAAGGCTAAACTTGGGGGCTCTGAATGCAAGATTGGGAGCCATAGTCATTCAAATGGTAGCTCAAGAGGCAGAGAAAGCAAAATTGGAGGCAGAGAAGCGCAGTTGCAGGCCAGTTCCTGAACTGGATTTCTTCTCTATGTTCCAACATAGAGGTCAAAGTCAGGGGGAACATACTGGATGCTTGTTTTTTCATTGATTTTTTCTTTCTTTGGCATATGTGTGTTCCCAGGGGGAGAATTTTGAGGTTTATTTATTTGTGAATTCTGAAGTTTATCTTTTGGTGGAATTCTTGGATTTCGGATATTCGATTTTCGGTTTTCATGTTTTATGGGAATTCTAGTAATTTTTGTTCAGATTCAGTAGTATGCATATTGTGCATATGTTCCAACATAGATGGAGTTTTGGAGATCTATGCATATGTTGAAAAGTTTTTCGGTGTGGTTAATGGTCAAAAAGTTATGGGTCCACAAAATTCCAAAGGGGAAGATTGTAAAGTCAAGAGATTTGCATTGAATATTTAATTGGCAGTTTTTGTGAACATATTTGGAAACGAAAAACTTTCCATGTTGGAACATTCGAAAGTAGCATATTTACGCCAAGGATTTTTATGGAAAAATAAGACAGAATATTATGGTATTTTTGAGTTATGGAAATCTGTATATTCTTTTATATATCAGGCGTATGAAGCATAGTTGATTTATGGAAAATCCCTACATATATGGAGATGAGATTTGCGAATATATGAGATATATGGTGATAAGGAATATCCCTTTATTTATGGGATTTGGATATGATTCAAGAAACGGATTTGGAATAGGAATATTGTGGAGATAATCAAGGAGTATTCCGATATGTTCATAGATATAAAAGGGGGCAATCACGGCTGCAATACATGCGGATTTAACAGAGAAAAATCTGCACACAAATTTTTATACTTTCGAGAGAATTGCAAAGAGCCAGAATTCTATGTTCCAACATACTTGACCTGCTGTTCAAAGTTCAGAATCATATGCCTTAATTCCTCGGGAGGAGGAGATCTAGCATCGATGAGTTTCGAGGTCAGAGGGAGTCTGATCAATGTGGATCGGTAGCAAGGGGAGCTTGCAGATTCACACGTTATAGTTAGTAAAGATAAGTATTATGTATGATGTACTCTGTACTGTATCTTTCTAATTAGTGGATTCATTCTGAACTAGGCCAGGCCCCGCAGATGCAGGTGGATTTCACCAAACTTCGTAACCAAGTTTTGTGTCGTTAATGATTTAATTTATTGCATACTTAGTTAGATAGGTCATGTTGGAACATACTAATAAGGATTAGTTAAAATTTGGAAAAACTAAATTTCAGAATGGTTAACAGCTTAAATGTGTCGGTACCATAAACCACATTTCTGGCTCTGGACTTTGAGGCCTCATCTCTAGATAGTTGAGTGGGCGCTGCATATCGAACTGTGGCCTTTTCTTGGCTGAGATATGAATCATTGCAAGTATTGAAGCTTCTGTTTGTTACACCCGAGTTGGATTAGCTCATCGGAGGAGCATTACGCCTAGAGTAAAGCTCGAGATCTCTATCAAGAGCTGTGGTATAAAGCAACGGATCGCTATAAACACCAGTGCTATAGCTGCTGTTTGTTACTCCAGAGTTGGATTGACTAGTCCGAGGAGCATTACGCCTAGAGTAAAGCTTGGGATCTCTATCAAGGGCAGTGGTATAAAGCTCGGGATGTCTAGAAACACCAGAGCTATAGCTGTTGTTTGTTACCCCAGAGTTAGATTGCCTTGTCAGAGGGCCATAAAGGCTCAGCCTTGAGGACCTATAATCATCATCATCCACACATAATATACATTTTAACACTGCGATAAAGCAAGACATTTCACACCACCTTCCTGTTAATGCACGTACCAAGAGAATAGAAACAATAGTTGTTCAATTACATTTGATAGGTAGAAAACCCATCTAGGTCGACCAAATTGTAAACTAAACAAGAACCATGAAACATAACAATCTCTATACATTTGCAGCACATTTGACATAGCTTTTGAGAAGCATCAAGGCTTACCTCAGTACTCCCAGAATCATCATTAACCGCAACATAGCTGCTGCGAATGGGGTTTTTTTGGAAAGATCGAATCATTCCTCAAACTCATGCTTAAAACAGTTAAACCAGGGAAAGGGTTTCATTTTTACACGATTAAAAACTGAATTCCCATAATCCAAGTTAATCTGGACCAGGTAATTGATGGTGCACACTTATTTATATGGATGATGAAAAATGTAACGAGAAAAGGTTGATCATGTTCACATTCCACTGGGACGTAAGACAAAGTCGAAACTTAAAACACAAATAGATCAAAAACAACAACAACAAGAAGAAGATAAATTACAATCATCATTATCATTTTCTAAACTAAATTAAGCTATAGAATTAATGATCAACTGATACTTACAGTGATTTTTTCCCCGGGGTATGAAGCAAAGGAGACGATGGATTCTAGTGGTGAATGTTAAAGACTTTGAGAAGACATTGTCACCATCCAATACTTGAATAGTGAACAAGAAAGTTGATTATATTGTATACAAATGTGCAATGACTCTCAAGGACAAAGTCTTTTTATATTAGGGAAATATGCACATAGAATTGGGATCAGGCAGCGTGAGAACAAATCCTTACCATTGATATAAAGGGTTCGGCTTTAAGGAACATATTAAACATTAAAGAAAATTTATCTTAGGTAACTATATGAAAGAAATCCTCCCAAACCAAATGGTTGACACAACCATCGTCAGGGGCATAATGGTCATTTTACAAGTTTCCTACCATGTGCCCCTACAGATGCTCTCTAGTGGCTGCCCAAAATGACATCGTTTTGGGCATTATTTTTGTCATTTTGTGCACCTTTTTAAAAAAAAAGTTGCGGCACTGCCATGTGTGGCTACAGGTGCTGTCAGGTGGCTGCCCAAAACGATGTCGTTTTGGCCATTGGGCGCTTCCACGGGTGAAGGTTCCAGTGGAGGGGTTCGAGAGGTACGTATTCGAGACGTGAAGGGTTTGAGAGGTACGTATTCCAAAGGTGGAGCATTCCAGAGGTACGTTCCTGAGAGGTGAAGCATTCCAGAGATACTGATTCTAGAGGTGAAGAGGTTCCAATGGAGGGATTCGAGAGGTAATGATTCGAGAGTTGAAGGTTCAGCAGGGGTTCAAGAGGTGAAGAGGTTCCAGTGGAGGGGTTCGAGAGGTGAAGCTTCATTTGAACGATTCGAGTGGTGAAGGTTCCTTTAAACATTCGACATGTGAAGGTACGTGTTCGAGAAGTACTAATTCGAGGGTACGGCTTCGAGAGGTGGAGGTTCCAGTAGAGGATTCGAGAGGAGGTTTAAGAGGTAAATGTTCCAGCTGAGAGTTCGAGAGGTTTGAGCTCGAGGAGGTTCGAGAGGTACATATTCAAGAGCCGAAGGTTCAGGAGGAGAGGGTTCCATTGGAGGGGTTTGAGAGGTAAGGATTCAAGATGTGAGAGTTTCATTGGAGGTTCGAGAGGTGAAAGTTCCAGTGGAGATTCGAGAGGTGAAGGTTCTATTAGAGTTACCGCTTCGAGAGTTATCGATTCGATAGGTGAAGGTTCAGGTGGAGATATTCGAGAGGTAACTCTTCGAGAGGAGAAGGTTCAGTTGTAGAGGGTTTGAGTGGAGGGGTTCCATTGGAGGGGCTCGAGAGGTGAAGGTTCAGGTGGAAAGGGTTCCATTGGAAGGGTTCGAGAAGCAAGGATTCGAGATGTGAAGGTTCCATTGGAGTTCGAGAGGTGAAGGTTCCAGTGGAGGTTTGTGAGGTGAGAGTTCGAGTGAGGGGGGGTTGCAAGGTAATGGTTCGAGAGTGGCCGCTTCCAGAGTTACCGATTCGATAGGTAAAGGTTCCAGTGGAGAGGTTCGAGAGGTAACCATTCGAGATGTGAAGGTTCAGTTGCAGAGGGTTCATGTGGAGGGGTTCTATTGGAGGGCCTCAAGAGGTACCCATTTGAGAGGTGAACGTTCAGGTGGAGAGGGTTCTATTGGATGGGTTCGAGAGGTAAGGATTCGAGATGTAAGGTTCCAGTGGAGATTCGAGAGGTGAGAGTTCGAGTGGGGGAATTTCGAGAGTTACTGATTTGATAGGTGAAGGTTCAGGTGGAGAGGTTCGAGGGGTAACCCTTTCAGAGGTGAAGTTTCCAGTGAATATTCGAGAGGTGGGAGTTTGAGTGGGGGAGGGGTTCGAGAGCTAATGGTTTGAGAGTGGCCGCTTCGAGAGTTACCGATTCGATAGGTGAAGTTTCAGGTGGAGAGGTTCGAGAGGTAACCATTCGAGATGTGAAAGTTCAGTTGTAGAGGGTTCAAGTGGAGGGGTTCCATTGGAGGGGCTCGAGAGGTACTCATTCGAGAGATGAAGGTTCAGGTGGAGAGGGTTCCATTGGAAGGGTTCGAGAGGTAAGGATTCGAGATGTGAAGGTTCCATTGGAGTTCGAGAGGTGAAGGTTCCAGTGGAGATTCGAGAGGTGAGAGTTCGAGTGGGGGGGAGGGGTTCGTGAGGTAATGGTTTGAGAGTTACTGATTCGATAGGTGAAGGTTCAGGTGGAGAGGTTCGAGAGGTAACCCTTCGAGAGGTAAATGTTCCAGTGGAGATTCGAGAGGTGAGAGTTTGAGTGTGGGGGGTTCGCGAGGTAATGGTTCAAGAGTGGCCACTTTGAGAGTTACCGATAGGTGAAGGTTCAGGTGGAGAGGTTTGAGAGGTAACCCTTCGAGAGGTGAAGCTTCCAGTGGAGATTCGAGAGGTGAGAGTTTGAGTGGCGAGGTTTGGGAGGTAATGCTTCGAGAGTGGCCACTTCGAGAGTTACCGATTCGAGAGGTGAAGTTTCATTTGAACGATTTGAGAGGTGAAGGTTCCTTTAAACATTCGATGGGTAAAGGTTCAGGTGGAGAAGTTCGAGAGGTAACCCTTCGAGAGGTGAACGTTCCAGTGGAGATTCGAGAGGTGAGAGTTCGAGTGGGGGGGGTTCAAGAGTGGCTGCTTCGAGAGTTACCGATTTGATAGGTGAAGGTTCAGGTGGAAAGGATCGAGAGGTAACCATCGAGATGTGAAGGTTCAGTTGTAGAGGGTTCAAGTGGAGGGGTTCCATTGAAGGGGCTCGAGATGTACCCATTTGAGAGATGAAGGTTCAGGTGGTGAGGGTTCCATTTGAGGGGTTCGAGAGATAAGGATTTGAGATGTGAAGGTTCCATTGGAGTTCTAGAGGTGAAGGTTCCAGTGGAGATTCGAGAGGTGAGAGTTCGAGTATGGGGGTTCGAGAGATAATGGTTCGAGAGTTACCGATTCGATAGGTAAAGGTTTAGGTGGAGAGGTTCGAGGGGTAACCCTTCAAGAGGTGAAGGTTCCAGTGGAGATTCGAGAGGTGAGAGTTCGAGTGGGGGTGAGGGGTTCACGAGGTAATGGTTCGAGAGTGACCGCTTCGAGAGTTACCGATAGGTGAAGGTCCAGGTGGAGAGGTAACCCTTCAAGAGGTGAAGGTTCCAGTGGAGATTCGAGAGGTGAGAGTTCGAATGGGGTGTTCGAGAGGTAACGGTTTGAGAGTTACCACTTCGAGAGTTACCGATTCGATAGGTGAATGTTCATGTGGAGATGCTTGAGAGGTAACCCTTCGAGAGGTGAAGGTTCAGTTGTAGAGGGTTAAGGTGGAGGGGTTCCATTGGAGGGCCTCGAGAGGTACCCATTCGAGAGGTGAACGTTCTGGTGGAGAGGGTTCCATTGGATGGGTTCGAGAGGTAAAGATTCGAGATGTGAAGGTTCCAGTGGAGAGGTTCGAGAGGTAACCATTCGGGATGCAAAGGTTCAGTGGTAGAGGGTTCAAGTGGCGGGTTCCATTGGAGGGGCTCGAAAGGTACCCATTTGAGAGGTGAAGGTTCAGGTGGAGATGGTTCCATTGGAGGGGTTCAAGAGGTTAGGATTTGGGATGTGAAGGTTCCATTGGAGTTCGAGAGGTGAAGGTTTAAGTGGAGATTCGAGAGGTGAGAGTTCAAGTGGGGGGGATTTGAGAGGTAATGGTTCGAGAGTGGCCGCTTTAAGAGTTACCGATCTGATAGGTGAAGGTTCAGGTGGAGAGGTTCGAGAGGTAACCCTTCGAGAGGTGAAGGTTCTAGTGGTGATTCGAGAGCTGAGAGTTCGAGTGGGGGTGTTCGAGAGGTAATGGTTCGAGAGTTACCGCTTTGAGAATTACCGATTCGATAGGTGAAGGTTCAGGTGGAGATGTTCGAGAGGTAACCCTTCGAGAGGTGAAGGTTCAGTTGTAGAGGGTTCAAGTGGAGGGGTTCCATTGGAGGGACCCATTCGAGAGTTGACGGTTCAGGTGGAAAGGGTTTCATTGGAGGTTTGAGAGTTGAAGGTTCCATTGGAGATTCGAGAGGTGAGAGTTCGAGTGGGGGGATTTTGAGAGTTACCGATTCGATGTGTGAAGGTTCAGGTGGAACCTTCACCTCTCGAACCTACTATAGAACCTTCACCACTCGTATTCGTACCTCTCAAACCCACTAACTCTCAAACTCCACTGGAACCTTCACCTCTCGAACCTCAAATAGAACCTTCACCGCTCGAACCCGTACCTCTCGAACCCCTCACTTGAACCCTCTCCACCTCAACCTTCACCTCTCGAACCATTACCGCTCGAACCTCCACTCGAACTCTCACCTCTCGAATCTCCACTGGAACCTTCACCTCTCGAATTGGTACCTCTCGAACCCCTCCAATGGAAACCCTAACATTCACCTCTCAAACCCTTTCAATGGAACCTACACCTCTCGAACCCCTCCAATGGAACCCCTAACCTTCACCTCTCGAATCGGTACCTCTCGAACCCCTCTATTGGAACCCCTATCCTTCACCTCTCGAATTGTCCAATGGAACCTTCACCTCTCAAACCTACTATGGAACCTTCACCACTCAAATCCATACCTCTCAAACCCTCCGCTCCAGCCCATTACCTCTCAAACTTCTACTGGAACCTTCACATCTCGAATCTGTACCTCTTTAACACCTCTACTTGAACCCTCTCCACATGAACCTTCACCTCTCGCCATCTCCACACTTCAATTACATGTATAATTGGTACATTTATAGCTTAAATTACAGCTCTTTTAACATTCCTATAGAATTTCTATAATTTGTTATCAAACTCACCGCGCAACGCGGGGTGTAACCAAACTAGTTTTCTAGAATTGTGATTCACCTCTCTTTTCAGCGCCAAGGTGCTGTGAGTCCCAATGAGCCTCTGGCACCGGTGACGAGAACGGAGAAGCCATGGGGGCGGGTGGGGGTGGAGGAGCTACAGAACTGCTTCTCCCAAACGGCGCTGCTGCCATAGAAGGCGGTGGAAAGAAAGTTTGTAGTGGTGTGGATGTGATAGGATTGTCGATGGCGGAGAGGGAGGGTAATTGAGGGTGAAGAAGAGGATGAGGATGATGGCGGAGAAGAGAGTGGCGTGGAAGAGGACCTTGGAGGAGGCAGCAAGGACCTTGGTGCTATAGACTCTCCGGATGTAGATGTTGTAACTCTCCAGGTTGATTTTCTTGCTGAAATTAATTTGATATGTGGGGATTGAGTTTCTTTGTTGAATTATCTAGTTTTTGTAGAATTATTTCTTGTCTTCAACAAAACATGTTGGTGTTCTGCATACCAATTTTGTGTCGGATGTTGACTATAAAAATTCCTGTCCTCTTTGACGTTGGTGGAAAAGAAGAGGGAGATTGGGGAGAGGCTGCTAGCTCAATACGCGGTTGATTATGAGGGCTCGAGAGGGCAGAGTGGACACATTAAGATGCTCATTGCCACTCAGAGGTCTGGGACAATGACTGATAAGGTCTCTGTGTTTTCTGTCATGGTTGGGGACAATGTTGTGGCTAATATCAGATCACTTGGTGTGCTTCTTGGTAAAAATGGACTTTGAATTTTCCACTTTCTTGTTTGTTGTCACTGGTTATTGATTTTGAATTGCCTGATTTTTAGCTAGAAAATGTGTAGTGAGGTAGTAGCTGAAGATGTCTCAGAATGGTTCAAGTGTATGCTTTTGATGTAGTTATGAGGTTGATAATGTTGGTGTTGGAAAATGATTGTAAAACAAGTTGAATTTCATCAACTTTTAGGCTTCGTTTTGAGTTGGGCTCGAACTGAATTAGAGTCAATGGGCATCGTTTTTGGATTCTCCTCTGCGAGTACTATAAAATTGACTGTTTAAACTCTCCAAAGGGATAAATGGTGAATAGGATATGGATGCTCAAAGAGTCACTCTTAGAATGGAAACTTAGGCGGAAATTCATTCGTACGTACTAAGTTTTCTGTAATTTTTTACTGTCTCAAATGCGTTTAGATCGTGTGGAAGCCTCTAGAAAGCCCAAACCGCGTAACAAATATTCTTAGAATCACGTGTGGAATATATGCAATTTGATACGCGGTTAATCATGATAAGGAATATGATATTCTTATCTTTCTAGAATATATTCAAATATTTGTAAAATATTTGGTGGTTAGAGAATATTTTCTCTGATTACGGGAATCAGATCTTCCGCGTATCTTTCCATAGGGTTTCTTAGACATCTATAAATAGAGCCTCTATGTCAGACAAAAACCTCGTACCATTCTCAAGTTCCTCCCTACTTCTAAACTTGAGTCTTATCTTCTTTCTCTGTCTTTGTCGGTGATAGTCCTTCGGGCTTTTTGTGACTCCAGGGTAATTTTACTTGTTAAATTACCTTCGATGGTTTTATCCTGGGGAACGATGTCCACGACGGGACTCATTCGTTTCAAGGACAACGAATGTACTCGTGACTCCATCAATATGTGATATATGTGATTGCTTGAAACATGCTTATTAATTGTATATTAAGCTTTCCAATTGTACGCATGAATAATTAATACAATTTCATTATTCTTGCTTATGTTGAACTGCTCGTGTAATTTCATTATTTAATTTCCACATGTTTTATCAATATACGTTCAACAGTCTTGAAACGAATGATTTTTTGTTGAATTATATTGATTAAATTTAGTTGTAAAATTACACGATGAAATCGTATGCCATACATGTCGTAGCCAAATTATATTCCTATTAACAATATGCAATGCATGTCTTATATGCCACAATACAAATTAATGCTATGACAATATGAAATACATGTCTTACATGCCGCAATATGCCATACATGTCGTATGCGAATAATATGCCTAGTTTGGATTAATTGTATATATGTAGTATACTTCGTAAATAATTAGAATTTGCATGTCATAATACTTGAATAAATAGTTGTTCGAAATCTATGCATGCCAAAAGGAAAATATGCATGCCGATTAAATGGTTGTTCGAAATTGTGTATACCTTATATCTTATAATTTGCATGCTATATGTGCTGCAACTTTTTTTTGTTGATGCAGTATAGCTTAATATCATGCATGCTGTATTCAATGGTTGAAATTGGTTGATGAATTCGAAATGAAGAATTCAAAATTTGTATGCTATAGTATGTTGAAAATTATGCTTTAATTTCCCGTGGAGATTCTTTTAGAATAATTTGTGATTTGAGAAATTGATTGATTTTGGTTGTTTACAATAGAACCATGTCGAGCGATGAGACTACCCATGGGGCGACACCTCTTGTGACTGTTCAGGCTCAGACTACCCCTGGGGCGACACCGCTTGTGACTGTTCAGGCTAAGACTACCCCAGGAGCGACGCCTCTTATGGCTCATGCTGAGAAACCCGAGAAGTTCAATAATGGTATGAACTTCAAGATGTGGCAACGGAAGATGCTCTTCTACTTGTCCACTATGGGTTTGGAACTCTATGTTTGCGAAGATCGTCCAGTTGCGGATGAGAATAGCGATGTGGAAGTCCAAAATGCTGCGGTGGAATGGAACTCTAAGGAGTATATATGTCGCAACCTCATTTTGAATAGCCTTCATGATGCCATTTGGAGTGTGTATCAAGTGAAGGATCCTTCTAAGGTGCTATGGGAAACTCTTGACCAAGAGTACAGGGGTGAGGAGGTTGGATCCAAGAAGTGGGTCGTTGGCAAGCTCCTCGACTACAAGATGGTTGATGCCAAATCTGTAGTCAGTCAAGCTCAAGAACTGCAAATGATGATTAATGCGTTGATAGCCAAGAAGATTTTGATAGGTGAGACTTTCCAAGTCTACAGCATCATTGAGAAGTTGCCTCCAAGCTGGAAAGACTTCAAGAGTTACCTGAAACACAAGCGAAAGACGATGACCCTGAGGAATCTAATCCAAAAGCTTCGTGTTGAGGAGGATAAACGCAACTCTGAAAAGAGGATCAATGGGTCTGTGCCTATGGCAAGAGCCAATCTTGTGGAGGTGGGTGGAAGCCCCAAGTCGAAGAAGTTCAAGGCAAAGAAAGGATCCAAGTTGGGAGCTAAGGGTGGATTTTCTAAGAAGTCAAAGTTCATTGGCAAGTGCTACAACTGCAACACCATTGGCCACAAGTCCTCGGACTATAGGAAGCCAAGGAATGCCAAGAACCAGGCCAATATAGTTGATGATCTTACATGTGATGTGGAGGGCATCGATCTTTGTGATGTGATTTCTGAAGTCAACATGGTGGACTCCAATCAAAAGAATGGTGGATTGACACTGGTGCTACCAAGCACATCTGCTCAGTCTAGAAAGTGTTCTCAAACTTCAAGGCAATTGAAGATGGCGAAACCATCTACATGGGCAACTCTACAACTTCCAAGGTGAAAGGCCATGGCACTGTGGTGCTAAAGATGACGTCTGGGAGGAATTGACTTTGAAGAATGTTTTGTATGTGCCAGACATTCGCAAGAACCTTGTGTCTGGTCTGTGTTGATCAAGCATGGCTTTAGGCTAGTGTTTGAGTCTGGTAAGTTAGTTTTGTCTAAGCAAGGTATGTTTGTAGGCAAAGGTTATGAGCTAGATGGTATGTTCAAATTGAACGCTATGATTGTACCTCCTAAGAAAGATGAAATGACTGCTTCTTCTTCTGCCTACATGATTGAGTCTTCCAATTTGTGGCATGGCAGACTAGGACACGTTAATTATGATTCGATAAGAAGATTAATTAACATGGAGAACATACCTAACATGAAAATTGCTACAAATCATAAATGTGAAACTTGTGTTGAAGCCAAGATGACTCGAACATCTTTCAAACAAGTCAAACGAAACACGAAACCTCTTGAGTTGATACATACCGATATTTGTGATCTCAAATTCATCCAAACAAGATGAGGTAAAAAGTATTTCATCACCTTCGTGGATGATTGCACGAAATACTGCTACGTGTACTTGTTGAAAAGAAAAGATGAGGCAATTGAGAAATTCGTACTCTAAAAAATGGAAGTTGAAAATCAACTTGATAAGAAGATCAAGGTGATTAGGAGTGACCGTGGAGGTGAATATGTAGATCCATTTAAGGACTATTGTTCTGAACATGGCATTATTCAGGAGGTCACTGCCCCCTACTCGCCACAATCAAATGGTGTGGCCGAACGTAAAAATTGCACTCTTAAGGAGATGATGAATGCAATGTTGATGTTCTGGGCTACCACAAAGCATGTGGAGGGAGGCCATTTTGACGGCCAACCATCTTTTAAATAAGATACCACGTAAGGATGAGAAGGCAACTCCCCATGAGTTGTGGAATGGCACAAAGTCGTCCTTTACGTACTTGTAGGGGTGCCTTGCACAGGTGTTGATGCCAACCCCTAAGAAGCTAAAGATAGGACCTAAAACGGTTGATTGTATCTTTATAAGGTATGCACATGAAAGTAGTACTTATCACTTTCTTGTACACGAATCTCATTATCCCGAGATTCATAAGAACACAATCATGGAATCAAGAAATGCGAACTTCTTTGAAGAGGTGTTCCCCTGCGAAGGAAAAGGCTGGATCGTCGAAAAGGACCATTGAGTATGTAGACAAAGATGTAGGAATTTCTGATGATCTTGAGGTTCAAGAGGAAGGGGATGGACCTAGACAAAGCAAACATATTAGGACTGCAAAGTTATTTAGTCCTGATTATCTAACATTTATGCTTGAATGTGAGCCACAAAGCTATAAAGAAGCTGTGAATTTGTCTGAGAGTCCTATGTGGAAAGAAGCGATTAAGAGTGGAAAGAAGCGATTAAGAGTGGAAAGAAGCGATTAAGAGTGAAATCGAATCGATTCTACAAAATCATATCTGGGAGCTAGTGGACTTACCACTTAGGTGTAAACCACTAGGCTACAAGTGGATCTTCAAAAGGAAGATGAGAGGCAATGGCTCGATTGACAAGTACAAAGCAAGGCTTGTAATCAAAGGTTATAGACAAAAGGAAGGTCTTGACTACTTTGATACTTATTCTCCTGTCACGAGAATAAGCTCCATTAGAATGATACTTGCTATCGCCGCATTACATAAGCTTGAGGTTCATCAAATGGATGTGAAGACTGCCTTCTTGAATGGAGATTTAGAGGAAGAAATCTATATGGAGCAACCTAAGGGTTTTAGCGCTCTAGGTCAAGGAGTGAATGTCTATAAGTTGGTGAAATCATTGTATGGTCTCAAAAAAACTCCAAAGCAATGGCATGAGAAGTTTGACCATGCCGTTCTAGCCAATGGTTTCAAAATAAATGAGTGTGATAAGTGCGTCTACGTGAAATACACGGAAAATGGATATGTAATCCTATGTCTATATGCAGATGACTTGCTCATTGTGGGTAGTAATGGAAAAATGATCAAATCTACCAAGGACATGTTGAATTCTCATTTTGGCATGAAGGATATGGGACTTGCGAATGTGATCTTAGGGATTAAGATCATCCAAAGCTCTGATGGTATCACCTTAACCCAGTCTCATTATGTAGACAAAATCCTTGAGAAATTCAACAAGAATGACTCAGAGGTGGCGATGACTCCAATAGATCCCAATTTGCATCTACGAAAGAATAAATTGGAGGCTATTAATCAGGTGAAGTACTCGAGAGTCATTGGAAGTTTGATGTACCTAATGAGTTGTACTAGACCAGATATTGCTTACACTGTAAGTAGGTTGAGTAGATACATGAGTAACCCCAGTATGACTCACTGGAAGGCTATAACTAGAGTATTGAGATATCTACGTTTTACTTGTAATTATGGTCTACATTATGCGAGTTATCCAGCTGTAATTGAAGGATACAGTGATGCAAATTGGATACACGATATAAAGGATCTGAAATCCACTGATGGGTATGTATTTACACTAGGTGGAGGAGCAATCTCATGGAAATCCTCTAAACAAACTGTTATTACTTGGTGCATGATGGAACCCGAGTTTGTTGCCTTAGACAAGGTGGATGAGAAGGCCGAATGACTCCTCCAGTTTGTAGAGGACATTCATAGATGGCCAAAGCCCGTGCCAGCCATATGTATACATTGTGATAGTGTGTTGGCTATTGGCAAGGCTAAGAATATGCTGTTTAATGGGAAGTCACGTCATATTCGATGAAGACATAGTTCCATTAGATAACTTCTCTCAACTGGAGTGATCACAATTGACTATGTAAGGTCAAAGGACAACATAGCCTATCCCTTGACAAAATGGTTGAATCGAGAGATAGTTGAAACATCATCAAGAGGAATAGGACTAAAGTCCATTAAATAATGGGTTACGTACGTTGACACCCAACCTATGTGACTGGAGATCCCAAGATCTAGGTTCAAAGGGACAACTAAACTACAAAGACCCATCACGATCACTGTGGGGGATTCATACCTCCTGTCTTATTTACTATGATGAAGAAACAGTGAAGTGAGTGGAGGTTAAACATTAAATTGCTTTTAATGATTCACGGCATCGAGTGTATGATACTTGAAAGAGCGCATAGTTTATGGAACTTTTCTTGCACTAGAATCACCTATGTAAGTGAGAAGTGTGGCCGCTTCGAAAGGGAATTGTTGGGACGCAATTCCTTAGAAACCTTATAGAACTAGGGGGTGTGCCAAGGCCTAATTAATGGACACAACCGAGGAAAGCACAAAGGCTAGGAAAGATGTCTGTGGGAAGTGCATTGTCGTTCACACAAGCGGTCGGGGAAGTTCAAGGACATCGCGTCTACTTCCTAACCAGTGGGCTAAGTATACTCGAGAAAGTTCAAAGGGTGACACCTACTTATCCTATGCAGCATCTATGCCGTCGAAATGAATCTATCACCCAGTCAAACTCTGTGTCTGGCCTGACTGTTCTGATTCCACATCAATATCTATTCATGTGGGGGATTGTTGGAAAATAATTGTAAAACAAGTTAAATTACGTCAACTTTTGGGCTTCATTTTGAGTTGGGCTCGAACTGAATTAGAGTCAATGGGCATCATTTTTGGATTCTCCTCTGTGAGTACTATAAAATCAACTGTTTAAATTCTCAAAACGGATAAAGTGTGAATGAGATATGGATGCTCAAAGAGTCTCTTTTAGAATGGAAACTTAGGCGGAAATTCATTCGCACGTACTAAGTTTTCTGTAATTTTTTACTGTCTCAAATGTGTTTGGATCGTGTGGAAGTCTCTAGAAAGCCCAAATCGTGTAACAAATATTCTTAGAATCACGTGTGGAATATATGCGATTTGATATGCGGTTAATCATGATAAGGAATATAATATTCTTATCTTTCCAGAACTATTCAAATATTTGGTGGTTAGAGAATATTTTCTCTGATTACGGGAATCAGATCTTCTGCGTATCTTTCCATAGGGTTTCTTAGACATCTACAAATAGAGCCTCTCTGTCAGACAGAAACCTCGCACCATTCTCAAGTTCCTCCCTACTTCTAAACTTTAGTCTTATTTTCTTTCTCTATCTTTGTCGGTGATAGTCCTTCGGGCTTTGTGTGACTCCGAGGTAATTTTACGTGTTAAATTACCTTCGATGGTTTTATCCTAGGGAACGATGCTACGACGGGACTCATTCGTTTCAAGAATAGCGAGTGTACTCGTAACTCCATCAATATGTGATATATGTGATTGCTTGAAACGTGCTTATTAATTGTATTTTAAGCTTTCCAATTGTATGCATGAATAATTAATACAATTTCATTATTCATGCTTATGTTGAACTGCTCGTATAATTTCATTATTTAATTTTCACATACATTATCAATATACGTTCAACGGTTAGTTTGCAGGAATGGTGACCTCGAAATTTGGAAAGCGCCATTCTTTTAGGGTATTGCTATATCACGCCCTGTATTTTACTAGTTTACGCCCTAATACGTATATGCACGTATAATACTAATATTAAAATTTCAAAATAAAACAAAAATCAAAAACAAAAAAAATAACCACCGCTGACGCAGTGCGCCACCACCGCCGCCGGTCTCCACTGCCGCCACCGCCGCATCCGGTCTCTGCCGTCACTGCCGCCGGTCTCCGCCGCCATCGCCAATCTCTGATCTCCGCCGCCGCCGATCTCCGCCGCCGCCGATCTCCGGTCTCCGCCGCCCGTCGCTGCCGCCGGTCTTCTCCGCCCGTCGCCGCTGCCGCTCGCCGCCGCTGCCGTGCACCACCACATTCTTCTCTTCTTCTTCGTCTTCTCCGGCGGTCTCACCACCGCCACCACCGTGCCTCCTCCGCCGTCCCTCATCCACAGAAAAACCCTAGCCCCGCCACCGTCCCTCCTTTTCTTTCACCCCGTCGAGCAAAACCCTAGCCCCACCGTCCCTCCTCCTTCGTCCCCGTAGAGCGAAACCCTAGCCCCGCCGAGCTCCTTCTCCTTCTTCCTCGTTGAGCAAAACCCTAGCCCCGTCGAGCTCCTTCTCCTTCATCCCCGTCGAGCGAAACCCTAGCCCGAGAGGAGAACGGTAGAGAAGCGGGATGTGGCAGAGCGCGGAGGAGAATCGGGCGGAGGAGAGTAGAACGGGAGAAGGAGAGCGGGAGAAGGGAAAGGAGGGGAGAACGGGAGAAGGAGAGCGGGAGAAGGGGAAAGAGAGGAGAACGGGAGTAGAAGGAGAAGGAGACGGAGAGTGGGGGAGGAGAACGGGAGGAGAAGGAGAAAGAGAAGGAGACGGAGACGGAGAGCGGGAGAGGAGAACGGGAGGAGAAGGAGAAGAAGAAGGAATCGCCAGAGAAGAAGGTGGCGCACGGAGGACGAGGCGGCGGAGCAGAAGGTGGCGCACGGAGGAGGAGGCGGCGGAGCATAAGATGGCGCACGGAGGAGAAGGTGGCGCACAGAGCAGAAGGAGTCGCCGGAGAAGAAGGTGGCGCATGAAGGAGAAGGTGGCACACGAAGGAGAAGGTGGCGCACGAAGGAGGAGGAGGCGGCGCAGCGGAGGCGGCGCACGGAGGCAGCGGCGGCGGAGGTGGTGAACGGAGGTGGCACACAGAGGTGGCGGCGGCGGCGGCGGCGGCGTATTAATTAAATAAACAATTAATTTTATTTAATATTAGTTTGTTTAAATTATTTAAATTGAATTAAAAATACATATTATATATTAAATAGTATAAATACAGGACGTAATCAAGTAAAATACAGGGAATGATATAACAATATTCACTTCTTCTAACGGCTTTTGAAGTGCTGAAAGAGCTTTTTGTTTCTATGTTGAGCTCGCTTTGAATTCTTCCCTTCTCTCTTGTTATGCATTAGTCTTGGATTTGTGATTATCTTGTGCTAATAAAGTATTAATGGAATGAGGAGAAGTTTCTTTGAATTTATTCATAGTCTGTTATTGCTGGATATTAATAGTGTGTACAATGCTAATGTTCGGTTTTGTATGGCTCTTTCTATCCATCTAGCCTGTTGCCGGACCGGAAGCTGAAGACAATGTTAAGCCTGTCAAATGAATTGGGTCACCAATTGGATAATCGTTATTCATATAATATTTTCATTTATGATTTATTGGATAATGACTCATTAGGTTAATGATATAATTGAGTTGTGGTTATTGTGTTTAGTTGGGTTGGATAATTTTATTTTTTTTTTAATAATCCATCCGAAGATGGGGGAGTTGTATTTGGCCTTCCCATGCCATAAAATAAACGGAAAATTAAAGTACTGAGAAAGGAAGCAGTAGCTAAGTGAAAATATACAGTAGTGAGCACTAGGCTCGTGAGTCCCCATTAGTTGCTTCCAAGGAATGAAAAGAAAAAAACTGCAAATCGTTAGCGGATTACAAAAGCTTTTAAACTATGATGAAGATGATCAAACTTATTAGTGAATCTAATTAAAGAGACACAAGGCAGTCTAAATCATCCCACCATAGTGCAGAAGCATATCCTCTAATGATCGTGATTCTGACTAGATGATCACAGCTATTTGCAAGGTGCTAGCATTCTATGCATAAGAACCTATGCACAGTAAGGTTTGCTCAAAACAAATAGCAAAAGACCAGGTGCCAACCAGCCGAGTGCTGCTGGTCAAGTGAGCTTGAGATGAAGTAGAATTGGACCTTCCTTCATGAGGGACTCTTCAGGAATCATGCGGCAGGAACCACCTTAAACCTGCACCAAAAATTTGAATTTAGTAGCATCCGAGCTAGTTTAAACTATCCTTAAGGATGGAGTACCAATTTGATCTAGCCTTATAAGCCCCTGGACCATGTTGGAAAGCTCGGAAAATCTATGGAATGAAGAGTTAGCCTTAGCTTGCAAACAATTCTTAGACAGGGTGTGAGCAACCGAATTAGCCTGTCTGAAGATGTGAGCCAGATTATATGAGCTCAGGGATTGATGAATCTCATCAGATAGATTGTACAATTGCCAATGAGCTCTTAATGGATCCATGGAAAAATTAACTGCATTAAGGCAATCAGATTCCAGAAAAATATGAGAGGAGAGAACTGTAGCATGTTGTATTGCAAACTTAATTGCCTTTAATTCAGCTTCAATAGGGGAATATGCAAATGTATATAGAGTATGCGCCCCCCTGAAACCACCTCTACAATCTCTAATTATCAGCCCTATTCCACACATGTTTGTATTGCAGCACCAAGATGCATACATATTAAACTTAAGACCTGAGAGAGGTCTTTGCCATGCAATTTTAAAAAATTTTGGCTTAGGTGGAGATTTTATCAGAGGTAAGAAGGAGTGATCCGCAATACTGAAATCCATGGCTGAGGTAATGAAAACAGGATTGGCACAAAAGGAATGAAATATCTGATCTTTGATCTGCTTTAAGATTAGGACTTTGGTAGGATTGATAGAATCAAATAATAAATTGTTCCTCAATTTCCATAGGTTCCAGCAAGTAATAATAAAAGCAGTTCGGATTATAGTAGCATGTAGGGTGCTTAGAGTAGGAAAAGTAGTGTAACATGATAATCTTTCCCAAATAGATGGGAAAGCCCTATCCCTAATTCCCATGAATTGATGAACAGACCTCCAGACCTCAACAGTAAATTCACAGGAGTTAAAAAAATGGTCTATGGAGTCTTCCTGTACTTTACACATGCAGCATTTGGATGCTAAACAATATTTCATTTTTCTGAGTATGTTGTCAAAAGGCAGAAGAGAATTAGCCAACCTCCACATGAAGACTGACATTTTCCTATCAATTCTGGAATTCCAGAAATGCTGTAAGGATGTAATGGTACATGTGTTGCTGCTTAGTGCAAGGTATGTTGATTTGAAGGAGAAATCACCTGATATACCTGGTTTCCAGATTAGTCTATCCTCTCTATGTGGAGCCAGCTTGGCCACCTGAAGAAGATAAATAACATCAGCTGATAAGAATGGTGAAATTTTGGGGAGAAGAGTGGATTTATTGGATATGAAGTCAGAAACTGTACAGTCACCATCTATCTCCACCAAGTTCTGATCACAAAGGTCATCAAGACAACCTGTATCTAGCCAATTAGATGTCCAGAAGTTACAATTCTCACTCCCTATTATAACTGTAGAGTTCACTTCAGCCCAGGAATTGATACTACAAATTCTTTTCCAGTTAGGTGAGGTTCTGTATGAGGGAGGGAGGCTAGCTAGTAAATGAGTCCACTGAGCTTTAGCAATCTGGAACTTCCACCACAATTTAACAGAACAAGTGTCAATTATTGTGGTAATAGATCTGGACATGTTGGGTTGGATAATGGGTTACCCGTTTGGATAATTTTGGGTGGGTTGAGTTGGATTGGGTAATGGGTGACCCGTGGATAATTTCATATCACAAGATAACTAAATTTTTACAAATTTGATTACGAATGATTTAATATTTCCCTAATATATAATTATTTATTATATTATATAATATAATATTATGTACAAGGCAAAGTCTTGGGAAAGACGGTCTTTCCATAGGCTTATGAAAAGACGGGGTTTAATTTGAATAATAAAAGGTAAAATGTCTTAGTTGCAACATTAAAAATTTAGTATGCAACATGTAGTAGTTATAAAATTTATAACCCGGTTCATGCAATCCAAAAATTTTATCTTCATTTCTTCTAATTTACACTTTAAACCTTGGTCTTTCCATGACTTATGGAAAGACTGTCTTTCAAGAGACGCACTCTATGTACATTATATTATATTATATTTAATAAAAATAAAAAATATATAATATGTTGCCTTTGTAAACTCGACGAAATTAACGAACAATATTAGTTGGGATTGAGCTCGAGCTCAAATACTGTACGAGCTCAAATACTGTAGGAACTTGAATACTGTACGAGATTGAGCTCGAATACTGTACGAACTCGAATATTGTACAAGATTGAACTCGAATATTGTACGAACTCCAATACTGTACGAGATTGAGCTCGAATACTGTATGAGATTGAACTCGAATATTGTACGAACTCTAATACTGTACGAGATTGAGCTCGAATACTGTACGAGATTGAACTCTAATATTGTACGAACTCGAATACTGTATGAGATTGAGTGCGAATTTTCACGAACTCGAATACTGTACGAACTCGAATATTGTACGAGATTGAACTCGAATAATTTGTTAATTATAATTTGTATAATTTGTGAATTATCGTGAATATTTATGTCAAATATTATGCATGCATTTAATTAGGTAATTTTGGATATTTATTAGGTTTCCATTGAGTTAACATAATATGAGACTCATTGAGATCAAAATTTCTCATTAACATAATTATTCTCATCCCGCCAAATCCCAAAAACTAATGAGCATTTAATACCTGATCCCATTGGATAATGACAACTTGTAACCCAAATCAGAAGAAAATATTGAATGATAACTTATTGGGTTAGTTACATAATGACTTATTGGATAATGACTTATTGAATAATATATTTTTACCCATTGCGTCATATGAGTTATCTCATGAGTTACCTAATGGATTATCCATTTAATGACCCAACTCATTTATTATTTAACTCATTATGACCCATTAATAAATGGGTTAATTGGATAAAGACTCATTGGATAACAAGTTAATTGGATTTAGATAATGGGTTGATCCAATTAATCCATTTGACAGGTTTCAACAGCCTTTGAATCTTCTTTCCGAGACTAAAGATGGATACTCTTCTTTCTTTTCTGGTATTGGGAGGATTGCCTTAAAGAAAGGTATATTTCTAAATTATTTTTTTAGTACCCTACAAAGAATCTTATACCATGTTTGGTCTCAAAGGTGCTTTTCAGAGAAAGTCAACGGTAAAATTGGTCAAAATGTGAAAAGTGACCATTATACCCATGAGTTTAAAAAAATAAAAAGAAAAAGCGGACGTCTTCTTCGCTCGTCTTTCACCTGTCACCGCCGCCTTCCGCTTGCCACCGCCGCTCATCTTCCGCTTGCCACTGCCTTCTCCGCTGAGCTATGCCTACTATGGGTTTGTCTTCTCCGCCTGCTATCGCCTTCTCCGCCGCTTCGCTGCTTCGTCTTCTTCGTCGCTTCTCCACTTCATCTTCTCTGCAGCGGAACCAGATCGAAGAAGATGTCTCCATTTGGAACCAGATCTGGAGTAGGACGAGTCTTCTTCAGGTGAATTGGGGCCATTTGAAATCACTGCTCCGTCGCGCCGCCGCCGACCAAAATTTGGAAATTTGCGGAATCTCGAGTTTCATTTCAAAGTGTCCAAACACGGTAGCTCACTGAACACTCCATGCAGCGATGGCGGCGGCGGTGAAAAACTAAAGAAAAGGAAAATTTAAAATTAGAAAATTTTAATTGAAAATATTTTAATTAGTAAAATTACCATTATACCCCTGACTATACCGAAAAACTACTTAGTCTTGCCTGAAACCACTTTTGAGGACCAAAACACATCATTTTGATTTTGTGGGGTACTGTCTGGGGGTTGATTTGCAAATGGAGACCGAAACATGGCATAAGATACTTTGTAAGGGACAAAAAAAACAATTTAGTCTTTTTTTGTCAACTTATGGATTGTTCCCATCAGGCTATGTTAATCTGATTCCTCTGCTAAGATAGTTCCTTCTGATTGATGATATTACTACAGGTATAAAATGCAAGCAGTTCTGGAAACGTAGGTTTTGTTGCGCGTGATTTTGCCCTAGAGCAATGTTACGCTACATTGGCCAATTGGTTTATTTCCTGGGCTGTAACGAGGCTGCTCCCTTACTACTGGATTGGAGTAGCGGAGGAAATTTTTTATTTTACATGTTCACGAGTCTACCGGCGGTGATATTTGTGGCACTCAGCTTACCGGAGACTAAAGGAACGACCCTTGAGGAATTTCAATTTTCCTTCAGATGATGATGATATATCCTTGTACTGTTCTCTTTTGTTCCAGTGTTCTCGTCTTTATATTCATTTGTTTTCCATTTCAAATCTCTCTCCTATTAATCAGTTAGTGTGTGCGATCAAGGTGCGATTCACGCACTAGCCAAAACGCTACCGTTTCTCATTTTTTTCTACCTCTTCCTTATCTAATAACGGCCATAAATGGGTATCTCTTTCCTGTTATGGCGGCTCCTTCGCCTGGCCGCGGTGGCAACGCGAGGGACAAATCTTTTCTTCAGGCTTTAGGTAACCGACCGCCACCTCTAAATGTCTCCCTTCTCTCTAACCCGGAAATTGTACCGAAACCCCATTACAAGGGAGATATAGCTTGCTTGGTAAACCGCAAAGACGCTGAAACTTTGGCTTCTCACTACCAAAATGCCCTGGTTGGTAAGTTCGCAAGAGGCAAGCCACTGATGACTGCCCTTAATGATGCTTTCAACTCTGGGGGATTCAAAAGCAAATTTCAACTTGGATCTATCGATTTCAGACATGTGCTAATTCGGTTTCAAGACAAGGAGGATTACCAGAGGCTCTGGCTCAAAGGTCAGTGGATATTCAATCATGCCCCAATGAAGGTTCTCAAATGGACTACTGATTTCTCCCCTGAGGCAGAATCTTCCATAGTCCCGGTATGGGTGACTATCCCCTATGACCCAGTTTTCTTCTATAATACTGCGAATCTATGGGAAATCAAATAGGGAATTACATTAAAATGGATGCTGCTACTGCTGCTCTCTCTAGACCTTCAGCAGTTAAGATGTGTGTTGAAATAGACTTGAAAAAAAAAGCAGCCATCATTCATTAGAGTTGGTATAGAGGAGGATGGAATAGAGTATAATGTGGTTAAATTACCCCTAGAATTTGAGGAATTCCCTCTATACTGTCACCACTGCAAATCTATAGGACATGATGATAATCTTTGCATTTATTTGCATCCAGAACTTAAGAGATCAAGGACCCATAGGAAGGATAAATTTAACCCTAGCCAAATGGATTCAGGGGATAGAAAGGCAGTACCTCAAACTAGGGATCAACAAAGGGGTACAGATGGTAAGGTTAATGATGTTGTCATCCTATTTCATGATGATAACAATAAGGCTGGGGGTTCTGGTGTTTCAGCTACAGAGAAACTCAAAACTCTGTCCTCACAGACCTTCAAATATGTTCCAAAGAAGCAGGTTGTTTCAGTTATAAATGTCGAAGAAGTAGGGGCTTCTGAGTCTCCTCATGTGGTGGAGGATAAGCTTCCTGAGAAAAAGGCTCTTACTGAAAATAACCTTGTGGGTGAGCAGGAGTTTACTGATGCTGATCAGATTCAGGTCCAAGAAGATACTGCAGAGTACACAAACTCTCAACTTCAGTCTCCTACACATCAGTCCAAGCACTCTCTCTCTGCTCCACCAAATCTCAACACAAAGAAAGTTTTTGCTAAGGATGATATTCCTAGCAAACGGGGTAAGTCTTACTCACCTTTTAATACCATTATTGGTGCTAAAAATTTTATTTTCTCTCAGCAGAAACACAGGCAAAACATATTCCTCCCTCTTGCGGATGAAGACATACCCAGTGATGAAGTTACTCCAAGTGACATCCCAATCATTGCTGAGGTCCCAGAGTTTTCTGTTACATCTAATCCATCTATAGTAGAGTCCCTGAAGGTTTTAACTGAACACCTGGAAGCATCTTCTGCCAATGGTACAGAAAATAGTGCTAATCAGGTAAGTCAGGTAAGCTCTACTATCTTACACTCCAAACCAAGCAAGCTGAAAAAAGGTAAACAATCAGAAAAAGCAACTAATCATAGTAATGAGACATATTTATCTCAGTTAAATACTATCATGACTAGATCAAAAAGCTCTAATGATGTTTCCCTATGAATAACACAACACTTAAGATTAAATTTCTGGTATGGAATCTAAGGGGGATACTTCTATGCTAAGACTTCATAACTTGATCAATAGGCACAGATTTGAGCTTATCTGCTTAATTGAGCCTAAACATGACAACATGCAATGTGATTCTTATAGACAACTGTTACATTATGACAATTGTATGTATGCAGCTAATGGCCAGATCTGGCTCTTTTGGAATTCTAGCATATCTTTAACAGTTAAATGTGATAATTTGCAATTCTTAGCTGTCACATTGAATAGTCTCACATTGAACAAAAGCATGGATGCTTTCTTTGTGTATGGCCTCAGAACTAGAAATGGTAGGAAAAATTGTTGGTCTAATCTCAAGTCCATTACCCACTCAGATTCTATTTTCATTGGAGATTTCAATGCCATTACATCTATAAATGAATATAAAGGTCCATCTACTCCCAAAACTGGTAGTATGAGGGACTTTAATGAGTTTATTAATGTATTGTCTTTGGAAGAAATTAATACAGTGGGTAACCTGTT
Organism: Rubia yunnanensis; assembly: GCA_037428765.1. NCBI lineage: Eukaryota > Viridiplantae > Streptophyta > Magnoliopsida > Gentianales > Rubiaceae > Rubia > Rubia yunnanensis. The sequence goes on from CM075071.1 coordinate 10,206,516, forward strand.
TACTTGGAGTAATAACAGGCTCAGGAACCCTACTGTCCAAAGATTAGATAGAGGTCTCTGTACTCCTTCTTGGTCATCTACTTTTCCTGCCTCTTCTGTTCACATTTTGAATAGGATTTCTTCAGATCATAACCCTATGCTTCTTACTATTGGTAGTGATATCCCTAGGCCATTTAGATTTTTGAACACCTGGTATAAAAGGAAAGATTTCAGTGATGTAATTAAACAAAACTGGGACCTTCCTCTTAATAAATCAGGAATGCTTGATTTCTTTCTTAAACTCATAAGATTGGAAAAGGAGCTCAAAATCTGGAATAAGGATCATTTTGGCAATATAAATGATAATGTTGTGCATGCTGAAACTGCTCTACAAGCTCAGGAACATATATATGACCTTAATGCTTCTATTGATAATCTGGTTAAACTTAAAGAAGCAAAGGCTAAGGTGGTTAGGGCCCTAGCAGAACAGAAAAGCTTTTGGAAACACAAGGCCAAGGTTAAATGGCTAAAGGAAGGGGACAATAACACTAGTTTTTTCCATAACTCTGTTAAGGAAAGAAAATGTAGACTAAAGATCACAAAAATTAAGAGTAGTAATGGTCAGTGGCTAGATAATATACAGGACATTGAGAATGAAGCCATTCACTATTACCAGGATCTCTTAACAGATGATAGCTCCCCCGATAGCAGTCTTTTCCAGTCTCATTTCTTAAGTCAGATACCTAAATTGATCACTCAAGAGGATAATGATAGACTCCTGCAACCTGTTTCATTGTCTGAACTCAGGGATATTGTTCTTAGTCTTAATAAGAATAGTAGCCCTGGGCCAGATGGATTCACAGCTAAGTTTTACATTAAATCTTGGGACATAATTGCTAATGATTTATTTTCTACAGTCCATGATTTTCTTGCTGGGAACAGCATTCCAAGGGGTATTGGTAGTACCTGGATTGCAATTATTCCTAAAAAAAATACCCCTACTTCTTTTGATGACTATAGGCCAATAAGTCTTTCCAATGTAGTTAACAAAATATGTTCCAAAGTTTTAATGGAAAGACTTAAACCTCTAATGCCCAAACTCATTTCTCCACACCAAACAGCTTTCCTTAAAGGTAAAGACATCTCAGATAATGTCATCTACCTTCAGGAAATGGTAAGGTTTCTGAACAGGAAGCAAAGAGATCCCAATTGCATTGTCAAATTAGATCTTAAGAAGGCTTTTGATAGAGTTAAGTGGTCTTTTCTAAATTGTGTCCTTGCTAAATTTGGATTTCATGCTAAATTCATTTTTTCCATTATGAAGAACCTATCACAGGCATGGTTCTCTATTTTAATAAATGGTAAGCCTGTTGGATTTTTTCAATCTACAAGAGGTATCAAACAGGGTGACCCCCTCTCTCCTTTTCTATTTAACGTTTTTTCTGAGGCATTTACCAGGAGTTTAGTGTTTATTTTTCAGAATGGTAAGTTGGCATACTATGACCTTCCAGGTAATTCTCTCCAAGTCTCACATTTATCTTATGCAGATGACACTGTGGTCTTTTTAAAAGCTGGTAATCGGACATTGATTAGATTTAAAGCTTTTCTGTCCAAATTTGAAGATGTTACTGGTCAAAAGATAAATTACAGTAAAAATGACATCTTCATTGGAAAACATGCCTCTGTTCACACAGTTAACAATATAAAGAGGATTCTAGGTATGAAAATTGGGAGTTTTCCTTTTACATATCTGGGAGTTCCTATTTTTACTGGGATTGCACAAAAAATCTTTTTTCAGCCACTGCTTGAACAGATAGATAGTAGGATAGGTAGCTGGAAAAATAAGTAGCTCTCTACTGGAGGAAAAATCACACTCATACAGTCATGCATCTATTCTATTCCTCAGCATATATGGTCAGTTCTAAAACCTAGCAAAGAGATCATTTCTGTCATAGAAAAAAAACTCAGCAGATTTTTTTGGGGGTCTAATGATCTAAAACCTAAAAGAACATGGAGGAAATGGGATGCACTTTGCTTTCCTATTAATCAAAATGGTCTAGGTTTCAGATCAATAACCACCATAATAAATACATGCTCAGTTAAGCTATGGTGGAAATATCAAAAGGCTGAGGCTTTATGGACTCATCTTGTTGCATCACTGCCACCCTCTTCTAGGTCTTCTCCTAACTGGAAGAGGATTTTTTTTTAATGCTTGGGCAGAATCTAATTCTAGAGTGATAGTTGGTAGAGGTGACTGCAATTTCTGGACTTCGAATTGGTTAGATATAGGTCCCATTATGGATCTCTGTGATCAAAACCTTGTTGATATCTCTGCTGCCTGTACAGTCTCAGAGTTCATCTCAAATAAATCAATTTTGCTTCAAAAAATTTCTCCTCTTCTACCCTCTGATGCTATCTCTCTTTTACAGGAAGCAAAGCTCTCAATACACAGAGGTAATAGGCTCGTATGGAAACCTGGAATCAGGGGTGAGTTCTCATTTAAATCCACTTATCTCTTGCTCAGAACCCAGAGAGGTACTATTGCTTCTATTCAACATCTTTGGAGTTCTAGAATTGAAAAGAAAATCTCTGTTTTCATGTGGAAATTGATTAACTCCTATCTACCTTTTGATAATGTCCTGCAAAAAATGAGATTGTGTTTGCCTTCTAAATGTTGTATGTGTAATAACCATGAGGACTCTCTGGATCACTTCTTTAATTCTTGCATTTTTGCTGTGCAAGTTTGGAAAAATGTCCATCAATTCATGGGAATTAGGGACAGATCTTTGCCATCTATATGGGAAAGGCTATCATGCTATCTCACTTATCCCGGTTTGAGTTCTTTGCATTCAATAATTATTCGAACTGCTTCCTTGATAACATGTTGGCACCTGTGGAAAATGAGGAATAAATGTTTATATGACTCTGCCATGCCATTAACAGGTTTAGTACTCACTCAAACAAGGGATCAAATTTTCTATACTTTTTGTGCTAAACCTGTTTTCTTAGCCTCTACTATTGATTTAAGCATTGCTGAACACTCTTTTTTACCTCTGATCAAATCTACTCCAAAGCCTAAAATTTTCAAAATTGCTTGGACAAAGCCATGTAGGGGTTACAAAATTAATGTTGATGCTGCATGGTGTTGTCATTCTAACATGTGTGGACTTGGTATGATTATCAGAGATAATAGGGGTAGTTTCATAGCTGCTCATACTAAATATACACAGGCCAATTCCCCTCTGGAAGCTGAGCTGAAAGCAATTCAGTTTGCTTTAGATAAGTGTGCAGGATATTCACCTGTTTACATGGAATCTGATTGTCTAAATGCAGTTTAATTTGTTCTTGATCCCCTAAATGCACACTGGAAATTGTTCCAGTTAGCTGATGATATTCACCAACTTCTGAGTGATATCAACCTAGTGCATATTCAGAGACAAGCAAATCTGGTTGCTGATTCACTTGCTAAGGCTTATTTTAGAGCTCAGACCAGTACCCTATTTAGATTTCAAATGCTCTCCAATACTATCCAAGGTTTAATTGGGCTAGATCATATAGGTACACCTTCATTAAGGATGGTACAATGAATGGATGCTACTGATTTGAACTGTTATTTTTAGGTTGAAACTTACCCATTCAAATCGAACACTGCCACCGCTGCTCTTCAATCGGCGACGGAACGGAGAGCCTCTTGTTTAACCCAGCCTTCCTCAATCTTCTGCATCTCTTCACTCCCAATTGGGGAATATGCTCACTGCATCGATTTTCTCCGGCGTTGAAACCCACTGTTCACTGTAAGCCAACTACCGCCGATCCCTTACCCATTCAAACCACCGCCGCCACCGCTGCTCTTCAATCGACGACGGAATGGAAAGCCTCTTGTTTAACCGAGCATTCTTCAATCGTTTGCATCTCTTCACTCCCAAATTGGGGAATCTGCTCACTACATCAATTTGCTCCGGCGTGGAAACCCATTTGCTCACTGTAGCGACATTTCTAGTGAAGGATCCATCCAATTCCCTTATGGAGCGGGGAACCAGATGGAACGGTGCAAACCAGATGGAGCAGCACGAACCAGATGGTTTTCAGATTCCCCAGAGCTTATGGTGGTAGTCGGCGACGGTGGTTTGAATGGAGAATCGGGCACAGAAAAAAATGCGGCAAGTATTTCTAATTTTCTTTTTTTGAATTTTTTTAAACTCGGGGAAATAATGATCATTTTACATATTTTGGCCATTTTTACCATTGACTTTACCTGAAAACCACCTCAGGGGACCAAAAGATTCATTTTTAGAATGTTAGTGACCGATTAAACGCAGTTTTTGAGGGGGGACCAAAAGAAGGTATTGAAGAATATGCAGGGACTAAAAAAATAATTTAGTCAATTTTGAAGCTCTTAATGTATAAAAAAATAAAAATTTTGCAAGAAACATAACTTCAAGGTGCTTGAACTAGAACTTGTAGGTGCTTTAACTACGACTCATAAGTGCTTCAAACGTAGTTTGTAAGTGCTTCTTTTATAACTCAGATGAGCTTTGTCAACAACTAGAAAGAAACATAACTTCAAGGTGTTTGAACTACAACTTGTAGATGCTTCAACTACGACTTATAAGTGCTTCAAATGTAGCTTGTAGGTGCTTCTTTTATAACTTGAGTGAGCTTCATAAACAACTCAAAAAAAACATAACTTCAAGGTGCTTGAACTACACATTGTAGGTGATTCAATTGTGACTTATAAGTGCTTCAAATGTAGCTTGTAGGTGTTTCTTTTATAACTTGGACGTGCTTCGTAAACAACTCGAAAGAAACATGACTTCAAGGTGCTTGAACTACAACTTGTAGGTGTTTTAACTACGAATTATAAGTGCTTCAAATGTAACTTGTAGGTGTTTCTTTTATAACTTGGACGTTCTTCGTAAACAATTCGAAAGAAAATGACTTCAAGGTGCTTGAACTACAACTTGTAGGTGCTTTAACTACGGCTTATAAGTGCTTCAAATATAGCTTCTAGGTGCTGCTTTTATAGCTTGGACGTGCTTTGTAAACACTTCAAAAGAAACATAACTTCAAGGTGCTTATAAGTGCAAGTATAACTATTTCTTATAAGTGTTTTGAGAATAAAGTGTTGGTGCTTCATGTTATGTTTGTAGGTGCTTCAAGCTAAAGGTGTTGGTGCTTGAAGATAGCATTTTTGGGGCCTTAAGAATTTTGTGCAATTTTTTGTTTAATTTACATTGAGCGTAATGAGTAGGTGTTTCAAGTTAAAGGTGTGGGTGCTTCAAATTAAAGGTGTGGGTGCTTTATAATTCAAAACGCCTACAAGTAAAAATGTGAAGCACCTCATATATTTGAAGCACCTTCAAGATATATTTGAAGCAACTTCATACTGTACACCGGTATGGAAAAATGAAGATGAAAGGGTAGGAAAAGGAATGGAGCCGTCCATTGTGGGATGGAGCGCCACGTCACAGAGTGTTGCAAAAGATCTGAAAGCTTGCTATTATTGGATGCCCAAGCTTTGACAAAATGTGTGCAGGACACTTGTCCGCATTTGGCTCAGCTTCCAAGGTGACGTTGCCCTCACCCTTTAACTTCAAAATATCAACTTATGAATTTCGCTATTAGACTAGTTAATAATTAATTTAAATCTTAGCCGTTCACTGGATTATTTTAGGGGCTAGGATTTGTTCTCACATAAATGAGTGTTCTCACATTAATGGGGTGTTATCACCTGATCCCATTCCTATGCAGATATAACCCTGTAAATTGAGAAAGTGCAGATATAACCCTGACATAATTTTTAGTGCAAATATAACCATAACTATTATATATAAGTGTAAATATAACCGTGAAGTCATTATTCTGATATTGACTGGCCATTTCCGATCATTAACCGACTGAAAATGACCAAAATGCTCTTTCAGCCTAATACTAAAATTTAAAAGATAAAAATGTCCTATCCCTCCTCCACCCCTTCTCCACCACCAGCTTGCCGCCGCTGCCGCCCCACCACCCCTGCCACCCCACCACCCCTGCCACCACTACCAATCATCCCGCCACCACTGCCCAGCCAAAACGCCGACCCCACCGTCGCCTTTGTAATTCGATCACCGATGCCACGATGACCGGCGTGCACTACCTCTCGAATAAGAGCAAGGTCCCACTTCATCTACGACGAAGAGTAGACGATCGAAGTCACCGACGGCGTCAGTGACTGGGCAAAGCTCGGCATTGACTCCGGTTAGGGTTCTTGACCGCCTATATTCACCCGCTACCAAGAAGCACATATTATTAGTACGATAAAATCAGATATTTTTATATCAGCTCCAAAACAATGTTAATCCCAAAAGCTTCAACTATTATAATTTTAATATAAATACAATTTTTATCATTTATCAGCATCGACGGCGGCTCGTATAATCCTTCCGAAACACCCACGCCAAAGTAGCCTCCACCGCCTTTATCATCACGCTCTCCACACCATGAATCTCGGTGATTAACCATCTCCATCGACTCCAGTAGAAGGCGAAAGGGCTATTGACGTTTAACCGTCCTCCATCGACTCCAGTTGAAGGCGAAAGGGCTATTGGTGATTAACCATCCTCAATCGACTGGAATGGACTCAAAGAGGTCGGGAAATGTGAAGTTGATGGCTGGACAAGAACCCTAACAGGAGATTCACATCGTGGTCAAGAACCCTAATAGGAGATTCTTGGTTCCTGGTCCTCCACGGCGGTGATATTTTGTACAAATCCCATGGTCCTTCAACTGCCCCATCCAATTGGGGATTTTGACACCTGTTTTTGGCTGTGAAGCTTCTAGTTGTTGTGAACATAAGGAGAAATAGAGTAGCTGCGACGGCAGCAGAGGCTAACGGATATGGAGGATCTAAAGAGATCAAATTCTGCGACGTGAGGAAGAGACCATGGGGAAGTTTACAGTGGAGATCAAAGGCCCGTGGAACAAGATGCGGGTGTGGCTCAGGACATTTGACTCGGCTGAGGGCAAAAATATAATTTGAATGTTTTTCTATTTTTTATAGAGGGGCAAAATAGTCTTTCCACTGAATTCTGACCTTATATTTGCACATAACCTAAATATCTAGGGTTATATTTGCACTTTCCATTATCGCTGGGTTATATATGAACTTTCGTCAATTATGTAGGGTTATATATGCACTTTTCTCTTTATATTATTTTGTCGGGATGCCCTTTATGAGCATGTTAACCACTTTATACAAGATCATTACTACTCTTACCTTATGTGTAAGTAATAAGGTTTAGGCTAGAAAGCCCACTAGGCCTCATCCGACCCAAATGCAGAAGCTCGCTGGAAGCCAATCAAGTGGACAACGGGCAGAAGCTGGCATGACATGAGTTGTCATGTTAGCTAACAAATCCATATAACAGGGAATGAGATCATGTTTCTGAGGAACATTTACTCATTCTGAGATTACACCAACTAAGAAACCCTAGAAAGACTCCTCCTGACAAGATCGTCAGAGCAAACTCGGTAGTACGCTGCCCTATCTGACTTAAATCTCAAATGTTTTACAGGTCACGAGGGAGCTCTAAGTCGAGAGACATTTTTGACCCAGAGAAAGATTCAAGGAGGATGCAACATTGGTGCCGTCTGTGGGGATTTCTTTATCTATATCATCCACGTAGCTCACACGCCATGGAAGGACCACCACCGGTCAGACATCTACTAAACTAGGTGCTCACGGAAGATGTGACACACCAGGAGGAAGAAGTTACGTTGATACCAATGGAAGAGCGGCACAGCTCCAAACGATGGAGGAACTGGTAGGCAACTCTGAAATCTTGTAGACCATCATCACCTCGCAGAGAGAGATGGTGAGGAAGTTGAATGAGATGGAAGAAAAGGGATAAAGCTAGAGAAGCAGATGGCCTAGGAAAAAAGAGGCATGCCATGAAGCTGATGAAGTTGTTCCACGAGTAGGATGAACATGAGGAAAGCTCTTAGCACTGGGATAGAGGCGAGGAGACCAGTCTTAGTGCCGCCAAAAACAGGGATAGCAGAACGCTATTAGGGAAGAAGACAGAAGCCAAAAATACGGAGCCGTATCAAGCTTTCACGGGAGACAGATGGCACTCTTCGTACCACCCTATGAAAAAGAGGGGGAGAAACAAGCAGGGAGAAGTCATTCAAAAAGGGATGAAGAGGGTCTCCGTTCACAAAGAGAATCAATCTCTACACGACAGACCCCATTCTAAATACCCCCCAACCTAGGGCAGTACATAGGATAAGCAGACCCAGAGGATCTCTTACCCCGAGATTTTTTTTAGGGACAGCACATTGAACCCTTCCAGGACGATTGACGAGATGATGAAGAGAGTGGAAAATTTCTCTTGGGCAGATAATGCAAGCAAAAGGAGAAAGGAGGCACAGGCTGGTGTAGGCACGAAAATAGGTGAAGCTAGGGGAGAAAGGCGCCAGAAGGAAACAACGATGATTTGACCAACCAGGTTGAATTTTGATAAAAAAACTACCCCACTCATCAAGACGCCAAATGAGATCTTCACTTTGGTGCCTGCTAAGAACATTTCAGAGTCAGCAAGAAAGCTGAAGGCCCCTGTACACAAGAGGAATAAGTCGTCATTCTACGATTACCACGAAGATCACTGTCACGAGATGAACGATTGTATGCCTCTGAGCAGGCAACCGAGAACATCGTCCGCAGTGGAGAATTGGCCCACTTGGCAAAGGAGGCACGAGCCATAATAAGGCCATGTACCAGAGCAAGACAGGAGGGAGCGGTCACTCAGAAAGCCATCACAGGCAGCAGGGGGATCGAAATAGGAAGAGGTTCCCATAGAGGGATCATAAAAATAATGGAAGGAAGTAGCAAGAGTAGAGACTAGGGAAGATAAGAAGAAGCAGTGAGAGAACACTCTGACGGATGATGGCATCGATCAAACAGCTTCAGACATCTACGCAATCATCGAAGGGAGTGCAAGAGGAAAAACATAATCATAGAGGAAGGCTCGTTGCTGGCAGACACCCCATGTAACGCCAGCAGACAGGAAGCTGGGTGCCAACAAGGTTATACCATTTGGGTCAGAGGACCCCTTCCCAAAGAGACCACCAGGAGACGATGATGTAATAATCAAGGTGAAAGTGATGGAAATAAGAATACACTGGTCTTACATAGATGGAGGTAGCTCGGCTGAAATTATGTACCGGCATTAACGAAAATACAAGGAGGAAGCTGAAACCAATGGATACCCCACTAGTAGACTTTGCGAAGAGAACAATATAGCTGGAGGGAACTATATACCTCCCAATAACATTAGGAGATGAAGTGAGGAACAAGACGGTGGATATAAAGTTGATTATAGTAAAGGCAAACAACCCCTGCAACATGATATTGGGGAGACCTGCCCTAGCATTGTTGAAAGGTATAATGTCCACTCTGCACCTGCAGCTAAAATTCCCTACCATGCAGGTAATAGCAATGGTAAGGGGAGACTGCAGAAGGCAAGAGACTACCACCATATTGCCCTTAGTAAGCGAAAAGGAAACGAAGAAGAATAGGGGCAAGAAAAATAGCCCAGGAGATCCAGGACAGTAGCAATGGTCGAAGGCAGAAATGACCCATCAAAATTGGGTTTGGAATTGTGGACAATAAAGCTAGGAGAATGATACAGTGTGCAGTTAGAAGCTACCCTGTCGGTAAAGTGAATGAGTACCTTATAAAGACGCTGCGGGAAAATGTTCGAGCGTTCGCATGGAAACCAAAATACATGACTGGCGTCCCTAAGGATATGGGATGTTATGAACTGAAAGTGGCACCAGGACACCGTTCTGTCAAGCAGAAGAGGAGGATGTTGTGCAAGAAAGGAATAAACATGTTAACAGAGAGGTAGAGTAGCTAGTGGAAGCAGGGATATTGAAGGAGATTCCATACCCGAGCTAGCTGGCTAACTTTCCCTGGTAAAGAAGGCAGATGTCAACTGGAGAATATGCGTGGATTACACGAACTTGAACAAGGCCTGCCCCAAATATTGCTACCTGCTGCCAGTAATTGACCAAAAGGTATACGTCCTTACTATTATCCGATTAAATGTTTTCTAGATGCATATAAGAGATATCACCAAATCCCCATGCTAAAAAGTGATGTAGAGAAAATAACATTTGTTATGGAAAGGGGGCGTTTAGATATCGCATGGATCCCTTTGGGCTGAGAAATGCGGAAACCACCTATCAAAAGGTAGTGGACAAGATATTCCAGGAACATGTGGGCAGGAACTAGGAAGTGTACGTCAACGGCATGGTGATAAAAAGCAAAGGATATGACCACTTTGTTGAGGATGTAGCCCAGACACTGAGGAGATTCTGCGAAATAGGCATGAAGCTAAACCCGGCTAAGTATCAGTTTGGAGTTGGAGCAGGAAAATTCATGGGGAACATCCTAGAGAAGGTCTACAGGTCTACAGGAAAACCCAAAGAAAGTGAAAGCCATCCTAGAGATAAAGTCCCCCAAAACTGTGAAAATGATCCAGAGTCTGAATGGTAATCTGGCGGCCATGAATCGTTTCCTGTCCAGAGCGACAGAATGCACACTTCTTTTCTTCAAAAAATTGAAAGGGTGTGTCAAAAAGATAGGGGCAGTGCAGTAGGGTGAACAAGAAGAATGATATTTTGAAAAATTGAAGCAGCATCTAAATGAGCTACCTGTGTTGGCCAACCCACAGTCAGCAGAAACACTGTACCTGTATGTTGCTGCCACTGACGAGGAAGTAAGCGTAACGTTAGTAAGGTAGAAATAAAAAGTGCAGAGATTGGTTTATTATGTGAGCAAAGCCTTGCAAGGTGCAGAGAGAGGATATGCAGGATAGGAGAAATCGGCGTTAGCATTAGTGCATGCAGGAGGCCACGCTAATACTTCTAGGTGCACCTGATATTGGTGCTCACAAATCAACCACTGAAGTCAATGCTCACCCGGCCTGAGGCTTCAGGGAGGTAGGTAAAGTGGGCAGTCGAGCTGGGAGAGCACCCAATTGAATACGCGCTGCGAAAAGCAGTAAAAGAACAAGTTATCGCGGACTTGGTAGCAGATAGCAGGAATGGGGATAGCCTGGAAAATGGGAGCAAGAAAGTTGCAAGCATATAGGGATTCGATGTTAGTAGAAAACCAGTACAATGGGCAGTATGCGCTAATGGAGCCAGTCATGATGAAATACAAGGACAGACTCAGGAGCTTAGCAGCAAAGTTTGAGGAGTTTGATATTACTAGAGTACCTCGGTTGCAAAACACCAGAGTTGATGCACTCAGTAAGTTGGCCTCGTCGACACATGCTGATCTGACCAAATCCATTATGGTAGAAGAGTTAATGAAAAGGTCCACAGATCAGGAAGTTGTGGCAATGATACAAGAAGTAGGAGAAAGCTTGATGACTCCATTATGAGCCTACTTGGAAGCTGGGATCCTACCAGGTGATGAAAATAGCTAAGACACTGAGGAGGAACGCATTACAATATGCAATCAAAGACGAGCTGTTGTACAAACATGAGTATGTAGAGCCCTGGCTCAGGTGTGCAGAACATGCTTTATCAGAAGTGGTCCTGATAGTACTGCATGAAAGCAGCTGTGGCAGTCATCAGGGAGCTCGGACACTAGCACTGAGGGTTGTGCGAGCAGGATACTAGTCAGGAATGAAAGAAGACACTGAAAAAATGGTTAGAGAGTGTCACAGATGCCAGGAACATTCTCACAAGCCCAGACTTCCTACGGAAGAAATGACCAGCATTAGATCAGCTAGGCCTTTTGCTAAGTGGGGGATAGACACAGTGGGACCGTTCCCCGAAGCTATGGGCTGGAAGAAGTTTTTTATAGTAGCAATAGACTACTTCACCAGGTGGGTGGAGGCTGAGGCTGTTGCCACCATAACAGGAAAAAAGATTACGAATTTTGTCTGGAGGAATATTGTGTGCAGATTTGGGATCCCACAGATCATGATCAGCGACAATGACACACAGTTCACCTGAGAACCGTTCAATTCTTAGTGAAAGGAGTTGAACATCAGGCAGCAGTTTACCTCCGTCCCCCACCCTCAAGCAAATGGGCTGACAGAAGTAACAAACAGGACCATCCCGCGGGGTTTGAAGAAAAGGTTGGGGGAAGCCAAAGCGGAGTGTGAGGAAGAGCTAACGAGGGTGTTGTGCGCATACAGAACCATGCCCTAAACAAAAACTAGAGAATCACTATACAAACTATGCTACGACACATGAGCAATTATACCACCCGAAATTGCAGTTCCCATCAGGAGAGTCGCGTTGCCATTGGCGCTGGCTGACAATGATGAAGCTATCATGGATAATCTAGAAGAACTGGAGGAGCGCAGGGAGAGAGCAGCTTTAAAGGAAGCCGCGTATAAGTCCTGGATAGAGACCAAAAAGCTTGAAAAAGGGATAGCTTGCACTCATAAATAATGAAGCAAGCAGGGCACAGGGAGACAAGAAGCTTGACGCTGCCTGGGAAGGGCCCTACAAGGTATCTAAGGTGTTGGGTGAAGAAGCGTACAAGTTGGAGACAATGGATGGAAAGAAGGTGCCACACACCTGGAATATGGTAAACCTCAGAAAGTACTATATGTAGAAAGGTACCTTTCTAGTTTCAAAGTTGCTAGATAGCTGCTACTTTGTGATGGAAGGGAAAAATTACTGGTGGATCAAGTCTTTTGTAAACCCACAAAAGGAATGATCCGAGGGAGTTTTGCATAACACCCTGCGGATATTGTGTTTTTGATGTGTGAAGTGAAGCGCAGTTGTTCAGTAAAAATCCTAGTAATTAGATGCCATGATGAACGACAACTAGCAAAGCTATCAACATCAATGTCAAAGAAAGAAAAGAATGAGACAAAGAAACTCGTTCGCAAAAGTATCCCTGATCCCACGTAGTTAGGCGAATGCCTGCCTGCCAAAGGGGCTGATGAAAAACACTCCTAGCCTTGCGCAAACAGGGAGCTGTTAGCCAACTTTTTCAAGTTGACGAAAGTTTGAGGCAAAGGCCACAAACTTAAAAAAGTGGTAAAGGCCACAAACTAAGGAAAAGCACCTTAGTCAGAGAAAATCGGACATGACGAGGTAAAACACCTCAGACAAAAGAGAGAAGAATTAGCCGGAGAATTCACCTTGGCGCCAATCAGCCACACTCAAAAGTTTAAAGGAAAAAAAAGGGAAGGAGGGGAGAGACCCCCCAATTAGCGACACTAACGAATAAAGTAGGAGAAAGCGCTCCTCAAAATAAAGTAAAACAGGGGAAAAAAGGCACCCTTGGCCCTAATGTATGCCTCTTGTGGGGACGTACAGAACCACAATTTTTAAAGCAAAAGAAATAGATATTGTTTGTTTGGTTCACAATCACCATCATACATAAAAAAAAAGTTATGCTGTTGTGCTTCCAGCGTAGGCCCGTCAAATGGGTTAATTGGATAAACCCATTATCCAAACCCAATAGATCATTATCCAATGAGTCATTATCCAATTAACCCGTTTATTAAATGGGTCATAATGGGTTGGGTCATAAATGGGCTGAGTCATTAAATGGATAACCCATTGGATAACCCATGAGATATTCATATTACCCAATGGGTTAAAATATATTAACCAATAAGTCATTATCCAATAAGTCATTATATAATTAACCCAATAAGTTATCATTAAACATTTTCTATCGATTTGGGTTACAAGTTGTCATTATCCAATGGGATCAGGTATTAAATGCTCATTAGTTTTTGGGATTGAGCGGGATGAAAATAATTGTGTTAATGGAAAATTTTGATCTCCATGGGTCTCATATTATGTTAACACAATAAGAACGTAACAAATACCCAATAAATATCCAAAATTACCCAATTAAATGCATGTGTAATATTTAACATAAACATTCACTATAATTCACAAATTATGCAAATTATAATTCACAAATTATTCAAGCTCAATCTCGTACAATATTCAAGTTCCAGTATTCGAACTCAATCTCGTACAGTATTCGAGTTCGTACAAAATTCGCACTCAATTTCGTACAGTATTCGAGTTCGTACAATATTCGAGTTCAATCTCGTACAGTATTCGAGTTCATATAGTATTCGAGTTCAATCTCATACAGCATTCGAGTTCGTACAGTATTCGAGCTCAATCTCGTACAGTATTCGAGTTCATATAGTATTCGAGCTTAATTTTATACAGTATTCGAGCTTAATTTCGTACAGTATTCGAGTTCATAGAGTATTCGAGTTCGTAGAGTATTCGAGCTCGTACAGTATTCGAGCTCAATCTCGTACAGTATTCGAGCTCAATCTCGTACAGTATTCGAGTTCATACAGTATTCGAACTCAATCTCGTATAGTGTTCAAGTTCATACAGTATTCAAACTCCATCTCGTACAGTATTCGAGTTCGTACAGTATTCGAGTTCCATCTCGTACAGTATTCGAGCTCAATCTCGTACAGTATTCGAGCTCAATATCGTACACTATTCGAGCTCAATCTCGTACACTATTTGAGTTTGTACAGTATTCGAGTTCAATCTCGTACAGTATTTGAGTTCGTAAAATATTCGAGTTCGTACAGTATTTGAGCTCGAGCTCGATCCCAAGTAATATTGTTCGTTAGTTTCGTCGAGTTTACAATGGCAACCTATTATATATATATATTAAATATAATATAATGTACATAATATTATATTGCATAATATAATATTATAAACTTGAATATGAACAAAATGCAGACCGATTGATGAATAGAACGCAGACCGATTGATGAACAAAACGCGGACAGATGAAACAAAACGCGGACTGGGAAGTGAGAACTGAGAAAGAACACATACTTGATGGGTAATTCACGTTTCACCCAAATAAATTGTCTATACCCAATGGGTCATTTAGTTCGACCCAATGGATAATTAGTATAGGCCCAATGGATAATTAGTATAGACCCATTGGATAATTAGTATATACCCAATGGATAATTCAGTATATACTCAATGGATAATTCATTATATACTCAATGGATAATTGGTGTTTTCAACCATTTAAACTTTAAATAGATAAGCCACGTAACATTTTACTTGGAGTTAAAAATTACGATTAACCGTAATCATTCTTTGATGTAGGATGAATCGTGTACATAACTACAAAAAAAGGAAATATTTATTCGAGTGGCCAAATGTGGGAATTTCATTTATTATTTTCTTATGTTCAATAAAAGAAAATATTTTTAAAAATCTTCATATTTCAAGATTTTTCAAATTTAGTAAAAGTTTCTTAAATACTACTTCTACTTCTTTCGTCAAGATCATTAAAACATGAACCGAAATCGACAAATATGATGAATCGAGAATTTGATCGTTTCTAAGTTGATTATATGTGTTAGGGAAAAATTAAATTATTCATAATCAAATTTGTGAAAATTTTGTTATCTTATGATATGAAATTATCCACGGGTCACCCGTTATCCAACCCAACTCGACCCACCCAAAATTATCCAACGGATAACCAATTATCCAACCCAATTAAACCCAATTATATTAATTAACCCAATGGGTCATTATCCAATAAGTGAAATTAGTATATGGGTAACGGTTATCCAACGGGTGACCCAACCCATTTGACGGGTCTATTTCAGCGCCCCCATGTAGAACCTGCCCCACGCCATCTTCACCCAGCGTCGCCTCCCTGTCACCTGCATCTTAGGTGGGATCAATGCCTGCTACCTGCACCCGCTCGCTGGCTCAGGCCCCACCAGATGAGTAGCCCACAGTCTGAGCAGCAGCGGCATCCGGGTTCCAAGAATCAAGCTCCGCGGTAGTCATCCCAGGGTCAAGCAGAGAAAAGTAATCGGAGAAGCTATGTTCCCTGAAGGGAAAAAACACTTGCTCGATTTTAGTCTGCAACTCCTTGGGATCGGTAATTGTAGCATCCAAGTTGAAGACCTTAAACAGGGCAGCAACCAGAAGCTCAGAAGCACGCTGACTCTGCGCCACCTTTGCATAGATACTGGTAAAGCCACGGGTAAACACCCAGCTGTGGAACTCCTGATAAAACTTATTCTCGCCTTTAAGATTGTTCACGGCCAATGCCAAAGAGCCTGTAACCCCTCATTCAAGCTCCAAGTCTCCCTCCAGGGTGGTGGCCCGAGTACTGTGCACTGCAGATCAGAGATGGCCTCCTTAGCAGACTTTTCAGCACGATTTTCCTGCTGGTGAGCCTCAGCCAGCCCTTGAGCCATCTTCTCTATCTAGCTTGACAAAAAAAGCTGCACACGAGTGCTACAGACAGGTAGAAAAAGAAAACCATAATCATAGGGCATAAGCTTGATGGGTAGAAAAACAAGAGAAAGCACAAAGAGTAATACAAGAAAGAGAAAGTAAAATAGTCCTAACCTCAAGGGCAGCAGAGACATGGAGATCGAAAATATCAACAGAGGAAGCAACGTTAAAGGCACGATCCTGGAGCCAAGTGTTAAAGTTGCCAAGGGGGGCAACATGCAAGAGGAACTCATAACGGGCAAGAGGGCTGCGGATGGCCTCGTACTTAGGTGAGGCCCTGAACTAGACGCCCCCCAGGTGAGGAGGAGTAGAGCTAGCAAGGACATGCAGCGCATGGGTAGAAGGCGAGGGCATAATCAAGGCCGGGTGAATCTCAGGGACCACGTCAACAGGCTGCCTGGTGGTGCACCGACGTTTGCACTCTAGCTTCCCCTCTTCTTCAGGATCCACAAACATTGACACAGTAGCAAAAGTGTCAGACAGGTTGATCATAGGCTCATGGCGGTTTAGCTCTCCATCGGCATCATCAACCTGGTGAGTGGCGCGGCTGGAAGTGCCACGGCGAGAGAGGCATGATAGATCGCCGATTAAGCTTGCGATAGACATGATTGTAAATAAAATAAAAAAGAAGAATGACAAAGGTTAAAAGACAGACAAAGAAAAGGAATAAACAATTAAGAAGACAAACAGACAAATCAAGAAGACGGGAAAACAAAGGTTTAAAGCCCTATACCCATGAGGTCGCCAGGACCACCCAAAGGTATGATCTCAATCGGCAGAAAATGGGGGCCCTATAGCTTGCAAAACAAAGTCCCAAGGGGAAAACTTCATTGACAAACCCTCCAGGACGGGGATGAACTGATAGCTGGAAGACATTTCCGCAGCACTAGGACACGCTATCTACGTCTTAGAAGGCCCTGCTAGAAAAGGGCCCGTCTAAATCTCCTGACCCCATCACTAGTTCTTCATCTACAAAGACGAAGCATTGTTTCCACTCGATGCGGGTGGGGAAACCAATCAGGAGTTTGAACCCGTTAGGGTGAAATTTCAAATAATACTAATCAGGAAGCATTTTGGCAAGTGTACAAAAGACCCTAAAAGGGGGAATTGAGAGAGTGAAACCAGAACCAAGACAGAGAACCTCAAAGCCTAAAAGCATACGCAGAGAATTTGGGGGAAGGTTAGTGACGAACAACTCGTAGTCTACCAGAACAGACTGAAAAAACTGGGGCAGAGGGAACCAAAAACCACTATTTTTTATGGTCTCCAAGTAGACGGCTACCATCCCCTGAGGGACGTCCAACACCGTCAGAATTATACGATCGCCAAGATCGTCGTATCTTTTATTGTGAACCGCAAGAACCATCTCACAGAGCCAGCAAATGTAACGACACTCACTGGCACTCACATAACAATACGAGTGTGCTTTTTGAGAACCAACAGTGGACACCATGTTTTTTGAAAAAATAACAAAGAAAGCGAGAAAGTGGAGAAGAATGGTAAAAGGTACCTGTGGCAGACGCTAGAAAGGAATTTGAGGGGCCGAGAGAGAAACTAAGTGAAATTGAAAGTGAAAGAAGGAAATGTTTATGGAAGGGGTTTTCAATTGAAAAATCAGTATACATACTAATAATATTTTCAATCTAATTCATATTCTTAGTATATATATTTACTAATAACATTCTTGGTTCTGTTATCAATTTCAAAACATTTTAATGAAATATATACATGATAAAGGAACCGACACGACAAATGACTTATTCTCTTTGGGAATAGGCAAAGAAATAGCAAAAGGCTGTACGACGGCATCAGACAGAGGGAAACATGGTGACGTTCGAGACATATAGCGTAAGGATAAAGATAATGAGGCGATAAGAATTGAAAGGAAACTAATTTTAAAATAATTACCGCAGTCATTTCCCGTGAAAGACGAGGCAACAGGTAGCAGGAAACGAGAGGACGGGTAAGTGAACTGTCCCAGCTAAAACCAACACATCTCTCTGTCCATAATAAAAATAGGGACCCAGCTAGATAGTCCACTAGGCCTCATCTAGCCCAAACGCAGAAGCCCGCTGGAAGCCAATCAAGTGGACAACGGGCAGAAGTTGACATGACACGAGCTGTCATGTCAGCCAACAAACCCTTATAACAGGGAATGAGAAAATGCTTCAACGGTAGACTCCTTCTGACAAGATCGTTGAAGTAGGCTCGGTAATACACCACCTGTCTGACTGAGATCTCGGCTATTTTACAGGTCACAAGGGAGCTCCAAGTCGGGAGACATTTTCGGCCCAGAGAAGGATTCAAGGAGGATGCAACAGTAAGTTACCTGTTTATGTGGAATTCTTAGATAAACTAGATAATACCCATGTCGATACACGGATTTACGAAAGAAAATTATAAATGTTAGAATAATTCAGATTACTGATTAGATTATGATATGTATGATGACTAGATTAGAGTCATTTCCTGATTTTACCTCTATTGTAATCACTCTATATATTCAGTCTATCAATACATAATCACTTACGGTAAATAACTTTACCATAAGTTTTCGAGGAACTTGATTTACCGTATCTATCTATTGAGCGAACGTCTTCTGAAAAGCTCTCTCTGAAAAAGCAAAAACCACTGTATAACGTCTTCATCTACTCCGGCCATGGCGGCGACGCCATGGAACCAGGCAACCCAAACCTTCGCACAAGCTCTCAAACAAAACTCACAACTCCCCATCCCACCTGCATCAGATCTCCATCCCTACTTCAATTACAAAGGGGAATTAGCAGTCTTATATCCGGAGGAAGAAATCGACATCCTAGCTGCTCCTTTCTCAAAAGCCCTAATCGGAAAATTCAGCAGAGGCCGTCCAACAATGGAGTTCCTCAGAGCTCAAACCAAAACCATAGGGTTTAAAGGCGAAGCTCACCTATCGGCAATAGACTCCAGCACGTCCGAATCACCTTCGACCTAGACGAAGACTATCACCGCTGCTGGCTGAAAAGAACATGTTCAATGGGAGGGAACATCATGCGCATCATCAAATGGACAAAAAACTTTGATTACGATGAGGAATCAGCTCTAGCTCCTGTGTGGCTGACAGTCGAAATCCCTCCGGTATACTTCTTTCACCCTAAGGCTATATCTGATTTGGGGAATTCCTTAGGTGAACTACTTTTTGCTGATGCTCCCACTAAGAATTTAACTAGGCCTTCCACAATTCGTTTGTGTGTTGAAATGGATGTTTCCAAACCTAGACCAAGTAATATTAGGTTAGGTTCTATAGCTCACAATAAATCTTATGCTATAACCTATGAGAACTTCCCACAATACTGTAAGAAATGCCTTAAGCTTGGTCACAATGAGTTTTACTGTAAAAGGGATCTAGTGGTGTCTAACCAAATGGAACACCAGGATCCAAGAAGTCACAACCTAAGAAAGGTTTCTGATCCTAAACATTCAATGGCAGACAAGTCATGGGAAATCAGGAACTCAACAAATAATAATAAGGATAAACATCAAGCCATCACTAAGGTTTACCAACCCAAGCCTTACCAAAATCATCAGAAAACTCCTGCCTTAATCCCTGTGGTTCCGACACAAAGAGAGGAATACAAAGCCTCACACTCTGAAAACAGATTTGCTGTCCTAGAGAAAATACAAAACTATGGGTATACAGGAAAATGACTTACAGATAGCTAATACTGTACAACAAGAAAAATTAGATAGAATTGAAGGGGAATACTCAGAAAAGAACACTCAGATACCCCATGAAAGGATCCAAAATCAGCAAATCTTAGATACTGAAGAAAATGGCTCAGACTCCAACTCAATGGAAGATCACATAGATGAAGGATATGAGTCCAGAGGATACAACACTGCTCCTTCGTCTCCACAAAAGAAGAATATACATTCAATATCCTTTAATGATGATACTATATGTGATAAAATGAAATTTCCTATAAATTCATATATATTCCTGACTGATCAGTTTTCCTGGCTGCCTAACAAGAAAACCTCTTCAGATATTGATTCCCAACAGGTTATGGAGAAGCTCTCATCTAACAACACTCTCCGAGATCTTAATGAGGCTTACAGGAATGATATACAACAGGAGCAAGAACAAACCACAAGTGACTTACCTGCTGAGCCTCTGGTCACACAAACATCATCTCAGGTTAAACTCCCCAAGAGGAGCTCCAGGTTAGCTTTAAAAAAATAAAGTTTCCAATGATAGTTAAATGCTTAATCTGGAATGTTAGAGGATTATCAACTTCTAAAATTAGACTAAAGCATTTATCAAAGAAACATAAACTGGACTTGCTGGTTATTATTGAACTTAAAGGCAAATTAAATCAATTAGACATGTACAAAAAGATGTTTTGCTTTCGTCATCATTTAGGCCAGATACATAATAAGACCTGGATCATGTATTCTGATAGGATTGACATAAGTCTGCTAGCAAACCATAATCATTTCATTCATGTGGAAATAACCATAAAAGCTAGGGCAGAAAAAATTAAGGCTTTCTTCATCTATGCTCCACATAATAGAGAGGATAGAATTCAGGTTTATAATGATTTGAAGGATAGGTTTGATGCATTCCCAACTCTGATTGGTGGAGACTTTAATGTGATAAGGTCTACTAATGAATACTCAGGCCCCAGCTCTCCAAATTTAAACTCTATTACTGATTTTGATTCCTTTATCAATGATGTTCAGATATCAGATTTAAATACTGTAGGTAATCACCTAACATGGAGCAACAATAGATCTGTAAAACCAACCTCCAAGAGATTAGATAGGGTAATGGGAAATAATGGCTTCTTCAATCTATTTAACCACTCCTCTGTCCAAATCCTCAGTAGAACATCTTCTGACCATTCCCCTATGTTACTAGACCTTTCAAACTCTGACATCTCTACCCCTAAACCCTTTAGGTTTCAGGAAATGTGGTTTAACAAAAAGGAATTCATGGAACTCATATCCAACAGCTGGTCTCAACCCATCATGGAACAAGGTCTTCTAGGTTTCTCCTTAAAACTTAAAAGACTTAAAAATGAAATAAAAACATGGAACAAATTAGTATTTGGTAATGTACAGGATAACATAAAAAATTCTGAAACAGAAGTTGCTAACTTGGAACACCTTTATGACAGATCCCATTCAATTAATGACAGAATAAATTTGAATAATGCTAAGGCAGTCTTAACTAGGCATTTGGTTGAACAAAACATTTTCCTGACACAAAAGACAAGAATGAAGTGGCTTAAGGATGGGGATTTAAATTCAAAATACTTTCATAAGTCTATCACAGAAAACCATGCGAGATTAGCAATCATGAAAATCCAAGACCTGGATGGTACTTGGTTAAATTCTTAGCCCCTAATAGAGGAGACAGCAATAAAAATTTTTAAAACATTGTTATTAGATGGAAATGATGATCCATCTGGCCAATGTCTCTCATTCCTAATGAAGGAAATTCACCCTGCAATCTCTAATAATGATAACATCCAATTGTTAAAACCTATAACATTGGAGGAAATCAAAACTGCTGTATTTGAATTATCTCCCTCAGCAGCCCCTGGACCAGATGGTTTCCCAGGGCTCTTTTACATAAAGGCTTGGGAGATAATCAAATATGATGTTTTAGTGGCAATGTTGGAATACCAAGCTGGAATTCCAATCCCAAAATCAGTGGCAAGCACACTAATTGCATTAATACCAAAAACAAAAACTCCAAAAGATTTCAGTGAATTTAGACCCATAAGTCTATCAAACTTCATTAACAAACTGATGTCTAAAATCATGGTTGAAAGAATTAAACCACTCATGAACTCCTTAATTTCAGAAGAACAGTCAGCATTTTTAAAAGGAAGAGACATTGTAGATAACATTCTAATGATGAAGGAGGCAGTTAGGATGCTAGACAAGAAAAATGAATCCTTAAATCTAATCCTTAAACTTGACATGATGAAGGCTTTTGACCGTGTCTCATGGTCTACCATCAACTCTCTCCTACTGCATTTGGGATTTCATGGTCATATAGTTAAAGTCATGATGAATAACATGAACTCAACCTGGTTTTCTGTGCTGATAAATGGATCTCCTTGTGGGTTTTTTAAACCTACTAGAGGTTTAAAACAAGGAGATCCACTGTCACCCTTCCTCTTCAACATCTTGACAGAACTCTTAACCAGAAACCTCAGGATTCAATTCTTAAATGGGAACATTAAAAAATTTAAAACTCCAGGATCATCAAATACAATTAGTCAATTATCCTTTGCTGATGACACTGTGGTTTTTCTAAAGGGGACAAAAAAATCCCTACAAAACATAATCAGGTTTCTGGAAATTTACCAAAAAGGCACTGGGTAGAAAATTAATTTCCAGAAAAGTGCTTTTTACTCAGGAAAGTTAAGTAGAAACAAGAAAAAAGAGATTAAATAACTAACCAACTTGACTCAGGGAACACTACCCTTCTCCTATCTAGGAGTCACTGTCTTTAAGGGAAGAAAACTAAACCTGCATTTCAAAACAATAATAGATTCAGTGAACAACAAAATATCAAACTGGAAAAATTAATGGTTGTCGGGAGGGGGTAAAATTATCTTGATAAGCCATGTTCTGACAGCTATACCCCAACACACATGGGCTGTTACTTCACCAACTAAGCACACTATTCAAAAGCTGAAGTCCATATTCAGTCATTTCTTATGGGGTAAATCAGAACATGGTTTTAATAAACACTGGATATCTTGGAATAGAATTTCGTATCCTCAGAAAGAACAAGGGCTAGGTATAAGACACATTCAATCAATAATTAACTCATTTTCGACTAAAATCTGGTGGAAACTTCAAATAGGACAGTCTAATTGGTCTAAATTCATGTGGTCATTACCACCCCATGCCAGAAAATCAGAAACCTAGGCTAGATATAGGAAAATAAATAGTTTGGCAGAATCTTTCTCTCAGGTAATCATAGGTAAAGAATCTTCTAACTTTTGGATAGCAAATTGGCTAGGCTCTGGACCTCTCATTAACCAAGTGGAAGACCAGGTACATGTCCCTTTTCCATTTCTCACAGTAGCTGAATTCCAGCTCAACAAAGGTAACTATATCTCTCAACTCTCAGAGCTATTTAATTCTGCTATAAAAATAGAGTTGTTGAAGGATATACAACTCACAGATCAGCAAGATTATATTATTTGGAAACCTGAGATTTATGGAAATTTTACAATTAAATCAGCTTACCATGCATACAGACCCAAAAAACCAGAAATGGTGATTTTTGGAAAAATTTGGAATCGGGTTTTGCCAAAAAAAGTAAGCTTTTTTTATGTGGAAAATGCTATTGCGTGCTCTTCCTTTTGCTGATATTCTTATGGCAACTGGTCTTAACTTACCCTCCAAATGTACATCCTGTGATCACATAGACTCTATTTCTCATTACTTAAACTCTTGTGCACCAGCTATGTTTCTGTGGAATAATTTTCCTGATGCTTTAAAATTGCAAGCTAGATCCTTTAATACCATTTGGGAAAGATTGGAATTCTATTGGTCCTTCAAACCTGCTTCACCACATCATTCCTCCATAATGATTGTTCTCTCTGGATTAATATGTTGGGAATTATGGAAAGGTAGAAACAAAATGATTCATGATAACATGAGAAACTGCGTTCATGCTCAATGGAAAAACATATTCGATCTGTGTTTTATGATCTTCTCTGTTCATCCTAAAGCTAGTTGCCATACACATTGTAGATTGGTTTCCAAGGGATTAGTTCCTCCCTATAAACGGAAAACCAAGAGAAAACTGAACTTAATTAAATGGGAACCCCCGGACTCTGGACTTAAAGTAAATTGTGATGCTGCACTACAAGAAAATTTTCTGGGGGTAGGGTGTGTTATTAGAGATCGTTGTAAAAGGGTGGTACATGCTGTATCAATCCACATGGAAATTAATAACACCCATCTCATGCCTCATTTGGTTGTTCTGCAAGCTGAAATGTTGGCTATTCTTACAGGTCTTGATGCGGCAAAGGATAGGACTCAGCACGTTCATATTGAATCGGATTGTGTAGCGGCGATACTAATCCTCCACAACCAGAACTGTCTGTGGCCTCTCTTAAAGCTTCGGGACAAGATTAAATCAGCTTCTTCATAATTTCAAACAACCATCTTTAGTCATATCCACGGAGAAGGAAACCAAACACCAGACTTTTTAGCAAAACTTGTTATTCAAAGAGGATACTCCTCTCAGTTCGCTGACATCCAAACGTCGCTCAGGTTCTCGTTTCTCAATCGCAGGGAAACTTTATTTCCCCAATTCAGATGGAAAAAATACTACACTAGTTAAGTGCTTTTTGTATACTCCTTGGACTGAATCCTCTTGATTGTCTGGCCTTCATAAGCTTCACACAGGGGTGGAGAGCTTATAGAAGGAAACACATTCAAGAGAATTCATTCAAGTTCCACGAACTTCATGTTTGGTCTTAGAAACATGCTGCAACCTCTTGTAAAACTATCTTTTGGGCAGATTCATAGGGTGTGGGATCCCTTAATAAAAAACCCCGCTCATCAATGATGAGTGTTTTGAGTTTAAAAACAACTTTACCATGGTATCAGAGCCTCTTCTCACTACAACAAAAAACACCTATTACCTCAGTTTTTCAGTGGTTTTAACCTTGGTATTCAGCCCCTAAAAAACTGAGGTAAATGTGGTTGTAGTAAAAATCCTAGTTTTTACCTCGGTTTAAAACTGAGGTAAACAGTCTCCTTTTACCTCAGTTTTTAACCGACATCGGCATGAATGGAGATCGATGTTGCACCATAATGAAAGGCCAGTGTTATGATACCTTGGCTGTAACATTCTTTGAAATGACGTCGACATCTTGAAGCATGCAACGTCGATGAAGGGAATATAGTAGCCGATGGTAGGGTATGTGCTTTGATGTCACACCGCATGATGTCGTTCATAATACGAGCAATTTTGGAATCGATGCAAAGCAATATCGCACAAAGTGAGGGACCCACATCGTGTCCCTGATGACGTGGAACGGAGACAAAATGACGTCGTTTTGTATGCCTGAGCTTGCAAAAAAAAGTGACTCTGGTCTATGCGACGTCGTTAATATGTCTTGTCAGGGTAGGTTAGTTATTGCAATGTCACAGTTTAGTCGGTCAGCTCTCGATTCTCAGAAAATATTATAATTACAAATGTTTGATGATGTAAACAATCGGTCCTCGATAAACTTTGCATGTTATAAATAATGTGATAATTCGAGTAATGGTTGAACATCAAACAACATTCAATTGTTGTTCAATTAGTGTGATAATCAATAACTAAAATGTTCATTCAAACAAACAAGATTAAGACATACTAGTATACTACAAACAAATGCAACAATAAATTAAACTACATAAGGTTGTTATAAAATTGAAACAATAATTGCATTTAACCTCCATTTTTTACATTGTATTGCGTTTATATTTCTAGGTCGACCGGAGAGAAGCCAACTAAGTCCATCTGATATGCTAGAATCCACTGATAATTCCATTTGATCCTATAACAACCAATGCATAGGAAATAAAAATTATTTTACAATTGGGTTGTATCCAAAATTACACGTAATATATTCATATGTAGACAACACTATTTGCAAAATGTTAGTAACATAACAGTACCAAACCAACATCGGACTCATAACTACCGAGGTCGCAGAGACCGAGAAAAAACCAAACTCGGATATTCATGTACATGAATGCTAAACTCAACAATTCCTCCCATCTGTGACGTCGAGTCTTACTCGGTATCATATCGTACAGAGCGATTAAAAACCAATGTTGTACATTCATATTGTGTTCACTCAAATCTAAGCCATTTTTCTCACTTTTTACAAACATGTCATCTTATGGGTAAGACACACAACATACTATATATAACATGTGACACAATGATTCACCTTTCATGAAATTCTTTGATCTTCCATAAATGAAGAAAAAAACATATAGATGGTATACATGGTAACATATTTGGTGAAGATAAACATGTAATAGATGTATTATTACCTCAATAAATTTGAACCTAGAAGCTCTGTTCTTTGGATACCTGTTGATGATTGAATGAATCCATTTCAATGATCTCTTTCATTGTGGTGTGAATGAATAAGCTGTGCTTGTGGGATATGTATTGGAGATGGAAATAAGTGTTAGTGCTGATAGTTATTGAAATGAAAAATGGGTTAGGTGGGAAATTTTAATTCTAATTTTCATATGAAATTTTTGGTTCCCGCTCTAAATTTCACATTGAGGGATGTCGCTAGCTCTTTGCTATGTCTATCGAACAATGAGACATGTGTGCGACACCGCATATGTGGCCATAGTGTAATAATGGAAATGCTTCCTAAAAATATCCGTTTAAAGGTTCTGGGCCCTTCTGTCGACTCGCTCATGCCCTAATTGGGACAACATTGTCATCAAAATTTGAATATAATATTGATACATCCAATTTTGCATTTTGACATCTCCCCAGTTTCTTGGAGGGGTCTAATTGCAAAAAAAAAAGACAGCGTGTGGTGTCAAAATCGATTCCGATTGTCACAAAAAGAAATACTGTCATCCATATATAGTTGAACTTGTAATAACCCAAAGTAAAAAAAATAAATTGTTAATATATTAACCCACAGGCTTCCACAAGATCATACGACCAACAATCGTATAATTTAAGTAATCAACTACAATTTAATCTAGACCACGTACTGGCACTTTGTAAAAAGTAAGGATGGAAATTTAATACTATTATATTTCCAAAGAAATGCGAGAATATGAAATTTCATGATTTTCTATATATTTGGCGGAAATTTTCATTCCCATAACGCTTATTGCTATGGTATTAATGGAATTCTATAAATAAAAAAAACTGGAAGATAACCCAAGTTCGCGTGTCTGTAAGACAGTAAGCATAATTTCCATATGAAACATTTGTCATTCTGTTCGGGTGGTCGGTGATCGTCCCTAAACACACAGTAACAACCACGGTAGTTTGGGTCGTAGTGTAATTTCCCTTGAGTGCTGAAATGCATTGTTTGTGAATAATTTGGGCTCGTTCCGTTGACTAGCTAGTTCATGGCCAGATTCAAAGATGGTGGTCCAAACAATGGGGAAACCTTAAGCATATAACTGATTTTGCATTTTGACATCTCCCAGTCTGTTAGAGGGACCTTAGTACAAAAAAAGAAAAGAAAAATGCGTGGTCCAAATTAAACTCGATTCCAATTGTCCCAAAAAGAAGCAGTGTCATCCATATATAGTTGAACTTATAATAACCGATAGTAATATTATATTTCCCCATAGACTTCCACAAGATCATACGAGCAACAAACGTATACTTTAAGCAATCAGCTACAATTTACTCTAGACCACGTACTGGCACTTCGTAAAAAATAATGATGGAAATTTAATACTATTATATTTCCAATGAAATGCAAGAATATGAACTTTCATGTGATTCTATATATTCGGTGGAAATGTTCATTCCAATAACGCTTGTCGCTACGATATTAATGGAATTCTATATAAAACAAACTCGGAAGATAACCCAGGTTTGTGTGTCTGTAAGAAAATAAGCATAATTTCCATATGAAACATTTGTCATTTTGTTCAGGTGATTGTCTCTAAACACACAGTAACACCCACGGTAGTCTAGGTCGTAGTGTAATTTCCCTAGAGTGCCATAATACACTGTTTGTGAATAATTTGGGCTTGTTCCTATGACGGGTCCATGGCCAAATTCGAACATGGTGGTCGTAATTTGATGGACGTAATTTTATTGCTTTTAGATTTAATTAGAAATGTATACTATGCAATTTGGGCTATTTGGTCCACGATCAATAAATACGACGTCGGTCTGGGATCGGTTTGGACTCAGTGGAAAAGGCAGTGATGCGTCATCGCATACATGTGCTATTTTATTCACCACTGACCAGGGCCATATTTAATTTTGGATTGGGCCACTACTCTAATACGGCCCAGTTTTTATTATGTGAGAGATCGAAGTTGCTTCAGTTACATCTCGGATATAGCAATTATGGTCTCAATAACGCTGGTAATTGATTAAATAGTCCATGCCCTATCCAAAAAAATGTTTGGGCCCCTATGTTGGGCCTAAACCTAGAATCCACAACTTCGCACTGCTGTCTATGACGTTGTCGGTCTATGCGACACATTTACAAAGTTGCACAAAATGGTAGCATTTTGCAGCGGGTATATAAGTACCGGACCACCCGTCCCCTTCACATTCCCAACCAATGGCATCACACCAAAACCTCACACTTGAAAAAAATGATCGGAAATCAGTCTGATCGCTATGGAATTGGTTGGTCACCCATCACAGTAGCATGAAAACCAACAGTAAATTGCTTTGGACGTAGTGCATAGGTGGATTTCTCCAAAATTCAAGAGCAAGAAACCCTAACAAGGTAAGAATTTTTGGATGAAATTTGATGTTAGTTTTTCGGGTTTCATATACTTCTTTAGTTGGCCATTGCTTGGTTATTCAATCGTGGCATGTTAGTTGTTTACTTTGTGATGTTTTAGTTGAGATGATAAGCCTTTTAGGACCATTTGTGTTCGAGTCGCATACTGTTTTGCCTTAGCCAATTGATTTTTTATGTCACATATTCATAAACATGAATGTACGATATCGCATTTGTAACATTGGTCGACACAAAGTGGTTGTGACATGAATCTGAAGTCGACTAAAATGCATTGACATCATTGAGCTCTTGACTTTTGCACTGACTGTTCAATGTCTCTTTGATTCTTACATGGCTCACATGAAGCAGACAACTAGGAGGAGAAGTGATGATAGCATGGGGGCCACTCCATCGTGCACGAAGAAGGCAAAGATAAAAACCACCCCTCCATCGCCAACATGGGACAAATTACACTTTGTGAAGGAGGAAGCAGCGGAGCATTTTGAAAACATCCATAGCCGTAGAGAAGTCAGGGTGATGAAGCCTAGGGATGTGGAACGACTACACCTCGATGTTTTCCTTGAACCCTTCAAACCATCTCGAATGGAGGGTTTAATATGTTTGGATAAACCGACGTATGATACGGAGGTCAAGGTGTTCTACACCAGTTTTAGAATGGAAACATTCACCTCCTTTAAAAAAAGAGTGAATGGGATGGACTTGGAGATAATGAAAGAGCTCATGAACAAGGTGATTGTTTGCAAGATCGGAGGGGAGGATCAGCCAGAGGTTGAGCCTCTAAAGCTGTACTGTTGGGAAAATTGGCCTCGATAGGTTAACGAGAATGACTCCACCATTGCGAATGGTGGAGAAGTACTTCAAAATTAAAGTGGGGAATGAACTCATCCCAATGAAGCAAATCAAGCTTGGTGTTCTTAACCTCCAGGAGAAAATGATGCTCTATCCTGGCCAGACATCCTACGGAGTTCACGATCAATAGGACCGTCTTGTACTACCACCTTATAGAGAAGAAGGTAATTGACCCAGGGTACACTATCATGCAGTAGATCCATCAAGTCGCCCTCTCCATGAAGATTCGGACACTCCCTTACGGCAATGTCATCATTGTCATTCTAGAGAAGAAAAGGTTTCCCATCAAATCGAAAGCGAAGATCCGGCCTAAGTACTACAATGCAAACTACTTCAGGCTGAAGCATTGGGTTTGGGAGTCCAGGATTTGGATTGATAGCAATGTCCTTAAAGGGGATATGGATATGCCTCACACACCCGGGCCCGAGGCAACTCTATTGGATTTCGTACCTATGGACCTTCACCCTGCCATTATTCACGAGCCCTTAACGGGTAACAAAATTTAGTTTTTTTTGTTTATTTCAAATTATCATCAATTAAAATTTTAAATTTTCATTTAATGTAACTAATTTCTTATCCCACAACACCTAAAAAGTAGGCCTTTGGCATCCTCCTGAAGGACATGGCTGAGACCAAGGCCATGGCGATGCGCATGGAACACACCATGCGTAGTCTAATGGAAGAAATGAGGGTGCTAAAGTCTAAGATTTCATATGAGATTAATAAACCTGCGGGGGATAGGGGCTGAGGTTGACGAGGATGGGTTGGATACCACAGATGATGAAGGAGGATCAAGCACCGGCGCTAGCGAGTCTTCCACCCAAGAGTCGAAGACTAATTCACAAGAAAATGGAAGCAGTTCATCGGCAGACGATGTTATCCCACCCTTGTCACCACCCCATTAATTGCCATGGATTATATGTTTGCTTGTCCTAGAACATGAAGAATGTTTTTTTTGGATTTTATTAGGATTCTATGCCTTCTGTTTCATTTTCATGTTGCAGGGATGTTACATGTGGTACGTAGCATTATGTGTTTTGGATACATATACCTACGTACGTATCTAGCTTTAGTCTTACCTATGTAACTTCAACAAATCTAAGACTAGTTATGGTGAACTTGGAATGAAACCTTTAGATGGTAGATTCCAAGTTCTAGCTGTATTGGTTAAGTATCTCGAATTTATTAGGTATGATAGATATGTGCAACCCTGCGCTCCATTCACATAGTCATAACATCCCAAACCGACGTTAATGCGATGGAGGTACGACATCACATTAATTATTATTTTTTTGAAAGGATTAAGGCATGGGTTTGAACCGAGGAGCATGTGTGACTTCGCCAAGTGGAAATATCAACTTTGCTATTTACGTCGGATTAAAGTCGGTCACATCAAGTGATGGTGTGAAGTCAATCTTTTCTTCAATGACTGTTACTGCTAGGTCGTACCCTTATTGACAATGTCACAAGTATGTAGGTAAAATATTTTACTTCGATATCATAGGTTATTTACTTTGGTTATTGTAGAGTTGCGGTAAAAAAACCAATGTTTTACCTCAATTTTTTTTAATCGAGGTAAATAATATCTTTTACTTCTAAAAAAACCGAGGTAAAATAAGTTTTTACCTTGTTTTTTGAGCTAAGCAAAAAACCGAGGTAAAAAGGGTGAAGTAGTAGTTTCATTTTCTTGTAGTGTCTTATCCAAACCCTTAAACCCTAGCTTTTATTTTCTTTTCGGCCGCCTCCTCCCTCCTTATTTTTTCCGGCGGCCATTCCACTCCCTTCCCCCCTTTTTTTATATCAAAATCTTGGCCTTCCTCTCCCTCATCATAGTTGATGAAAAACTCTCCAACAATACTCTACTTCATATGATGCAGATTAAGCCCATGTCATCTAATTATATTCTCTGAAAATGTCAAACAGGTTATGTCCTTCATCCTCATGGCCTGTATGGTTTCATTGATAGCACCATTCTCTGTCTTCACGCAGATGTGCATGGTATTCGCAAAACTAGTACAGTTCATGAACTTTATATCAAGTTTAAAGAGATTTTTGAACAATTATCTGTTATGGGCAACCCTGTTTCGAATGTCAATCAAATTGTATAGTTCTTGACTTCTTTTGGCCCTGAATATAAGGATTTTTCTGCCCTTTTAATCAATGTTGTACTTACTACGTTGCTTGCAGATGTTCTTTCCCATGCCAAAAACCATGAGGCCTTTTTGCAAAATTTATAGGGACACTCAGGACCTGCCACAGGACCAGTGACGTTCAAGACCGACGACCAACCCCCAGCCGGTCGTGCGTGGGATCACGCACCAACTAGAGTTGGTCGCGCATGGCCTCCACGCACTGGTAGAGGTGGCAGTTCCAGTGGTCGAAGTGGTGGCCAACAACCCTAGTCAGGCTCTCAAGCGGCCGGTCCAGTCCCAGGCCAAGGTCGTCTGCACTGGACCTAGTGTGGTTGGCTCAGTCATTATGATGCAACATGTTATCAGATGTAAGCATAGACAGGTCGTTTAACAACTACACATTTGGTAGAAATTTATCATGCTTCTCAGTAGTCGGATCCATCCTCTTGAGTATCACAATGATATATTGATTCCAGAGCAACCAGCCATATGACGTTGTCTGTTTCAGGCCTAGACATCGCCACTTCTTATACTGGTAAATACTGAGTTCTTGTTGGTAATGGCACTCCTATTATGATCTCTCATATTGGTGATTCTAGAGTTTCTGAGAATTTACGATTATCTCATATTGTAGATGTAGCATTTGTTTCAGTTTTACAGCTGAATAAGAGATAAGCTTCGTACGAGTTGTGGCATGCACACCTAGGTCACATGCCTAGTGCAGTTATTTCTAGTTTGAATAAATCTGGAATGCTTTCAGAGTCTTCTTTGTTGCCTAAACCGCATACCCGCGCCCACTGTGTTATGACGACAGGTCAATGGTTGGATTTTGTTGAGAACCCTAAACGTGCTGAGCATGTTCTTGATCTGGTACTTTGTGATTTGGGGGTCCTTCCCCACTTTTATCTGGAAATGGTTTTGCTTATTATGTTTTTGTTTGTGGATGACTTCTCGATAAAATTCTGCTCTAAGAGAGGCCAAAGTCAAAGAGCAGCTAAAGAAGTACCACGACAGACGGGTTAAAAAGCTCTAATCTATTCCAGGGAATTTGGTTATGATAAAATATGAGGCCAGCAAGGTTGAACAGAAAGAAAAATAACTTCAAACTTGGAAGGACCGTACAAGATCATTGAGGCGCATGCTGGAGGGAGTTAGGTTCTTCAAGATCGTGCTGGAAATAGAGTACCCCGGATGTGGAATGTAAGTAATCTTATGAAGTTTCATCATTGAACTAGTAGTCAGCTTATGCAAAATGATCTTAAGGATGTATATGTCAAGATCAGAGCATTTGGAATTACTGATGTTCAAATAAATCTATGATACCCAAGGGATTAACTCACCCCTTTTCGAGTTTTAGGGTTCTGTGATATACAATTGAAATCATAATAAAGTGTAATTCAGGATTTTTCTGCTAACTATAATTCAGTTTAAGTTCTTCATCATATGTCCTGCTTTAAACCATATATCTAGCATGAGTACAGTAAACATTGCAACATCGACTTAAGCACGTTAAAATTAAAAAAAATTGGCTTAAGCACGGTGAACACTAAAACATCGAAGTAAGTTCAGTGAATATTCAAACATTGGCATAAGCACGGTGAATACTACGACATCGACGTAAGTTTGGTGAATTTTCAAACATCGGTATAAGCATAGTGAATACTATGACATCGACGTAATTTTGGTGAATTTTCAAACATCGGCATAAGCACAGTGAATACTGCGACATCAACGTAATTTTGGTGGATTTTCAAACATCGGCATAAGCGCGGTGATTACTGTGACATCGATGTAAGCTCAGTGAGTTTTAAAACATCAACAGAAGCATGATGGACACCATAGCATTGACAAAAGTTTATTTGACACTTATAAACATCTACATGAAGCCAGTGACCTTGCTAACATCAACAAAAAAAGCTCTTGTATATTTGATAAACTATATGAACATGGACAGTTTACATGATCTTTGTTGAATATTCGCAAGTCTGTAAATAATCACTAAGTTAGACATTATCTGGGTGGACAAGATGATTTGGCACAGGTTGATGGACTCAACAAACTCAATAATTTCTGGCAAGAGCAAGCTAGCATAATTTATTAAGATGGCCATAATCAAAGGCCAACTACTATTGTTGCAAAAAAAGTAGTGTGAAGGTTCAATACATAGAAACTTCAAAAGGAAAAACGAGAGCAACCTCAAATGAGAATCAATATTAAAAAATTAAAATGAAGAAACATTTGACGATAGTAAATCGCTAGCTGAAGTCTACCGTAAGCAAGGAACACAATTGCCATCATGAGCTACGATCTAGCTCTTCATGAAGAGATTTTCGAGCTTCGGTGTTGATTTCAGTATGGTCCTAGTTTTTCCTTCATAATTTGGCTATGAATGCTCTGAGATAATTTTGGATGTTCTCAATCAATGGAAGGTTCACTTTACCAAATTCCAGACCGTATGCGATGAGACTTGATTTATACTGAGTAGCAATAAGAGTCAATTGCTTCATATCGGCACAAAGATGATTACGCTCTCCTCCTTGATGAAAAAAATGGAATCCTTGTTCATTTAAGTCTAACCTCAAGCTACAAATCTCTTCGCATTTCTCTGAAGTTACCCTAATCATCTATTCCAGACTCCCAAATCGACGGGTGACACAAATCATAATGCAAAAAGTTTCTCCAAAATGATCCTTCAAGGAAAAATAACTTCTCATGATGTCGCCAGCACGTTGGCACAACTTGTCTCTTTCCAACAAAAGATTATCATGTACTATCTTAAATGAGTGGATTTCTTTTTCTCTATCGAGGAGCATGCCTCGAAGAAACTCGACTTTCTTTAATCTACCTTCAACTTTTTTCTCCCAAGCTTAAGCCGCAAAAAAATGCTTCAACATTTTGTGATACAAGTCCCAAACATAGTCTTCAATCTCTTTAAACCATTTCTTTAGGGCCCAAAAGAAAAGATATTGGTAGAAATGCATGAAGGAGGGGCGACCAAAAGTAGAGAGAATTGAACACTGAAAAGAAATACAAAATATATTATTAATGTCTCTTCAAAGGAGCAACATTGGTGCAACACAACAAAAGGGGAAATTAGATCAACTTATTCCACAATAACAAGTCAGGCGTCAGAGCTAGCCTTCTCCATATTGCCATTTTCGGTCAAAGATGGGTCTTGAAACTCCAATGGGGATTCTTACAGATTCAAGCGTTCATCTTCCATATGATTATTTTCTTCACTTGAATCATTTCCATGACTTCCTTTCCAAGTAGTGCATTCATCAAAAGTTAGTTGCTTTAGGTCTTCAATAGTCAATATACTGGTTCACGAGACTACATGGTCAAGAAATGGAAGCTTAAGCCCATTATCTTGAATAGACTTGTACCAGATACGATCCACCTCCTTGGCAGCTTCAGGATGCAAGTGTATTTTAAGCAGGTTATAGTGTGCGCTTGCAGGTTGCTTAAGCAATCACATGACTAAGTCATTCTCACCTATTTTCTGACCTAAAGTCACTAGCTGGATGAAGAATTCCTCAAATCCCTTAGACTTTACCAATTTGTTCATGAATGCCTTCACAAATTGGCTTTGGCCTATTGGGGTAAACATTGAGCTCGTCGTCTCAAGACTTTCAATACGAGCATGGGCCAAAGTGAGCTCGTTGACCACAACAGCTTTTGAAGTTGTTAACTCGTCAAGTTACCTTTGGAGATCCCTCGTCTGGAGCCTAGCTTTAGACTCAGCCTTCTCCTTCTGAAGGAGAGCAGAAGAAGCCTTCTCTTCAAAGTAGAAACTTCTGAAGACCATGACTTATAAATCCTCGACATGGTAGCAACCATGGCTTTAAGAATCCACAAGAAAGTACATTTTTCCATTAAAACACATATGCAAAAAATAATAATTGAAAAATAAATAAAGTTAAATTTGGAGTTACTGCTTACCACAGTTGGGGTTTAGATGATGAGAAGCTTTTAAGGAGTGACTCTAAAGTCTTAAGGGACTCAAGGGGAGCTAAAGAATTAACACTACCAAGAGGAGTAGATGTTACACAAGGGGGAATTACCAACTTGAATTTCTAGCATTTGTTTGTTGCTCGGTTCCAGCCTTATCTAAACTATGCTTTGAAGATGTGTATCCAAAGCAAGTGGACTTGTGAGGGTTGATGCTAGAATCACCAATAGCATCTAAAGAACTCTCAACATCTTCGCACGAAGTGGTAAGGTCGACGACTTCAGCACTCTTTTGGATGACATTGTCCATAAAGCCCATACCTACAACAATGAAAAGCATAAGTTCAACAGTAGGGTGAAGACAAAAAGAAGCAACATACGCATCAAATGTCTCTAAAAGAATAACAAGTCAGGGTTATACCCAAGTTGAGCACCACTTCGGAAAATGAACATTTTGTATTATACACGTGAGAAGGCCAAAAGTAACCTTAATTGTACTTAAAAGGTTTTAAGCTAAGGCTTTTCCTTACAAAATGCTCAATGAAGGGGACAAATTTATTTCCTTTACCCTAGTGGATATCTCGATCTCACTATCAGCAAAGACATCGTGATTCCAAGGTGGGAATAAATATCTCTTGGAACTAAAAAAGAAGTACTTATTCTTCCAAGATATAGGGCAAGGAGAGTCAACCACGAACTTTCCACAATTTGGGTAGGCAGTAAGCCATCCAAATTCCCGATTACACCAAAGGGTATACACATATCGAAACATCTATAATGTGGGTTTCACTTCTTCATCATAGCATCTTAAAACAAAAACACGAAGAATGACATTCGGATGTACCCTAGGGCGATATTGTAAAATTTCATAATATTAACCAATAAAGGATAAATTGGGAATCTCAACCTATACAACAATTGTAGTTGGTACACCATCGACATTCCCACAGGGGGCTTATCATCCCTATCCCCTTGACCAGCAACAGTTAAGACCCAATTTGAAGGCGGGGTAAGTTCCAAAAATTTTGGGTACTCTCCAGTTATGGAATCTAAAACAAAAGGAGAACTTGAAGTAGATTTCACTAAAATTGTCTTCTTCTTCTTGGACTTTCTCCGATGATTGGGCTGAATATTATAAGGAGACTTAGAAGAATTCTCATTCAAAGAAAAGGAAATTCGGAGGGGGCGACTATACTAGGATCATCATGATCTATTTTTGGTGTCGATTTAGGTGATGACTTTTCAAAATGACATATTTCAGGAAGAAAAACACTACCTCCACCCTCCAAATGTGGATCTACGGGAGGAATTTGTTTTCAAAAAGACATGACGAAGAAAGGGACTTACTTGCTTGATATTACTCCACACTCAAAGGGAATGAAGTCTTAAAAATACTGTCTTCAAAATCCCTGTAGAAAGCAAGTAGGAGGAGAAGGAAATATGAGAAGAGGAGTAAAGCATTAGGAAAATGTGTCTGATGCATTAAAAGACAAAGCAACATTCAAAATTATCTCAAAAGAAAAGCTAGGTTTGAATCTGAAGCCTATACAAGCTAGAGAGAAACTATGTGTGACAAAAAAAAATAGAAAAGGGGACAGGAGGCGCATGTTTTATTTAAGTGGCTTAAAGTATGAGAAGACAACACATTAGTAGGGCTCTCTAAAATAAATTGGAACAGAAACGCGTACTTGAAAAGCAAAAGCAAAAGCTGGCGCGGTACTTGAAAAGCAAAAGCTGGCGCGGTACTTGAAAAGCAAAAGTTGACACAAGGAGTCAATTTATTTAGTTTATCAAAACTAAAACCCTTCACGTGGGTGTTGACTAATTAATGTAGCACTCTCTCTCCATTTCTCTCCATCTATTATCAGGATGGTACACTTTAAATTCTTTTTAATTAATAATTTTATTTATGGGAGAAAACTTCCTCCCTTGTTATCCTGATGGAGTTTGTAGTCATGCACTTGCTTCTGACCCCATCACCTGTCATTTCAAATTCATTGACTGTCACACGAAGTATAAATTTGAGAGTTCTCACTGGCATACTCGCATAATCTATTTCTTAGACCTATAGTTTCCACTCTAGAACTTTCTGCCATGAAGCCAAATTTATTAATGTGGCACAATATTTGATCTATGTGGCATATTGGTTCATTAAAACTAAGCCATATTTACACTTCTGCACGTACGGAAGAAATGTTTCAACTTTGTGAATAGATTAAAGACCCAATTAGCCTACGTGGAACATCAATTCAAAACACACAGGACAAATGCCAAGACACCTTTGGATAGAAGAATTTAAGCATGCAAGGAATTCCATTCAAGACCAAAGAGGTTAGAAATAAATTGTTTAAGAAATATAAATTACTTTGTCATTTATATTTATATGGGGCTTATGATAGTGTTGTGGTAGAAGTGGTATGCTTCAAAACATAAGCCGTCACTTTAAATAGCTTAAGCTAGCACGAGTGATACACTAAGGGCTTAAGTTGAATAACTTGAATTTGGGATTTAGTCAGAGGCCCATTGTATCTTGAACGTCTTAAGCCAACAGAAGAGGTCAAAAGCATGAATGGCTTAAGCCAACGGAATAGGTCAAATGCATACGAAATGATTGGCATGATGATAAGAATAGAAAGATTTCAAAATGGAAGAATCAGAAGTATAAACATTGAGGTAAGTACATCAAAACGCTAGAGTTTTTAGACTAAGAGAAAACTCGAGACTAATTTGAGCGTCAGAGCCTTTTCCCCTGGATCACTCGAGGGATTTTCCTTGCAGGTTATCAACCCGTCAAATAGAGATCTGGAGCTTAAGCGATCACACAAAATAGTTTCATCACCTGTCTCAACTCTATTTGCACTGACATTATACTCTATCAAAGTTTGACCGCATCTGCTACTATTATCCTAGAGATATAGGTGGCTAAGTGGTGTTTCGATTCGTTGATCACCGACCTGCTCCTTATTATCACTAGGTATAGTGAGTTAGTCGTCTCTTTCACTTTGACTTTTGGGAGCAATTGTTTTGCTTCAGGCTCTTGGCCTCCTTTAGATTAGGAGTTATTTTGTACTGACTGAGCAGTTATGGCTAATTTCTGCTTCTCTTTATTT
Source organism: Rubia yunnanensis (assembly GCA_037428765.1). Taxonomy (NCBI): domain Eukaryota; kingdom Viridiplantae; phylum Streptophyta; class Magnoliopsida; order Gentianales; family Rubiaceae; genus Rubia; species Rubia yunnanensis. The sequence goes on from CM075071.1 coordinate 10,245,324, forward strand.
TAAAAGGGTTTAGGGTGCCCAATAAATATCCCTCCACCGCATGGTGGTCTTCATTTAAAAAAAAAAAAAAAAAAGACCGCATATTTGAATAAATATATTAAGAAAAATATTCTCGTTATATGATATTGTTGAATTCGTCGTAACAAGTAGTTTCACATATCAACTTTTTATTTATCGTTATTATACGTACGTAAATATATTAACGGTCAAGCATTTTTTTAACAGAGTGTTAATGATTGATGTGCAAATAGATTTGAATTAGTGGATTACTCTATTATTTCCGTGCACCTCTTTTGTTGCAAAGTTTTTTTTCAAAAGCAGCAATAGTATACTCCCTTGTCCCACTTGTATTTGCATTTCTTCAGTCAAAATATTTAAGCCATGTTTGACCATAGATTTCAATTAGTATATAAACTGAATGAATATTTGAATTGATATTAAATTTGTAGTTCGTCTCTTGAAATACGGTCTTTCCATAAGCCATGGAAAGACCAGGGATTGAATTGCAATTCTGAGGCAATAGACAAGTGAATTTGCGGGTCAAAATCAAACAAATCCAGGTCAAACTTGGATCATAACGGTTTGGTTTATTTCACGCACCTATATAAGGTAAACCCTTAGCTTTCAATCTTTTTCCCCATACCTTACCCGCAGCTCTGCTATCTTCGAAAAAAAACCCCAAATCCTCAAACTCTGCTCTGCAATCTTCGATTCTTCCATCTTCCATTCTTCAAATTCACACGAGTCGATGTCGACACCAGGGATTGTCAGAATCCATCGCAGGTCAAGCACTCAATCATGTATCAAATCGAAGAAGATTGAACTCATTCTTGTAAGTTTCATTAAAAATTGAGATTAGATTTTGTTTTATTCTGATTTTGTTCGCAATTTATGTTTTAAATTGTAATATAATTCTAACGTTTCATTACTTTGATTGAATCACAATGTTCAAATGCTCTTAATCGAAGGAATTGAAGAGCAGATTGTTGTTGCAGCTAATATACCTTCTGAAGGTATGAACTCTATCAAATTCGTCTTCCTTTCAATCCACTATTTGATACACTAAAAAATTGAACATGTTACACTACCAGTGAAAGCTTTTAAACTATACGCACTACCTTTCTGCTGATCAAATATGAAGATTTTTTTGTTCATGGAATATGAAATCTCAGTACATGTTAAGATTTAAATTTCATTATTATATGATTTAATCTCTATGTTTCAACCTAAAATTTTAACGTTGTATACTAAAAAATTACAAAATATATTTAGAAATTACAGATCAGAGAAGAAGAATAAAAAAATTATAGTTAACTAAAATCACGAATAAGTAACATATAACCTATATGTTTTATTTTAAATATAGATTGTTTCTAACTAAAACTCTAGTGTTTCACTTGCAATTACTATAAACTTTGAACATCTACCATACTTAGAAGAAATTGATGTGACTAAATGCATCAATGGACTACAAGATAGAATGCTACAAGAATTGAAGGATCACTACAAACGACATGCTAAAAAATTGGGATTCAACACCAAAAAAAACATGCAATGATAGAACAACCAAGGAGTCATTATTGGAAAGTTCTTTGCGTGCTCATCTCAAGGGAAAACTCGAGAAAAATAGCGACATCAGCCCCACCAATACCAATCTGTGATGGATCGAAAGATTCAGCCTCGAGAAAGAAAAGACAAAGGATTTCTTGTACACAAAATGGGTTGTAAGGCTCAAATACGAACCAAATTGATGGACAATTTTTATAAAGTTTTGCACCATATCTTGCAGTACAGCCACAGTTTTACAAGACTGACTTGGAAATATCTACAATGGATTATCCACCACACCTAAATTATTTATTTTATGGTTAAGATGTATCACTATAAACATGCAATATTTAAATTTAAACATCCAACCTGGAAAACAAAAAATGAATCATCTGAATTATGAAACTTATGATGAAGATCTATCATTGAAAACATACAATATATTTACCTAAACTCCCAACCGGGTACAAAATAATTAAGTAACTTCGAAATTTTAAGAGAAATAATTGAAACAAAATAAACTTCTGAATGTGCATTATATGCTGAGCATGTATCACTATAAACCCTCATTGTATTTACCTAAAGATCTAACCCGTTATACCTAAAGTCAAATTACTACAAAATAACAAAATAATATCTTCTTGCATCCAAAAAAAAATATTATGGGCATTCTAGATCCATAAACTATTACATAAATTTTCAAAAAAAAACATTGAGAACAAGAAGGTCGAAGCTAGGCAAGGATCCAGCTACTTTCTTCTTTAAATAGTTTAAAAGGTCATTAATATGTTTCCACATCGCTGGATTATCAAGGATATCTTAAGAGTTGGGCAGCTGCTCTGAATCAGTGTCGGCATCATCTTGAGTGACCACCATTTGTGATTTCAACAAACATAATGATAATTTGGAAGTAACCACTTCCATATACCTTCAAAAATAAAGCAAATGTATCACCAACAACCTAAAAAACAACAACAAATTATATTACATATCCACTAAAACAACATAAAAAAAAATAAAAAAACACCATGCTCACATTTAATTTAACACCCGCAATCTCTTTATCTGTTGAAATCACAACAGAAATATCGAATTGTAGAACTCGACTACCAGCATCAACTTTACCCAGGTCACTTGAACTTCTATCAAAGGTTGTACCTTTTAACACGCCAGCTTGCAGTAGTACAACACACAAATTATTAACATCACTAACAACAAAATCACACATTCAAATTTTTTTAAAAAAATAGAACCTTTCAACCCAAACACAACACCTCTCACTGAATTTGACAAAAAAATGGGGGCAGGCAAAACAAACATTACGCATAAAAAAAGGCAATTTAACACAAAGACCACTTAATATCAATGTATTACACTATAAACTTGTAGCCTTTCACAGTAAACGTCAGCTCTTCAAAAAAATAAACCTCTTAAATTGGGAAAAACAGTAAACATGCTATCATCATCACACAAAATGCATTAGAAAATGATTATACTAAAAACTAAAGCACATGCATCCTCATTTAACATCAAAAGTACATATTAACAACACAAATTCAACAAAAAAACGTCGCTTTCATCATTAGAAGAACCTTCGAAAAAATTCCCTCTCTTCTTCACTATTTCGCTGCAGTAAAACACACAAAAAAATCAGTTTTAAAACAAAAACCTAAAAAACCTAAAAAATTGAATATAAAATCAAAAATGGAACTCGAAAGGAGTAAATTACCTGATATGAACGCAATCGAAACTGCAATCGACGACGAACCTTTACATCACAATAAACACATAACCTTTATAACAAATATGAATCCTATCAACTCAAAATAGTACATGTCATAAAAAAATAATTTGCAACAACAACAAAATCTTCATATCTAAAACACAACACCTCTCACTAAATTTTACAAAAACAAAAATGGGGCAGGAGATAAAAACAAACATTACACGCCAAAACAAAAAGCAATTTGACACAACAACCACTTAATATCAACATAGTACACTATAAACCTAAAGCTTTTTACAATAACCATCAGATCTTCTAAACCCTAAACCTAGTAGATTGGGGAAAACATGAAAAATGCTAACATCATCACACAAATAGAATCAAAAAATCGATTGTAAGGCAAAATAAAGCACATGCATTCATGATTTGACAACAAAGATACACATTAACAGCAAAAAATTGACAAATAAACATCACTTTCACGATTTGCAACACCTTCAACGGATAGATCGTTCTTCTTCACCATTCCGCTGCAATAACACATAAGAAACATCATATCTGAAACAAAAACCCTAAAATAGGTACATAAAACTCTAAAACAAAATGACAAACAAACTCAAAAGTAGAAAGTTATCTGTGGCGAACACAAAGGAACGGTAGAGCGGCAAAATGAACGGCAAAATTCAAAGAAAATCAAGATCGAAATCGTTTGACTAGGAGGATTTTGACGGAGAAGAGAAAGTGTTGAGAGAGAACGAAAACGAGAAGCGGATAAAAATGAAAATTAAATATAATTAAAAGGGGGAAGGGGAATGGTTATATATAGCGCATGTGAGTTGCAATTTCCAGAAAATTGATACTTATTCCCTGTTTAGTAGTTCTAGTGAAACTTCGTCTTTCCATGAGCTTATGGAAAGACAGTCTTTCCCAAGATTTTGTCTTAAAGTTGTGATAGAAAACAACAAATCATTTTTAAAATATTATATTTTATAATCTATTATGTGCATTGCAAAGTTTTGGGAAATACCGTCTTTCCATTGGTTTACGGAAAGATGGGGTTTAATTAAAATAATAAAAGGTAAAAGGTCTTAGTTGCAATATTAAAAATTTATTATGCCGTGTGTAGTGGTTATAAAGTTCACAACCCGATTCATGCAACCCAAAAATTTTATTTTCATTTCTTCTAGTTTGCACTTTAAACCTTGGTCTTTCCATAGCTTTTGGAAAGACCATCTTTCAAGAGATGGACTCTATGTGCATTATTATTATTTTTATATACTGAATATAAATGATTACTCCCTCTGGCCCATTTCGAACTGCACACTTTTACTTTCAGCAATTGACTAAAAAATGTTTGATCTTTTATATTTTATTAAGGATAATTAAAACTTATGAGAACTTGATATTTTGAAAATATATGTTACAACGAATTTAACAAGGTATCACTCAATAATGTTTCTACTTATACACTAGTTCAATTTTACGGTCAAAGTTGAAAAGTTTTAACTGAATTAATAGTTAAATTGTAGATTAAATTGGGACAGAGGGAGTATATTTAGTACATTAGTTTGTCATTATTATTAAAATACACCATTCGATTATTTTATAACCAAAAAACCCATAATTGTTCTTTAGAATTTGAAAATAAAATATAATTCTAATGTTAAATAAACTACTATTTATAATTTTTGGAGTATAAATTAATACATGCATTACACATAGTTTAAAAAAAATTTAATTCTCTTTAAATTTTTATTTTTTGTTTTAAATATAAAAATAATCAAAGTTTAAAGTTAATTTTGCCCTTTCATTTTCCATTTTCAATTGTGAAATTGGGGATTTTTCCAAATAAAATTGCAACAAGAACACCCAAAGTATATATTCACGCCTTTTTTATTTTGCTGATTTGGCAAAGTGCGGTCTTCGATATCCCTTTGAGAATAGATGCCCATTTCGACGGGGTCACTAAAATTTTCATCCACGTAATATCGACCCTCACCTCCAACTCTTGAAGTTGGACATTTAATTTAATGCTGAGAGTCCATAAATTCTACTCCCTCCGTCCCTGCAGTAATGACATATTTACTTTTTCAAAGTCAAATTTGGTAAGCTTTGAGCATAAATATATATTAATGTATACATATATATAATAAATATATCATGTGAAATATTGTTTAATTCATCTTAACATATATTTTCTAAATATCAATTTTTTATGTGGAATTGGTATATGTAGGAAGAGATATTAACGGTTAAACATGATCACTGAAGACCGTAAAAATTAAATATGTCATTACTGTTGATACGGTGGAAGTAGGTGGAAATGGAAGTTTACTATTGGAGGCTCTAGGCAACTTTTCAGGGGACAGTCAATCATTACATCACCAAACCTATTACTTCCTAAATCCCTCCTAAGACCATGTACAATGGTAAAGCTGCTCTGCAAACGCTCCTATGGTTTCAGTTTATTAAATATTCAATCTCTCTTCTCCACATCATTAACTGAAATCACAAAGAAACCACTCCATTTTCTCTCTCAATAATGGTTGAAACCACTTTGCAATTATTTTATGGACTCCGCTTGATTTTCTCTATGCTGCTCATTAATTATACGTTCAATATTTTAAAAAAAATTAAATGTCTTACCACAAATTATGGTGGGACAAGGGACTTTCATATGAAATTGCAAAAATGCATTTGGGTAGAAAGCGGGTCATAAGATAAAACGGGTCAATTGAATGGGGGCTCTTTACAAGAAGCACAGATCAGGGTTTATAAGGAACCAAACGTGGGGGAAAGGGGTAGATGCGTCTATTGGGGTTTTTTTACTTGAGTTTCAAAGCTATTGATCCATCGGCTGACGTCTTGTACAATCTTGGGAATGTTGGCGAAGTTTGCATCTTTTCTGTGGATGTGGTGTTGAAGCGTCCAATGGGCCTGCCGGTGATATGCTTGGTGTCCAAGCGTCCAATGGGCTCTTGTCAGTTTGTGGTTGCTTTAAGGTTAAATGGCATAGGCGTCTCCCATTGCCTCAATGTTTGATGAAATGGGTTTTTTGTGAATCCATCTCTACTCTGTTGTAAAATTGTAAAAATTGAAAGGTTGACCTAATATTGTAAAATAACTAACAAACATTCTAAATACGTGAATGCTATATTCTATCTTTATTATTTTTTTAAATGAAAGTCCAAATAAAGTAATTAAAATGATTAACTAACATTATAAACATATGAATTAATTTACTCCCTCTGTTTCTCTATTATTGGCATACTTTTCTTTTTGAGATTTTTTTTATATTGGCACAATTTCTATTTTTGGCAAGATTCCTTCAATTTCATCCACTCATTATACTTTTTACTTTTTACCTTCTTCATCAACTCATTTTCTTCACCTAAATCCAAGCACCTAAATTTATGGTGTCACTATTAGTGAAACGAAGGGAGTACATATTTGTAGTTATAAGTTCTATTTTGATCATTAAAAGATTAACAAATATTCTAAATACATGAAATGATATATTTTATCATTATCTTGTAAAAAAATGGAAGTATAAACAAAATACGTAAAACTATTATCAAACATTTTAAACATACAAGCTAATTCATACATTTGCTTGTAACTTCTATTACTATCTTGAAAAAAAATACACAGTTCAAACACAGTGTTTAAAATTATTAACAAACATTTTAAATATATGAACCAATGTATACATTTGCAACTGAAAAGTCCGTATAATAATAATAATGAACTAATGCATAAAAATTAAGATCTAATCACTATAAACTATGGACTAAATAAATTCCTTTCGATTATACAATTTTGTCCATATATTAATGATATGGTTTAATAATAATGAACTGATGTTTAAAAACTATGATCTAATCAATTAAAACTATGAACTATGTAAATTCATTTCGATTATACAATTTTGTCCCTATATTAATGATATGGTTTAATAATAATGAACTAATGGTTAAACATTATGATCTAATCACTTAAAACTATGAACTAAATTAAATCATTTCAATTATACAATTTTGTCCATATATTAATAATACGATTTAATACTAATGAACTAATATTTAAAAACTATGATCTAATCACTTAAAACTATGAACTAAATAAATTCATTTCAATTATACAATTTTGTCCATATATTAATAATATGGTTTAATACGGATGAACTAATGTTTAAAAACTATGATCTAATCACTTGAAACTATGAACTAAATAAATTCATTTCAATTATACAATTTTGTCCATATATTAATAATATGATTTAATACTAATGAACTAATGTCTAACAACTATGATTTAATCACTTAATATTATGAATTAGAATACTCATATCGATTATACAATTTTGTCCATGCATTAATAATATAGTTTAATAATAATAAATTAATTTCTAAAAACTATGATCTAATCACTTAAATCGAAGAACTATAATATTATATTAGTCACACAATTTTATCTGTTACTAAAAATTTAATTTAATATTAATGAACTAATGGTTAAAAACTAAGAACTAACTAAGAAAATTGCATCACTCATATAATTTTGTCCACGATTAAAATTTTTATCGGTTTTTCTAACAACTTCACATTCCATTGGAAACTGTGTTATTAAATGCAAATAGAGTTAATGATTAATAACATCCCTCAAAAACTCACACTCCCTATGTACTATTACACAGTTTTCAATGGATTTGCATTTAATAAACACAGTTTCCGATGGAATATGAAGTTGTTAACGAGTGCCCATGGGCACTCGTTAGAAAAACCGAATTTTTATTAGTAATGATGAACTAAAACATTAAAAAGTATGAGGAACTAAAAAATTTATATCAAGTACCTAATTTTGTCTGCTACAAAAAAGCTTGTTTAGTACTAATAAACTAATTCATTAAAATTTTAATCTGACTACTTAAAATTATAAATTAAAATATTCATAAATATATTAAATGTATGATTTAATAACTTTAAAATATTTTTTTGCGGTAATATATTTTATACAAAGTCTTACTTTAGGCAGTTTAAACTTTAGACAAGCCCTATGATGTGTCATTTACAAGATCATGCACATGGTGAGGCAGCCATGTGTGTCTACAGTAGTCTACAAAATTACCCTTCTACCCCTGACGACCATTTGTGTCAACCATGAGGTTGGAAAGATTTCTTTTATATAGTACCTAAGATATGAAAAGACAGGTTTAATAATAATAATAAAAATGTGAAAAGTTTTAGTTGTAATATTAACATTTTACTATGCAACATGTAGTAATTGTAAAGTTTATGACCCGATTAATGTAACTCAAATATTTTATCTTCATTTTTTCTAATTTGTAATTTAAATATTGATCTTTTCATGATTTATGAAATGATCATCTTTCAAAAGACGGATTCAATTAATAATTAGAACTAAGTTTTAAAATAAATTGCATGCTTATAAATTCACATTTCATAATATGGTAGAAATATGCATCATTTAACATGTGGCAAGTAGTTCGTGGGAAAGGAGAATCTCAGCATAAAGTAGGTTTTTTTTTCCAATGCTATTAAGTATTGCACACTAAAAAGATTTTGATTAAGAAAAACGGTTGGAGTCATTTAACTATTTGACTATATATAGGGCATTAATAAATTTATTAATGATAAGAGAGGAGTTGGGGTAATGGCAAAACATAGATGAGTTGGAACTTGGGCGCATTTATAAAAAAAACTGCAGCTCCCATATCCATCTCTCTCTCCATCTCCATCGTCCTTATCGTCAGCTTTAAAAATTTTCTTCTATTGAGCTCTGTTTACCGATTTTCTTTTGATTTCCTTACCCCCAAAACAGAAACCTCTTGTGATGATGATGGTTTTATAGTTTTCGTGCAAAAACTTTGGTTCGAGAAATCCATGTTCCCCCTCTCATATTAGCATCCCGGTTCGATAAATGGCCGGAAAAAATATTACTTTGTAGCCGCTTGACAGCACTTGAAGACGCACATGGTTAGGCAGGTATTTTTTTAAAAATGCCCAAAACCACGTCATTTTGTGCAGCCACTTGACAACACCTGTAGACGCACATGGTAAGGCAGCCATGTGTGTCTACAGTAGCCTGCAAAATTACCCTTCTACCCCTGACGACCATTTGTGTCAACATGAGGTTGAGAAGATTTCTTTTATATAGTACCCTAAGATAAGAAAAGACAGGTTTAATAATAATAATAAAAATGTGAAAAATTTTAGTTGTAATATTAAAATTTTACTATGCAACATGTAGTAATTGTAAAGTTTATGACCCGATTAATGTAACTCAAATATTTTATCTTCATTTTTTCTAATTTGTAATTTAAACATTGATCTTTTCATGATTTATGAAATGATCATCTTTCAAAAGACGGATTCAATTAATAATTAATACTAAGTTTTAAAATAAATTGCATGCTTATAAATTCACATTTCATAATATGGTAGAAATATGCATCATTTAACATGTGACAAGTAGTTCGTGGGAAAGGAGAATCCCAGCATAAAGTAGGTTCTTTTTTCCAATGCTATTAAGTATTGCACACTAAAAAGGTTTTGATTAAGAAAAACGGTTGGAGTCCTTTAACTATTTGACTATATATAGGGCATTAATAAATTTATTAATGATAAGAGAGGAGTTTGGGGCATTAATGGCAAAACAGAGATGAGTTGGAACTTGGGTGCATTTATAAAAAAAAGCTGCAGCTCCAATCTCCATCTCTCTCTCCATCTCCATCGTCCTCATCGTCAGCTTTAAAAATTTTCTTCTATTGAGCTCTGTTTACCGATTTTTTTTTATATTTCCTTACCTCCAAAACAGAAACCTCTTGTGATGATGATGGTTTTCCGTTTTTGTGCAAAAATTTTGGTTCGAGAAATCCATGTTCCCCCTCCCATATTAGCATCCCGGGTCTATAAATGGCCGGAAAAAACATTACTTGGCAGCCACTTGACAGCACCTGAAGACGCACATGGTGAGACAGCCATGTGGGTCTACAGTAGCTTACAAAATTACCCTTTTACCCCTGACGACCATTTGTGTCAACCATTAGGTTGGGAGGATTTATTTTATATAGTACCCTAAGATATGAAAAGACAGGTTTAATTATAATAATAAAAATGTGAAAAATTTTAGTTGTAATATTAAAATTTTACTATGCAACATGTAGTAATTGTAAAGTTTATGACCCGATTAATGTAACTCAAATATTTTATCTTATTTTTTCTAATTTGCAATTTAAACATTGATCTTTACATGATTTATGAAAGGATCATTTTTCAAAAGACGGATTCAATTAATAATTAGTACTAAGTTTTAAAATAAATTGCATGCTTATAAAGTCACATTTCATAATATGGTAGAAATATGCATCATTTGACATGTGACAAGTAGTTCGTGGGAAAGGAGAATCCCAGCATAAAGTATGTTCTTTTTTCCAATGCTATTAAGTATTGCACACAAAAGATTTTGATTAAGAAAAACGGTTGGAGTCCTTTAACTATTTGACTATATATAGGGCATTAATAAATTTATTAATGAGAAGAGAGGAGTTGTGTCATTAATAACAAAACAGAGAGTAGTTGGAACTTGGGCGCATTTATAAAAAAAGCTACAGCTCCCATCTCCATCTCTATCTCCATCTCTATCGTCCTCATCGTCAGCTTTAAAAATTTCTTCTATTGGGCTCTGTTTACCGATTTTTTTTTGATTTCCTTACCCCTAAAACAGAAACCTCTTGTGATGTGATGGTTTTCTGTTTTCATGCAAAAACTCTGGTTCGAGAAATCCATGTTCCCCCTCCCACATTAGCATCCCAGTTCTATAAATGGCTGGAAAAAATATTATTGGGCAACCACTTGACAGCACCCTTAGATGCATATGGTTAGACAGACATTTTTTTAAAAAAATGTCCAAAACAATGTCGTTTTGAACAGTCACTTGACAGCACCTGTAGGGGCACAAGGTGAGACAGTCATTTGTGCCTACAGTAGCCTGCAAAATTACCCTTTTATCTCGGACGACCATTTACATCAACAATGGGGTTAAAGAGAATTTCTTTTATACATCAACCTAAGATAAAAAGCAGGCTAAATTTAGTTTTGCAGCGGTTCAGGTTCGTGAACGGTCAACGCGCCCTTATTTCAGCCTCTTCCCTGCCTCGATTTTCGTGCCCGTACCCGGTTGTCGGTAATCCATAGACGGTAGCCCAAGATTTGGTAGCTTCTTCAATTTTCAATCCCTCCTCTTGCTTCCTTCAATCACTTTGTCAAAGTCACCGAACTTTAAAATCGGTGCCGCACACAAGGTAAAGCCATTGATTTTCACAATTTCCGCTTCACCGATAGGTTATTACTCTACTTTGATTTCCATTTTCAGTTCTCATCTTCATCTTCATGCTTCTCTATGTTGCTCTGTTAGGCTGTTTTCAGTTTTGTACCATAGTTTCTTTGCAGTAGTTTTTCATTTTAATTTATATTTATTACCTGGTTCGTACTTCATTGGGTTCTGTATTCTTATACAACTGGATTGTGCATTCAAGGTGTTTGATTTTTTGCCTAGCTTAATTTTGAATTTCATCTTTCCATCCACTTTTTGGGTTTACTAATGTTGCAAACAAGACTAAATTTGATTCATTTTTTGTATTTGGAATGCTAAACCAACGACATTGATGAGAGTTCCATTCCATTAATAGGTCTTCGAATAAGGTTACTTCGGAGAACAGCAAAAAGGCAACCCAAATTGAGGTAAGGAGTTCTTAATAATCTTCACATCATTCTTGAGTGTGAGTTTTTGGAAACTAAAGTTACATTTCTTGTATGGTGTTTCTCTACAGGACAAGCTCAAACAATAGCGGGTGCAGTACGTTGTGTTTCTGTTCAGGACAAGAAGCAGTGGAGTCTGTATTTTAGTTCTCACAAAAAAGTATTTATGAGTTTCACTTTCAAATTTGAATTTTAGTCCTCAGCTTGTTGTTCAGCTGGAAAATGATTCGGAGACTCTGAACGTAACACACACAGAGAATATAAATTTGTGCATGGATGAAGATGATAACTATATCTTCAAACTTCTTGCTAACGCAGCTGCTAGGTTGAAAAGAACAATAAGGGTTAAGGTATTATGCAGTTTAGAGGATGGGAATAAAGAAATTGATTAATGTGATGGTACAGAGAACGGAAAAGAAGTGATCAAAGAGATAATGCTTGGATCGAGTGATGATGGAAATGGTTTGGACTTGAATAATGGAATTCCCGAGATGATTGAGAGAGAAGAGACAAAATCCGTGGTGGTTTTAATTCAAAAGAGCACCATAATGATGACACTGAGATGCAGCTCAATGAGATATCATCTAACCCACCAAAACACCAAAATGGTGGTGTTGGAGTTTTTGATGTCACAGAAGGCACCCAAGGTAGAAAGCAACATGTTGTTTTTGTAGAGATTGATGGTGCCAGAGAAAACATGCCTAAATTTGGGGAACAACATGTTGGTACTTTAGAGGTTGATGGTACCACAAAAGACAAATCAAAAGTTCCATCAAAAGTTGGAGAGCTTCAGGAGAAACTTGAAGAAGCTGAATCTATTGGAAAGTCAAATAAGAGAAAAGAGGCTCCAGAGAATGCTGAGAGACCAATCTGGATAAAAGAAGGCAACAATGTGCTGTCTGGAGTCCTGAGGTACCTTATCATTTGCTAAATTCATTTTTTCCTCTGCTCTTGTTGTATATGTACATTTAAAATGTAAAATTTCACGTGTAATTTGCATTATATATCTGAATTCAGATAACTGAGAATCCTATCAATTAGTCAAAATCCAATCCTAATTTCTGATATGATAGTTCTGTTGATTATGAATCTGATGCAAACACTATGCATTCAGCCATGCTGTTCATATAACCTTTCTTTACTCCTCTGGTTACATTCTGAGGAGAATAATTGTGACGATTACTTTTTCTCGGTGGACTTGTGTAATTAAATTAAATGCTGAACTAATATATAGTACTTAATTGACAAAAAACTGTTGGAACTCCCTCTCTTCTCCCATTTCTTTGTTGACAATTGATTTGAATTGATGCAAAGCTATTTTGACTTGTGATTTCCTCGGCGCACTGCTGGACTTTAGTTTTTTTCTAAACTTATATTCTTTATGGTTTCTTTTATGTTTATGCACCTATCTTGATGTGGTAGTCACAATTTTTAGGCTATGTAATTTCAGCTGTTGCTACAATTGTCGGTCAACTTCTATAGTTTATAATGTCAGCTGTTGTTACAATTTCCAGTTAACTTCTGTAGTTTACAGTTGTCAGCTGTTACAATGGTTGTGAAATTTTATGTAGTAGTTTATAAAAGCCCTGTTCTTATGATTCTATTTAGGACTTAGAGAAGTATTGGGTATACTTGTGCTACTGTGAAGTTGAAGTATAAATAGTATTAACGAATTAGTCATGATAGATTCATCTTGAGCCCACTCTCGGACTGTTAACATTTCTGTGTATGCAAAATAGATGGCGAGGACTGGGAATCAGATATTCAAATCATTTAAGGTGAGTTTTGTTTTAATTTTTATTCCCATTGTTCCATTCCGTTCCTACCTTTTCGCTTTCTGTACGAGTGAATTTTGGGGGCCAAATTGGGGTCAATTTGGGGGTTCCGATTTGTACATTGTTATACCACTTTGTCCTTTAACTTTGACTCTTCCGTTCCTACCTTTTCACATCCGTACGGGTTAATTTTAGTGGTTAGGTTTGGCCTCCATTTTGTTGATCGTTATATTGCTTTGTCCTTTCATTTTTGCTTTCCTGATTTCTTTTCTTTACGGATGAATTTGGCCTTCGCATTTCTTCATCGTTTTCATTCCTTGTAAGTTACCTCCGTCCTTTCAGTTTCTCAAACTGACATTGTATTTCAGTTCTTTTACAGGTAACTTCTCCTTCTCGCCTTTGCTTTCAATCTTTAAAGTAAGTGTAAGGTCTTTCTCTTGTGTTTATGTTCCATTTTATTCTTTTTACTTGCCCTTTGTTGTGTTGGGATTCAGTGAACTTAGTTTGTGTATCGTTTTTGTTTTGAATTTTGGTTACTACACAGGGTTGTTCGGATGCTTTCTTCTTAATCTTTATCTTGATTACAGGTTTCTCGAGTGAGGTTTTTTGTAGCAGAACAAATGGTTGAGTTTAGCAGTAAATAGTGTACCTTTAATAACTGTTTATTGTTATCGTTATTTTTCCGCCTTGAAGAAGACCCTTTTGTTAAATACCATGCTTCTGGAATGAAGGCAAAGAACAGAAGAGTCCCTCTTTTTAGGTTGACTATATGATCAACATTCAAGAGATTAAGCCCTTGCCTCTATCTCAATCATTAAGGGCTCTGTGCTGTTATGATTTAGTGGGATCATGGAGATCGATTCGGGCTCTACTAAACAAGTTGATCCTTCCCTTAGGACATTCGAAACCAAGGATTCCTCTAGGATTAGTTGGTTTGTGGGAAAAATTGCTACAGATAAGTTTGCTTACAACATCCGCTGGCCTAATTCACCATGGATAGTTTTCCAGGTAATGCACGATACTGATCCAATTTGTATGAACCATTTTTAATTATCCAAATAAACTACCTTTTTATGTTAAAATTTTGTTATGTGTGTTGGAATTGAGCAGTTTTAGATTAATTAACTTAAGATCTCTGTCCCCTAAATATCAACAGGAGAAGGGAGGAAAAAAAAGAGAACTTGTGGAGAGTTATAAAGGCAACCTTGCTTGCTGGTGCAAAGTGAAATCAAGAACCCACTGAACACCATGTATTTATCCCTTGATTTCATTACCACCCCTTCTTCAAATTCCTCTTTCCCATACAAACGTTTATTGCCTTAAAAGTTATCCAAAATTTAGAGAACTTGATGACTTGGAAAGATGGTGAGAAAATGAAATGAACACTGGATGTTATGAACTGAGGATAAAGAAAAATAGGACCTATAAAATCCTAGCCAGTAAAGGTAAGTTACTCGAGCACTGAAAAACTTGGTTGTTTTTCTGAAACACTTTAAAGTTGGATCTTGTTGTCACCATTGGAGGTGATGGTATTTTGCTGCAGACAAGCCATTTGGTTGACACCTCGGTTCCAGTTTTTGGGGTCAATTCTGACCCGGCTTATGATGGAGGGGATAAGCTTATATCATATCCATGTTTGCTTACTTTGATTATTTTCTTCCGACTGAAATTTACAGTGCTTATGTTTTAGGTAACAGAGATGATGAAACGAAATTAATGTAGAAATTGCGACATATAGAAATTGCGATAGAAAATCAGACAGTAGTAGCATCACCATTCAAATTAGGATCAGAAGGAACAGGAAATGAAACAGTAAAATTAGACGACATTAGAAAGGTATATCAACAAAATAATTTTTCAAATCAAATATTACATGCTATAGCTAACCAAGTAGATTTGATATCCACTAAGTTAGATAATAAACCATTAAAATTTCCAAATGAAACTTCAAAACCACACTTCCAAGTCTCTTCATTTCCCAAACAAATGGAGAATACATTACCATTAGTAAGAAAAGATATTTCTTGGCAAGATATCCCTAGTATTTCAAAACAAATAGGAGTTATATCTCAAATTAACCCACCATTTAGTACAACAAACACTTCTGGTGATGCATCAGAGGAAGAATCGGAAGATCAACTAGAACAGCAAATAGAGGCCATAGAACAACAATTTGTGGAACAAAATGATTATACACTACAATTACAATTAAATAAGATGCACATATTTAAAAATAATTGGAAGAATAATACAACAAAAAATTATTATTCAAGACCTACACCACCAGATATTCAATTTGAAGAACAAAACAATACATTTAATAGTTATGATGGATCCTCTATATATCAATGGAACATAGATGGAAAATCAGAGTACCAAATATTAAATATATTACAAGAAATGGGTATGGCCAGAATGGCTTACAAAGCAAAACTTGATATTTCTGAACCTAATATAGTAATGTTATTAGCTACGGGATTTACAGGACAATTAAAGGGATGGTGGGATAATCATCTTACATTAGATAATAAACAAAGTATTGTAAATCATGAATCAGAAGAGGTTCAGGGAGAAGAAGATAATTTAGAATTTATTATGGTTCAAGATCGATCAACATACCTAATTTATGCAATATCAATGTATTTTGTAGGAAACCCAGAGGACGAATTATCCAGCTCAAAAATATGCTTAACGAATTTAAGATGTCCTTCATTAACTGATAACAAATGGTATAGAGATATATTTTTGACTCAAGTCCTACGAAGAACAGATTCAAATTCATCATTCTGGAAAGAAAAATTTATTACAGGATTACCAAACTTATTTTCACAACGAATAATTACAAATTTACAAAAAACATTAGGAACATATAAGATAGATTTTAATGTTTTAACTTTTGATCAAATATTTGCTTTTATTAAAAAAGAAGCTCTAACATTATGCCAAGACTTAAAGATACAGCGCAAATATGGATCCATTCGAAAAGAAATGGGAACATTTTGCCAACAATTTGACATTATGGGTATTAAGCCACCATCATCTCAAAATAGATCCAAACCTAAAGAAATGATTAATAAATACCAGCATAAAAAAATATTTCCAAAAAATAAGAATTTTGTTAAGAAACCTTTTAAGAAAAGTAATAAGTATAGTCACATTCAATGTTTTAAATGTAAAAAATATGGTCATACAACATCAAATTGTAAAACCGAGAAAAAGATTAATTCATTATTTTCTGATGAGCAAGATTTAAAAAATTAGTTATTAGCATTATTATTAGATAATTCTAGCGATAAACAATTAGATTCTAAATCCAGCTCTGAAAGCTCTAGTAACTCTGACTCGTGTCACTGTAAGACTAACATGTTCAATATGTTAAGTAGTGTCAGAGATAAAAAACAAGTATTACTGGACATGATTAATAAATTACAAGATTCAGAAAATAAGACAGAACATTTAATTAGATTAAAAGAATTAATAAAAGAAGATGAAAAACCAAAAATAGAAGAAGCATTTAGCTTAACTAAAACAATTCAGAAATATTCAGCACTTGAAAAGAAAAACTTAGTACCCTCTAGTGATTTACGAACAGAAATTAATAAATTAAAAACAGATATTAGTTCCATTAAAAGTGAATTACAATTATTAAAAGAAAAAGATCTAGAACTACAATTACAACTTATAGGAATAACTACGAACAAAGATTGGCCTCATGATAAATTAAATATTGAAATAAGCCCAAGTACTCCATCCGACAAACAATTTTTCAACATCATTAAAAAAATTAATATGGAAAAATGTATTCATTAATTACAATAGGACTAGAGGATTTTAGCACTACAATAATAGCATTAATCGATAGTGGTGCAGATGCATCATGTATTAGAGCAGGAATAATTCCAAGTAAATATTTAGCAAAAACTAATGAAAAATTATTAGCAGCAAATGGTACTCCAATGACAGTTAATAAAAAGCTTTATAAGTAATAATAATTATTGCATTAAACATTCATTCCTTATATTAGAAAATGTATCACATGATGCAGTATGGAAATCCATTTTTATACCAAATAACCCATTTTAAAAAAACTCAAGAAGGAATCAGTACCAAAAATTAGGAAGAAAATTATTATTCTCATTTATTAATCCACCTAGTCAGGTAGAATTACACTTATTACAAACAAGTTCTATCTATAAAAAAAATACTCATATTAAATAGAAAACAAAAAGATATTGCATTCCTAAAAGAAGAACTAAGTTATTCAAAGATTGCATTCCTAAAAGAAGAACTAAGTTATTCAAAGATAGAAGAACAGCTACATAATAAACTAATTCAAGAAAAAATTACAATATTGGAAACGGAATTTAAAATTCAAGTTGGTTCAACCCATCCTAATGATTTTTGGAATAGAAAGACACATATTGTGTCACTACCATATGAAAAAAATTTTGATGAACAAAACATTCCAACCAAAGCTAGACACATTCAAATGAATGCAGAATTAGTAGAACTATGTAAGCAAGAAATTCAAAGTCATCTAGAAAGAAAATTAATCAGAAAAAGCAAATCACCCTGGAGTTGCTCAGCATTTTATGAATAAACAAGCAGAAAAAGAAAGAGGTATTCCTAGATTAGTTATAAATTACAAACATTAAACAAAGTATTACAATGGATTAGATATCCTATTCCCAATAAAAGAGACTTAGTAAACAGATTAGTAAATGCAAAAATATTCTCAAAATTTGATCTAAAATTAGGGTATTGGCAAATTCAGATAAATGAAACAGATAAGTACAAAACTACCTTTGTAGTTCCATTTGGACAATATGAATGGAATGTCATGCCATTTGGATTAAAAAATGCACCATCAGAATTTCAAAAAATTATGAACGATATATTTACTCCTTATTCAAGATATGTCATAGTTTATATTGACGACATATTAGTCTATTCAGACTCAATAGACAGTCATTTCAAACACTTAAAGATATTATTAAATATAATTAAGAAGCATGGTTTAGTTATATCAGAGCCAAAAATGAAACTATTCCAAACTAAAATAAGATTTTTAGGTTATGATATTCATTTAGGAAAAATCAAACCGATTCAAAGAGAAATTGAGTCTGCAGATAAATTTTCAAACGAAATTAAAGACAAAAACCAACTCCAAAGATTTTTAGGGTGTCTAAATTATATTTCAGATTTCTTTCCAAAATTAAGAATAATTTGTAAACCTTTATATGACAGGTTAAAGACTAATCCACCCATGTGGACAGAAGAACACACTCAAATTATAAAAGAAATAAAGTTGAAAGCTAAGTCATTACCATGTTTAGGTATCCCACATCCATCCGCATTCATGATAATAGAGACAGATGCATCAAATTTAGGTTATGGAGGCATATCAAAACAATTACATTTAGGAAAAGAATCAATAGTTAGATATCATTCAGGGTTATGGATAGGAGCACAAGTAAATTATTCAACAGTAAAAAAAGAGGTTTTATCCATTGTTTTATGCATCTCAAAATTTCAAGATGATGTGTTCAATAAAAAGTTTTTATTAAAGATAAATTGTAAATCAGCAAAAGAGATTTTACAAAAGGATGTCAAAAACTTGGTCTCAAAACAGATATTTTGCTAGACGGCAAGCCATTTTATCAGTTTTCGATTTTGAGATTCAATTTATTAAAGGAAAGGATAACTCCCTTCTAGATTTTTTGACTCGTGAATTCCTCTCAGGAAAGCATGAGTAAGCATTCCAAAAGATAATTTATAAGCCCTCAGTGCTTACTTTCTACAACTAGGTAGATAGTGGCAAATCAGGGTCGTCCAATGAGAAGAGGGATCTTCCTAAGCGTCTAAGCACACAAATGGTTGATATACTAGGCTAGGAGTAAATATATATACACACACTTAAAAGCGAGTAAAGGGGGGGGGTTGGTTGGTTGGTTGGTTCCTAAGTTAACAAAGATAAAAAGACGAGATAACTAGCAACGTCAAGTGACTATGCTAATCATCAAACGAAACTAAGAAAAAGGGTTTTAAACTACAAAGATAAAATGCCTCGGGGGCAACGGATATCCACTTCCACATCTAATGTAGTTCATCGAATCATTCACACATTCCATCATATAGCATTCATGACCCAACAATCACACACCCCATCTAGCAAGTACCACAACACACACACCACAAGGAGTTCTAAGTTCATGCTCGTAGATCTTCATGCAAAGGTGCTACGGAAGTCGTCACGTTCCTACACCTAAGCAATTCAACCACACAAGCACTCCCTATGCTCAAACCACTCATGGCACACATGCAGTGAAACACACCGTCAAGAGTACATAAACGCCAAACAACAAATGCTTCAGGAATGAGTTTAAATCACCTATTCAATACTTCAACTACTTGTCGTGGAGACTGAACTCCTATCCTTCTTAGTTCGTAGTTTGCGAGAGTGAGTTCGACATCTCTCGTCAAACCTCACCAATGGCTCCCGAGTCGCGACCACGACTCAAGGCGACATTGGTGGCATTTAGCACGAAGGACCAACAAGCTTGGCAATGCCTATGACCACTACACCGTGACTAGGCATTGAACCAATTCATGCAATTACACGAGATTGGATGAACGTGCAACGCACATTCATCCGCGAGCATATGACTCTCTCGTTTGCTACACAAACGAACATGACGAAGAGTTCGACATCAATCACATTCGCCTAGCACATTGTCAACACACTAACACAATCGAAAGCTCTAATTCATACTCTCACATTGCTAACAAGAACAGGGGGGAAATTAACCCAAATCCCCCAAACCCTAGCTAGCAATTAATCCAAGCATTTCATATCATCAAGCTCTCAACAACATCAATGCAATCAACAATTAACATTCAAAGCACAATAATTGCACAATAGCAAAAATACCAAATAGATAGATATAAATGAGTTCTTGCTACATAGATAGTGGAAGCTTCAATCCTTTGCTCCCAAGAACAAGAACTACTCTAGAACAACAAGAAAAGACATAATCAAACTAAGAGAAAGCTAAGAAAAGAAAGAAGAAGAAAAACCTAAAAATGGCGCCCAAAACCAGAGAGAAGCGGGCTCCAAGAACTGGAGAAGAAGAGGGAAAAAAGTAGTATTTATAGTCAGAAGAAGATAAAGTTGATTTCTGGCTGCCCGTTCGTCGCGACTCGCGACGGGGTTCGTCGCGACTCGCGACGGTGCCCCGACTCGCGATGGTGTCGCGACGGTGTCGCGACGGGAGCCAGAATTCTGCATTGTTTCTTTGTCTTCTTCATAGCCATCCCTCTCGATCTTCAAGTCTTCAACGGCTCCAAAAATGGTCTTCAACGGCCTCCGGTCTTCATGTCTTCGAAGTGAGTATCCAAAAGTCTTCGAAAGTATAGTCTTCAGTGTCTCCCGGTCTTCGTTGGTTCCGTGTTCTTCCCTTGTCACACAAAATCCACTTAAAAGAGGTAAAAGAGTACAAAGTTGCTTTTACCTCTCCTAAGTAAATTTCAAGGTAAAACACAAGCTCTCGATAATAAAAGAGCACAAAAGTGATCCTAAATACTACTAAATAATGCGCCTAAAATGGACACATCAAACCTCCCCACACTTAAACCTTACTCGTCCTCGAGTAAGAAAAGATTTAAGCATACGGAGGAAATGGCATATCCACATCCTAAAACCCCCAAAATAACCACACAAAATGGACCTATCAAACCTCCCCACACTTAAACCTTACTCGCCCTCGAGTAAGAAAAGATTCAAGCATGCGGAGTAAATGATATATCCCAAAACCTAAACTAATCCCCCTATCAAAGCCTCACCAAAACTCTCAATCGCAAAAATCCCAAAATAAAAGCTCACATGAGAATTTTGCACACACACATCCCCAATCCTAGATCTAACCAAACCTACCACAGATCAATTCACTACCCATAAAAATATTTCACAGCCCAGAATTGATATTCCCAGAATCCAATGACACAAAATGAAGCTAAAACCATAGAGGAAGTTTTTTAAAAACATGCTTCACCTAATGCCAATATATCAACCAAAAACGAAGTAGAAAGAGATCAAGAATTTCATAACCATACTCCGTTTCCTAACCCACTAAGCTACCCAAACCCCAGAGGTCTATAGATGTTGAGCTACCCGATCCATCCGTGTGACAACCGCAACCTTATGACTCCAACGCCGGTAAATGAGTGAAATCATCGCATTTTTCAATTTCTCTCAATTTCTCTCATTTTGCCTAGGAGCTCTTTCGAGTTTTCATCCTAGCCACACATCATGTTTCTTTAGCTCACATCTCACCTTTTTCCGCACATTTTAGCCTCTCATTTTTGCCTAGGCCGCCCTTTAACGGTTTTCGACCTATCCGGGCCCCCAATGTTGTCTAAGTTGCCCTCTCGGGTTTTCAACTTAGCGGGTTTTCTTTTTCTCTTTTTCTTTTTTTTTTCATTTTTTTTCTTTTTGTTTTTCTATATTTTTTTTCTCATGTTTTTCCAATGAAAAGTAGCAAAAAGCATTCCAAAACAATCTAGCATGCATTGAATCCTCTAACCCCTCCCCACACTTAAAAGATTACATTGCCCTCAATGTAAACATGTAAGGCAAGAAGAATAAAAATCAAGGTAAGGGAGTTAGAGTGACACCCGTGTCTCCGCAATTCGCCGGTGATATGGCGATATCCCAGTACTTGGATGGTCCCGAGATAGGTTTCGGAACCGGAAGGGTGAGCAAAAATGCCGTAGAAGAACTCACCCCTCGAGAAAAAACATTTTCTCCATGGCGCCGTTTGATCAAGACTACACCACGAAGAACACATTAAACTCACAAGTACATAAGGATATGTAATACTAGGTTTAGCATCAAGAGTTAATAACCAGAGTATTGTCAAAGAACAACAAATCAACCCTCAATCACCACTATAAGATTATGCATGAAAAATATCCAACATATATTGACATGTATACAAGCATCATTATAGGCTAAGAACTTATGGTCACAATGCTGTAGTCGGCATACTACAATCAACAATTGTACTATAAAGATGCAAGAATGTTCATATGCCAATATATATATGATGGTGGAAGAAATGAGAGGTATGTGATGTTCTTGGGAGTGTTGGGTGGAGAAGAAGGAAGGATTATGCAATGTTTAAAATCATTTGGAAACTTGGAAGCTTGGAAACTTGAAATCCGGGCTCAAAAAATTTTCAAAAGTTACTGAGCACGTCGCGACTCGCGACGAGGTTCGTCGCGACTCGCGACGAGCCTCGCGAAGTCATCGCGACTCGCGGAAAGTAGAGTCCGGGAGCTCAAAATGTTCTGAGCTCGTCGCGACTCGCGACGTGATCGGTCGCGACTCGCGACGGGCCTCGCGACGTCAGGGCGACTCGCGGAAAGTGGAGTCCGGGAGCTCAAAATGTTCTGAGCTCGTCGCGACTCGCGACGTGGTTGGTCGCGACTCGCGACGTCAGGGCGACTTGCGGAAAGTTGGCGCTGGGAGTGGATTTTGCTCCCCTGTTCGTCGCGACTCGCGACGAAGCCCATCGCGACTCGCGACGGCAGGGTATCCCAGGCTTAAAATTTTTTCGTTTTCTTACCAACTGTCCAAGCTTGCTTCCCTCGTTCATTGATCTCGTTCCTTCATCTCCTTCATTGCAATGCACTTCATATTGCTACAACATCATAGAAAAACAAGCCATAAAAAGAACAAAACAAAACAACAACAAAAACAAACTAAGAAACACAAACTAAGAAACAAAAACTAAAAGAAATGCCGAATTTATTTAACGTCGTCGGCACGACGAAGCTCCGTATTTTTAAGGTCGTCGGCACGACCCTAATGTTATCCGTATGGTGAAGGCTTGAAGCTCTTCACCATGAGCATCCAAAACAAGAGAGGTGGGGGCACAAAACTTCCAAGAGGAAAGTCTTGTGGAGGCGGAGATGGTTCAAAGGGAATTAAGTGGTTAGGGAGCTTAGGATAATCTTTTGGCTCCTCTCTCGTTTCCCTCAAAACTTCCGAAAATGTAGGAGTTGGTTCACTAGGTGGGAGAAGGGGTGACAATGCTAATAATGTAGCACTATCACCTCTTCCTCCATTTTTCTATCCTCTACAACCAACTCCTCATCCCTTTCAAGCTCAAAATCATTTTTATTGGTGACTTCACTCACCGAATCATCGAGTTCAAGTTGGGATGGTGTATTTTCGGAATCACGAGCTTCCATTCGGGCCAATACCTCTAATATGTTCCTCACATGCCCCTCAATGGCCTCAACGCTAGAGGAGAGCTGGGTATCCGGCTCTTCACTAGTGAAGGAGTTCAAGTTTGCTATGGTATTTAAGACATCCTCACGTGTCAAACTTGAACTTCCTTGTTGGGCTTGGTTTTGGGGTATGGTGTAGGGTGGTGATGGCCAACTAGGTTGCTCGTAATATTGATTTTCCGGCTCATTCTCATACCACAAATCCGGACTACCACTCCATTCCGGATTGTAAGAGTTGTGGTATGGATAGCATTCATGAGCTCCTTGCCCTTGAAAACCAATATCTCCTACCTCTTGATAGCACTCTTCATAGTACCCTTGGTTTTGGAAACCAAGGGTTCTTTCTCGGTCATAGTGCTCTTCCCATAACAAAGGGCAAGATTCGGTAGGATGATCGGAATGACACATCCTACAAAACCTTGCTTGTTGAGCCTCTCTTCTCATCATGAGTTCCCTCAAGGTGAGACGCTCCATTAAGAAAAATTTTTTAATTTTTTTTATTTTTCAAAAGTTCGGAATCATAGTGCAAGGATTCTCGATAAAATAAATTACCAAGAACTCGAGCAATACCTACTCCGAACAAAAACAACCACCAAGTAGTGGAAAATAAAAACAACTAGCTAATACACAACCAAATACACCTAAATACTTAAGAATAAATGCCTCTTCCCCGGCAACGGCGCCATTTTGACAGGCGCGGGCGGTTGTCGCGCCCGCGCGCCAAAAGATAATTTATAAGCCCTCAGTGCTTACTTTCTACAACTAGGTAGATAGTGGCAAATCGGGGTCGTCCAATGAGAAGAGGGATCTTCCTAAGCGTCTAAGCACACAAATGGTTGATATACTAGGCTAGGAGTAAATATATATACACACACTTAAAAGCGAGTAAAGGGGGGGGGTTGGTTGGTTGGTTGGTTCCTAAGTTAACAAAGATAAAAAGACGAGATAACTAGCAACGTCAAGTGACTATGCTAATCATCAAACGAAACTAAGAAAAAGGGTTTTAAACTACAAAGATAAAATGCCTCGGGGGCAACGGATATCCACTTCCACATCTAATGTAGTTCATCGAATCATTCACACATTCCATCATATAGCATTCATGACCCAACAATCACACACCCCATCTAGCAAGTACCACAACACACACACCACAAGGAGTTCTAAGTTCATGCTCGTAGATCTTCATGCAAAGGTGCTACGGAAGTCGTCACGTTCCTACACCTAAGCAATTCAACCACACAAGCACTCCCTATGCTCAAACCACTCATGGCACACATGCAGTGAAACACACCGTCAAGAGTACATAAACGCCAAACAACAAATGCTTCAGGAATGAGTTTAAATCACCTATTCAATACTTCAACTACTTGTCGTGGAGACTGAACTCCTATCCTTCTTAGTTCGTAGTTTGCGAGAGTGAGTTCGACATCTCTCGTCAAACCTCACCAATGGCTCCCGAGTCGCGACCACGACTCAAGGCGACATTGGTGGCATTTAGCACGAAGGACCAACAAGCTTGGCAATGCCTATGACCACTACACCGTGACTAGGCATTGAACCAATTCATGCAATTACACGAGATTGGATGAACGTGCAACGCACATTCATCCGCGAGCATATGACTCTCTCGTTTGCTACACAAACGAACATGACGAAGAGTTCGACATCAATCACATTCGCCTAGCACATTGTCAACACACTAACACAATCGAAAGCTCTAATTCATACTCTCACATTGCTAACAAGAACAGGGGGGAAATTAACCCAAATCCCCCAAACCCTAGCTAGCAATTAATCCAAGCATTTCATATCATCAAGCTCTCAACAACATCAATGCAATCAACAATTAACATTCAAAGCACAATAATTGCACAATAGCAAAAATACCAAATAGATAGATATAAATGAGTTCTTGCTACATAGATAGTGGAAGCTTCAATCCTTTGCTCCCAAGAACAAGAACTACTCTAGAACAACAAGAAAAGACATAATCAAACTAAGAGAAAGCTAAGAAAAGAAAGAAGAAGAAAAACCTAAAAATGGCGCCCAAAACCAGAGAGAAGCGGGCTCCAAGAACTGGAGAAGAAGAGGGAAAAAAGTAGTATTTATAGTCAGAAGAAGATAAAGTTGATTTCTGGCTGCCCGTTCGTCGCGACTCGCGACGGGGTTCGTCGCGACTCGCGACGGTGCCCCGACTCGCGATGGTGTCGCGACGGTGTCGCGACGGGAGCCAGAATTCTGCATTGTTTCTTTGTCTTCTTCATAGCCATCCCTCTCGATCTTCAAGTCTTCAACGGCTCCAAAAATGGTCTTCAACGGCCTCCGGTCTTCATGTCTTCGAAGTGAGTATCCAAAAGTCTTCGAAAGTATAGTCTTCAGTGTCTCCCGGTCTTCGTTGGTTCCGTGTTCTTCCCTTGTCACACAAAATCCACTTAAAAGAGGTAAAAGAGTACAAAGTTGCTTTTACCTCTCCTAAGTAAATTTCAAGGTAAAACACAAGCTCTCGATAATAAAAGAGCACAAAAGTGATCCTAAATACTACTAAATAATGCGCCTAAAATGGACACATCAATATTCATTTAGGAAAAATCAAACCGATTCAAAGAGAAATTGAGTCTGCAGATAAATTTTCAAACGAAATTAAAGACAAAAACCAACTCCAAAGATTTTTAGGGTGTCTAAATTATATTTCAGATTTCTTTCCAAAATTAAGAATAATTTGTAAACCTTTATATGACAGGTTAAAGACTAATCCACCCATGTGGACAGAAGAACACACTCAAATTATAAAAGAAATAAAGTTGAAAGCTAAGTCATTACCATGTTTAGGTATCCCACATCCATCCGCATTCATGATAATAGAGACAGATGCATCAAATTTAGGTTATGGAGGCATATCAAAACAATTACATTTAGGAAAAGAATCAATAGTTAGATATCATTCAGGGTTATGGATAGGAGCACAAGTAAATTATTCAACAGTAAAAAAAGAGGTTTTATCCATTGTTTTATGCATCTCAAAATTTCAAGATGATGTGTTCAATAAAAAGTTTTTATTAAAGATAAATTGTAAATCAGCAAAAGAGATTTTACAAAAGGATGTCAAAAACTTGGTCTCAAAACAGATATTTTGCTAGACGGCAAGCCATTTTATCAGTTTTCGATTTTGAGATTCAATTTATTAAAGGAAAGGATAACTCCCTTCTAGATTTTTTGACTCGTGAATTCCTCTCAGGAAAGCATGAGTAAGCATTCCAGTTCCAGTGGATCCTCAAATTCAAAATCAGCCAGAGATTATGAGATTCCGAAACCATTGACACCAAAAACACCAACACCAGATTATCCCCCCCTCACCTATTCCACAGTAGCCCAGAGTCCATATTCTAGACTGATCCATACTCCATTATTAAATCCAAAATATACAATCCTTACTCCACCAAAGCCAGCTACTCAGATTCCCAGTCAAAAGCCTATTCCATCAACCTCCAACCCTAGCCCATCTTATTTTGATAAACCAAACCCAGAATACATTCTAATGACTCAATCCCAAATAGGACCCGATATTCCCCAACTAAAGACATTTGTATCTAGTATATTCACGCCAGCATGTCTATGGTTGGCTGATGACATCCACAAGACTCAAACTTACTATGAACTCATTCTAGTAGACACCCAGTCCATCGAAATTCAGCATATACAAAATAACAAGACCCCAGTCGGGTTGATTACTCCAAAATATATATTAAGTAGATACTTCGCCCCAGCCATTTCCATAATATCCATTTCAATAGGAATTTTTCGGTCAATTACTTCCCCACAGGATTCAACTATGCCGATTATATGCAAGCCTGATATAGAACTTTCTATATTAGGTCGTTTGACCATTCATGGTTCATTAATTTTCACCACCAATTCAATGGAGATATTCCAATGTGGTTTTACGATTGTTGGTTAAAATTAGGACCATCAAAAGAAATGCTTCCCATTCCAGTTTTAGAAGGCTTAGACACATTTCATAAGCTTAGCAAGTGCAAACCATTTGAAAAAGAATTATTATTCCATTCCATATTCAGGGTTCCGTGGATTCTTGCCTGGAGCTTTTAGATTAAATCTATATATCCAAACATGTCCTTTTCCCTAATTAGACAATTCAGAACTAAGTGATGGAACAATTATAAATCTGACTTCTGCTCAGTCAAAGCAGTAACCCACTACTTACAAACCGGAGAAAAACTACGAATACATTAAAAAATGAAGATAACATCAACTCCATTCAAGCCAAAAGTCCAGTCCAGCATGCTCTGGGAATTCAACCAACTATTCGGAGTCAAGTCCAACAACCATTCAGTATTCAACCTGCACCAGCCCAAATTCAAAAGGATGAAGATGATGAAGAATTCAAGAACATACTAGCCATTTACAAACAAATTAAAAGCCAAAAGGCCGCAACAGATGTAAAAATAGAAAGCATTCCAGAAGATGAACCGTTTGGAGGTCCACTGGGTCAAGACCCGTTTGACTTCTATAAAACGTAAGCAATGACGAATTCAAGCAGGCAAGAGTTAGTGGATGGTCCCACACTCCACCACAATCATTCAAACCAAGCATCAGCATACAAGAGTTAGTGGAGGATCCACACTCCACTACAACCACTCAAAAAAAAGATAATGGAGGATCCCACACTCCATTGTAATTCAAAAGCAGCCATGTGACTCATCCATCCACTACGAATTTCAAAATTTCATTCAATACATTGTAATAGATTAGACATCACAGGCTTCTATAAATAGGAAAGCATTAGTTCAGAATTGGGCATCACTCGAACACTCGCAATTACCAACTTCATGAAGAACAACCACCTCCAGCTGCAAGTTCACATACACCTGCAAGCTTTCCCTAAAAACAATTAGCCTTCATTTCTTTGTTCCCATGTATATGCAAGTCCTAAAATCCAATTCAATATCAAGAAATTCCATTCAATAACTGTTTTTGTAATTTTTACTATTTACTATTCCCTATTTATGGTTACTATTCCATATTTACTGTTCACGATTACTGTTCACTAATTAATGTTCAATGTTCACTAATTACAGTTTACTATACACTAATTACTATTTACTATTCATTAATGTTTATTATTCACTATTTACTGTTGTAGTATTTTTGCTATTATCTAAATTATCTTTTCCTGGTTTAATTTGGATATATATATATCAATACATACAACTACAATCTTTGGTTCTTAAAGCTATAATGATGTTTACTAGAAGCTCTTAGAAAGTACGTAGCTTTTTTTGTTCAGTTATATTGCTCTCCAGTCAATTGTTGTATGTAATAGAGATATAGCTGATTTAGAATCAGGATAAGAAAGAAATATACTTTCTGATAGATTTTGTATATACCCTGTTCCATATTTATTTAGGTATACTCTTTGTACTCACTATATATATATATCAATACATACATCCACAATCTTTTGTTGGTTTTACATTCTATTATGGTATCAGATAGATTTATCTAAAATTTCTGGACTTTTCTATTTCATTTTTCCTATTTTTTCAATCCTTCGCTGCTATCTTCTTCCTCACACTAACGTCGAGGCAGACGTCGACTGCCAATTACAAGCATTCGTTTGATCTCCCTATTAGTGTTGTAGTTTTGTTTGTTATTGTTACATTAAAAAAAGTTAATCCTCCACCCCGTCATCGTTGTCGGCCGCCGCCTAGCGCCGCCGTCGTCCGTCGCCTAATGCCGCTGCACGGATCAACTAATATCTCTGGTTAACTGACTAATGGACATTAAATTCTTAGTAATATCAGGCACAACTAGAACACTAGACAAATGTAAGTTCTCAGAAACTTTAGCATCACCAATATGAGATATCATAACTTGAGCACCATCACCAACAAGAACACGAGATTTATCAGTATAAGGGGTTTCAGTGCCTCGACCCTTCTACTAGCACGGTACATGTTACCCGTTATGCTCGGTTTGACGAAACTTATTTTCCTCTTGCTCCAGCATCAATGACTGGTTCTCCCTCTTCAGGTTTAGATGTCTCAGCTTTTACTGATCTAGATATTGTCACAGCATCGTTGCCTGCCTCGTATCCACTCCTCGGTTCCATTTTCCTGACGATGAGCAGTCTCGGCCATCTGCTCCGCAAATTGATACGCGTCCTATGTCCAGTCTCATTATCATCTGTGATGGTACCTCAGCCATGCCCGCGTCCAGCAATGATCTCTCAGTCTCGTCCTGCACCGGCGTCACGGGTTTACTTGCACTCCAGCTCACGCGGCCCTGGTCTCCTTCCGTGATGGCATCCTGATCACAGGCGCCTCGGTCTTGTCCCCGCACTGCAACCACAGGGACATCTTCATCTCGTGCTCCAGCCTGCGTTGCGACTCTGCCCCTGCGTGGCACCACAACCACGGGTTCCTCTCGTGATGGCGCCATGGCCATGACCCTTGATGGCGCATCAGCTTCGGCCTCGATCTCCTATGTGATGGCGCCATGACAAGCCATTCTATCATTTGGTTGTCGAATTTTTTCGTATTTCAGACCCTATGCTTCGCATAAGTTGGCACCTCAGAGTATGTCCTGTATATTTTTGGGTTACAGTTCGTAGTACAAGGGTTATCGCTTTCTTGATCCTCTCACGAAGAAAGAGTACATAACTCACCATGCTCGGTTTGATGAGTCATGCTTCCTGTTACCCGTACTGACACTGTTACAGATTTATCATCATTGGATGTTTCTACTTTTTTTAGAGTCTTCGTCAGTCCCGTCGGAGGTCTTTGAGCCATCCTTTTCATCAGATTCATCCATTATCTTGAAAATTTTAACATTTTTTACTGTATCGGAAGCTCAAGGTTGTTCAGAAAATTTTGTTTGTCTGCCAAAGGGTGACCAACAGCATGATCGACTGCAGTCAGCGCCGCCAACTCAGACGACGATGCCGCCACCGTAGATACACGTGCCGGCCACCCTGACCGCACGTGAACATTACGCGCCACCTGATCAGTCGTTGGCAGCCTCTCCGGGTGAATTGGCATACCCTGCTTCACCCACGCCGCTATGAGCATCTTCTGCATGACCATCGCCGCTATGAGCATCTTCTGCATGACCATCACTGCTATGAGCATCTTCTGCATGACCATCGCCGCTATCCTGGGGTTCCATGCCCACTGCCTCAGGATTAGCACCATCTCCGGTTAGGGGTCCCTCTTCTTGACTTTCGATGGCTACTCATTTGCACACTAGTTCATTACGGTACAATGATTTTTTGAGTATGATATTTCCGCTTTACCAGTGCTTTATTCTCTAAGACCGAGCCTCACAAACATCGCTCGACTGTCAAAGATTTCGAATGGGTTGTTGCCATGGACTCAGAGATGGTTGCTTTACGCACTCAACAGACATGGGATTTGGTTCCTCATCCTTCAAATGCAAATGTTGTTGGTTCAAAATGGGTTTACAAATTGAAGTACAAAACTGATGGCACTCTTGACAGACACAAAGCACGGTTAGTTGATCAGGGTTTTTTTCGCAATTAACTGGCTTTGATTATGATCATACATTGCCATTACGACAACTTAATGTTAAGAATGCATTTTTAAATGGAGTTCTTGATTCTCCAGTTTACATGGAGCAGGCTGCTGGATACAAAGACCCGATGCGTCCTGATTTTGTTTGTCGTCTACGTAAGGCCATTTATGGTTTGAAGCAAGCTCCCCGTGCTTGGTTTCACTAGTTAAGTTCTTTTTTTATTGGCCTGGGTTTTGTATAAAGTTCTTCCAATAGCTCTTTATTTGTCTTTTCTCAGGGTGCCTCTTTGCTCTACCTGTTGGTTTTATGTTGATGACATTATTCTTACTGGGAATGATGGTCGTCTCATTTGGAAATTTATTGATCAGGTTAATCAGGAATTTAAGATTATCGACCTTGGCACTCTGCAGTATTTTTTGGGTTTGGAGGTTGTTCGTACATCTGACGGCTTGTTGCTTGGTCATGCCAGATACGCCAAGGACATTTTGTTGCGTGCTGGATTGCAAGATTCCTCACTTGGTGCCATTCCTTTTGTGGCTTTTTTTTCAGCTTTCTAGCTCTTCCGATAAGCCATTTGGAAATCCTACTCTTTATCGATCTCTGGTTGGTGCACTTCAGTATTTGTCGATTACAACGTTCAAATTTATCTGATGTTGTGAACACGGTCAGTCAGTACATGCAGGATCCTACTGATGACCATTTCTAAGCTGTCACTCAAATTCTGCGCTATGTTCATGGTACCCTCCACTATGGTCTTCAATTTTACGCAAATTCATCTGCTTTACTAGTTCTAGGTTATTTTGATGCTGATTGGGCTCCTTGCATTGAGACTCGTAGGTCTACATATGGTTATGCCATTTTTCTTGGTGGTAACCTGGTGTCTTGGAGTGCTAAGAAGCAACCTACAGTTTTTCGTTCTAGTTCAGAATTAGAAAACCGTGCTATGGAAAATACTGTTGCGGAGTAGGCTTGGTTGATAAATCTTCTATGGGATTTACGTGTATCGACTCGGGGGCCTCTTGTTTTGCTGTGTGATAACAATAGTGCTCTCTGCCTGACTCAAAATCCAGTTTCGCATAAGAGAGTCACGCACATTGATATTGACTATCATTTTGTGCATGAGATGGTGTCTTCCAGCATGATCAGAGTTGCTCATGTTCCTACGGATTTGCAGCTTGCTGACATCAAGGGGTTACCCCGTCCTCAGTTTGAGTTCTTACGTTCCAAGCTTTGCGTTGCGACCAGTCCTACGCTTTGCTTGATAGAGATATAGTTGATTTAGACTTAGGATAAGAAAGGAATACCCTTTTTAATTGGTTTTGTATATATCATGTTCCATATTTATTTAGGTATACCCTTTGCACTCACTATATATATCAATTCACATAGCCACAATCTTTTGTTGGTTTTACATTCTATCAGTGTGAACATGATATCCATATTGGTTGTCCACTGCATATTTCATTTCTTTAAGGTCATTATTGGCAGCGGCAACTGCTTATCTCGAGTTGTTTCATTTGATTGTCTAACTTGAGCTTATTCTATCAGTTAGGACTCAAAAGCCTATAGATTTTAACTTTTATGATCATTTGCTTAGCCTTTTATGCAGTTCCACTCACCCTTCTTTAAATGCATCTCAGCTGGGTTTGGCAGATTCTGCCCTTTATCAATGGCCTCCCCAAATATCCTCTACATTCACATGGTTTAATTGATGCTATAAAAGCATTGGCTGATGTTGTTCAGTCCACTCTAGGAGGAGTATCCACTGATAAGTAATGCTTCAATAGATGTTGCATGGGAGGTTTGTCCATTTACTTCGTCAGATGTATTATTATACCGAAGAACGTGTATATGTGTGTAGAGGAATGGTCTCTATTTTAAGGTTTCTGGTTGTACAAAATAGTTGTGCCTAACCCAATTGTAGTTTAGACACTCTTTATATATGAATTATATTTACATAGAAAGGCCTATTCTAGCATTTTACTCTAACACGGGCCATTGATTTTACAATTGGGAGTAAAAGATGTTTTGCTGTCTTTAAACACGTTTGAGGCTAAGTACATTTTCTGGTAATTTATCAGCCCAATATTTTGCCTAACACATCATCATGTGAGATGAAAGAATCAATACCTTGAGTAGGGAAAAGAGGAGAAGGTTTTGGAAGGAACTCTTGTTTTGCAAAAATGAAAGCTTAGTCTTGAAAGAGCAAGAGTACAATACATATAGATAAGAATAGTGAATGACTAAACTACCCTTAAGCTAAACTAATGTAATTACATATATGTTAACATCCCCCCTCAAACTCACGATGCTACAGCAAGAAGCATTGAGAGTTTGTCTGATAAGAAACGAAAGCGAGCAGTGGAGTGAGCCTTTGTGAAAAGATCTGCAATCTGGAGAAAAGAGGGAACAAATGGCAATGAGATCGTACCAAGGTGCAAGTGATGGCGCGTGAAGTGACAATCAATCTCAATGTGCTTGGTGCGCTCATGAAAGACAGAATTGCGTGCAATGTGAATAGCACTCTGATTATCACAATGCAATGGAGTGGGTCGTGAAAGTTTGATGCCAAAATCAGATAGTAACCAACGCAACCAAACAATCTCAGCTGTAGTCGAGGCCATGGCACGATACTCAACTTCTGTAGAAGAGCGAGAAATGACATCCTGTTTCTTACTCTTCCAAGAAATGAGAGAGTCGCCAAGAAAGATACAGAATCCGGTAGTGGATTTGCGATCCTCAACATCACCAGCCTAATCAGCGTCAGAATAAGCACGCAACTCCAAAGATGATGATGAAGGAAATAGGAGACAACGAAACTGGGTGCCTCGGAGATATCTGAGAATGCGAAGAACAGCAGCCCAATGAACCGATGTAGGAGCAGTGACAAACTGACTAACCACATGTACATCATGCGCAATGTCTGGGCGAGTGACTGTAAGATAAACCAAGCTACCAACCACTGTACGATAAAGTGTGGGATCTGACAGAGGAATCCCATCATCCGGAGAGTAATGAGCATGAGTCTCAAGAGGAGTGTCAACCATCTTATTGTCTGTAAGACGGGCACGCTGAAAAATATCAGCTATATACTTCGACTGAGACAACAGATAACCCTTAGCAGAAGAAGCAACCTCAATACCCAAAAAATAACGGAGCACACCCAAATCTTTCATAGCAAAACAATAAGCCAAATCACGCTTCAATGATTCAATACCCTCGCAATCATCACCAGTAATAATCATATCATCAACATACAAAGAAAGGAGAATACGACCCTTACTTGTATGCTTGATGAACAAGGCCGAGTCATAAGAGCTGGGACGAAAGCCAAGAGAGGATACCACAGTGGAGAACTTCTCAAACCAAGCTCTAGGCGCCTGTTTGAGTCCATAAAGAGATCGGTGAAGCTTACAAACATGCCCCGGCTCATGTGGTACACCGGGAGGAGGAGTCATATAAACCTCCTCGTGAAGATCACCGTACAAAAAGGCATTTTTCACATCCATCTGTGAAATCTTCCACTGAGAAACACAGGCAACTGCAATCAAGGTACGAATGGTGGTCATCTTGACAACAGGAGCAAAGGTCTCATCATAATCCATCCCATGCTCCTGTGAATAGCCCTTTGCAACAAGGCGAGCCTTGTATCTCTCAACAGATCCATCAGACTTGGTCTTAATCTTATAGACCCAACGAGAACCAATGGTGTGCTTTCCCGAAGGCAAAGGTACCAAATCCCAAGTGTGAGTCTGATGCAGGGCAGTAAGCTCCTCA
Organism: Rubia yunnanensis; assembly: GCA_037428765.1. Lineage (NCBI taxonomy): Eukaryota > Viridiplantae > Streptophyta > Magnoliopsida > Gentianales > Rubiaceae > Rubia > Rubia yunnanensis. Next base: position 10,280,774 of record CM075071.1, read on the forward strand.
ACCATGGCAGCCTGCCAAAGAGGATTACAGACGGCCTCTCTATAGGATGTAGGTTCAGACAGAGAGTGAATGGAGACAAGAAATGAAGCAAATGAGGGAGAATAAGAAGAGTAAGCAAAATCAGGCTTCTGAGTGGACTTACAAATACGAGTAGACCGATGAGGGGGTGGATGCGCCGCAATCTCAGAAGATGGTGGAACAGGCGGTGAAGGCAATGGAGGGGGAGAGCTCGGAGGAGTATCTGTATTCAGAGGATCAGAGTCTGGTGGCGGAACATCATCGGTGGTGACATCAAAAGGATCAATGCAACGAAGATCTGACTGAGTCAACTGATGGGAACTACGTGGAACAGAGAAAAAAGGAATATGCTCTAAGAACACAACATGACGAGAAACATATAATTTTTGATTGACTGGATCAAAGCAACGATATCCCTTCTGACCACTACCATAACCCAAAAAGACACACAAGGCAGACTTTGGGGACAACTTAGAGCGCTCAACATGAGGTTTAAGGACAAAACAAGTGCAACCAAAAACACGCAACAAAGTATAATCAGGTGCAACCCCATACAGCCTCTCAAAAGGTGACAAACCTGAGTTGTGAGAGGTTGGAATTCTATTAATGACGTGTACAGCAGTGTGAATGGCTTCCCCCCAAAATATCCTAGGAACATCTGCTGACAACAAGAATGAGCGAGCTGTCTCAACCAGGTGACGGTGTTTCCTTTCGGCAACACCGTTCTGCTGAGGAGTATCCGTACAAGAAGTCTGACGTATGGTGCCATCAGAAGACAGAAGCTGGCAAAAAGCATTAGAGGTGTATTCACCTCCCAAATCACACCTAAAACACTTAATGACAGCAGAATGTTGTGTCCTAATAAGAGCTCTAAAATCACGATAAATATCCAAGAAATCAGATCTATGCTTCATAAGGTAAACCCAAGTATAACGAGTAAAATCATCAATAAAAGAGACATAATATCTAGAGCCCCCTTTCGTAGGTACGGGAGAGGGTCCCCAAACATCAGAATGAACAAGATCAAAAGGAGCAAGAGATGATGAAGTACTGTTCTGAAAGGGTAAAGCAGAAAATTTTGCAAGTTTGCAACCACTACAATCAGAAATATCATGAGAGTTCAATGGTCCTAAAGCACCCGTAGAGGTTAGAAACCTTAAACGGGATGCAGAAACATGACCCAAACGAGAATGCCACAAATAAAAGGGTGAAGACGAACTACTCAAACGAAAAGATGACAAATCCACACTAGAGGCAGCAACATCATCTGACACTCTGAGGTGGTCCAAAACATAAAGTCTCCCCTGCCTATGGCCTGTCCCAATCATCATCTGAGATCGACGATCCTGAATAAGACAATGAGAATCCGAAAACCAAACATTTAGACCAGAATCACACAATTGACCAACAGAACATAAATTTAAGGCAAGATTTGGTATATAGTAAACATGATCAAGAAGGATAGAAGGGGTGACAACAGAACCAATACCTTCCAATGGCATAGAAGTGCCATCGGCGATCACAATAGGAAGCGACAAATGAGGAGATAATGAAACAAAAGACTCAGACTGAGGGGACATATGATGAGTGGCACCAGAATCTATGATCCATGTACCTGAGACAGATGATGATGGTGGCAAACCTGAGGGAGAAGCAGACATAGCATGAGGTTGAGGCTGTGAGGCGAGGAACTCCTGGATCTTCTCTAGCAAATGAGGATCCACAGAAGGAGCAGCCGCTAGTGCATTAGGCATCTGAGGTGGACGAAGTGCCCAAGGAGCCACGGGCCGAGTAAGGGGCCGATAAGGAGGTCGTGGCTGATGAGGAGGCCGCGACTGTGATGGAGGAGGAGGACCACCACTGCGGGACAACAATGGACACTGAGACTTCCAATGACCCTTTTGATGGCAGAAAGCACACTCATCAGAGGAGACTCGAGCATAAGTACTAGATTTCCCACTTAAGGGTCGATGTGGGACAACAAAAACTGATGACATAGGAAGGAGAGGAGTCTCCTTATCTCCCTTAGACTTAAGGCGAATTTCCTCAGCAAGCAACTCATTCACCACAGAATCAACCGAAGGCAGGGGACAACGATGGAGGATAGCCCCACGCAACCCCTCAAAGTCATTACGAAGGGCCATCAGAAACTGAACCAAACGCTGCTCTTCACGCCTCGCGATATAAGGCTCAAAGGCCCTCAATTCCTGGGACTCAGTGAGTGCCAACTGATCCCATAAGGAAGACATGGCAGAATAGAATTCCTGAATACTCAACTCATTCTGTCTAAGTGCTCGAATATCAGTCTCCAATTGGTATTGTTTTGCAAAGTTAGACTGTGTATAAATCCTCTCCAAATGCTCCCAAACCTCCTTTGTAGTCTCATACTTAGCCAACTGAGCACCAATCGAGTGAGTCACGGAGTTATTAATCCAAGTAAGAATCTTCGCATTCTCAGATTCCCAAGTATCCGACAAAGTATCATAATCCTTAACTCCTAACGTAGGCAGTCTCTTCACACCAGAGATATACCCCCACAAACATTTGCCACGCAAAAAATTCCGCATCACATAGCTCCAATGCGAGTAATTCTTACCGTCCAATTGCACACTAATTGACTGAAGGGAATCATCCCTACCACCCACCATGATTACAATTCCAGAAATTCAAATGCACAAATAACACAACCAAATCCGAGAGCAACAAACTGGTCGAAAATAACTCAATCACCAAATCGACAACAACTATAAGCCCCACAATCAGAAATCCAACAATCACAAACCCAAACGATCCCAATAATAAACTCCAATTAGAAAAAACCCCAAACAATAGCAAACCCTAAATACGCATACCAACAATCCAAGCAAACAACCCCAATTCGAAAGAAATTGAACAACCCAATACCAATAATCCAAATATCAACTGTAAGATCCGAAAAATACCTTCACGAAAAACACAAGTCCTAAAATTTTTTTATCAACATCCCAATTCGAAAGAAATTGAACAACCCAATACCAATAATCCAAATATCAACAGTAAGATCCGAAAAATACCTTCACGAAAAACACAAGTCCTAAAATCTACTCCAAGAATCACAACCAATGCTCTGATACCATGTGAGATGAAAGAATCAATACCTTGAGTAGGGAAAAGAGGAGAAGGTTTTGGAAGGAACTCTTGTTTTGCAAAAATGAAAGCTTAGTCTTGAAAGAGCAAGAGTACAATACATATAGATAAGAATAGTGAATGACTAAACTACCCTTAAGCTAAACTAATGTAATTACATATATGTTAACACATCAAATCTGGGTTAAAGTTGCACAACGTGCAACACCGGAACACTAGTATCAATTAAAATTGCATACTGAATATAATATAAAAGTGTCTGCTTGAGGAAATCACATGGATTAATATTGCATGCCATGTTATATACGCTAGTTAGGTAACACTGCGTGATGTGCGGTGAGCTTGATAATAAGTTATAGAAATACTGTATAAATGTTGCTACAATATAGGAATGTGAAAAAAGTTGTAATTGAAGCTACAAATGTACCAAGTTTACATGTAATTGAAGCTTATAATTAACTCGAGCTATTAACTAAAGCAACGTACCATTCTCTCACCTCTGAAACCCTCCACTCGAACTCTCACCCCTCGAACCCTCCACTGGAACCTTCACCTCTCGAACCATCAAATGGAACCTTCACCTCTCGAATTCGTACCTCTCAAACTAGTACCACTCGAACCTCCACTCGAACTCTCACCTCTCGAATCCTCCATTGGAACCTTCACCTCTTGAACCGTCCAATGGAATCTACACCTCTCAAACCAGTACCTCTCAAACCATTCTCTCGAACCAGGTCTCGAACCGTCTAATGGAACCTTCACCTCTCGAATCCGTACCTCTCGAAGCAGTACCTATCGAACCTCCACTGGAACATTCACCTCTCAAACCCCCCACTGGAACCTTCACCTCTCCAATGGGTACCTCTCGAACCAGTACCAATCGAACCCTCCACTGGAACCTTCACCTCTCCAATGGGTACCTCTCGAACCAGTACCACTCGAACCCTCCACTGGAAGCTTCACCTCTCGAACCATCCAATGGAACCTTCACCTCTCGAACCCTCCAATGGAACCTTCGTCTCTCGAACCATTACCTCTCGAACCAGTACCACTCGAACCTCCACTCAAACTCTAACCTATCGAACCCTCCACTCGTACTCTCATCTCACGAACCCTCCACTCGAACCTTCACCTATCGAACCCTCCAATGGAACCTTCACTTCTCGAACCTCCACTTTTTTTTAAATGCCCAAAACGACGTCGTATTGGGCAGCCACTTGACAACACCTGTAAACGCACATGGTTAGACAATCATGTACGTCTACAGGCGTCTGTAAAATTATCCTTCTACCCCTGACGACAATTTGTGTCAACCATGGGATTGGGAGGATTTCTTTTATACATTACCCTGATATTAATATAAAAGTGTAGCATGCCTGCTCAAAATTTTGCATATTTTGTGGAAATTGCAGCTGTATGTGTATATGAAATTGCATGCTTTAATTTTGTGTGGCTTCTGCTTGAGAATTGCATGTGGCCTCTTTTCAGAAATTGCATGCCGTATACAAAATTTCCATGCATAGTGTCCGAAATTACATGAATAATGGGTGTACAGAAATTGCATAACTGAATTCTATGCGGAAATTTGATTCGAAATTTTGTTTAAAATTTTAGATATTCATCGTTTTGGTTGAACCACCTCGAGCAAGTTCGTATGTATAATGATTTAAAAATATTATACGATGACTAGATGTGTATATATATTTATCGATTAACAATTTTTTGTATATTAACAATTCTTTGTATGTACACTTTCGTGAATTTGAGTATGCATGGTCGCAAATTGAGATATAGGGTACTTATGTATGTTGAATTACATGGCCTGACGTAATTATAGAAATATGCTAATTCCGTGTTATTCATGCTTATGAGATTAAATGTTGATATGATAAGTAATCATAATTGATTATTTGCATGAAAGATTGGATTAAAATTAGAAAACAATACCATGAGTTTGGAATATAGAATCAAGCATTATTATTTATTTTAATTACGAAATTACATGAAAGCAGTACATATGTTTGGAAATTATGAGACATGTTTAATTTTCTAAGCCCTCAAAATTGCTTAAATACTTGATCAAATGTAGAAATACCTATTTTGCATGGTATAATAATTTGGTTGTGTGGGCTGGTCATGTTGGTTAAAGATTCTAAACCATTTTTTTTGCGGATGTGTTGCTAGTGATTCATGACTTTTATATGCTTGATATGAGAATCTAATGCGATATAATGATAAAATTCATTTGCACTGAAACATGAAATCTCTCGGTAAAAGTGTAATACATTAGTGTATGAATGAAGTATGTGACATTGGGTTATTTGATCCATGATGGATTCCCGTTGATTTATGGATTTGGTTTAGTTGCATACACAAAAATTTTAGATCTATGTTGTGTCTAAAATTGTGTTATGCTATTATATGCTATGGTTATATTAATTGCTTGGGAAAGTTCCCTTTTGATGCAATGAAAGGTTTGACAAGGTTATTCCCGATAATTGGCTATCTTGATTGATTGCCTATGAGCATACATCTCATGAGTGTCAATTTTCAGATTGCACGACATATTTTGGTTATTTTGTATGACCTGGAAAATATGAACGTGAAGACATTAGTTATAACTATGTTTAGGGTATTGGTTCTTGTGAACCATGGTATAAACCCTAAAGCACCAGTTGTCATGACTATGCTAAGAACTACGATTACTTGTAATCAAATAATTGATGGGAAAAATATCAAGAATTTGGTTGAGAAAACTAAGAATCACAAGAATGGAAATTCCGAGACTTTTGGTCAAATCTCTTGATTTATGGTTGGAAAATCTAAGAATCGTGAGATAGGGAATCCCAAGACATTTGGTCAAGTCTCTAGATTTTTGGTTGGAAAACCTTTGAATTTTGAGATGAGGAATCCTAAGACAATTGGTATAGGAACCCCAAGACACGAGGTTTTGAGAAACTTAACACATGTGAGGATGTTTAATAAAACCAGCCCAATGTGGGGGTAGACGAAAACCTAAAATTCAACGACCATATGGATTTTGATAGGTACTTGAGATGAAAAATTGTCACGAGAGACTTGAATCAAGTTGATCAAGTCGGAAGGACTTTAACTCGAACCAAAAGGGTAAACTCAAAATTGAATCGAGTAGTGCACTCAAACTTAAGTCGAGTAATCGACTTGAATGTGTTTCGAGCATAAAGGCACTTGAGTTTGATTTGAGTAGTCTAAAAGTAAAGTGCAGTTTTATTGGAACTTGGCTTTAAAATGGGCATGAAATTTGTGTGGAGTTGGTACACTCACATCGCGCCGTAATGAGAGTTAATCAAATCCTTGAACGATTGATACAACATTTGTTGTGGTAGTGGTCATGCGGGGATGAACGATCAATTGAAATCGGGAAGTTTAGTCATCTCTAATTCCAAGGGAGTTACAGATATAAGAGAGACTTCCACGATAAAAGATCAAGACATGAAGATGTTTTGATTATTTAAAGGATCTATCCCTAAAAGAAAGTTTATGGGTAAGAACCTAGTGTTTGATTCGTTATTGAACATATGAGGGTTTTAGTAAGTGAGGTTGTAAATTGATGAAATCACTTACGTGATGCATATAAACCATATGTGATTATATGTGACCATGATGGTGAACACATGGAATCCTTTGATGAATGTGATTCACAATGTTGAAACATTTGCAAGGTCATATGGTGGTTGAGCGAAATCGCTAGAAATGATTAAAGCGATGTGGGAGAGCCTTTATGTTGGCTGGCGATCTTTTAAATAAGATACACCAAGAAGGAGGAAAAAAAACTCCTCATAGAGCCATCCTACAAGCTCTTTTGAATGTGGGGGTTGGCGTATTGCAAAGTTAGTAAAAGGAATACTTAAACGGTATCTTTACTAGATATCACAATGTTGAAGAGCTATCAAATTCTTGAAATTCACAAGAAATAATGTACGGAAATTAGAAATACATCTTGATGGAAAGCGTATTTTGTGGAAATTTTTGTTAGAGATCATGATTTATCTTAAATGGATTAAGAGTCAATAGGTAAAATCGTTAAGGATCAGGGATAAACCAACGAAGGAAATGAGATTCCATGAAATGATGTTTGTGGAAAGAAGTGATCAATAGAGAGATTGATCTAACACATGAGTACAAATCACCAGAGTACTGGTAGATTTGAACAATTAGTATGTATATTTGTGTACTTCATGGGTGTTCTCTAGACATGAAAATGAGTCCAAGGGTGATGGTACTTGCTATCGAGGCTTTGTGAAGCTAGAAGTACATCTAGTGGACCTAAATAGTTATTTATATAATTAGATATTAAAATCTGAATAGAGCAAAATGAAAAGCTCAATGCTCCTAAATGACTCAACATGTGACCAGACTAATTGTTCTTTAGCCAATGATATTGAATCAATGAGTTCGATGAAGGTGTATACAATAAGGGACACGAAAAATGACCATGTCATTTATGTCTTTGAATTGATGATTTTCTCATTGATAGTAAAATTGATACGATGATTGAGTCTCTTGGAGATATTTCGTTTCAATGGAATGACTCTAAACATTGTGGTTACCTTTTTTTGAAAGGTGAGGTGTCTCATAGGAAGAGAACACAAGAGTCGTTGATAGTTTGAAGTACTTATTAAAGTGCACATTAGACAATTCTTACAATGGATAGTAAGATGATACAAGAGTAATCTAGAAATGATCACTTGAAACAAGATATGTGTGAGAATCGTGGATATGACTTGAGTTGTGTAGAGAAATGGTTCTCTCTTGCTAGATTCATAGAAGAATCTAAGTCCATTGCATTGGACAAAATTGGGAAAGCTATACCCTAGGATGACCAAAGCACATGTATGCTTATTGGTGTAACGTAAAGCCATATTGATGATGGTGTGTCTCGTCATAGACACTTTACCATTGAACGACTACTCTTTACGAGAATTATCAATGTTGACTACATAAGCTCAATATGACAAGAGTTGTGATTCTTTGACAAAAGGATTGGATCGATTTCTTGACGAGGAAATTGAATTGAGAGTTAGTTGAGAACTCATCGAAAGGAATATGACTAAGTCCAATAAATGATGGGTTACGTACGTGAACACCCAACCTATGTGATTGGAAATCCAAAGATCTAGGTTCAAAGGGACACTAAACTGCAAAGTCCCATTGCGATCATTGTGGGGGTTTCATATATCCTATCTTATTCCTATGATGAAGAAATAGTGATGTGAATGGAGGTTAAGCATTAAATTTCTTTTAATGATTCAAGGCATTGAGTGTATGGTACTTGAAAGAGCGCATAGTTTATGGAATTGCTCTTATGCCAAGAATAACCTATGTAAGTGAGAAGTGTGGCTGCTTCAAAAGGGAATTGTTGGGACATAATTCTTTAGAAACCTTACAGAACTAGGCAAGTTCCATGGCCTGATTAATGGACACAACCGAGGAAAGCGTAATGGTTAGGAAAGATGTCCGTGGGAAGTGCATTGTCGTTCACACAAGCGGTAGGGGAAGTTCAAGGACATCACGTCTACTTCCTAACCAGTGGGCTAAGTGTACTCTCTCAATGGAAAGTTCAAAGAGTGATACCTACTTATCCTATGCAGCATATATGCCATTGAAATGAATCTATCACCAAGACAAACTCTGTGTCTGAAGAGATTATTTTGATTCCTACATCAATATTTATTCATGTAGGAGATTGTTGGAAAATAATGGTTAAAAGGTTGAATTTTTTCAACTTATGGGCGTCATATTGAGTGGGACCCAAATGGATTTAGAGCCAGGGGATGTCATTTTTAGGTTCTCCTCCGCGAGTACTGTAAAATCAACTATTTAAACTCTCAAAACAAATCAAGGGTGAATGAGATATGGATACTCGAAATGTCAAACTTGAAAGAGAAAATTTGGGCAAAAATTGGCCTTGATTAATTTTCTTTGGAATGTCTAAATCACGTATGGATCACGTGGAAGTCTCTAGAAGGTCCAACCGCATAGTATATATGGAATTACTTAGGTGTAATTCTTAAGAGATAAGAACAAAAATTTTCATGCTTTGGGAGATATTTTGTCTTAAATAAATACGCGGTTTACCATGTTTAATATGCTGAAAAATATTGTGGAAATATTTCTTCATTTCCAGCAGATTTAATTCGAGTATTCTTGGAAGGTTCTCAGATTCAATGACTTGGTAATTGAAGAATATTTTTCTCTAATCAAAGAAAATCATAATACTACGTTTCCATGATTAGGGTCTCTTAGAGTAGCATAAATAAATCCTCTAAGTCAGTCAGGAAACTCACTCTATTTCTCAAGTCTCTCCATATTCTAAACTTGAGTCTTCTTTACATCTTTCTTGAAGTTTTCGTCTGTTGGTCTGTCGGTGATATTCCTTTGGGCCTTGCGTGAATCCCATGTAACTCTTACGTGTTAATTGTTACCTGCTATGGTTTTACCCTAGGGAACAATGTCCACGACGAGACTCATTTATTTCTAGGGCAGTGAGTTTACTCGTGACTCCATCTCTTTGTGATTACTTGAAACGTGATATATGCTTTGATTATTTATAATTTAAGCTTTTTGATTGTATGTTTGAATAATTAATGAAAGTTTATTATTCTTGCATATTTTAATTGCTCGTTCAATTTTCATTATTTAATTTTTGCAATGATAAAATCAATATATACCCAACACAAAAACCTAGGCTGATCAGTCATTTACTCTCTACCGCCACCATCTGTTGTAGTCCCGGTGCAGATCTCCTCCACCTTCTCCTTGAATACACCGCCTCTAACCCTAGCCATATCTTTATTTATTTAAGAAAAAATGCTTTTATAACAGTACCTAGTTGATATAAGTGCCAATATAACCTTTCAATATTTGAAAGTGCCAATATAACCCTTTATAGTTAGTGAAAGTGCCAATATAACCCTATAAGTTTTAAGGATGTGCTGATATAACCCAACAAACATTAGAAATGTACTGATATAACCCTACAAACATTAGGAATGTGCTGATATAACCCAATAAGATTGCATAATGTGCTGATATAACCCTACCTAATTTCAACGAACTATGGCGTTCCGACTAACTATGAGGGTAAAATTGTCCACCCAATTTCAGAGTTAGCCCAAAGGGTATTTTGGTCAATTTACATAGAGTCAGCGCTAAAAAATTGAGGTCAATACCGGAAATGAGGTCTGAGGGTTATATTGGCACTTTCATTAACTAGTTAGGGTTATATTTGCACTAAAAATTATCATAAGTTTTATATTGGCACTTATTCAAGTAGATAGGGTTATATTGGCACTTATCCCTTTATTTAATTTTCGCACCTTTCCGCGGTGGCACCACCATGTTCCTCCATTTTCATATCATTAACCCTACCCTGAAGGCGTTATTGAAGCCAAAGGTGCGATTCAACCACATGTTTGTGCTTTGACTTGAGTTCTTGATTTGGGTTTTGTGATTTAAGTTTTTGATGTGAAGTTGGTAGGATTGGATTTATGTTGTGAAGTTTGTTGCGTGTTTCCGTTGATATGGGTTCTTGCTATGAAATTAGGTGTTTTTAAATTTGATTTGGGGGTTTGATTTAGGTAGCAACGTTGAGGCTGAAGAACATATTGAAGTAGAACAAGTTGAAGAACATTGAGACGACTGAACAAGACAAGGACATTTTGAACATTTCACCTCTCCAAAATTAAAAAGAACACTTTTTTCTTTCTGCAGGTTCCCCTAGGACGGAGGAAGTAATAATTTAATATTTAATATTCAATATTTAATAATTATTTACATGAAAATTTTATTGGTGAGATATGTGCCTTATGGATAATAATGTTTATTATATATTAAATTAGTATGTATATAGCAGGTCTACTGGGGCAAAGGGGAGCAGGGATGAGATGGGTGTGAACTAATATCCATGCCCGACCACTACCTATGACAAGTATTATTTCATACCACCCCCATTAAAACTGCATCCATGCCCGCCCCATTAGGGTGGATGCGGGTCGGACCTCCACCAAAATCTGTCCCACTGCCATCCCTAGTTATATCTCCACCATGCTTTAGTTGACTAACAATTTCACTAAAGATCTTTCTCACCCTTATTCGAGTTTTTTTTATTCAAGTTTTGCGTTTCAATTCATCCGATTCTTTGCTTGAGTGGGTGGTACAGTTTTTTTAAAACCACACATTATATTAATACGAAATCGAATTACAAAGAGTTCTTTCTAGTCTAATATCTACATTATGATCAAATGAAATTAAATTACGATTAGCTTTAAAACACATTTAGGACTCTAAATGAGAAGTGACATATAAAATACTGTGCATTGTTCCTTTGATTTCCCAGGGAGCCTTGTCTGGATGTTCTATTGCGGTTGCAAGTAATATGGAATCTGTATAGACCAATAGTTCCTTGGGATAATTCCTCAGTGCAGCTGTTATTGCTCTCAAACATGCCCCCGCCTATGTTCAAACCAAGTTGAAAGGTATCCTTGACATATGATAAATAAATATAGAGAAGCTTTGTCTCAAACCCTTGTCTGGAGTGAAAAATGAAGATTTTCTCCATTTAGCATGACATGGTAAGACACCGTTGATATGCATGACGTTAATAGTTGAACCCATTGATCTGGGAAACCTATTTTCCTTAACACCATCCATAGAAAGCTCCAACATACCCTGTCATATGCCTTGCTCAAAACCAGTTTGATGGCTATATAACCCTTTGCTCCCTGCTTTTTTTCATTCCTCATAAAATGCATTACCTCATGAGCTAGTAAAACTTTTCTAAGATGCATCTTCCAGGGACAAAACCATTCTGCGTTTCTGAGATTAAACCTCCAATATACTTCTTCATGAAGTTTGCTAGAACCTTGGAAATGATCTTATATATTTAATATTACATAAAGAAATTGGCCTATATTCAACAACAGTAGAAGGAGCTTTCATCTTTGGGATTGACACTAAGCTGAGTTTAGTTCCATGATTTAAGTTACTTGATTGACACTAATCTGAGTTTAGTTACTTGATTGACACTAATCTGAGTTTAGTTACTTGATGACTAGATTAATGTTGAGTGGTCTTTTGAATGGGCTAATTCCAACCACAATTAACTGAAATTAGGGTTATTCGTGTGAGTAGATGCAAAGGGGAAACGAAACTCAACCTCATTTATATTTGAACCTTTTAACCTTGGGCCACTGCTAACATTAAAAAAATACTCCCTCTGTCCCATTACTATTGGCCACTCTACTTTTTCAAAGTCAAATTTAATAAACTTTGACCATTAATAGAAGTTAATATATATATATATATATATAATAATAATAAAAATATCATGTGAGATGTTGTTAGATTCATCTTATCATCTATTTTCTAAATATCAATTTTTTATGCAACATTGTTAATTTGTTTATATAGCACCGTGAAAAAGTAGAGTGACCAAAAGTAATGGGACTGAGAGAGCAATTCATAAATGTAAGCCGCATTTACTTCCCCATATTTTGTTTTTGGGATAAATACAAATATAACCCTATATACTTCAATAAGTGTACATACAACCCTGAGATAATTCAAAATACAAAAAAAACCCTAACTACTTAATAAAAGAGCAAATATAAGCCTAAAGAGTCAGACTATAAGTTTCAACGATTGCCTCCGCCGCTCCACCTCAGCCACCACCTCCCGCTGTTAGCTTCCCCCCACTGCCTCATCCCTACGCAGCCACCACCTCCGTCTCTACCACCCGATCCACCGCTAGGGGTTGTGCCTTCCCCCACCGCCTCACCCACTCTGCCACCATCACATCCGCCTCTACCATCTGATCCACCGCTAAGGTTTCCACCATCACCTCCACCTCCACCACCAGGGTTTCCGCCTTCCCCCTGTCGCCTCACCCCACCCCCCTCATTGCCATCACCAAGGTTTTTGTCTCCCCTCGGCCGCCTCACCTCCTCCGCCCGCTAACCCATTACCAAATAGTGACGAGGTGACTAACCTGAGGGGATTAGCGGTGAGGGAGTGTCGTTGCGGTGAGAGAGTGGCAAGTTACCAGAGAAGAGGAATGAGTTGTGCGGTAGTGGAGGGCTAGCTTAACGGCACAGTGGTGGAGGGCTCAGAGGTGGTGGCGGAAGGCGGGCTCAGTGGCACGGTGGTGAAGGGCTCAACCACAATGGCGGGGGCAGCCTCAACAGAGGCAATGGGCTCAGCGGCGAAGGACGGTGGTGGTGCTGATCGGAGGGAGGGGGATGGAGGAGGGGGTTCATAGAAAAGAGAGAAGGAAAAAAATGAAGGAAATAGAGAAGGAAAATTTAGGTTTAGGGACATCATTGACATTTCATATTTTATTTTATTTTTTGTTTTTACCTGGGTAAAATAGTTTTTTCACTGAATTCTGGCCTAAATATGCCGGAATGGGTATATTTGCACTTACACTTACTATCTAGGGTTATATTTATACTTTCAATAATCAAAAGGTTATATTTGTACTCATGTAAATTAGGTAGACTTATATATGCACTTTTCTCTTTATTTATTTTTTACATTATAGGAGCCATTGAGGGTTGTCATTAGAGATTGATAATTGAGTTGATCAAGTTCCAACAATTTGTATATTTAAAACACCACAAGCCTACAACTTAAGCAAAGTCTATGGAAATACCATCTTTCCATAAACTTATGGAAAATTAGGTTTAATTAAAATAATAAAAGGTAAAATGTCTTAGTTGCAATGTTAAATATTTATTATGCAACGTGTAGTGGTTATAAAGTTTATAACCTGATTCATGCAACCCAAAAATTTTATCTTCATTTCTTTTTTTTGAACTTTAAACCTTGGTCTTTCCATAAGCCTTGGTCTTTCCATGGCTTATGGAAAGACCGTCTTTAAAGAGACGAACTCCATCAAAGCAAAGTCTTGGGAAAGACGGTATTTCCATAGGTTTATGGAAAGATGGAGTTTAATTATAATAATAAAAGGTAAAAGGTCTAAGTTGCAATCTTAAAAATTTATCATGCAATGCGTAGTAGTAATAAAGTTTATAACTCGATTCATTCAACCCAAAAATTTTATCTTCATTTCTTCTAATTTACACTTTAAACCTTGGTCATTCCATGACTTATGGAAAGACCGTCTTTCAGGAGACGAAATCTAATATCAATATTGTAAATGGAAAAATATCAAGTGGTGTTACAGTCGTAGAAAATTCTTGTTGAGCGTAGTAATATTGATGCGTGGTACGCTTTTCTCTGCCAAATGATCACGGTTTTTGCCGGAAGCAAGTTAATATTCATGAAGACAATACTACAGTTTTATTAGATCTCAAATTTATAGTAGTACAAACGGACAGCGTGGTTGAAATGTAATTTTTTTTAATGGAGAACACCCGAGGGTGGGGGAATATATATTTGGTACCCCAAGCCAAAAGGAACCAGAGTATAGAAAGTAAATTTTACAGAGGCCAACCTCATTGCCCGCAAAAGTGAGCCTAATCTAAAGTCTGTACGTAAATCAGAAATTTCGGTCCAGTTTTGTTAGTTGCGTTTCCAAAGCTACGAATCTCCACACCCCGTGTTAATTCGCATTTTGGCCAGGCAACTAACAGAATAACCGTTTGAAAACATGTATTCTAAAAAGGCACAGCCGAGCAGCAGTAGCACTGAAGCAGTAGCACAGTACCAGCAGCGGCAGCAGGAAATCATAGAACAAAATGGAGAGGTCCACAATCAGGTGGCCGATCAGTGGGCAACCGGAATGAGCATCAGACAGCAAGTTGAAAAATAGGGAGAATTGACCTGCAGAAATAGCCATCAGCAGTATCAATCCTATCTCAAGTCATGTGAAGAAGTCCTAATTTGGGGAGTTTGTGATCTGTCAAGGGCAATAAGACCTCGGATATGCAGAGGAAGATTGTTGAGATCTAATGATATATTATGTGCAGTATGATGATATTTTGCTATTGCATTTGCAACCAAATTTCCTTCCCTAGGAACATACTTAAGTGTAGCACCACTCAAAAGCTTATTAACTTTATAAACCACATCAAAAAGTGTCCAATGAGCAGTATAGGGTTCACAAATCATCTTGACAGCTAATAGAGAATCAGACTCAATGATGACCGAAGCATTCAAGTTGATATAGGATTGGCAAGCAATTTTAACTGCAAGTATTTCAGCAAGCAAGGATGAGTTTACAGAGATGGGAACCGATTTGATCAGTGAAGGTGAACCAGTGCAGTCCCTAATAATTACCCCAACAGAGGCCCTGTCCGGGAGCCAAGATGCATCAGTATTAATCTTTGTGTAATGTTGTGGTGGTCTATCCCAGGAAACTAGTCTAATAATCGGTTTCGGAGGAGGTCTTAAATGCGGAAATAGATTCTTTATGAGCTGAGGCATGCTACATGTGGATTTCAGATAAGTAGGGTCAGAGAACATAGCTAACCTAATAATGTCTATAGCTTCCTTGTAGGTGTAGTCAGCAGAGGGAGGAATCTGATCAAAGAGAAATCTATTCCTAGATTTCCAAAGGCACCAGCAAGTGATGGTAGGGATAATATAGCAAAGTAGCTGGAAGGCCTTAGGTAAATCACTACAGTTCCAAAAGGTGTAGAAGGTTTGAGCTAAGGTTTGAGGTTCAGGTAGTTGGAAATTGACCAAAGAGGCCATGTGTCTCCATACAGATCTGGCCAGGGGGCATTTGATAAAAAATGTTCAAGGGAATCTCTGTGTCTACAGAAAGGACATTTGGAGGCAAGACTAAAGCCGCATGTAATGAGCACATTATCAAATGGAAGTAGAGATTGTAGCATCTTCCAAGCAAAAATAGAGATCTTTTTTGGTAAAGCTCTATGCCATAGGAGTTTGAAGACCAGAGAGTTACCTGATGAGCCAGTAATTGCATGATATGCAGATTTGGAAGTGAAATTACCAATTGGATCTGGTTTCCAGATAAGCCTGTCATCTCTTGTTTCTTCAATTTGGGCTTCCTGTAGAAAGGAGAGAGTATCATTTTCTAAATAAGGAGAAATCAGATGCAAAATGATAGACTTATTCCTGATGAAATCAGACACAGTGAGTTGCAGAACTGGAGCAGAAATATGTTCAGGAACATGACAAGTAAGTGGTCCAATTATGCACCAATTTGAAGTCCAGAAATTGCATAGCCCTTTACCATGAATTATTAAGGAGTTTTGTTCAGCAAACTGGTTAGCTGAACAAATCCTTTTCCATGTAACAGATTTTTTATGAGACTCAGGAAGTGACCATAACAATTTAGCCCATAATGTGTTGCCTGTTTGACTTTTCCACCACAGCTTTAGTGAGCATACCTCTAAGATATCTCTGATTGACCTAAAACCTAAACCACAATTGGAAGTTGGAGTAGCTATGTGAGTCCATTTTTTCCAAACTTTGTTTCTTTTTCCAGCAGTCTCACCCCAGAGAAACCTAGAGAGTCTTTTTTCTAAGTTCTTGATTACTGATTTAGGTGGTTTAGTCACATTCCAAAGATGCTGAGGCAATGAGTACAAGCAAGTTTGAATCAATACTAATTTGCCTCCTGAACTTAGCCACAGATTTTTCCAGTTATGAAGTTTCTTATCATATTTCTCCATTAGTGGTTTGAAGTACCTAGTGAGAGTTCTACCTGTAAAGATTGGGCATCCTAGGTACTGAAAAGGTAAGGAACCTTGCTTCATTTTAAGAATAGTCCTAATCTGATTTATTTTTCCAAGTGAAGCCCTGTTACTAATATAGAAATCAGACTTATGGAAGTTAAATTTCTGACCAGAAGTATATTAAAAAACATCCAGAAAAGCCTTAATTCTAACCAGATTAGATTTAGATGCTTGCATAAAAATAATGGTGTCATCTGCATACATAAGATGTGTAGCTGCAGTAATTGAAGAAGGTATCTGGTAGTATGCAAGTTTATTATTTTGAAAAATGAAAGATAAAGATCTAGAGAAAGCTTCAGAGAAAATATTAAAAAGAGAGGGGGAAAGGGGATCACCTTGCTTAATCCCTCTTGTTGCCCTAAAAAAACCCACAGGATTACCATTGATAAGAATAGAAAAGTAAGCTTGAGAAAGGTTAGCCATAACAGCATTCAAGAATTTTCCTTGAAAACCAAATTTAAACAATATGTTTCTCAAGAAGTGCCAGTTCACTCTGTCAAAAGCTTTCTGCAAGTCTAGTTTCAGGATACAGTTAGGAGTCCTAGCTTTCTTATTTAGAAAACGAATCATTTCCTGAAGATAAATGATATTATCTGATATGTCCCTATTTTTCATGAAAGCCGATTGATTAGGGGAGATTAGTTTGTCCATATGTTGTCTAAGCCTTTCCATTAGAACCTTGGAGCATACTTTATTTATTACATTAGACAAGCTGATAGGTCTGAAGTCATTAAATGAACTAGGAGTGGGTTTTTTTTGGAATTAAGGTAATCCAAGTACTAGATATTCCTTTGGGCAGAGGAGAACCATCTAGAAAATCATTAACAGCCATCACTAGATCAGTTTTAATAATAGGTCAGCATTTCAGATAAAATTTAGGTGTAAAGCCATCAGGGCCAGGACTGCTATTTTTATTCAAACCTTTAATTACAAACTCTACTTCAGATTCAGTTGCAGGCTTAGAAAGATCATTATTATCAGCATCAGAAATGATATGAGGTATTTGATTCAGAAAATGTGGGTAGTATGTATCATTAGGTTCAGTGTTTGGTTCCTGCAGCAGATCAGTAAAAAAAGAAATGGCTTCATTGTTTATATCAGTTTGGGAGTTAAGCCATTGACCTTCTGTATTTTTAATCTTACTAATCTGAAGTCTACAATTTTTCTCTTGAACCACTTTATGAAAATATTGGGTGTTATTATCCCCTAACTTATTCCATTTCAACTTAGCTTTTTGTTTCCAAAGCTTTTCTTTTTCCTTTTGAGCTCGTAACAGTAAAGCTTTATGTCTATTTAATTCCATAAGCTCAGTATCTGAGGGATTAAGATCAAATCTAGATTCCTGGAGTCTAAGGGCTTCTTCAGCATTTAACAGATTAGTATCAATGTTCCCAAAACACTCTCTGTTCCATGTTTTTATCTCTTTTTTAAGTCTGATCAGTTTGAGATAAAAACCAAGCAGGCCCTTAACATTCAAATGTTTGTCCCAATTTGCCTGTATGAGTGGGATACAATCCTGACGATTAAACCATACATTAAGGAACCTAAAAGGTTTAGGATTAGTGATGGTTAAATCAGAGATTTGCAGTAACAGTGGTGAGTGATCAGAGGTTTGCCTGTTCAGAATCTGAATGGAGGAGGAGGGAAACTTAAGGTTCCAGGAGATAGTAGATAAACCTCTATCTAGCCTTTTGGATGTGGGATTCCTAAGTCTAGAGTTGCACCATGAGAACAAGTTCCCAACCGTATTAATTTCCTGCAAACCCGAGGTATTTATCCATGCATTAAAATCCCTAATGCTGCCTAAGGAGGGTGTGCTTTGGCCCCTATACTCAGAAAGGGAGGTGATAGTGTTGAAATCACCAATAAAAATGGTATCTCCATTAGAGATGGGAGCTAGATCTTCCCAAAGAGTCTTCCTACCTTCTCTATTTCTAAGTGCATACACAAAGACAGCATTCATATGAAAATTTAAGGACAGATGCTCTATATGCACATATAAAAACTGTTCATGGGAGGCTAGTAAGGAGACTGAGATAGAGTTAGACCACATAATCCATATCTTACTGTTAAAAAGAGTCATGCCATTTTGGTAGTGAAGCTTCTCCTTATAAGAGTGAAATTTAGAGATATCATGCATAGGCTCAATGATGCATAGCAATTGAATCTTTTTAAGTCTAATCAAATTAATTAGTCTCAACATTGATGATTCCATTCCCCTAATGTTCCATACTAAAAAATTTACTGAGGGAGGATTGGTCATTGTTCACTCGATTTACTACTTTTGGTAGATGATCTAAGCATCATTTTGTTTATGTGGGAGAAGTAGTTAGTCCTTTTACCTCTGGACTTACCTTGCATTGTATCCTGACTCAGTTTGGATGGAGAAGCAGAGATGGCATATGTTCTGGTGTGTTCAGCTTCTGCCACTTCTTCCCGGATGCCAGTTAGGTCATCCGGCTGGTCCTGTAAAATAGCAAACCTATTTCCCACTCGACTATGGGGGGAGTTAGCAGTAAACTTTTGTTGTTCCAAAAATAAAGTATGTTTTCCCAAACGCATATCATCACTGGCATATATGCTCGGGGTGAAATTTATGTGAGCAGAGTCATGAAGTAGCTTCTTTAAGGAGTTATCAATACTGTCATTAAAATTGGGAGCAGAGGATTTGTCAGGTGTGTTGTGAGGCTGTGAATGAGATGACTCAATGTTAGGAGTGGATTGGGGGTTTAGAGAAGAGGATGGTATATCCAAAGAGTCCAGGGTCTTATCCGTCTCCATGATAATTTGATCAGATTGTTCATCCATAAGGATCAGGGGGGGGGGGGAATCAAATATTTTTCCAGTTGGCTGCCACAGGGTCTGGTTAGTTTTCCTAATTTCTTCCTGAGGTTTAACAGTGTGATTAGGAGGAAAAACTCTACATTGGGCCATAGAATGACCTAGCTTAGAGCAGTGATCACAGTATAATGGGATATCCTCATACTCAATTTGATATTTCTTGTTGTTTGTGACAAAGCCCAAACGAATATGAGAGCATAGTGGTTTTTGCAAATCAATTTCAACACATAGCTTAATGGCCGAGGGCCTTGTAAGCATGTCAGTGGCCATGTCATTTTTGATAAAACTCCCAATACTATTACCAATAGATTCAATGGAGGCAGAGTTATAGTAGTATAGGGGAACCTCTCTAATTATGCACCATACAGGAACTATAGGGGATTCCTTATGAATTGAAAATTCAGGGGTCCATTTTAGGAGTTTGAGTAAAATGCCACTGAAATTCCACACTCCCTTCATCCAGCAACGCTGGTAGTCATTAAGCAGTTCAAAACGAATGAGAACATGCTTATAGTCTAAAGAACCAAGTTGGTACTTACCTGAGAAACCAACAGTTCTGAAGAATTGCTCCAGTTGTTCCATGGAACATCTTCCTTTCGTGAATTTGCCTACCAGCGCGTTTGTATAGTGGGATGATAGTTTAGCAATCTGCTCATCGGAGTATAAACATGCCACATCGCCAAGATGTTGGGATTTGGGGATTATCTCAGGGTTGTTGGGTAAGGTCTTATTCAGGGGAGGGGATTTATTCTGTAAAGCCGCGGCAAAGGATAGGTGGATAGGAGGCGTTTGGTTTAGGTTACCGTTGTCAGGGATGGGAGGTGTTGGAGCGGTCGCCATGGCTACCACCCAGCTCGGTTTAGACCGGCTGATCTTTGGCGGATAATCGATGCCAGAAATTGGTACTGATTATCCGTATCAGATTAGGGAACGATGAGATGAAGAGTTGGGATTAAGGAAGGAGAAGAAGTGAAATCGCACCTACGATCGCACCAATATCGCACACAGTAACATTGAATATGAACGTTGGAGTTTTTTTTAAAATGTAATTTAAATGTCCATGTCACATGTTAGTTAGTATTACAATATAGTTGGATGGGATGTCTATTCCACTTATTAAATTACCTTTGTGCATTTTTTCCATAATTTTTGAAGTGACAGTTTGTTTTTATCGAAATCTCATTTATTATAGATATAAAATTGAATTTGATACTTTCTAAACTTTTTAAATTGATAAATAGTGAAGTGGAAGATTAAAAATAAGGAATAAAATAATATTTCTGCAATTTGTTTTTACTATCAGTAGTGGTCCAAGGTTAAAATTTTAAAAGTCAAATATGGGGGAATTTGCACTTTATTAAGGGTTTTTCTGATCACTCGTTAATATAATTAGATTTTATGAAAAGTTATGTGTTTGTGGGTCTCTTTTTGAGACCATAGTTACTAATGCTACCTCGATAAGAACAACATTTTTTTTATATTAAACTTGATTCCTCCATTATTTTAGTATTATACTTGTTTCCATTTTCTCAGAAACACTTGACTTACAGTTTTCCTTCAATTTGAGGTGATTTTTCGATTGACACGTAATACTGACTAATGCCTAATCAAGTTAATTTCTCCGATGCAAATGTAAATTAAACATTTTTGTAAGATTATTAAAATTACTACGGTAATTTTTTTACAAATCAATATATGTGTGCCATTTAAGGACTGCATTAGAGAACAAACTTTTCATTATTACATTCGTTAGAAATACGTCACATGAACCCATATCATAGTTCACTATGTAAATATATGAATTAAAATATTTAATTCATATTCACACTAGAAATATTAATTTGGATTAAACATTAGTTAGTATTACGTGTCAATCGAAAAAACAATTCAAAATGAAGGGAAATCATAAGTTAATTAATGGAGGAAAATTGAAAATATTTTAGAATACTAATTTATGGAGGAATCAAAATTAATAAATGATAATATTATTTTGTTATTTTCTAGGTGGTGGTAGTACATTGGCGGAAATAGAATTTGTTTTAGGGGAGGGTGATTAATACTCTGACAGGCCAGCGGTGCGGAAGAATAGAGATGGGAAATGCGAAACTCTAATCCGGCGACGCGCCTTCCATTACTACTACCTTTCCGCCCGCAACTCAGGTAGAGGTAAATCCCTACTACGTGTATTAGTAGTTCCTCCATGATTAGTAAATATGGTCTCATAAAGAAACCACTAACACACAAATTTTCATGAAATCTAATAATATTAATGAATGTCCATGAACACTTGTTAGAAAAACTCTTTTATATGGACTTTCTCAGAGAGTTACCGCCATGTTCTATTCCTATTATACCTCTCTTATAGTCTATACTAGCTGCGTCCAATCAAAATTGTTCAGTTGACTTTTGCAATCAATAATATCGATTTTTTAAATATTAATATTTTTTGTGTTTATAAAGTTAATGAAAAACTTGTGCTCTAAAGCGTTTATCTGTGTTTGACTTTGTACTTTTAGGTGCATGAATTTATAATGAATGAAATGAGTGAATAAAATTAATTTTAGAAAATAAATAGTAGAATGAGTGGATAAAATTAAATAAATCTTATCAAGAAAAAGGAAAGTGTGTCAATATAAAAAAAAAATTATTAAAAAATTGTGTCAAATACATGATGAATCCAGCAATATATTTTACATGCATGACAGCGTTTTACATACAAATCAAAAGAGAAATAACATACTCTCTCTGTCTCAATTCAAATTGCACAAGAGACTTTTTTCAATCATAGTTATCAAACTTAGACCATATATCTAAATAGATATACAAACAACAATATTATCGTATGTGAGATTGTTGAATTCGTCGTAACGAGCAGTTTTTAAATATCAACTTTTTATGTACCGTTGTTACACGTAATTAAAGATACTAACAAACAAATATAAACAAATATGTTTGTTAGAGACCGTAAAAAGTCTCATGTACAGTTGAATTGGGACATCAAGAGTATTACAAATTATACATTTCCTTAATTTAAGGGTTTATAGAGCTACAACCTAAACCTGATAAATGGTAGTCTTCGCGGGCTGTTTGCGAGATTTGAGAAAAGGTCAAAAAGTTTAACCTTGCATATGTACTTGTGAAGAAATAATGGTCTCCACTCAATTGTCCATGAACATTCACTTCTTTGGAGGATAGCAAAGACAAGCGTGCAAAGCATTAAATTGGAACACTATTCTCATCACATGCTTAGCAAGCTGAAACATTAGTTCTTTGACTATTGAGGTTCAACCATTATGGTTTTTTTGGCAAGAATTATTTGAACTCACTGTTCACAATCCATGCTTGAAGGAAGAAAGAGGTTCTTGGGATATTGGGATAAGTTTTTGCTTGAGAGCTCTTGCCAATTGGTGAACTTAGAGTAGAATAAATAGGGGATGAACTTAGTAGTTCAAACACACCTCAAGAATAGCATTCCGTTGCTACTTGCTTTCTTCTCCTCTTTAGCTCTCCTTTGTAGTGTTAGAAGTCAAAGTCATCTTCTTTATATTTTTCCATATAATTCCTTCATAGGTGGTAGGAAAATCCTTGTAATACTTTCACCACATATAGTGAAGCTTCCGGTCTCCTCCGGCCGTGGATGTAGGTCAATTTTACCGAACCACTTAAATCACTATGTTCATTATTTCCTTTATTTCCTTTACGTTGTCTTTGTTATCTATATTTTTGGCCTAGGAGATGCCTCGTGAGATTCATATTTTTTACAAATTGGTATCTAATCCATATCTCATTTTTCATCTATTAGCCACCATGACGGTGAAAAGGAATTCTATTGGTTTAACCAGAGTGTAAATTTGGTATGTGGAAACTCAAGATGGAAGCCATCGTAACCCAGGATGGAAGCGAGCTAGCCCTTGAAAGGCCAACGGGCATGTCGCCAACATATTTTGGTGATCTAGACAAGAAGGCTAGATCGACCATTATTTTAAATCTCTCTAATGAGGTCTTGCAAGAAGTTGCTAGTGAGAGAATTGCCACATGTATGTGGGATCAATTTAAATCTACATACATGAAGAAGACAATGGAGAATTGCCTCTATCTGAAACATAAGTTGTACATGTTGAAAATGGCAGAAGTTACATTTATAATCCCACATCTCGATGAATTTGATTCTTTTTTTTTGGATTTGGAGAATGTAGATGCTAAAGTTGATGATGATGAAGATCAAGCCATTTTATTATTATGTTCCCTTCCCCAGCCCTTCAAGTATTTTCGAGATACTATGATTTATGGGAAAGAGTCAGTCTCATACCATAGTATAAATTCTGCATTAAAATCTAAAGAGCAGATTGATAGAGACATTATGGGGGAATCGAGTGAAACTCATGCCGAGGGTTTGTTTGTGAGAGGTAGATTTCAAAATAGAGATTATAATGGTGGTAGATTCAAAGGGAGGTTGAAGTACAGATTTAGATATTAAATTTGCAACTATTGCAAGAAAGAAGAGCACATTAACGCTAACTGTTTAAATTGAAAAATAAAGAAAAATATAAAACTGAGCATGTAGCAGCAATGCTAGTGAAGCTGGTGTAGCGGAAGATGAGTGTGATGGAATCATATTTGTGGCCATGGACTATAAATCAAGGTCTTCTAGTCAGTGGCTCTTAGATTCAGATTGTTCTTACCACATGAGTTATGACAGGGGGTGTTTTTCCACTTATGAATAAGGAGATGTGGAATTTTTTTGATGGGTAATAATTCTCCTTGCAAGGTTGGTTGTAGAGGAACAATTCTAATCAAAATATACTCTGGAATCATTAGGACACTCACTATGTTAGACATGTCCCTAGTTTAAAGAAAAGTCTCATCTCCTTTGGCACTCTTGATGCTCTCAAATATAGATATTCAGGTGATGGTGGAATTATGAAAATCTGTAAAAGGGACTCTTGTGCTAATGAAGGCTTGCAGACTTGGCACTTTGTGTGTTTTGCAGGGATCTACAGTTACTGGGGCAGTGGTCATCTCAACTTCCTCAGATGAGGACATCACCAAATTGTTTCATATATGGTTGAGATATATGGGCGAGGAATGCTTGACATTGTTAAGCATGAGAGGTCTTCTTTGTGGTCAAAGTACCAGTAAGCTGGACTTTTGTGAACATTGTATTTTTGGAAGCAAAAAAGAGTTAGCTTTCTTTCACATGCAGTTCATAAACCAAAAGGTACTTTGGATTACATTCATTCTAATATTTGGGGGCCCCCTCGTGTTCCTTCTAAGGGTGGTCCAAGATATATGCTTACTTTTTTTTAAGGATTATTCAAGAAAAGTATGGGTACATTTCTTGAAGCTTGAAAGAGATGTTTTCCTGACATTAAAACGATGGAAGACTTTGATTGAAAAATAGGCAGGAAAAAAAATTAAGCGACTGAGGACATATAGTGAGTTGGAATTTTGTGGAAATGAATTCCGTAAGTTCTGCAAGAATGAAGGAATAGCTTGACATCACACTGTTATAATTACTCCTCACCATAATGGTGTGGTAGAGTGTATGAATCATACTCTTTTGGAAAGAGCTCGATGCATGATCTCAAATGCCAAGTTGACATTAGACTTTTGGGCATAAGCCATATCCACGGCTTGTCACATTGTCAACCGCTCTCCATGTGCACCTCTTGATTTCAAGACTCTGGAGAAAGGTTGGTCAGGTACTCTTGCCTATTACTCTAATTTAAGAATATTTGGGTGTCCAGCTTATATGCATGTTAGCGAGGAAACACTAGAGCCTAGGGCTACAAAATGTATTTTCCTTGGTTATGCTTCAGGGGTGAAAGGATATAGACTCCAAATCACCCAAATTCATAATTAGTAGAGATGTTACTTTTGATGAATCTTATATGTTACATTTTTGAAAAGAATCTTGTAATCTTTATGATTAAAAAAAAGAGGACAATGCACAAAAACAGGTGGAGTTAGAGATCGGTGGTTCTTTAGGGAAAAACCCAACCCTGAAAGAGGTTGAAGAGCTTAATCTTGAACTTGTCAAGATCAACTAGGAGATCAGGATAATTACATTGCTAGAGATAAATCGAGACGAGAAGTTCAATCACCATTGAGGTATGCAAATTTGGTTGCATATAATTCATCAGTGGCACATTAAACAGGTGGAAATGAGGAACCTTCCACATATTCAAAGGCAGTTTTAGGTGCTAATTCGAACAAATGGTTGGTGGGTATGAATGAAGAGATGAGATCTCGTTCTATACTTCGTCATGGGGATTCAGCCTATACGTTTGCTAACCTGGGTAAAGGCAAAATGAATAGGATTTCTATTGTGGCAATCTAATGCCTTATCTAGTTTATACTAGTCTCAATTCGAAGAAATATTTTTTGAGCAAACAATGTAATATGCTTATTTACGGATATGGGGAACCTAATAAATATCCATTTCACCATTGGTGAGTTTTAAAAAAATAATTTAAAAAAATGAATGATGAAATCTCTACACAAGAATAGAACATGGGGCCTTGTGATGCCACCAAAAGGAATGGGTTTTCAAGAGAAAAAAGATACTTCAGGTGTTGATAATGAAATGTACAAAGCACGATTGGTCGTAAAGGGCTCCAATCATGTACAAGGTGTAGATTTCGGTGATGTTTTCTCGTCTGTTGTGAAAAATAGCTCTATTCTTGTATTGCTTGCCATGTTTGATTTGGAGTTAGAACAACCGGATGTCAAGGCAGCTTTCTTGCATGGCAAATTAGATGAGCATATCTATATGATTCAACCAGAAGGTTTTGAAGTTCAAGGTAAGGAAGACCGGGTTTACTTGTTGAAGATATCCATGTATGGATTAAAGCTGTTTCCAAGATATGGTATAAGAAGTTTGATTCATTTATGTTGGGTCATGACTTCTCCAGGAGCATGAATGTTAGTTACGTTTACGTCTAGAAGTTACAAGATAACTCATTCATTTAATTGCTATTATATGTTGATGACATGCTCATTGCGGCTAATAATCTTGCAGAAATTCATGAGGTGAAGGCCTCGTTGAATAGTGAATTTGAGATGAAATATTTGGGTGCAACTAAGAAGATTCTTGGTATGGAGATAAGAAGAGATTGAGGAGTTGGGAAGTTGTACCTGACCCAAGAGAGTTGCCTTAAGTTTTAGAGCGATTTGGCATGCATGATGCCAAACCAGTTAGCACTCTTCTTGGTAGCCATTTTAGGCTATTTGCTACCTAATCACCAAAAACAGAAGAAGAATAAGATTATATGGCTAGAGTTCTTTATTCAAATGCAGTTGTGAGTATTATGTATGTAATAATTTGTACTCTTCCCGATATCTGGAAAGTGTTGTTAGTAGGTATATGGCCAATCTGGGCAAAGCACATTGGGAGGTTGTGAAGTGGATTCTCAGATACTTAAAGGGTACTTCTAACATGTGTTTGGAGTTTGGTATAACCGACACTCTGGTTGGTTTTGTAAATTCAGACTTTGTCGGCGATCTTGATAAGTGCAGATCTCTTACAGGTTATGTGTTTTGCATGGGAGGTTGTGCAATTAGCTGGAAAGATACTCTACAACATGCAATTGCTTTATCTACTATTGAGGATAAATATATAGTAGTCACAGAGGCTATCAGAGAAGCTTTATGGTTGAGAGGTCTCTTCGGTGAATTAACTCTACAACAAAGGGTTACTACCATTAACTGTGATTGTTTAAGTGAAATTTACTTGACTAAAGATCAGATGTATCATGAGCGGACGAAACTTTTTGATATTAAGTATTACTTCATTTGTGATACCATTACACAGAAGAAGGTCATTGCTAAGTAAATCAATACAAAGGATAATCCCACTAATATGTTCACAAAGGCTCTTCCCTATTTCATGTTCAAGCAATGCTTGGACATGATTGGTGTTCATTGTAGG
Organism: Rubia yunnanensis; assembly: GCA_037428765.1. Classification (NCBI taxonomy): domain Eukaryota; kingdom Viridiplantae; phylum Streptophyta; class Magnoliopsida; order Gentianales; family Rubiaceae; genus Rubia; species Rubia yunnanensis. The sequence continues at coordinate 10,308,395 of CM075071.1, forward strand.
TGATTCGGCCCATTAGGGCCATGCCGGAGTAATTTATTACTTTTGGGGTTTAGACCAAGGTCGATGTTTGTGAAGAAATACTGGTATTCTCCCAATTATCCATGAACATTCACTTCTTTGGAGGATAGCAAAAACAAGCATGAAAAACATTAAATTGCAACATTATTCACACACATGCTTAGAAAGTTGAAGAATTATTTCTTTGATTATTGAGATTCAACCATCATGGTTTTTTGGCAAGAACTGTTTGGACTCCGTGTTAACAATCCATGCTTGAAGCAAGAAGGAGGATTTCTTGGGATAAGTTTTTGTTTGAGAGCTCTTGGCAATTGGTGTACTTGGAGTAGTAGAAATAGGGGATGAACTTAGTAGTTCAAACACACCTCAAGCATAACATTTCTTTGCTACTTGCTTTCTTCTCCTCTTTAGCTTGCCTTTGTAGTTGTAGAAGACAAAGTCCTCTTCTTTATATTTTGCCACATAATTCTTTCATAGGTGGTAGGCAAATCCTTGTAATACTTTTACCACATATAGTGAAGCTTCCAGTCTCCTCCAGCTGTGCATGGATGTAGGTCAATTTTAGCGAACCCCGTAAATCCTTGTGTTCACTATCTTCTTTATTTTTTTTACGTTGTCTTTGTTACCTATCTTTTCAGGCTAATAGATATCTCATGCTATTCGTATTCTTAACATTACTCATCATTAATTTAATTGATCATGGAATAAGTACTGGTTCAGTTACTTCTCTAGCTATACTTGGTCTCCTGTATCTCCCTGCTGGCTACTACTAGAGATGAATACATCTAACTAATTTAGTAATTTACATATCAATTGAAAACTAAATATCATAAAACAGATAATTTGTTTTACCTTTGATTAGTCAGATGCATGAGTTTAATGATGTATCTATATCATGCGCCTTTGTGTACGAAACGAACCAGATCTTTTTAACAAAAACATGTAGCTTCAAAAAACTGAATTTACATAAACACAAGCAAGTTAATTAAACTCAAACAACGATATTCATACGTAACACCAAATAGTGTTTGTACAATGATATAAAAAAGCTACTAAGATTACACAATCTACTCCAAAAAAGAAGAGTTGCAACTAATTCTACAAACCAACTTTTTGATTTTTACATGCTTGGCTACATCTTATGACTTCTGATTCATGACTTCCATCCTCAGTAAATCCGGCCGGCTGAAAATGCTTGAATTTTCAACCTGGGGAAACAGCTGATAGTGTGAAGTAACATGTGGAGGCACTACTGAAAAACAGGTACATAGAGGCTATGGTATCTAATTCTTGGGGGTAGAAACCAGTGCTTAAATGATGAAAGGCACCGGTTCTATGTCGAAAATCATGGAAATCGGTGCCATTTGTGTTTTCCAACATCAGAAATTAAAAAAAACGGTGCCTAAAACCGATGCCATTTTTCTTTTCTAGCAGCGGTGGTGCTTAAAATCGGTGCTGAAAGTGGTATCTATGAGAGTAATAATGACTTTGGCACAAAAAATGGTGGAAAAATTCTAGCACCGGTATAATGGCAGTATGCCGTTGCCTATGTAAAATCATAACACCGGAATACATTGTACCGGTGCCCAAAAAAAGGGGCCCCTTTGAAAAAGAGGGTGGTATAATTTTAATATATAGGACCGGTATAGAAAAAAAGAGTATGCCGGTGCTGAAAGAGGTTCGTAAGATCGAAAAAGTTTTCTTAGCAGACAAACATTTGGTGGGAAATTTTCTAGCATCGGTATATAGGCATAATACTGGTGCTAGAAAAGCATTTAATGCTCACATACCACTATTCATTGGCGGGTAAAATGTGTGATTTTGAGAGTTAAGGTCATTGATGGTTTTTTTTGGAGGGCTTTGGCATTGAACGCTCAAATGAAGGCTCACAAAGGTTAAGTTTTAAATTATTTGGTATGTTATTAATGATGGAATACGTTACAAATGATTTTTATGCATATATTTTGTGTGTTTGATCATGTTCATATACTTAATGATTGAAGAAATGTGATTCTTTTCTAGGTTTCTTGATGGCATCAATATTTTGTTTAGGAATGGGAAATTGTTGGGTAAGATTTGAATGTTGTGATGTGAGTTGTATATAAGGTTTTCCGAATTGAATTTGAATGTTTAGAATCTTGCGTAGCCATGGTCATTTTGTGGAACTATAATTTCCGTACGTTTGTTTATTTGTAGAGATGGAACGTTCAATTGATAGGCGCAAGCATGTATATTGAAATGTAGTTGGTTGAGAAAAGAATATGTTGGTTCCATGGAGGAGTTTTTAGAGCACACATTTGGTCGTGAGAAGCGAGTTTTATGTCCTTGTCATGATTGCAAGAATCGTAACCGTAGTGGTGATAGAGATATCATGAAACTTCACTTGGTTAAGGAGGGTTTCAAATAGATAATTTGGTTTGGACATTTCATGGTGAAAAGGCACCGTCGGGGGTGGTTGTAGGTAGTGGAGGAGAGTGCTTCGGAGACTTAAATTTTAGATGACATGTGTGAGGAGGTTGTTAATGAATTTAGGGGGAGACCCAAGGTTTTGTTAAATTTCTTAGGTGAGAAGGACATGACGTTGTATCCCGGTTGCAATAAGAAAGATACGGTCATGTTATGTTTGATGGAATTGTTAAATATGAAAGGTGTTGGTTCATTGAGCGACATTAGCATGAATAAGTTGCTAAAAGTTTTTGAATGAGAAGTTTCCCTTTGGTAATGGGTTACCGGACAACCACTACGAAGCGAAGTGAATTCTTTGTCCGATGAAAATGGAGTATGAAAAAATACATGCTTGTCTCAAAGATTGTGTTTTGTGAAGGAGTGACTGAGAGAAGGAGGTGGCATTCCCCGTATGCCATGTGTCACGCTACAAGAAAAGGAGAAATACGGTTGCCGATGGAGATGTTGTCGTAAAGTTAAGGAAATGGGTTCTTGCAAAATGTATGTGGTATCTTCCAATTATTCCGAGGTTGAAGAGGTTGTTCAAGAATGTCAATGGTGCAAAGAACATAATGTGGTACATGGGAAGGGGTTCTCGTGAAGATGATATGATTTGTCATCCAGCTGATGCCAACCTGTGGAAGAGATTTGATAAGAGGTATCCGAAATTTTCAAGTAAGCCAAGGAACTTAAGGATGGTTTTGTGTATTGATGGAATGAACATGTTTGGAAACATGTCCTCTAGGCACAGTTCATTGCAGGTAATGGTGGCCATATACAACCTTCCACTGTATTGTTGTATGAAGAGGAAATATGTATTGATGCCTTTGTTGATTTCTGGGACAAAACAATGCGGTAATGACATCATGACATATCTGGAAGCTCAGATAGAAGATTTGAAGTTTCTATGGTTCGACGGTGTTGATGTGTTTGATGGTTTTAGGAGTTCGAAGTTCAATTTGAAGGCAATGATTTTTTGTACTATAAATGGTTTTCCATCATACGAAAAAATTTTGGGTTATGTGGTGAAAGGGCATAGGGGCACAGAGCTTGATTGGTACCTTTCTCAACATTCCTGGGAAAGGAAAGGATAAGAATGCACAGAAGGATTTCATGGAGCTTGAGATACGGTCGGACCTAGCCCCGGAGGTGAAAGGGAAGCAAACGTACCTTCCTCATGCCCCATACAATCTATCAGTGGATGAGAGGAGATCAGTTTGCGAGTGTATCTAAGGAATGAAGGTACCATCCAGATGCTCTTCAAATGTTAGTCGCTTTGTGAATGATGATTTGCATATGAATTCCTTGAAATCACATGATTGTCACGTAAACATGCAACAATTGTTGCACATTTCCACCTGTGGTATTATGGAGGAGGATGTGTGATTTGGCATTATGAGACTGTGTTTCTTCTTCAACTCCATTTGTCGAAAGAATATAAGTAGGCAAGCGCTTAATGTGTTGGAGTGGGAGGGCGTTTTAGTGTTATGTCAGTTGGAAAAGTACTTTTTTTCGTCCTTTTTTGACATCATAATTTATCTAGTCATTCATTTGGTTAGGAAAATTTGACTATGCAGTCCTATGGGAATGTATTGGATGTACTCTTTCGAGCGGCACATGGGTGTTTTCAAAGGTTACGTTCACAATCGTAGCCAACCGAATGCGAGCATTGTGCAAAGGTATGTGACCGAAGAGATCATTGAATACTATACTTCGAGCTTAGTTGGTAAGATATAAGTTGGATTACCTGAACAAGAACACTTTGGTAGCAAGAATGGGGTTGTATGTTCAAAAGGTACACTTCTTATACCTTTAATGCTAAGTTGATGACAGTTCACCTTTATGTTTTATGAAATAGAAATGAGACTGTAATCTATGTTCAAAATCACATGTCATATTTACAAGCACTATATTGGACTGGCCTTCGAATAAAATACAGCTAAAGCATTCTTCCACATTTGTGAATTGGTTCTATAAACGTTGCAATGTGGACGCCATGCCTATTAAACTTTGGGCATCTGTAAGAAGGCCAAACTGCACTATTAGGAAATAGCTAAGGTATGAATTAATGGATTCAGTTTTTGCAACAGATGAAAAGGACAGCAAGAGCACGACGCAGAATAGTGGTGTTTACATTAAATCTGAATCGATATGGTAGTCTAGCAAGAGAGACAAAAACCATATTGTTAGAGTTTGACAATGTTGAGTTCAAAGTTGTGGTATTCAAGTGCCGATGGGTTGATAATGGAGCGGGGTTTGTACGGAGAAACCCATGGGTATCACATTGGTGGACCTTACCTGATTTGGGTTTGAGGATGACAAGTTCATCTTAACTGCCCAGTCACGCCCGATTTTTTATGTCCGGGTTCCTAGACATGAGAAGTGGCATGTCATTCTACATGGGAAGAAGTTCTACTTTGAAGAAAAGTTTGATTGGCCCGTCCGAGCAGAATGTCCTGAGTTCCCATCTATATTTCCAAGTTTGGAGGATGTGGGTGGAGCTTTAGTAGGTAGACGATCACATGGCGATGGATTGTTGAATGATGAGAGCAGTAAAATTGTGGGAGGTGATGTTGTCTTGAAAAGGAAAAATAGGTGCATCTTATCATCGTAAAGGTAATTAGCATTATACTTTTGTGTACTTGCCAGTGTCCTATTTATTCAACATATTGATATTAATATATAGATTTGGGTTTAGTTTGTCTGTGGTATAGTGTTGTGTGTTTCTATTTTCTCCTTCGTTGTAACTTTTTATTTTGAAAAAGTTGAAATGAGAACCAGAACCGGTAAGAGTATCCAAAACCGGTGCTTAAAATCAGAGTATGCGCTCTGTTTCATCAAAGGCACCGGTATTTTCATTACCAGTACCACTACTTTTACCCATGATGTCTACTTAGAATATGTTTTTTCACTTTGCTCTCGGGTTAAATAAAGAGCAGAAAAATAAATTTAAAGTAACATTAGACAGCTGTTTTATCCTAATTAAGCATTAGTATTTTCATTTCTAGCACCGGTATTTGTACTGGTGCTGTGTACTTATATTTATATATTCACTTTGTTCTCGGGTTGGAAAAAAGACCAGGAAAATTAATTTAAAGCAGCATTAGGCAGCTGCTTTATCCTATATAGGCACCGGTATTTTCATTTCCAGCACCAGTATTAGTACCGGTGCTGTACACTTAAAATATATTTTATCACTTTACTCTCGGGTTGGAAAATAGATCAGAAATTTTGATTTAAAGCAGCCACATGCAGGTGCTTTATCATATATAGGTACCAGTATCCTATATTCCTACCGGTGCTAACTTTTTTTATACATAAATAAACCGACAGGTCCGCAAAGGCTTCATCTTCCAATTCACAAAGTTGGAGGGGAAATCTACCCTATAATTTCCATCGGTTCATCAACCCAAGGTTTGTAAGGGAATGAGGTAAGTTCTCTTACAATGATTATTTATCAGTCTAATTATTTATCATCAACCCAAGACTTTTAGAAAAATGTTGGTTACCTTTGCTCTACAATAAGAACTTTGCTGGATGTTGCATAGATGTGCATAGCGTTAATGTTCATTAGTCACATATCTCTATACTAAGGCTTATATTGATTTCTGTTGAGCGTTTGTTGATGTTCATCAACACTAGTATTGTTTAGGTTTTTATGATTCATGGAAGATGTTTGATAAAATGCTCGAGTGGACTTTGTAGGATACGACACCAAAAACCCCATTCAAGAGGTTACACAATGCATCCACGTCATCTCCGGAGATGCAGTTCAATATTAAACAATAAGAGAAGAGATTCATGTTGGAGCAGGCAAGGCTAATCAAACAAACTTACAGAACAAGGCGACATTTTTTTGAGAGAGGAATAGAAGCATCCCCCCTTTTGAACCTATCCCAGTACTTGGATGGGAGAAATTGTGTGACACACCTGCAATGTTTAACCTCATCATAGTGAGTGAGTTCTATGCTGATTTGAGGTGTGGTCCGAGGTGGGATGAGGCATTCTATTGAGGAAAAATGGTGCAATTGACAGCTGAATCCATAAATGAATTGTATGGGTTGCCAAATGTTCCCTCTGAGGAGGATGAATTTCTTGAATTCTACTAAAAGACCGATGATGGTTTGGATTTTGATAATCCTACTAGGAAGGAGATCATGAGGACAGTTGCTAGGGCGGGAACCAATTTCGATTCTCTTGTCAAACCAAGTTGGTCAAAGATTCCAAAGAAGCACCTCACGCCAGAGATGAATGGATGGTACCACTTTGTAGCATCTAGATTTGACCAGGTCACAATGAACACAGAGGTTCACAGTACGAGGCTTATACATCTGTACATAATTAAGCAAAAACTATGATGGAATGTAGGTAGGCAAATGGTGACCGCATCGAGACAGGGTGCTGAGAAATACAGATGTTACGATTTTTGCATTCTCATCTCAGAACTGTGCATAAAAGTCGGTGCCCCTACTATCCGCACGATATATACGAGCAACATATGGGTAAGATTAAAGTAGAATCTTTCTACAAAATGGCTCATGAGAATGTGGGTCTTTTATTGGAATCTAAAGTTGCAGCGTTTGCGGTGTGTGTACAAAGTCTACTGACGGAATCACATTATCAAAGATCCTGGTGCGATCACATGGGTAAGATTTTTCAATATCAGTTCCCGGATGCCATGAAAGCAGTTGGACCTTTCCCTACATACCTAGACCCGGGCGTTGGGCAAAACTACGTGGGGATTAGCTCAAAAGATGAACAAATGTTTGATGAAGAGCCGTTCACTAGATATTATTCATGATTTTCTATAAAAAAATTCATAAACTGTAGTTTTTTCACTTTTATTTTGTTTGGACGTTTAGAACAAATCTATGTTATTTTGTAGACATAATATTATTATTATCACACGGATCGAGCATTATCAAGTTTTTATATTGAATTTATGGTGGTAAACAAATATGGTTTTCCTTTATTAATTCCAAACTATTTTCCATAATTAAGTCTAGAACATGTACTACCACTTTATAATTTATACTACCAAAAATTCTATTATTTAAAATTCATGTATTTGGGCTATAATAACAAAAGTTCACACACTTTTAGGCAACAATGCAATTTCACAAAATGTTGTAATGCTTTTCTATTTTTAGTTTCAGGGATGTTCTATTTACCCAATCATTTCCAAATCGCATAGTTCTGATCACACATTACTAAATTTCACTATGGAATCGCCAATATTGTGATTCAACGATTCCAAGATTCTTGGAGAGACCTAAGTGTAAAAAGCAAAAACTTCCTTCTAAGGTCCAAATTCAAATATGATTGGATGAAATGCTACATTATGAAACCCTGATGTAGATTCCAAGACCGAATCAAAAATAATTATCAATATTTTGTGGGAAAATTTTACAAATAATCCTTCCCATTTGGACTTCCTAACTTCGAAGTAATCTAGATTAAGATACTCTAAGACATGTACTAGCGCTTTATTAATTTTTATTGAAAAATTATTTTTTATTAAAAGATTTGTATCAACCCAAGAATACCCAATATCAAGTTATTTTGATACAAAAATGAAGGTGTAACTTAATTTTGGGCAATAGTGTAATTTTAGCCAAGTTATATACAGACCCTTTTCGGGTATCCATTTGACACGATTTTGGAACACGGGACCAAAAATCTTTAATTGAATATTTTTCAGTCCAATTGCATATTCACAAAACAATGAAAAAAATGTTCCCCTTATGTGGGCAATAAATCAAATATTACTAAATAGTGGAAATGAAGATAGGCACTGGTATATCATTCGAAAGAATCGGTGCTGACTTGTGTAGGGATCGAAAAAATCCAAATTTTGGTCAAAATTTGGGCGGGAAATTAAAATTTTCGTGAATTTTAATGGGGCATCGATTTTTATACCGGTGCTACATTGAAAATGAATTTTAATGGGGCATCAGTTTTGATTGGGCTTAAAAAAATGTTCAGCCCAAAGCGAAAAAAATGGCACCAGTATTATGATATGAGGCACCAGTTTTTTGTATTGGTGCTAACTACTTAAACAAAATTTACCATTCAAACTACCTGCCACGAACAAGTAGCTCTGAGCAGCTGCTTTAAAGATTTTGGGCACCTATTTTTTTTATAACACCATCGGTTATTTTATTGATGCTCTGTACTTTAAAAATATTTTTGAACATTGCTCTTGGGTTGGAATTTTTTTTATTAAAGTAGCCTCACGTAACAGCTGCCTAAACCTACACAGGCATCGGTATTTCATGCTACAACACCGGTATAATACCAGTGTTTTGCACTTAGAATGTTTGTGAGAATGCTAGAATGTAGTAGAATTATATTCAACATCGATATGTTGGATTAAGTACCGGTGCTGATTCCACTTATATAAAACACAACCGATCATCTTCCTCACATACCAGTCACGTTTTTCTCTTCAAACCCATTATACGAATGGTTTCTCCTTCATCAACCTCCATTTTCTCCACAATTTAATCCTCATTCAACCTCCATTACCCTACCTCCTCAATCCCACCTTATATAGCAACCCCCCAAAACCCCTTTTTTGTATCTTCAAACCCCATTTCTCCACTTTCTCCACTCGGCGCCAACGAAGTCACCTTCACTCGGTTTCCGGCCAAAATCTTGAAATGTACTTCATGATTCCTTCATTTTTTGTTGTGTACACACCCTAACTTGCTTTACATTGAATGAAATTTATATGAAATTGTACGCATTTGATGTCATGTATTAATGTTAAGTTGTTTAGGGTTGTTCATTGTGTGATATTGAAGTGTGATATAGTTGATCGTGTTATGTTGAAGGTTTTGTTCTAAAATGTGTGAGATATACACTATGTGTGTGATGTTTGAAGTGTTCAAATCCAAAGTGTATGCCATATAGGTCATTGTGTGATGTTGAAGTGTGATATAGTTGATCGTGTAATGTTGAAGGATTTGTTCTTAAATGTGTGAGATATACACTATGTGTGTGATGCTTAAAGTGTTCAATCCAAAGTGTATTACATATAGGTCATTGTGTGATGTTAAAGTGTGATATAGTTGATCTTGTGATGTTGAAGTGTATTAAATGTGTGAGATATACACTATGTGTGTGATTGTTTAATTGTTCAATCCAAAGTGTATGATATATAGGTCATTGTGTGATGTCGAAATGTGATACAGTTAATCGTGTGATGGTGAAGGGTTTGTTCTAAAATGTGTTAGATATACAATATTAATATGTGTGTGATGTTTGAAGTGTTCAATCCAAAGTGTATGACATATAGGTCACTGCGTTATGTTGAAGTGTGATATAGTTGATTGGTCATCAAATAAATACTAGTTTCTTTGGTTTGGTGCACAATTTTCACAATTTTTTTTTGTTTGTTATGCCTTATCCATTCTACCTATATTTTCATATGTAGATGCATCCTAAAAAAGAGTGTCCAGAAAGAGGAAGATGCCTGGCCCTCCATCAAATAAAACAACTATGGAAAAAAGAAGTTACTTCCGAAGCCAAACAAGAGGAGGTTCCACCGGTGGTACCCCTTAAGATTCAATTTAACGAAGATGCAGCGGGTGCAACTGGTGCTCCAGAAGAAGAATCTCCCGAAGAGAATGAGACTGATAATGAGGAAAACCCCCTTAGCGATCCGAGGAATGATACCTTACCAAGGCATTCAGGCTTTAGGGGAAGGCATTCGACAAGTTTTAGATTGCCACTTGGTGTAGGGAATGAGGGACTGCTACATGCCAATCGAGGAAGTTGATGATGAGATGATTTGTGTAAAAAATAGGAGTGCCTGGACTGAATATTGCAAGTACGCCTTTTAGAGGTGGGTCAGATTTGGTACATGGATAAACTGGCCTAACGTCCCGTTAGATGTGAAGGAGGAAGCGTGGAGATATATATATATATATACATTCATAATACTTAGTTTATAAATGCCTAATTGTTACTATTAAACTATATATTCATGCTCCTAACCTAAATATTGTGTAATCTTTTGTCGCAGGAAAGTTTCAAGTTTGAAACAAAATTGACTGAAGACCAATGAAGGATGTTGAGGAAGAATGTGATAGGCAAGCCTGGCGATGCACATCGGAATTGGAAGTCCAAGGTGGCGAACAAGTACATATGGTTTTTTTTCGAGCGGAAAAGTTCCAAAATACAAGCCCTGAGAAAAGTATAGGTGGATGGATGAGGAGGAGTGGAAGATGTTCGAGGAACACTGAAAGACTGAGAAAGATGGTAAGTAAAGTTCTTACATGATGTCATAAATAATATTTCGATATTTAACAACTAATTCATTGTGTTAATAACTAATTATTTTTTAATATATTCAGAAAAAAGAAGAAGAAGGCAAGCGACCAATCAAAGGAGAAGAAGTATGCCTACCACACCGAACCAAAAGGGGACAAGGCTACAAAGGAGAAGCTATGGGACCAGTGATGCACGAAAGAAGATATCGAGGATGAGATCAATCCCAAGAATTTCAAGCGGGACAGATCGCTGGTTTACTTGAGGTCAAACAAGGAAAAGACAAGGAGTATTCAACCCCGGAAGTCAAGGCCATAGCAGGGAATACTGTAAGTATCCAATTTATTTATAGTTTCATATTTAAGGAAACTATTATTTTCAGTACTAACACAATAATATGAACCGCAGTTGAGGATGAATGAGGAAAAAGAGAAGAGAACTCTAGAGTTGGATCCAGGTAAGGACATTTTGATAAGAGCCACTGGGAAGTGGGATCACCCGGTCGCTACAGAGGCACCTGATCCTGACTGCCAGCAGCTGTTGCTATCCCATGCATAGCAAGAAGTAAGTGAGGCAGCAGATCCTCATCCCAAAAGAAGGAGACCAAGAAACCTTCCGCTGATCAGCCGGTTGTCAAGGCGATGGTCTCATACCTTGAGCAGTTGGTCAAGGGTATAGCTATAGCTAGGGGATTAAATATCCCGAAGTCCTTGTACAGCCAAAGAGCTTGATTGAAAATGCATTGGGAGGTGCATCCACGGGTCTCAGTGGCTCTGGCCAAGATCCCCCCAGCAATGGAGAAGAAGATGAGAAGGTAAATATGCATTACAGTTAACAATATCAAATTGTGATTTTTCTTTTTTGTTTACATGCAAAAACTCTTTTAGACTAACTAAATTATCACTATTTGTAACAGGATGATGAGTTGTTCACCTTGTACATCAAGGGCCTTCAGGGAGAGAGGATAGGGGTTGTTGAAGCATGGCTCCAAAAATCTAGGCGTCCTGAGAAGTCACCTGGTCTAGTAGCTTGCGTCCGTGTGTGCGAGCTAGTCTACCATCCAAGAGTTATATTTCTTTCTGCCAACCACCATTTTAATGATGTGGGGGACTCTTTGGAGAGTGTGGTAGACTGTGTGATGAATTTGCTCGGATTTGGAGATGATTCCTAGACCAAGAACAATGAAGGAGGCTTGCCCCAGACCGATGAATATTATTGCGTCAATGTCAACGACAATGAGGTAATAAAATCAACTAAATATTTCATTTGTTACATGTTTGATTTTTTTTATAGCGAATTGTTGAAATTGAATAATATTTCTATGCAGTTGTCAACTACTAAACAGTTTGGATCAAGCAACCCTATCTGTCCCTCGAAGCAACACTTTCTTTATGAAAGGCCACTGAAATTGGTACTTCTCAATATTATCCGTCGGTTTTACCATATTAATTATTTTTCAGTTTTCCTAATTTAGTTTCCATTACAAAATTTTAGATTAACAAGCGCTCGTTCAAGACATATCCCAACATGGGGAAGTACATCAAATAGTGGAATGAGCTTGTGAAGAGAATGCAAGAGTTGGGAAAATGGTTTTGTTTCCAGAGTTTTAACCGTCAAATTTTGGAAAAAAAACATCAGAGTGCATTGTTTATCAGTACCTTGGTGGAGTCCGGGAACAAGCTTGACAACTTCAAAGCAATAGCTTGGCTATCAAACTCACAGATAGATGTTTGGATGGAATTAGGTTTACTTTTTCACATTAACTGTATTTATTTATGCCCTAATTTGTTTAAAATATTAACTAATGCTATTTTTCAAGGCACCTCTAGGACCAAGTCTTTGAAACCAACAATATCCGCATTCCATTTGTTCTCTGCTACACAGGAGGTTATGCCACAAAAATCAAGGCTATAGAAGTCAAAGGTCGTGCTAAAGCCATTCTGGAAACCATGCTTGTTACTGATGACAAGGTTTATGTGGTGCCATACACTAAAATGTAACTGACACTTTTCTATTTTTCTCAATTATAGAAAATTATGCACTGAAGACAATTTCATTCATATGCTACTTTCTTTTTAGTGCAGTGATCAATTGGTACTTAGTAATCATCCGTCCTAATATGGAGGAAGTTTTTACCCTTGACTTGATGACTAGAGGAATCAAACCACACAACATTAATGAAAACAAAATCATTTCCAGGTACATTCATTCGTTTCATCGTACTAATTTTAATGTTTGCAAGTGTGAGTTACCTAACCATTAAAAGTTCAACATTACCAGGATTGCATGCGAATATCAAAGGGAGAAGATGGAGATATAACCGTCTTTGGATTACACATAGAAAATCACAAACACCGATGTAATTCATTCAATCCAAGAGTCCCCTCATTTTCATCATTATTTAGTACAATTACTTTTAACTTAATTTTTTCATTTGCAGTACTGACGTCAGGAGAGTGGTTGAGAATGCGGATACTATGTCCTCCTCTTCATGGAAGAGTTTGTGCTCAACACACCTTTACATATGTTCTAGAGCTTGGTCAACAAATTACAAATTAAAATTTTGTTCTTCTTACTTACTAAATATTTTCACATAATTAATTATTGGGTTGTATTGAATGCAATATATATTTCCCTCACAAAAAGGAGCATACAATTGCAAGGAGATGACAGTTGTGACTGTGAGATGGTGTCACACTTGGGTGGGCGTATATTCCTAACATTACAAGACTTCTATAGACCTCGAGCAGTTTAATGAAGTATAGAAAATGGATTTCATAAAATTTACTTCTTTTATATAATTTTCTTGAGGATGGATTGTGTTTTTTTAGACATATTAAGTTTTTAATTTATTCTTTACTTCTTTCTTAGCATTAATCTTGTTTTTTATATTCTATCTTGTTGGTTCTTATGATTTTCTTGTGTATTATTTCCCCGGATTTTGATTAGGATGGGCCTAGAAAATTAAAATAGGGAATTTCAAACGAAAAACAAAACCAACACTAGTTTTTCATATTATATATCGGTGCTGGAAAATGTACAACCTACTATGAACAAGCATCGACAATTCTTTCCATGTAAGTGCTGGAAGATAAAGATCCTTCTAATCCCTAACACCGGTTCTAAATTGGAACTGGTACTCAAATAATGACAATGGACATCAGTTTACAACCAGCATCGGTAAGATAGAACTGGTGCTAGTCTTAATCTATAAGCAGCGGTTGCATTCTAACGGTGCTGGTTATGGGAGACAAGCACCATTATAGTATTTTTGGCACCGGTATTAAAAACTGGTGCTGCATATCATTAGTCAGCACCGGTTTTGTATACCAGTGCCTTTGTAACTACGTTTCATCACCCTCATACTTAGGCACCGGTTGTCCAAGGGCCCAAAATACGGTGCCTATGTACCAAAATATCAGTGCCATAGGGGGGTGTCTGCATTAGTGTGGAAGCTCTACGACAGTAGAAAATAAATTGCTCGTTCTGCTCCAACCACTGAAAGGGTTAGTCTTCATCCCAATAATATCCCTCCTTTCAAACCCCGCAGGTGGTGTCTTCATTCCCTTGATATTCTCTCAAATAAAATAATTTTTTAGAAGTATATCCATGTTCCATCTCTTCTCTACATCCATCGCCAAACACTAGCTCAAGAAATCCTTTCCAAGTTCAGAAACATGTTGAGGGACTTCATGTGGTAGGTTAAAAACAAACAAATCCTTAAAAAACTCGTGTAGCGAAAGGTTGTCGCTTCTCATCTGTGTGCCACCATACATCATCTCAAGAACTGTCACACCAAATGAGTACACACATCCAATGCCTTGCCAACCAATCCATTTTTGAAAGCTTCTGGGGATGCATACTTTGTACATTTTAGTTGATGTTTATGTGTATATGGGTTTTGTTGATGTTTGCAACTAGTTTCCCAAGGTTTATTGTTCATATATTAATTTTTGGGTAGAGCATTGGAGGTTTAATAATAGTTTGGTTTGTACACTATTTTATTGCAATTAGGGATACTTTGTACTTTTAAATTGATGTTTATTTGTTTACTATTGGGTTTATAAAAATGTTTATGTATTTTTCCATTTGGTATTTGTATGTATATATAGTTCTTGTTGATATTTATGCCTATCCAGTTGATGTTGTCTAATCATCTAGACAAAGTCTTGTGCGAGACGGTCTTGAAGGGAGACCGGGGATTATATTATAAATAATACACACTTAATTTGGGATGGGGTATTAATTATAGTTTTCATATTTTTCAGGGACTAAATTATAATTAAAATAAATCTGAGCATACATTTACTACAGTATCTCTTCCTCTTCCCCTCATTCTTACCATTTTTTTTCTCTCTCAAAACCCGCCTCTGTTTTCTCTCAAAAATTAGAATTGTTCTGTCTATCTCTTTTCCCCTCTTTTCTGGTGACCTAATTTTCTAGTCCCGCCGCAATTTATGTACTTTCATCCGCTTTTGTTGCTTAATACGCATTATATTGTGTTTTGATGTGAGTGTAATCGGTTGTTCTGGTCCGAGTTTTGGATTTTCTTGCAATTTTGCTTGATAGTCGGTTCGGCTCTTCATCAGGTAACTCCGGTGGCCTAGATTTGTTCTTCTGGCCGATAATCTTTGCTTTTTAGCCATTTTATTGTATGGTAAGCTTTTTTGTTGTTGTACTCTGAAGTTTCTGTACTTTTTTTGCAATTATTACTCTCTTCTATTTTGATGTTGTTATCGTATTTAAAGAGGAAATTGCTGAGCATTGTTTATTAGGTTTTCATTAATGTCGATCGCTTTTAACTGTATTATTTTTCATGTTTATCATTTTGTAGGTGTCAAAGGAAGGAGACCTGATTCCGGTTGTATAGACGATGTTGTGATGAAAATTGTAAAGTCATACTCCCAGCCTTCCGTTTCTTCGAAGTTTGCTGTAAAGCAGAAGAGGAAGACTTCTTCTCAAGGTTTTTTGCTTTTTTTTATTTGTTTGGCAGGAATATTTGAATTTATTAATATATTTGTTCATTTTTTGTTGTCTAGGGTTTTACATGATGTTTTAATGTGTGATTATGATGTTTCAAGGTTTTCATTTGACTTCATTTTCTGTTTATGAGATGCTGTAATTCATGTTTCTATTGGAAAGGTGTTATGTATGTTGTTCTTATTATATGTGTGTTTTATTGTATGATTTTTAAATTACAGTGATTCTATCATAATTTCCAGTAAGAGTGATGATGTAAGTATATCAATTGATGTATTCATTATATATGTTTTATTTGATGTTTTACAGTTTTGATTTGATGATACAAGTATTCTATTTGACTTTACTGTTCTTGTACTGATGTTTCTTTTTACTGCTTGGTTTTATGTGTTATGATGATGCTAGTGTTTACTAGTTTGTATCAACTATTTCTATATGATATTTTATGTGTGCTGGTTTCACAGTTTTTCATATTTTTTTTGTATTTTTTTTCCAAAATGATGTTGTTAGGTTCTTCATTGATGTCTTATATTTCTGATTGATGTTTTTTAACTTTTGGTGGATATTTATATACATCTATAGGTGGTGATGTTATTTATGCTATAAATATTTTTTTCTTTCATTTTAGATTGTGGTGTTCCTATTCGAAAATCTGATAGGATTCGTGGTTTGATGACATCTAGATTTACTGCAGGTATGTGTTTATCTATATAATTTTGTTGTATGTTTTTAATTTTGATTAACATTTTGGTTTTCCTCCAAATCCGAATCCAAGAAATGTGAAAAAGAAGAAAGTGGCTGAGGTGTCTATCCTATCATCTCTAGTTCCTTATTCATCCATCCCTAAAGAAATTGTCCGGAAGAGGTGTGTAAAACAAGCTGCTGTTAAACAAGTCAAAGTGATTAGTGGTAAGGGCAAGGTTCTTGCTGAGCGTGAGACCTATTCTAATGCCAAATGTATTATTCAAATTATAATATTGTGTTTTATTATGTAATTTGATACTACATATTTTAACATTTTCATGATTTTTTATGTTTTTAAGAGGAGGGTGCGAATAACATTCATTCTAGCCAACTTGCTTCTGTTTTAGCTGATAATGCAACTGGTAGTATTTATAATTTTGATTTATTTTCATTTTATATTTTATGAATTACTCTGTACCATTTAACAATATGGTTTGATGTTTGATATAATTTAGTTGAGGGTGTCAGACAACCTTATTTTGAGTGTGAATTTTTTTTGCTAAAACAGGTAAACATTATATTTTTTCTAATACTTTTTTTTTCATTACTTCTTACCCTTTACCAATATGGTTTGATGTTTTATGTAATTCAGGTGATGGTGTCAATTGAGCTTCTGTTGGGGATGAAAAAAATTTCTCCTAAAAAAGGTAAACATTATTTTTTTAATACTTCTTTTCTAATTTTTGATTTTTTTATCCATTACTCTTTACCCTTTACCAATATGGTTTGATGTTTTATGTAATTCAGGTGATGGTGTCAGTCTAGCTTCTGTTGCAGCTGAAAAAATTCTGCTAAGAACAGTAAAGATAGTTTTCCTTTTTAATTCGACTTTTTATGATTTTTTTATTTATTATGATTTATCTTTTACCACTATGTTTGGATGTTTTATGTAATTTAGGTGATGGTGTCAGTCAAGGTTTTGCTCTGGCTGGAAAAAAAATCTGCTAAAAATGGTTAAGATAGTTTTCATTTTTAAATTCTTCCTTTTTCTAATTTTTATTTTTGTTTATTAATTACTCTATACCATTTACCAATATGGTTGTATGTTTTACATTATTTAGATCAGGGTGTCAGCCATGTTTCTTCTTCTAACCTTGAAAAAAATCTGCTAAAAAGGGTAAAAATAGTTTTCCTTTCCAATACTTCTTTTTCATACTTTTGATTTTTTTTATATTTATTATCCTTTACCGAATAGGACTATGTTTTGATGTTTCAGCTTCTGATCTTCCTGGAAAAAATCTGCTACAAAAGGTACAATAATTTTCGCTTTTAAATATATCTTTTTATGATTTTTTATGTTTCACTTATTACTTTTTACCTTTTATTACAATGGTTTGATGTTTTATACGTTTCAGGTGATGCTGTAAGTCTAGATGTTGGAGTTGCTGATATTCTATTTGGTAAATTATATGTTTTAACCTTGCTGTTTTAAATTTTCAATTCTTATGATATTTTTGTGTTACCCCATTATTTGACTGTATTTAATATTTTTGTTTGCAGAGGAGATCTTCAGTACTGCCCCTTCTCAATCTGAAAGACTTGATGCTACCATTGATGAAACTGGTCATGAAGATCAGACTAGCGGCGATGATGATAAAATGGAGAGAGGTGATGAGGGGTCTGAAGATGTTGATGGCTTAGAATCTGATGACAGTTCTGACGGTGAAGGTGAGAAGCCAAATGATGTTGAGGAAGATGGAGAGGTTGTAGAGGAATCTGAGAAGGAAGGAGGTGATTAAAGTGAAGACAATTCTGATAAAGGTAAAGAATCTGACAAGGGGGAGGATTCTTAAAATGTTGTTGATGTTTTACAACAAGTTAGTGATTATATTGGTAGTAAGTCTGACAGTGAGGAGAATTTTGATAATGGTGATGAGAATAAATTAGTGAGTGGGGAGAAGCATGATGATTTTGATGAAAATGAGGATGATGATGAAGATAGGTGTGATGTGAAGGAGGATGATTATGAAGTTAGGTATGGTGAGGAGGATGACTCTGATGATTCTGATGAAGAGTTTGATGATGCTGGAGGAGAGTTTGATGATTCAGATGAGGAAGGTGGCAAAGATGTTGATGTATGTAAAACAACTTCTGTTGGTAAAGGGAAATATGTTGTGAAGAAGAGTGTTAGAGAGGAGAGTGGAGGAGTTGTGAAGTCGAAAAATCCAAAGGGTGGAAATGATCCATCAAGGTATGCATTAATGACTTACAATTTTATGATATGTTTCATATTTCGGTGTTGCTTATCTTTTTCTTTTGCAGCTTGAAAATGGGCTACTCTACGAGGTGTAGCCCTGGTAAGATTGTAAAGCTTGTGAAATCATTGATTGATGGGTAGATCAAGTCAGTTATTGATATAGGATTTGAAGGATTATTGAAGATAAATTTTGTTGTTTTGCCCAAAAAATGTGCTTCAATATCTGATATCTACCCAGTTAGTCGCTTGTAGCGAATAGGTAGTGATAAGTATTATATAACCAGGGATGATGTTTATGATTCCATGTGTCTGCCTATAATGTTGAGGTTGTAGAGGTTAATAACTCGGGTAAGGGGCAGAATAGAGATATGGAGTTGAGGCTTAAGTGGAAGATGGATTTAGGGGTTGATAAACATGACAATATTCCTTGTGATATGTTGCTAGGTAAGATGTCATTGCTGACTGATGGAGGTGATCTGTTTAAGAAGTATTTTCTGATGTATGTGCTGTGTACTTTTCTTACTCCCACATCTAGAAGTAATGTTGATTTAAGCTTTTGAGGGTTGTGGAAAGTGTGAATGAAATCAGGAATATGGATTGGTGTGGGTATGTGCTGAAAAATTTCTGTGATGCTGTTGAGAGGTACAACAAAGGTCCATTTGATGCTGTAAATGGTTGTGTATTTCTAGCTTTGATGTGCTATCTTTATAGATTTCCATTTCAAGGAATCTCATTGCCTACTTCCCTCCCCTTTGTCCAAAATTTTAATGACAGTAAGGTTAAGGTTATTTGTAAGTCCATAGTGAGTGTTAGGTTTGATGCTTGCGTGATGAGCGGCAATGGTTTTCCTTTAACTTTAATGGGAAAATTAAAGTTAGGTTAAGGACCAGGTAATGACACTGCCCGCAGTACCTCTTGCTTTGTAATGTTGGAAATTCCTGACGATTTACCCACCAAAGAGAAGATTCTTGCTGAAGCTCCTTCTGTAAGTTTTTTTTATTTATCTTACATTTTTTTGTTTTTGATATGAGGTTTCAAATTATGAGTAATAATGTTGTTGTTTGTAGGATGTTGTTGAGTGATCAATGAGATTTGCTAGGAATATTGAAATTGTTAACAGATCCTATGTGGCTGAGATAATGAAGCTTGGTGAAAAAACTCCAGCTACAGCGCATGATACTGTTCCTCCAGTTCATATTCCTGTTTGTTCACAAGATTATTTTTTTGATGGGTTTTTTTATCATATCGAATAAATCATTAAGAAGTCAGTGAAGAAGTGCATTCCTGAAGTTCCAATATTGAAGACTAGACTTGAACCATCTTTTAGTCTTAGGATTGAGAGCTTAGAAGATATTGGATGAGTTGCAGGTTCTTCTACTGTTGTAAGTGAAAAGAAGGGGTCTACAGTTTCTCAAAAGAATGGTGGACAAGTGGAAAAATCATCGAAGGGATTCAAGAAGAAATAGTTACTTTTTAATGATGTGTTGAACTTGTGTTTAAGGATGATGTTTTAAGTACTACCGTTGGATGATTTTTAGTATTGTTGGTTTTGGATGGTTTTTGGATGTAATGAACTAATGCTTGTGGATGATGTTTCAAGTATTTTTGGATTGTTGGTTAGGTGATTATCGTAATTCTTGTTTGAATTTGACATTTGGTTTTTGGATTTTGGTGGAAGTTGACATTTTAAAGTAATGCAGTGATATTTCATGAGTAGGTCTTGATGTTTTAGGGTGTTGATAGTAAAGCTTATTTTTATGCTTTAAATCTCATTAGTCCATTTGTAGAGTTTTTTACATTAATGATTATGTATTAATGATTATGTTTTAAAATTATATTCTCATATTTTAGGAGTTGCCTAGTTTATTTATAAAAAATGTGACATATTTCTAGTTGTAACTTTTGGTATACTTGATGTAAAACTCTAGTAAACTTTAAAAGCTCATTACATATCTGTAAGTTATCACACATTTAAGTTAAAAGATCACGTTCCTGCAAATTAAATTTCAGTAAACAAGAAACTTATAGAGACTAGTAAACTCTCTAACCGTCCAATGGAACTTTCACCTCTCGAATCCGTACCACTCGAACCAACTATCTCTTGAACCTCCAATGGAAACTTCACCTCTCGAACTCCACTGGAACCTTCACCTCTCGAACACCAATGGAACATTCACCTCTTGAATCCATACCTCTCAAACCAGTACCACTCAAACCTCCACTCGAACCCACTACCTCTCGAACCTCCAATGGAACCTTCACCTCCCGAGAGGTACCTCTCGAACCAGTACAACTCAAACCCACTTCCTCTCGAACCGTACCTCTCATACCAATACCACTCGAACCCTCCACTCGAACTCTCACCGCTTGAACCTCAACTTCTCTAACCGTCCAATGGAACCTTCACCACTTGAACCCACTACCTCTCGAACCGTACTTCTCATACCAATACCACTCGAACCCTCCACTAGAACTCTCACTGCTCGAACCTCCACCTCTCAAACCGTCCAATGGAACCTTCACCTCTCGAATCCTTACCTCTCGAACCAGTAGCGCTCAAACCTCCACTCAAACTCTCACCTCTCGAACCTCCAATGAAACCTTCACCTCTTGAACCATCCAATGGAACCTTTACCTCTCGAATCCGTACCTCTCAAACCAGTACCACTCAAACACTCACCTGTCGAACCTCCACCTCTCAAACGTCCAATGGAAACTTCACCTCTCGAATCCGTACCAATAGAACCAACTACCTCTTGAACCTCCACTAGAAACTTCAACTCTCGAACCTTCAATGGAACCTTCATCTCTCGAATCCGTACCTTTCGAAAGAGTACCACTCGAGCTCTCACCTCTCGAACTCCACTTGAACCATCACCTCTCGAACCTCCAATGGAACCTTCACCTCTCGAATTCGTACCTCTCAAACCAATACCACTCGAACCCTCCACTCAAACCCACTCCCTCTCGAACCTCCACTCGAACCTTCACCTCTCAAACCTCCAATGGAACCTTCACCTCTCGAACCAGTACCACTCGAACCCACTACCTCTAGAACCTCCACTGGAACCTTCACCTCTCGAACCTCCAATGGAACCTTCACCTCTTGAATCCGTACCTTTCGAAAGAGTACCACTCGAACTCTCACCTCTCGAAGCCTCCACTGGAACCTTCACCTCTCGAACCTCCAATGGAACCTTCACCTCTTAAATACGTACCTCTCGAACTAATACCACTTGAACCCTCCACTCGAACACTCACCTGTCGAACCTCCACATCTTGATCCGTCCAATGGAACCTTAACCTCTCGAATCCGTACCACTCGAACCAACTACCTCTCTAACCTCCACTAGAAATTCACCTCTCGAACTTCAATGGAACTTTCACCTCTCGAATCCGTACCTCTCAAACCAGTACCACTCAAACTCTCACCTCTCGAACCTCCACTGGAACCTTCACCTCTCGAACCTCCAATGAAACCTTCACCTCTCGAATATGTACCTCTCAAACAAGTACCACTCAAACCCTCCACTCGAACCCACTCCCCCTCGAACCTTCACCTCTCGAACCTCTAATAGAACCTTCACCTCTCGAACTAGTACCGCTCGAACCTTCACTGGAACCTTCACCTCTTAAACCTCTAATGGAACCTTCACCTCTTGAATCTGTACCTTTCGAAAGAGTACCACTCGAACTCTCACCTCTCGAAGCCTCCACTGGAACCTTCACCTCTCGAACCTCCAATGGAACCTCACCTCTCGAGATGTACCTCTCGAACCAGTACCACTCGAACCTTCCACTGGAACTTTCACCTTTCGAACTGTCCGATGGTATATTATTATTGGGTTTTTTTTAAAAAAATGGAGTACTTAATGTAAAACTTCGGTAAACTTTAAAATGTCATTACATATCTGTAAGTTATCACACATTTAAGTTAAAAGATTATGTTCCTGCAAATTAAATTTCAGTACTCAAACACGAAACTTATAAAGACTAATAAACTTTAGAATGATATCCATAATAAAACCTTTTGTATTCTACTAAGTTGAGCAATAATTTTAATTCAAAGTTCTCACTTCTAAAAAATGTAACATCAAATGAAAGTCTTGAAATGTCAAATGAAAGTATTGAAGCATCAAATTTGTTCTGCAAGTTCAGAACTTATCCTTCATCAACTTTGGTTTTCCCTAATTAAGATGATTTGGGCTTTTGGAGTCTTGGAACCAAATTGTTTCTTTTGTGGCTTCTTCCTTTCTAGCTTTCCTTTCAACCTCTTACTTCTTCCCTTTGTTTTTGCTCTTTTTAGACATAGGACTTCGGGAGCACTTTTTGTTGGCGACTCTTTGGCATTGTTTGTCGCTGAATGTTCAGTTTGTCTTGATCTTTCATTGAAAGTAGCTGACATACTGTAGTCGAATCCCTGTTCAAACCATCCTTAAGTGTTCTACGAGTATCTTTGTCATTTTCACATTTCAACACTAAATTGTAGTATTTTCTAAGCTATTCATGGCGCTATGGTATCTTACCTTTCATCTCACTGTAGTTCTCGCTATTTTGTGTTAATCCACCTCCAAGTACTCAGTTCCATATTTCCTTCTTTGCCATCTTTGTCCATCTCTTTAGCATATAATCTTCAGGTATTGTTGTGATGTTGCGCAAGTGGAGCACACGAAGGTTGTGGAAGCACAATAGCCCAACTTCTTCAAATTATTTACACGAACACTTGATCTCCACTTACCATCCCTGAGTCTATAAGAAATCTTCTCTAGCTTTGTTTCATTCTTTTCTGGGCTAACTTCGTAAATATCTTCATAGCCAATTTTGAATATTTTCTCCACTTTAATCGCCATTGCCAAATTCCACTATGTTTCAAAGTCCTTGAAAATTTTAAGAGTGTATATCTCCCCAGCTTGCTTCAATAATCCGGCAGCTGCTCTTGGTTTTCCTATTGATCCACTGTATTCCCTGCTTGTCTCCGTGCTTCTCCAACTTTTGACAGTTTTTCCAAATATTGCAAAAAACTATGTCAAGTTGGTTGTTTTTTAAGCATTGAAGCTGATTGCTTTGTTGGCACTACGCTGTGATGACAAGGTTCCAGCTGAGAAGAAATCCTTGCTTAGTGCAGTGCAACATTTATCCCGGAGTTCATACAAGCGCTCGAACCAATCTTTTTCTTGCACCTGGTAGGTTTCTATCAGGGGATTCCAGCATATTTCAAATTCTTCTTCATTTGTACAACCTTTCAAACAGTGGTCGAATGTCATTCAAATCTTCATCACTTTTTACTTTACCGTGGTGACTAATTGCATTCTGTTTCAGGTGCTACAAACAGAGTCTATGTTTTGTTTCTTTGAATACCTACAAAACAACAATTTCAGTAAATGCATCATCAAACTGTTTCTTAAAAAGGTCATATGTTGCTAATGTATCATCAATTATAAATGTAGGATGCTCATGTTACAATGTCAAAACCAAGAGAAATTGTATACATGTCCATGATGAGTTCTCGGATGTTCTAAAACAGGTTGTGGTGATGATTTAAAAATTAAATTATTGACATCACAAGTAAGATAATTAGAAGCAATGTTCTAAAATATATATTTAGAACATCAACTGTATAACATAACAGGTTAGACCTTTTTTATGAAACATCAACTAAATAATATTACAAGTTAGACAATGGTTCAAAACATCAACTGAAGTTATACTTAAAACATCATTATTAATATTTAAAAGGTTGAACTCATAGCTTCAAACATCAATCATCAGACAGAGTTTAGAAATACCTCTTTAATTGCCTTTGCCATAGCCAAATCCTGGCCAGTGAATATAGTCAATGGTTGTTTTCCCCCCATTGATTTTTTAAATACCTCCAGCATCCATATGAAAGTTTCATCATTTTCGTCTCCAATAAAAGCACACCCAAACATTTCATTGTTCCAGTGATTGTTTATCCCGATAATTGGAGCACAAATGAGATTATACTTGTTTGTCCAATAAGTGGTGTCAAAAATCACAACATCACCATATAGCATGTAATCTTCTTTCATCGTTGAGTCTCTCTGAAAGAGTGCAGTTAGTTTTCCTTCATCATCCAGCTTGACTCTAAAAAAGTAGTCTTCCTCGGCAGCAGCAATCTGATAAAGATCATCTATAACATTTTGAGAATCCCCCCTTCTATAGTGTCCATTCTGTACGTGTTCACATAATTAATGTGATCTCTCATAGTGTGCCCAACTTTTTCTTCTCCTTGGGTAGCACATGCTAAATATTTGTAACTTGCTGCTGGTTTGAGACCTGCCTTTTCCATTGCTTTGATTGCTCTTGCTTTCTCATATTCGATTCTTCTTTCACTACGTTGCAGGTACTGCCATTCTAATCTTGTGCACTCATGGCTATGTTCAACAAAGTGGTGCTTGATTTCATAGAACTTTTCATCAACAAGCTTGATCCTGATCTGAGCTTTGCATCCTATTCTTATCACTGGAAGCTCTTTTGATTTTCTTTTTCTCTTCCTTTCTGGCTATAGAGTAGGTGTGATTTTAGTTCTTGAAAGGGACTTTCCTTCACATGAGCATGTGAAATATTTTTCCTTAATTACTCCTTGGTTTGACTTTCTTGTTGTTGACTTCTTTACACAAAATCAAAGCACAGTTGCATGTGCTCGATACAGTTTTTCAAGCTCTTCCCAAGTTCTTGCTCTCACTCCTTGCAAACACTCCCTTGCATCTATCTCTAATAGATTAGGAAAATCATCTGGCAAATCTGTTAGTAAAATCACAGATCATTTAGTTTGATTATAAAATCACAGATCAATTCTATTAGTTTCAGTAACAGTTGACATATTGTGTAGAAACATCAAACACTTTTATTAAAATATCAATATATATGATAGAAACATCACATACCAGTATATGCAGGTCAGTTTCTGAATTACATGCAAAAGCATCAAACAGTTTTATTAAAACATAAATCCATATAATAGAAACATCACATGCTTTGAATCAGAATTTCAAGATTTATTACCCATGCCAGAACCGAGCATTCAGTTTTATCAATGAGCATAATCAAATCACTCATTCTATTTATAGCATGATACACTAGTTCTAGCAGCCAATATTCAATAATAATTGACACCAGATACACAAGTATCGGTCACTTTCATTAACTCATCAATCTCTATATCAGTATCATCACATAAAAGTTTATTGTGGTCAACTTGATACAGATATGCAACATTATTTTCACATACTGGTACAGAGCATCAATTTTGAACATTAAAACACTCGGAAGCTTTTTGAGCTGAAAGATCAGTCTGCATCAAAATATTCACAAGCAGTATGAGCTGAAACATTCGCAAGCAGATTAAATCAGGTTTTATATGATGATTCCAGTTTTTCATACTCACCTTTTACATAATTTTTTCGATTTCATTGATTGTGTTGTTCACCACAGTAATTTGTCGTTCATTGTTCAAAAGGCTTGTTGATGAAGCTTCGGTTTTGCTATCATCTTCTTCGCACATCAATTGATCTTCAAATCTGCAACATAAATGAAATTCACATAATGATACTGTAGATGTTTTACAAATAGATTTGATTATGTAGTTTTGAATGAAGAACCTGATTTGTTGTTGATCGACGTTGTTCATTGTTAATCACAGAAGTTGGAGATTTGATCGTTCAAGGTTTTGGAGCAATGGATTGAAGTGGTTTAGATCAATTGAAACTCTGAGAATGTTTACGAAGTGTGTTTTTCCGTTGTGCGTCTTCTGTAAACGCGTCTTCTTCTCAGATTTCATTCCATATTTTTGGTATTTGCAGGTTAGTCCCCCTATTTTTTTGCGCATTTTAAATGGGCACCGAAAATAAAATAATTATGCCAGGACCCCCAAATTTTTTTTGTCTTTTACCTTAAATTACTGTAAGTCAAATCCATGGTCTTACTGTAAGACGCTCTCGCGGGACTCAATCATCTATTGAATTTTATCATTTATTATTTTTTTATTATAAATTATAAATGAAACTGATTGTGTCATTTTACTTCCTTCAATTTTAGGAATTTTAGGAATTTTAGGAAGATTTAATGTTTTCAGATTCAAATTTTTTATCATGTCTCGAAGGTTTCGCTGATATGGTTTTAATTTCTATTCATTTAAATTTGAATGTCTTATAAGGATGAATATCTTTACTTTATGTTATTGACATTTAATGAATTAGTAGCTATACAAAAACAGTGAATCGTGATAAGATGAGCATCCAGATACGATGAATGATAGTCTAACTAGTGATGACGATCACTGGGCTAAAGATATCATAATACATAGCCACGGAAGAAATTTAATTATATATATTCGACTTAGATAAAAGTGATTATATAATCCTATATAATTTATATAAGTATCAATATAACTTTATGATAATTAAAAGTATTAATATAACCCTAGATAATAAGTAAAAGTGCAAAAATATCATTTTAGATAACTTTTAGATGGAACTCCATAAAACGATATTTTTGCCCTACTAAAAAAAATAAAAGAGATGAAAATTAGTGAATGACTTTATTGCCCTTAGCATCATTAATACCCAAATTATTATCATTGGACCACCGTTGCACCGCCGCATCATCGCCGTCACAAATAGAGTTATATTAGCACATTATGATAATCAAATAAGCACATTCCTAAAATTTATATGGTTATATTAGCACATTTATAAATAGTGTAGGATTATATCTGCGCATAGTAGTTTTAGATGAGTTCACATGTTAATTAGTAATTTTGAAAAATCCAGAGTTTAAGTGGTATTAACGACAAAATTGGGAAATCATTCAAATTCAATTTTTTGATCATGTCTCGAAGGTTTCTCTTGAAATTGTTGTAATTTCTACTTATTTAGATTTCAATGTCTTATAAGGATGAATATCTTTACTTCATGTTAAGGACATTTAATTAATGAGTAGTTATACGTAAAAGAGTGAACGGTGATAAGATGAGCATCCGAAGTCGATAACCCTCGCCCTCATGTCCCCGGCCATAACGACACCATGTCCATAACCAAGGAGGTAAATTACAGCACTTCCAGCGGTCAAGAACATGGTCCTCAAACTTTCTCGATGGCCACAAGGAGTCCCCCCACTGGGAAAACCCTCACACTGCGCCTGCCGATGTTCGAACCCCTCCCTATGGGGAATGGAACCACATACCTAACCCCAGGTCGGATGAATGGTGGTCTAACTTACGATCACTGCTTTTTTTCAATTAGAAACCACCTCGTAGGTGGGGGTATGTATTGGCCACCCCTAGTCCCGTAACCAAAAATATTACAGCTGTTTAGTTTTAAGGATTCTCCTATTATAATGGTGTGACCGCGCTTCTAAGATAAAAGCGGTGCTACGTATATTGTTTTGAAAGGATTGTGTCTCTAATGAAATGCCTCCACCCCAAGTGTTAACATTTTCTAGCCAAGACAATCCTTTGAAAACATTTCCAAGAAACCAATGCTATATATAACTAGAGATGGACGTCATTCTTTTAGTGGTGAACTTTAATGTTCGGCAGTCTCATCTGATCTGCCATGATTGCTGCCTTGACTCTCTGGTTGTAGTCCTGTGCTTGTAAGGTAGTGATCAGTTGAGTATCCAGGCTGAGTGCCATATTTGCAGGTTCGTGTGCAGCTTGATTTTGTTGCCTGAAAATGTGTTGAAACGTGGCACCTATGTGTGCTGCATTATCGTTGATCTCCCAACATAACTTCCTGATCTTCCAAGGTGAGATTCTCCTTCCTTGTAGTATTTCTACAACTTGCATAGAGTCAGTTTCAATTATCAAAGGGTGGAAGTTATTTAAAATGCATAATTGAAGGCCTAATCTGATGGCCAATAGTTCAGCCTCTAATGGCGAGTCTGCTGATGGTATGCTATCTATTGCTGCCATTTTGACTATGCATTCCATGTTTCTGACAATATTCCAGCTTCAGAGTAAGATAAATGGGAGTGTGTGGCATATATGTTCAGTTTATACCATGTGTCTGGTGGTTCCCATTTATAGGCTCTAATGATTTTAGTTTTTGGTTGCTTATGCACTGGGATTAGTCCTTTTAAGCCAAGTAATCACAATCTCTATATATAACCTGAGGATGTGCAGTTAAAATATCAGCCAACATTTTGTTCAATTAAAAAATCATATTGTCAGCCCTCACTTTTGTGCTATCATACACATCTGAGCATCTATTTGTCCACACTATCCAACAAAGTAAAGATGGTAGGATCTAAATAATTTTATTTTTTGTTTTTGAAAAGGTTGTGTTCGACCAATACCAAGATAATTTGTCAAATATATGATCACAAGTATGGTCATTTATTTCTAGCAATTGAGCAGTATGTTTCTATAGTCTCTCAGTGACTTGACATTTATTTAAAATATGGTTAAGGGTTTCCTCATGGTTGAAACAGAGAGGGCATCTAAAAGCAACATTAATCATCATAGGTTGCAATATATCATCCATTGGGAGCAGTTTATTAATCAGTTTCCAGACAAATATTGCAATCTTTTGGGGTAAGATTGAGCTCCATACCTTTTCCGTCCTGACACTTGTTGTTTCTTGTTTATAAGCATATTTTATAGAGAACTTACCTGTAGTAGATGGTGTCCACACCATGTGATCCTGTTTGCCAAAGAGCATAATAGAGTGTTCCAACTTTGACATAATCAATGAACTGAAACCTATGCTAAGTAACTGCATCATGTGGTTCATGTTTTCTGAGAAATCCTTAACTGTCATATAAGGGTTGGGGGTTCAGAGTTATGGTTCCAATTATCAATTAGTAGTCCTAGTCTAGACCAATTAGCAGTCCAAAAATTACAAAGACCCCTACCTATGATGACTTTAGAGTTCTCTACTGTTTTAGGACTTACTGTTAGGATTCTTTTACACGAATCAGATGTTCTGCTAGATTTTGCAAGTGACCATATGAGCTGTGCCCATATAATTGACCCTTCTGGTAGTTTCCACCATAATTTCATTGAGAATGAATCTATGATTGTATGGAAATCCCTAAACTTGAGCCCATTTTCTAGCCTAGGGTAACACAGTCTGAGTGAGTATCTCCTATGTCTTTTAGATGTGTCAGTTTCATTTTCCCCCATAGGAATTTTGAACAAATGGCCTCCATTTCATAGATCATGTGACTTGTTTAGGCTGAGACACATCGGGTATGTTGTGGAATTGCTTTAAGGACATGTCTAATAAGTATTGTCCTCCCTGCCTAATTTAATAACTTAGAATTCCAGTTTGAGACTCTTTTGTTGAGTTTCCTTGTTAGGTACTGGTAGTAAACATTTATTTTTCTACCTTTATAGCATGAAACTCCCAAGTATGTGAATGAGAATGTTCCCTGGCTCATCTTTGTGATGTGTTTCACCCTCTGAACTGTAATCGTGCTGGCCCCATTTACCTATGTAAAAAGCACTTTTCTGGTAGTTTACAACTTGTCCAGTGGCTTTCTCATAATGGTGTAGGAATTTTACCAGATTTAGGACATATTTTTTTGTGGCTTTTAAGAAAATCACCATATCATCTGCATATGATAGGTGTGTTAGTTTAAATCCTCCTGGGATCTGGAAGTAATCCATCAGCTTAGAATTGAACATGATCTTTAGGCCTTCGTTAAATACCCCAGTTATGAGATTGAAAAGTATGGGGGATATAGGATCCCCTTGTTTTAATCCCATGTTGCCCTGGAAAAAGTCATTGGGTTTACCATTAAGTGGAACTGAGAACCATGCATTTGATATATTTTGTAAGATCAGTTTCACAAAGTGGCCATGGAACCCATGTTTCAATAGAAATGAATTCAACATTGTCCAGGAGACTCTATCAAAGGCCTTGGACATGTCTATTTTTGCTATTAGGTTTAAGGCCTGAATTTTCTTATCTAAAAATCTGACCATCTCCTGCATGGTAAGCACATTATCACTTATTTCCCTCCCCTTAATGAAGGCAAATTGTTATTTAGATATACATTTATCCACAACAAATGACATCCTATCTACCAGGACCTTTGAGCATATTTTATTAACAAAATTGGACAGAGAAATAGGCCTAAGTCTGATAGTGTGTTTGATGTCTCAATTTTTGGGATTAGGCAAATTAGTGTACTACTGATACTCCTAGGTATAGCAATACCACACATGAACTCCTGCACACATGAAAGTAGATCTACATTTATAATTTCCCATGCATACCTATAGAAGCTACCAAGAAAACCATCTGGCCCTGCAGAATTGTTAGGGTCAAGTTGAAAAACAATATTTTTTAGCTCTTATATTTGAATTAGCTTGATCATTTCACCATTTTCCTGTTTTGTCGCAACTGTGGGTATGAATTCTAAATATCTTAACATGGAATTTCCTGATTTTTCATTATTAGTATCAGTTAGCATGTTTTTGAAGAATTTTGCAGCATGATCCCCCAATTTTTTCTGATCTGTAATCCAGCTTCCATTCTCATCCTTAATCTTGTTAATTCTGAATCTGTTATGTTTTTCTTTTACAGAGTTATGAAATAATTTAGTGTTGAGGCCTCTCTCTTTTAGCAGTTGAGTTTCACTTTTTATTTCCAAAAAAGATGTTCATCTTTTAATTTTTTGGTTAACTCTGCACTGGCTTCTAGAAAGAGGTTTAGATAATTGGGGTCTTGATTAGTGTTATATTTAGCTTCCAATTCTTGAACCCTCTTTTTAAGCAATTTTTAGATTTTCAAAAACATTACCAAATGTGTTTTTGTTCCATGTTTTTAACTCCAATTTTAATCTTTTTAACTTACGTGAAAAACCAAACATCCCCATGTGTGGGCATGGTTGGTTCCAGTTAGCTTGTATTAGTTGCATTAAATCTGGTCTAAGTGTCCACATATTTTGAAATCTAAAGGCCTTTGGATATGTATTATCCTATATGTTAGTGTCTAAGATTAGAGGTGAGCGATCAAAGGGCATCCTGGCTAAAGCACAAACTGATGTGTTTGGATATTTATTAAACCACTCTGAGTTTCCTAATATCATATCAATTCTTTAACAGATTCTATCCTAGCCCCTCCTTGAGTTTTTCCATGTATAATAATTTCCAACCGTTGGTATGTCTTCTAGATTGTTTGACACTATAAAATTGTTAAAATCTTGCATACTATTGGGATTATGTGGATATCTTCCTCTATACTCCCGGAGGGTTCTGCTAACATTAAAATCTCCTGCTACAACACATGGGATGTTGATTTGTTCTAAGGCATCTTATATATCTGTGAACACGTTCTGTCTTAGTGCTCTTGATTGTTTTCCATAGACGGCTATTATATGAAACTCATTTAGTGTCTGTGTGTTTTTCATGTTGATACTCAGAAAATGTTCATTCAGAGTTGTGACAGTTCTACATATCCATTTCTAGCCATTATCCATATCTTAGAGTCTTCTGTGGCATAGCATTCCTCAAACCCCCAGTGTTTGTTTAAATTCATTAAGTCTTTCTATGTTCTGTTTAGGCTCAATTACTATGAGTACAAATATATTATGAATATGTAAGAGATGTCTAAGTATGATCAGTGATCCAGTTATACCTCTCAGGTTCCAAGTTAGGATTTTAACATTTATTGGATCTCTTTGATTTTGATTTCAAGCGAGTGCTTATAGTGTTAGGAGATCTGAAAAAAATTCTACTTCTTTCCTTATCAGGTGGTTTGATGTTACTTTGGGTGTGATTACCATGTACGGAGGTTTCTGGTTGTTCTCTGTGTTGAAGGCTCTTCCCCTTATTGTTGTCCCGGTCTTGAACTTGAACTTGAATAGCACTGGTAGATGTCTATTGGTGTACGTCCATTTGTTGTTCCTCATTCCACTGTTTATGTTCTCCTTGCTTGTCTTCAACATCCTGTACCTGAGATGAAAATTTTTCAGTCAGTTTTGCCTGAGAGTTTATGAGATCCTGAAAAATAAGCAATTTATTTTAGGTTTGAAGGATATGTTTTTTTGGCAGTGATATGAATGTCATCAAGGGATTGCGAGTTGTTGTGACTTCTTTTAGTTGCATCATTTAGCTCGTCACTATGACAAATCTTTGTGCTTGCTTGCTTTTTCTGTGTCATTTGCTTGGTCGGGATGTCCTCCACGTTTTCGTATTTCTTCTCTGCCGTTTCCTGCAATATGTTGTAAACAGCATCCTGAAATACTTCATCCTCCTCCTTATGTGTTTCATTTATTTTTCTCCATTGCTGTTGTGAGTGTCCCCTTGAACCCTGTTCAAGGTCAGGGATTGGGCGCTATTGTTCTTTCACCTCTTTTTAGTCTTTTCTAACCCTACAATCAGTTGTTTTGTGCCCAATCTTTAGGCATTTGGTGCAGTAGAAAAGATTATCTTCATATCGGATATCATACCACTTTCTATCTTTTATAGAGCCCAGTCTTATTCTCACTGGAAAGTCGCTAGTGAGATCCATCTCTACATAGAGGCGGATTGTTGAAGGATTGTATAATTGATTGTTGGCTGGTCTGCAAATATGAGCTCTCCTAGGCGGCTGGCTATAAGGGGTATGCAATCTTTGTGCAGATAGTATGCCGGCGGGAACTTGATTGTTAGCCAGATTGGTACCACTGGTGGTTCCCCCTTTACATCGAAGTTCTTTGTCCACTTAAGGACCTTCATAATTGTGCCTCCTAGGTTCCAATTCCTCTTGATCCAGCAACGTAGAATGTCTTCCTCAAGATCGAATTTGATGAACACATGTCTTCGATCCAGAGCTGTGATGTTTGCTTTGCTTTTGAATCCGATCTTTTTGAATTGTTGCCGAATAAACTCCAGAGATTGCCTCACCCTAGAGAACTTGCCGATTAAATTGCGCTTGAAGGGTTCTGAGAGGTGATCTATTTCATCTTCTTGAAAAAGTACCGCTATCTCTCTTTTGAATTTGGTTATGGGGTTGAGTTTCAGAGGTGTGTTCTTGTAGAGATGAGATGGTGGTTAGTTTAGCTGTTGTTTTTGGGTCAGAATGAATAGGTATGATGGTGGTAGACTCTCGCCAATGGGCGGAGCCGCCATGGTGCAGTGGTGAGTGGGTGTTCCTTGGTCAAGAATATGGACGTTAATGGTACTGACAGGTTAGGTGGGGAGAGGATAATGTTCTTTGGTTTCTGTGTTACTTTACTGAAGAGAGAGGATTCTAGTGAGAAGGCAGAGCAAGCTACTAAATTTGCAAAATAAACATAACTTACGATCACTACATAACCACGAGATAAAATTTTAGTACTCTCTCTGTCCCAGCCAATTCTGTACAAGTTGACTTTTGTCAGTTGACTCAAATAAAGTTTGATCATTGATATCCATAATTGTGTATAAATACAAGTTATAAAAAGTTGATATTTTAAAATTTTATGATATTACGAATCTAATAAGATCACATATGACAATATCCTAACTTATTTATCGATTCAAATTTGAGGTCAAAGTTAAGAAATTTTGACTAAATGAATAGTTAAATTGCAGAAACGGCTGGAACAGAGGGAGTACATAGATTTGACTTAGAGAAAAGTGTTTATATAATCCTATATAATTCATATAAGTGCCAATATAACTTTTTAATTATTGAAAGTGTCAATATAAGCCTAAATAATAAATGAACGTGAAAATATATCATTTCTGATAACTTTTAGCTAGAACACCATGAAAAGACATTTCCCTTTTAAAAATCAAAAGCTAAAAAATAGGGAATGCTTTTATTGCCCTAAGCTTCATTAATACCCTAGGTATTACTGTTGAACCAGTGCAGCACCGCTGCGCCATCGCCAGATGAACGTCGCAACGTCGTCAAACCACCGCCGCACCGTCGCAGGACCATCGTCGCACTACCAACATAACTAGAAGAGTTATATCAGTACATTATGAAAACTGATAGGGTTAAATCAATGTATTCCTAAAATTTATAGGTTATATCAACACATTCGTAAAAAGTATAAGGTTATATCAGTGCATACTCAAGTTCTAGATGAGTTCAAAGGTTAATTAGAACTTTTGAAAAATTCAGAGTTTGAGTGGTATTTACGACAAAATAAAAATAGTAAATAATTCATTTTTTTTCAATATACCTATGAGACAGTTTGACATTTCAGCTGGATTTTAGTTTTCAACTTTTCATCTTAGGGTACTTATTAAAAGAAATCCTGCAAACCGCATGGTTAACACGAACTGTCATCAGGGGTAGAATGGTAAATTCCCTTGCGCCTATTCACGCACATGGCTGCCTAACCATGTAGGTCCTGTTAAGTGGCTGCCTAAAATGATGCCATTTTGGGCATCACCAGGGGTAGAATGGTAAATTCCCATACACCTGCTCATGCACATGGCTGCCTAACCATGTAGGTCCTGTCAAGTGGCTGCCCAAAACGATGCCGTTTTGGGCATTTAAAAAAAAGGATGCCTAACCATGTGCGTCTACAGGTGATGTCAAGTGGCTGCCCAAAACGACGTCGTTTTGGCTATTTAAAAAAATAATAATATACCATTGGACGGTTCGAGAGGTAGTGGGTTCGAGTGGTACTGGTTCGAGAGGTGAAGGTTCCATTGGACAATTCGAGAAGTGAACGTTAGGGGTTCCATAGGAGGGTTTCGAGAGGTACCCATTCGAGAGGTGAAGGTTCAGGTGGAGGGGTTCCATTGGAGGGGTTCGAGAGGTACCGATTCGAGAGGTGGAGGTTGAGGTACAGAGGGTTCAAGTGGAAGGGATCCAATGGAGGTACAGATTTGAGTGGTGAAGGTTCCATTGGAGGTTCGAGATGTGAAGGCTCGAGTAGGGGTTTCAAGAGGTAATGGTTCAAGATGAGAAGGTTTCATTGGATAATTCGAGAGGTAGCGGGTTCGAGTGGTACTGGTTCGAGAGGTAGGGTTTGAGAGGTGAAGGTTCCATTGAACAATTCGAGAGATGAAGGTTCCAATGGACAATTCAAGAGGTGTAGGTTAGGGGTTCTATTGGAGGGGTTCGAAAGGTACCCATTCGAGAGGTGAAGGTTGAGGTGCAGCGGGTTCAAGTGGAGGGGTTCCCTTGGAGGGTTCGAGAGGTACCGATTCGAGAGGTGAAGGTTGAGATACAGAGGGTTCAAGTGGTGGGGTTCATTGGAGGGGTTCGAGAGGAACCCATTCGAGAGGTGATGTTTCAGCTGAAGAGTGTTCAAGTAAAGGGGTTCCAGTGGAGGGGCTCCAGTGGTAATGATTCGATAGGTACCAATTGGAGAGTTCGAGTGGGGGTTTGAGAGGTAATGGTTTGAGAGGTGAAGGTTCCATTGGACAATTTGAGAGGTGAAGGTTACGGGTTCCATTGGAGGGGTTCGAGAGGTACCGATTCAAGAGGTGAAGGTTGAGGTACAAAGGGTTCAAGTGGAGGGGTTACAGTGGAGGGGTTCGAGAGGTACGAATTTGAGGGGTGAAGGTTCCATTGGAGGTTTGAGAGGTGAAGGTTCCAGTGGAGATTCCAGAGGTAATGGTTCGAGAGGCAATGGTTCGAGAGGTGAAGGTTCTATTGGACAATTTGAGAGGGGAAGGTTAGGGGTTCCATTAGAGGGGTTCGAGAGGTACTGATTCGAGAGGTGAAGGTTAAGGTACAGAGGGTTCAAGTGGCAGGGTCCATTGGAGGGGTTCGGAGGTGATGGTTCAGGTGAAGAGGGTTTAAGTAAAAGGGTTCCAATGGAGGGGTGCTAATTCGAGAGGTGAAGGTTCAATTGGAGAGGGTTCAAGTGGAAGGGTTCCATTAGAGAGGTTCGAGAGGAACAGATTCGAGAGGCGAAGGTTCCAAGAGATACCTATTTGAGAGGTAGTGGGTTCAAGTGGAGGGTTCCATTGGACAATTCAAGAGGTGAAGGTTAGGGGTTCCATTCGACAATTCGAGAGGTAGTGGGTTCGAGTGGTACTGGTTCGAGAAGTAAGGGTTCAAGAGGTGAAAGGTTCGAGTGGTACTGGTTCGAGAGGTGAAGGTTAGGGGTTCCATTGGAGGGCTTCAAGATGTACCAATTCGAGAGGTGAAGGTTCAGGTGGAGAGGGTTCAAGTGGAGGGGTTCCATTGGAGGGGTTCGAGAGGTGAAGGTTCTATTGGAAGTTCGAGAAGTGAAGGTCAGTGGAGGGTTCGAGAGGTAATGGGTTCGAGCAGAGGGTTCAACAGGTACAGATTCAAGTGGTGAAGGTTGAGGTGTAGAGGGTTCAAGTGGAGGGGTTCGATTGGAGGTTCGAGAGGTACCGATTCGAGAGGTGAAGGTTGAGGTAGGAGGGGTTCGAGAGGTACCCATTCGAGAGGATATGGTTCGAGAGGTGAAGGTTTTAGTGGAGGATTCGAGAGGTACGGATTTGAGTGGTGAAAGTTCCATTGGTGGTTCAAGATGTGAAGGTTCCAGTGCAGATTCAAGAGGTGAGAGTTTGAGTGGGGGTTCGAGAGGTAATTGTTCGAGAGGTGAAGTTTCCATTGGACAATTTGAGAGGTGAAGGTTCAGGTGGAGGGGCTCCATTGGAGGGGCTCGATATGTACCCATTCGAGAGGTGAAGGTTTAGGTGGAGAGGGTTCAAGTGGAGGGGTTCCACTGGAGGGGTTCGAGAGGTACCGATTCGAGAGGTGAAGGTTGAGGTACAGAGGGTTTTTTGAGAGATACGAATTCGAGTAGTGAAGGTTACATTGGAGGTTTGAGTGGTGAAGGTTCCAGTGGAGATTCGAGAGGTGAAGGTTCCAGTGGAGATTCGAGAGGTGAAGGTTCCAGTGGAGATTCGAGAGGTGAAGGTTCTAGTGGAGATTCTAGAGGTGAGAGTTTGAGTAGGGGTTCGTGAGTTAATGGTTTGAGAGGTGAAGTTTTCATTGGACAATTTGAGAGGTAAATGTTATGGGTTCCATTGGAGGTGTTCGAGCGGTACCCATTCGAGAGGTGAAGGTTCAGGTGTAAAGGGTTTAAGTGGAGGGGTTCCATTGGAGGGGTTCGAGAGGTACCGATTCGAGTGGTAAAGGTTACATTGGAGGTTCGAGAGGTGAAGGTTCCAGTGCAGATTCGAGAGGTGAGAGTTCGAGTGGGGGTTCGAAAGGTAAGGGTTCGAGAGGTGAAGTTTCCATTGGAAAATTCGAGAGGTGAAGGTTATGGGTTCCATTGGAGGTGTTCGAGCGGTACCCATTCGAGAGGTGAAGGTTCAGGTAGAGAGGGTTCAAGTGGAGGGTTTCCATTGGAGGGGTTCGAGAGGTACCCATTTGAGAGGTGAAGGTGCAGGTGCAGAGGGTTCAAGTTGAGGGGTTCCATTGGAGGGGTTCGAGAGGTGAAGTTTCTAGTGGAGAGGGTTCAAGTGGAGGGGTTCAAGTAGAGGGGTTCGAGAGGTACGGATTTGAGTGGTGAAGGTTACATTGGGGGGTTTGAGAGGTGAAGGTTCCAGTGGAGATTCAAGAGGTGAGAGTTCGAGTGCGGGATTCAAGAGGTGAAGGTTTCAATGGACAATTCGAGAGGTGAAGAGGGTTCAACCGGAACACTCACCTCTTGAACCCTCCGATGGAAATTTCACCTCTTGAATCTATACCTCTCGAACCTCCTCTCAAATTCTCACTTGTCCAAGCTTCTACTGGAACCTTTACCACTCGAATCGTTTAGAGGAACCCTCACCTCTCGAATCGTTTAGAGGAACCCTCACCTCTCGATCAGTACCTCTCAAACCCCTCCACTTTAACCCTCTCCACCTGAACTTCACCGCTTGAATCGGTTCCTCTCGAATCCCTCCACTGAACCCTTCCACTAGAAGCCTCTCCACCTGAACATTCACCCCTGGAATTGGTACTTCTCGAACCCCTCCACTTTAATTCTCTCCACCTGAACTTTCACCTCTCGAATCAGTAGCTCTCGAACCCCTCCACTTCAACCTCTGCACCTGAACCTTCACCTCTCAAATCACTACCCCCCCGAAACTGAACCTTCACCTCTCCACTTGAACCATCTTTACCTGAACCTTCACCTCTTGAATCCGTACCTGGTTCGAGACCTGGTTCGAGATTAGGGTTCGAGAGGTACTGGTTCGAGAGGTGCAAGTTCCATTGGCTGATTCAACAGGTGAAGGTTCCAGTGGAGAGTACGAGAGGTGATAGTTCAAGTGGAGGTTCGAGTGGTACGTTGCTTTTACTTGATAGCTCGAGTTAATTATGAGCTTCAATGACGTTTAAAATTGGTACATTTGTAACTTCAATTACAGCTCTTTTCACATTCCTATATTGTAGCAACATTCCTACAGTATTTCTAAAATTTATTATCAAGCTTACCGCGCAATGCGCGGTGTTACCAACCTAGTTTTTACTTAAACAATTGAAATAAACATTCGGCACTTAAATTTTGCATAGTAATTGAAAGTTATATTTTTCGCCAAAACTAAAAGGCTAATAAAAGTAGTAGTTTTGGCTCATCGTTAACTATTTAATTAATAATATCTTTTTGGATGGTCTCCTGTGAGGCAGTCTAAAGTTTAGACATGGACATTTCTACAATTCTAATAATATTCTAGGTCCATAGATCTATCTCCAATTATTTTACATGGGCTTATCTCTAATTATTTTACAGGGATCTACCGCTAATAACTTTCCAGAGACCTTTCGTCCAATTTTTCCATCATTTTCGCACCACCTGCAATATGAAAAAAATTTAATTTTTTTTAAAAAGTTTAGAATGCAAAATATCAATAAAAAAACTGCAGCAAAAAACTGCAGAAACATAAGCAAAAAATAATAGAACCTCATCCAAAAATCATAAAACATCAACTAAAAAACTGCAGAAAAAATATATTGAAAAAACAAATAAAATAGAAAAATAATATAAAAAATAAAATCAAAATCAACAAAAAATTGAAAAAAAACGTCGATTATGACTAACAAAAAATAAACTGAAATTCATAAAAACCGCAACAAAGCTAAATTACCATTTTTAATAAAAACTACAAATATCAACTCCTAACAAGCAACGATTGAAGCACTTAATAACTTTTTATTTGACTGATAATCATGCTATAACATAAACACCTACAACCTACATTTGAAGCACTAATAAAAATTGAAAAATGTCAATAAGGAAAAAACACTACAAAAAATTAACCATATCATCAAAAAAACTACAAACATCGACTCCTAACAAGCAACGATTGAATCACTTATAAGTTATAAAATAAGCACCTACAACCTACATTTGAAGCACTAACAAAAAATGGAAAAAAGCGTCAAAGGGGAAAATGCTAAAACAAAATCAACCGTATCATCAAAAAAGTTACAAACATCAACTCCTAACAAGTAACGATTGAAGCACTTACAAGCAATGATTGAAGCACTTACAAGCAATGATTGAAGCACTTACATGCAATGATTGAAGCACTTAGAAGTTGTACTCTAAGCACCAATTTGGTTTCATAACACATGCAAGTTATAAAAGCACTTACAACCTACAGTTGAAGCACTAACAAAAAATGAAAAACGTCAACATAAGGAAAAAAATACTACAAAAAATCAACCATACCATCAAAAGAGATACAAACATCAACTCCTATCACCTAAAACTCATCTAGAAAATGCAAAAAATCAACATGAGAGAAAACAAACTAAAAACATCAACAAAAAAGCTATTGTACCTTAAGAGTATAAACCATTCACTCTAAAAATCATAAAACATCGATGATTTTTTTATAAAAAAAACTACAAACATCAAATCCTAACACTTGAACCTCATCCGTAAAATGAAAAACATCAACATAAGAAAAAAGACACTACAAACATCAACTCCTATTACCAAAACATCAACATGAGAAGATAGAAAAAAAAACTACAAATATCAATCCATATCACCCAAAAAACTATAAAACATCAACTTATATCAATCAAACCTCACCTGAATAATGGAAAAAGTCAAAATAAAAGAAAAAAAGTTACAAACATCAACGAAAAAAGCTACAATACCTCAAGAATAAATATTCTTCAATAAAAAGGACCTGGAGGGATTTGAACCCAGGATACTAACCTCAAAGTCTAAACTACCCACTATGACAGAGAGTTATTAAAAAACATATACTCGGTTAAATAATATTAAACTTCAACATGTACCTTAATAACATAAATTCATAAAAAAATGTCACAAATGAGATTCGAACCCAAGACCATAACACCTCAATGGCCAAAGTACTAACCGGTGGACCAAAGATCGTTATTGTGCATTCTCTCAGTAAAAAAATATGTAAACCTCAGCATAAATTTGAAAAAAAAACATAACATCGACACATCATCAACAAATCACATATGAATAGAGGTTTAGATTTAAAAACATCAACAATTTAGAAGGCCTGCAACAAGACTCGAACTCAGACCATCAACAAATCACATATGAACAGAGGTTTAGATTCAAAAACATCAACAATTTAGAAGACCATCAACAAATCACATATGAACAGAGGTTTATATTAAAAA
The DNA here is from genome assembly GCA_037428765.1 of Rubia yunnanensis. Classification (NCBI taxonomy): domain Eukaryota; kingdom Viridiplantae; phylum Streptophyta; class Magnoliopsida; order Gentianales; family Rubiaceae; genus Rubia; species Rubia yunnanensis. The sequence goes on from CM075071.1 coordinate 10,349,531, forward strand.
ACATCAACAATTAGAAGGCCGACAACAAGACTCGAACTCTGGCCCTCAGAGTTAACAGATAAAGAACAAACCACTACACCAAACAGCCTTTCTTTGATTACGAAATCAATCAAAACATATTAAACCTTAGTGAGCTTTTGGGAAAAAAATGAACTATAAAATTAAATCTCACCTCTGATATGCAAATCCTCAGTCTGTCACCATCAAATGCCGTCAACTCTGCCGCAGTCCGATGACCCCTCTATCTGCACGTGCAAACACGCGCGATCTTCTTCTCCACCGAGGCGCATAGATCTCATGCGCCTGAAATAAAAAGCAGTGCCTCTCTGTTGCCTGAAAATCGATGTGCCTCACTGTCGCCTGAAGGATAAATCGCAGTCGAACGCCTCGCCTCACCGTCGCCTGAAGGAAAATCACAGTCGAACGCCTCGCCTCACCGTCGCCTAAATGAAAATTACAGTCAACCCCTCGACTCGCCGTCGCTTGAAGGAAAATCGGTCACCTTGGATATGCCGCCTAGGATGCCTCTCGCCGACAGAAGCTTCGTACGGCAGCACCGGCAGTGAAACCTTAGGTCCGCCAGCGAGAAAAGGCATGACACGAAGGCGGAGTTTTGCGACGAAGATCGGAGGCGGCAGAAATTCGACGAAAGAGCAGATCTGCGAGATTCTGTCCAAATTTCAGTGAAATTCAGGCATCCAGTGGTGGTTACTGGTGTAAGGCGGCGGTTATTGATTGGCGAGAGGATGAGAAAAAGAAAAATAAAAAAAATATATTTTTTGTTATATATATAGTATGTTGATAATTGTACAGTAGGTCCCTGAATTTATTAGCATATTTTTAAAAAACCTCATCCCAAATATTTAGATTTATATAAATTGCACAATAGGACCCGCCTAAAGTTTAGACCGGTATCTTTTTATTAAATCGCCAACAATTAATATCCATTTACTAAATATGATTTTCAAAATCAAACCCCTGCATAAACCTAGTAAAATAGCTAGTAGATAAGTTAAACCCAGTAATATTTTAGAGGGGCTGTTTTTAAGCGGTTGCCGGTTAAGTGTCTCCTGTAAAATTATTACAGGCCGGACACGTGTCAACCAACTAGTAGAAGCACCGGCAAAGATGAATTTGTGTGTTTTCCTCTGACGCGCCAAACCACTTTCGATAAAAAAAAACCTGAAGCAGCTGCCGCCGCCGCCAACGACGGCGACAAAACATCCCGGTAAATGTCTTAATCTTTTTTTCTTTTTTTTCTTTGAGCAGTTACGTGATTTGGGATTTTCGCAGGGGAAAGGGTTGCGAATTAAGAGATTGGGTTGAACCTTTACCTGTTAACGTTGTCGCTGTTCTTGAATCAATCAAACATCCCGGTACTGCATTTTTTATTTGTGTTTAAATACGGTCTTCCCTGTAGCGATGTCAAACTGGATTCTGTGCTTTGAATTTCTGGTTTTGTATGAAGTAGTCTACAAGGGTTAGTTATTTTCCTTCCAAAATGTGGCAAGCTTTGAGGCAATCAGTCACCGTTTGTAATGAAAGATCAGCCTCTTATCCTTGTTGTTTAACAGACCCTTATGTATGGTGGAATGCAATTGATGACTGTTCTGTTATGTGATATAATTGCCTTTAAATGGTCTTTGGAGATTACTCCCCTTTCTGACTGGACTGACTCAGATCTCCTCTGGAGCCATTTATTCGCCCTGACCAAATAGTAGAATCTCTCTCAGCTGTTTGTTTTCTCCACCAATCACCCCTTTCCCAGCTGTTAAAGTAAACACCGTCTTTTGCTAGTTTTGATCCACCTTACTTCTTTGTGTGCTATTTGATTTGGATAGAGGAATTTTCTTTCATAGAATGGATCCGGAAACTAACCATGTTTTAGGGGTGGAAAAACTTGCCTTTCTTGGCTGGAATGCATCCTACATTTAAAGGACCCTGGACCAGTACCACGACAGCCTATCAAAAATATTAGTGAATTTGGAGCATTCCCATAACTCTTTTAGCAATATGGGAGTCATTAGAAAGGGGCATAATTCATCTTGATGATGGCAGAAGCATTTTTTGATGCATGTGAGATTAAAATCCAAGTCCATTTAGTTTATCCCAACCTTTTCAATGTTTTTTATTTAGAGAATCTGTTTTTCCCCAGAAGAAGTCGGCACAAATTCCTTTTATATTTTCCATGATAGCCTAGATGTATGTGTATGGTGGTAAGACATCAATTACAGCTTGGTTAAGATTATCCTTCCTGGGCTGATAGTCAGTGGTTTTTCCATTTGCTGTTTATGTCTTTTAGAAGATGTTGAAAGTGTGCTTGTTTTAGGTGGTCCTTTGTGGGCTGTATTGGAAGGTAATGTTTCAACTTATTCTAGGGGTGGTTTTCAAAGACAAGTTTGGCCTTTTCAGCCTTTGTTAGTTCATTCTCCTTACCTTTTCCTTAAAGGCAGATGAGGTACATTAATAGACAGTAAGAACAGTTGTTATTGTTGTTGGATTGAACCTGGAAAGGACTACATTTCAATTACAACTGTCGAGTCGTGAAAATAGTAAAAAAGCAATGGCATTGTAAACTCAAGATAATGGCAATTAGTTTAATAATACCCTTTTAATAGTTCACCCAAATTGGATATCCCGTGTAGTAGTGGCAATAAAGTAGGTGTGTGTCTATACTTGTTTTGCATGGATCACTTTAGCTCTTGCACTTTTTCATGTTTAAAGGGGAAAAAACATTGCTGGGCTTAGATGATTATGAAATTTGTTGCTAACGTTGTGCTTGTGTTTCTGCTTCAAGGTAACAAATAAGGATCGTAGAATTTCTAAGAGGAAGAAGAGAGGATTAAGGCCCTGATGAAGGAAAATAGAGCAAGGAAAGGCAAGTCAGTGGTCGAAGATACTCTCGGGGCTGAAGATGATGAATCAGCACAGGTGAAGAAGCCTACAGCAGAGGGGAAAGATTCCCCGAAAAGTAATTTTGCAGCAATAAATGCAGATAATATCAGGCTAGTTTACCTAAGGAGGACCTTGCTGCAAGAACTGGCACAAAATCCCGAATCATTTGAAGAGAAAGTGAAAGGCTGCTATGTTCGAAGGATGAGAAAACCAAACGATTATGCCGAGCTGTTACTAGTCACAGGTATTTTAATGAAGTTATTGCGGCATGCTTTTCTCTAGCCTTCATATGTGAAACTCTTCATTTGCTTGTCATTATAAACTGCTTCTAGAACGATATTTAAATGATTGCAGTGATTTTTCACTGGTCACTAGAGAACTCAAGCTTTATACATCACGATATCTGGCTGATATTGCTTCCTAAGATACTGTTTCTCCATATTCGTTAGCATATTACATCGAAATAGGTTATACTGTAAGCATAAATTATCATCAAAATCTCAAGTATTGTATAAAGCTTCCCAAATGTTGAGCTTCTGATGTGTGTGCTTGGTTGATGTGGATGTATTCTCAGGTGCAAAGATAAGTAAGCGTACCGGGAGGATGAAGGTTTATGTATTAAGTAGGCCAAAACGGATTTGTTTGGGCATACTGTCAGATTTGGACCTCAAGGAGGTAACCTGAGAATTTGAACTAATTTGAAATGTTAATATGTTGTGTCCTATTTTTATTTCATCATATCTCCGTGACAAGATTTTCTTACTTTATTATGGTGTACAGGAGATCCTATGCATAATTAGGTTGACATTTATTAGTGTTTATCTAAACTGTTATTAATGCATGTTGTCCCAATATAGTTCTTTCCATCCTCTTTGCAGGCAGAATGTGTTGCTCTGATGCAGAAAGTAAAGGATGGCTTGATTCCGAAGCCTACAGTAGTAAGTGATATGCAAATTCCTTGTATCAAATTTGCTCGAATAAAAAGCATATCCTTTGACTTAGTCATCTCAGGGATGAATAACGAATAAACTGAGATATGTTCCGATAAACATCGCATCTGTTAATTATAGAGCCTGTAACTTGCAGTGTGTGTTATTTTTTTGTTTCCATTGACAAAAACATCGCGATTTGACTCTATAGGTTTCCTGCAAAATGATTTTCCATTTTTCTGACGTCTCACTGAATTTAACTCCACAGACTGAGCTTCAAGAGAAGGCCAGGACTTTGCATGGCATTGTAAAAGACCATGTATGTGTCTCTAAATTTTACTCTGATACTAAGCTTTCAAAACCTATCATGCTTTAATACAAACTTGAAGCAAGTATAGATTGAGCACATAGCATGTACAGCTTCTAGTTTTAGTTTTATGCCACTCTATGCATGCCTGTGTATTCATGTGTAGTATCTATTTATAGTTACGCGTACAACAATGTGTGCGCCTATAATCACTCGACAAATAAGCACTAGGGATCGGAAATAGTAGTTTCCACTGCTGTTATTTCTCTGATTATTGGAGCAGATGGTCCATTTTACATTGGTGATCTATTAATCTATTCATTTATCTTCTTTTTGCATCAGTGGATTCGTAGAAAACTGTGGTTTCTGGACAGACGCATTAAACAGGCCCGTGAAAAAGATCTAAGAGGAAAATTGGAAAAGCTATTGGAGAAACAGAAGCTGCTCCAGCATCAAAAGTCACGGCTGCTACAAGAATACCCAACAGTGAAACCTGAGGAGCTCAAAGCTGCTCCTATTGAAGATGAACAGAACGCGGAAGGCAATGAAGGCTTACAGGAATCAGTTCCGGAAAAAGTGAAGCGTGGAAGAGGAAGCGACAATGGAGCTTCAGGTATGGACAGATTGTTATGTTTTTTTATGCAATATATCGTTCATTTGTTCTCTATGACATCTCGTGTGCCTAATATATTTCTTATTCTTTTTCTTTTTACTAGATGGCGATGGTGATCCTTCCGATCAAAACACCAGGAGGAGGAAAAAGAGAAGACAGAATGCACCTGGATTCTCTCTTGAGGTTTCAGAGAGAGTCGGCGCTTTTCAATCAAAAAACCCATTCTTCAGCAGCGTCATATCGCAAGGATCCATAGAAAAGTCCTATGTGGTAAGCAAGTGCATAATCGCGTCCAGTCTTTCTTGCTAAGTAATTTTATCTGATGTTTGATTTTGTTCCTTGTTTTGGCAGTGCATACAGAAAGATTTTTTCCATAAACAGCTCAGGGGAATGACAGGTTGCAAGTCCGTTGAGCTCCGTCTTCCAGGGCAAAGCAGGACAATTCCGGTGACTATTCTACCTAATGGATTAAATAATGGAAAGCTCTCTGGTGGATGGAAAAGGTTCGCTGAGGAAAATGGTGTGGTGGTAGGAAATGTGTGCATCTTTGAATGGCATGAGGCGATCAAAACCTTCACAGTACACATTTACGGTTGAGTTTGAGATTGCTTGTGTTATGTTTTTTTTGCATAGACACTGAAGGTGTTCTCACTGCAACATTTGATTGTCAAGTGTAAATGTACTTGTTATGTTATGGTGTGGGAGTCTTGTTAATTCAGGTGTTAACAAATGCAGTAGTGTGTTGTGGTGTAACTGACAGGTTAAATACTAAATAGTGATGGTCGTGTTTATGTGAATCTATATTTCGTGCACATTTGAAAGTTTGTTTCTACTCAGATTTAGCAAGGAGAGATTTGTTTTGGTAATTGGTTGATATCCATGTGAACCTAGCATGAATAGAAACTCATTTCACGCGTACTAGTAAAAAGAAATTTGAGGGGGTACTTGTAATTTTTAATGAGTCCTTTCACGTGTTACATAATTTTTAAATTTTAATTATGAAGGAAAATAGGTCATTTCAAGCAATTCCGGAGAAGACTAGCGTTGACCAAATTTTCAGACAAGTCCAAGGTCACTTTGCCACTTTCAAAAAATTTGGTGTTATTAATGCACTAACCAAGAAATTCAGGATTATTTTTTCACTTTATTGTATTAATAAATTACAAACACTTATTTCGGTCCGCCTATTGGTTAGTTCGAGAATCATTTGGTAATTATGGAAGGTTTTAGTGGAAGGTTTTTTTATTATAAAACGAGGATGAATTAGGGAACTGAACATGCAATTATCGAAAATTATGAAAGTAAACCCCAAATTTTATTCTTCCTCGTACAATCGCTTCTCTCTCTCTCCCCTTTCTCTCTCTGTATCTTTTCCTCTAATTTCTCCATAACCTCCTTCAATATCTATGCTCTCGCACAATTTTCTCCTTCGGAGGTAATTTAACCAATCAAGTCAATTCCTCCCACCTAGCACTATAAGAAACTGAACCTATTATTTTGTCATTTTTACCTTAATTTTTTGGCTGAGGTCAAATAACCGAGGTAAAAAATTCTTTTACCCCGATTATTTTTTTCAAAGTAAATAATATTATTTACCTCAGTTAAAAAATACGGTAAATAATTGGTTTTTTTACCACAACTCTACGATAAACGGGGTAAATAATTTTGAAAGTCAAAGTAAAAAATATTGCCAACGTAAGTGCGAGGTCGGCAATATGGGTACAACCTAGGAGTAATAATCAATGATGAGAAGATCAACTTCGCATCAGTAGTCGATTTGGCCGAAATCCTCTCGACGTTAGGGAGTGAGGTCGCATTTTCCAAAATGCAAACTCGCAATACCAATCGGTCCAAACCCGCGCCTAAATCCATTCAAATAAATTAATTCGTGCGATGTCACAAGTTAGTCGGTGACATGTCGATAAACTCAAAATCATGAAGTGTGATGTCGCGCTTCTCTATCATACCAAATAAATCAACGATACTTAACCAATACAGCCAGAACTTGGAATGTACCATCTAAAGATCTCATTCCAAGATCACAACAGTCAATCTCAAATTTCATCAAGTTACATCGGTAAGACTAAAGTTAGATACATATATCCAAAACACATAATGCTACATACTATGTACAATCCAGAAAATATCCCATCAAATTAAAAATTTAACAAAAAACATAGAATCCCAATTAAATCCAAACAAATATTCTTCATCTTCTACGACAAACTAACATATTCCATGGTAGTCAATGGGGGTGGTGACTCGGGTGGGATAACATCTTGATCTTCCGATAAACTACTTCCATCGTCTTAAGAATTAGCCTCCGACTCTTCAGTGGAAGACTCAGTATCGTCGGTGCTAGACCCGCCTTCATCATCTGTGGTTTCAAGCCTATCCTCGTCATCCTCAGGACCCTCATCCCTAGGTGCATTAATCTCACTGACATATCATAGACTTCAGCTCCGCCAATTCTTCTATAAGCTCACGCACGTTGTGTTCTGTGTGCTGCACTAGGGTCTTGGTCTCGACCACGTCCTTCATAAGAATGCCCTAGGCCCTTTGTGTAAGTCTTGTGGGATAAAAAATAAGTGAAATTAAATTAAAATTTTAATTAATAATAATTGAAATAACCATAAAACTTTAAAACTTTTATACCCGATTGCGGGACAGGAATAATAGTGGGGGAAGCACCCATAGTTGTGGAAGCTAATGGAGTCACATAGGTCCCGGGTGTGGGAGGCACATCCATATCCTTAGGGAAGTTGCGATTAATCCACATCACCGCCTCCTAAACCCAAAACTTATTCCCGAAGTAGTTTGCATCGTAGTACTTAGGCTGGATCTTCGCTTTCGATTTGATGGGAACCTTCTTCTTCTCCAGAAGGGTGTTGATGACGTTGTCGTAGGGGAATGTCCGGCTCATCATGGCGAGTGCCACATCTCCTAGATGATGGTGTACCTGAGGTTGACTACCATCTTTTCCACAAGGTGGTAGTACATAACGGTCCCGTTGATCGTGCACTTTGTAGGATGTTCGGCTGGGATCAGCACTTGTACAATTATACTGAACATCAAGCTTGATCTACCTTGGTTAGATGAGCATGTTCCCCACTTCAATTTTGAAGTACTTCTCCACCACTTGGTTGGGCTTAAGCGCCCCGGATGAGTCATTCTCGTCGACTCGTGGAGGCCAATTGTCCTGACAGTACAGCTGTAGAGGCTAACCTCTGGCTGATCCTCCCCACTGATTGTGCACCCAATCGCTTGATTGATAAACTTTGTCATCGTCTCCACATCTATCCTGATCACTCTTGTCTTGTAGATGGTCACCGATTCCCTAGTGATATTGGCATATTACTCCTTGACTTTCGTATCATACGTTGGTTTATCCAGGAATATCAAATCCTTCATTCCTAACGATTTGAAAAGTTCAAGGAGAACATCAAGGTGGAGTCTCTCGTCATTGGACTTCATCACCCTGACCTCGTTTATCCTTTGGCCTCGGATCCTTTCGAAACGCTTCTCTGCCTCCTCACTGATGAAGCGCATTTCATCCCATGTTAGCGATGGAGAGGTGGTCGTTGTCTTCACCTTCCTGGTGCGTGATGGACCTGCTCCCCTGGTGTCTTCCATTTTCCTCTTGGGTGTCTGCTTCTTTCGAGCCATCTGAGAAATAACAGAATGTAGAACAGTGAGTGAAACGGTCAAGAACCTAATGATGTCAATGTGTTTTGTCCGACTTCTCATTCATGCCGTAGACACTTCAGCTAGACCGATGTGATCTATGCGAAATTGCAGATACATTTGTTTGAGCGTGGGATGTCGCACGACCAATCAATTAAGTCGAAACCGTGTGTGACTGGGCACTAATGGTCCTAAAACACCTATAATCTCAACTAACATCAACATCACAACGTAAGCAGCTAATATGCCATAATTGTAAAACCAAGCAATGGGCAACAAAAGAAGTCTATCAAATCGGAAAAACCAACATCAAATTAATCGGAAAATCCTTAACTTAGTTAAGGTTTCTTGCTCTTCCTTTTTGAAGAAATTCGCCAATGTTCTACATTCAAACCAATTGAATGTGAGTTTTGGGACCAAAATTTTTGCATTGAGATTTGAATATTTTCCGACTATTTTTTTTCAGGTGGGAGGTTTTGGTGTGGCGTCGTTGGTAGTGAATGCGAAGGGGGTGGGTGGTTGGCTATTTATATACCTGCAGTGAAACATTGTAGTTTAATCACCGGTGCGACGTTGCATTCAATGTTACAAAGAAAGACAAACACAAAAATATAGTGCGGCATCGTTTTTCGTATATTTTGGACCACATATATGATTGGGCCCAAACATTATAAATTTGGGCTTGGATCAGAGGTAATCAAATCGACATGAGTCGAAGTCGCAAAACAAATCGACCAATTCGATGGGAGATCGACGCATGCCCAACATCGTTTATAATAAACACTGGGTCGTATTAGAGCAGCAGCCCAAACCAAAAATATCTACGGGTTTGGCCAGTGGTGGGGTGAAACCATAAATGCCTGATGTTGCATCCATGTCGTCGTCACCGAATATAAACTAACAATACAACGACCTTACAAAAATGGATTGCGGGCCGATTTGCCCAAAATAAAAAAAATCTAGGCCCAAACGATTTATTTAGAGAATTAATTAATATGGGATTATTTTGGTACATTGTCACGACCATGATGTTCCAATTTGACCATGAACACATCAACAGAACAGGCACAAATTGTTCATCGACAGTACATGACAAAACTTTGGGAAAATTAGACTAAGGCTCAAACTTCATTGCATGTTCACTACGCTTAAGAGACATGCACCTAGACATAACGACAAATGTTTCATATGGAAATTATGTGTAGTGTCTTACAAGAACACGAACCTGGGTAATCGTCAAATTTTTATAGTATTCCATTAATAACCGTACGAATATCGTAATGGGAAGGATAATTTCCATCACATAGAATCCCATGAAATTTCATATTCCAGTTTTTTTATGAAATATAAAAAGGAATAAAATTCCGTCCATCAAATTTTTCGAAAGTGCCAATACGTGTTCTAGAGTAAATTGTAGATGATTAGTTAAAAGTATACAAGGGCCAGTCGTTAGAACTTGTGGATGTTTATGTGGAATAAGAACAATTTCTTTATTACTCTCGGTTATCATAAGTTTGACTAGGGATGACAAAGCTTCTTTTCAGGATGATCGGAATCGAGTTTGGGACAACTAGTTATCTTTTTAATTTTTGCACTTAGGTCCCTCCAAAAAAAGTGGGAGAAGTTGAAATGCAGAATTGGAGATACCCTTACAAAATTCACATTTTCATAACCACGATGTTCCATGGCCATGAACACGTCAACGGAACATACACAAACTATTCACGGACAGTACATGACAAAATTTTAGTGAAATTACACTATGGACCAAACTTTCTTGCATGTTCACTATGCTTAAGAAACATGCACTTGAACATAACAACAAATGTTTCATATGGAAATTATGCGTACTGTCTTACAGGATTATTTCATATGGAAAACTTGGGGTTATTTATGCACTAACCAAGAAATTCAGGATTATTTTTTCACTTTATTCTGTTAATAAATTACAAACACTTATTTTGGCCCGCCTAATGGTTAGTTCGAGAGTCATTCAGTAATTAATGGAAGTTTTTAGTTGAATGTTTTTTTTATTATAAAATGAGGATGAATAGGGAACTAAACATGCAATCATTGAAAATTATAAAAGTAAACCCCAAATTTTATTCTTCCTCGTACAACCGCCTCCCCCCCCCCCCCCATTTCTCTCTCAGTATCTTTTCCTCTAATATCTGCACGACCTCCTTTAATATCTATGCTCTCGCGCAATTCTCTCCTTCGACGGTGATTTAACCAATGAAGTCAGTTCCTCCCACCTAGCACTATAAGAAGTTGAACCTATTTTTTCGCCCTTTTTACCTTGGTTTTTTGACTTAGGTAAAATAACCAAGGCAAAAATTCCTTTTGCCCCAGTTATATTTTTCAAAGTAAATAATATTATTTACCTCGGTTTAAAAAAATGCGGTAAATAATTGGTTTTTACTGTGCTTCTACGATAATTGGGGTAAATATTTTTGAAAATCAAAGTAAAAAAGTATTGCCGACGTGGGTACGAGGTTGGCAATATGGATACGACCTAACAGTAATAGTCAATGATGAGAATATCACCTTCGCATCAGTAGTAGATTTGGTTAAAATTCTCTCGACATTAGGGAATGAGGTCGCATTTTCCACAATGCAAAGTCACAATACCCGCCGGTCCAGACCCGTGCCTAAATCTATTCAAATAAATTAATTCATGCGATATCACAAATTAATCGGTGACATATCGGTAAACTCAAAATCATGAAGTGTGAATGAAGTGTGATGTTGCACTTCTCTATCATACCAAATTAATCAACGATAATTAAACAATGCAGCCAGAACTTAGAATGTACCATCTAAAGGTCCCATTCCAAGTTCACAATAGCCAGTCTTAAATTTCATCAAGTTACATTGGTAAGACTAAATCTAGATACGTATGTCCAAAACACATAATGCTACGTACCATATACAATCCAGAAAACATCCCATCAAATCAAAAATTAAACAAAAGACATAGAATCCCAATAAAATCCAAACAAACATTCTTCATCTTCTACGACAAACTAAAAGTTTCCATGGTAATCAATGGGGAGGTGACTCGGTGGGATAACATCTTGATATGCCGATGAACTACTTCCATCGTCTCGAGAATTAGCATCTGAATCTTCAATCGAAGACTCGGTATCCCCGGTGCTAGACACTCCTTCATCATCTATGGTTTCCAGCCCATCCTCATCATCCTCAGGACCCTCATCCCCAGGTGCATTAATTGCATCAACAAAGCATAGACTCCAGCCTCACCAATTCTCCCATAAGCTTACGCACATTGTGTTTTGTGTGCTGCGCTAAGGCCTTGATCTCGGCCACATCCTTCATAAGAATGCCTCGGGCCCTTAGTGTAAATTTTGTGGGATAAAAAATAAGTTAAATTCAATTAATAATAATTGAAATAACCATAAAACTTTAAAACTTATATACCCGATTGCGGGGCAGGAATAATGGTAGGGGAGGTATCTATAGTTGTGGAAGCCGATGGAGTTGCCTCAGGCTTAGGTGTGGTAGGCACATCCATATCCTTGGGGATGTTGCGATCAATCCACATCACCGCTTTCCAAACCCATAACTTCTTCCCAAAGTAGTTTGCATCGTAAGACTTAGGATAGATCTTCGCTTTCGATTTGATGGGAACCTTCTTCTTCTCCAGAATGACGGTGATGATGGTCTTGTAGGGGAGTGTCTGACTCATCATGGCGAGGGCCACTTGGTTCATATCCTGGATGATGTTGTACCCGGGGTTGACTACCATATTTTCCGCAAGGTGGTAGTACATAACGGTCACGTTGACCGTGCACTATGCAGGATGTCTGGCTGGGATCAGTACTTGTACAATTATATTGAACATCATTCTCCCATGTAGGTAGAGAACACCAAGCTTGATCTGCCATGGTTGGATGAGCATGTTCCCCACTTCAATTTTGAAGTACTTCTCCACTATTTGGTTGGGGTCAAGCGCCCCAGATTGGTCATTCTCGTCGACTCGTGAAGGCGAATTGTCTCGGCAGTACAACTGTAGAGGCTCAACCTTTGGCTGATCCTCCTCACAAATTGTGCATCCAATCACCTAATTGATTAACTCTGTCATCATCTTCAATCTATCCCGATCACTCTTGTCTTGATATGGTCATCAATACCCTAGTAAAATTAGTGTATAATTCACTAATCTCCGTAGCATACGTCAGTTTATCCAAGAATAGCAAACCCTCCATTCCTGACGATTTGAAGAGTTTGAGAAAACATCGAGGTGGAGTTGCTCCACATCATCGGGCTTCATCACCCTTACCTTCTTTATCCTTTGGCCCCAAATCCTTTCGAAACGCTTCTTTGCCTCATCATTGATGAAGTGTATTTCGTCCCATGTTAGCAATGGAGTGGTGGGAGTTGTCTTCGCCTTCTTAGTGCGCTATAGACTTGCTCTCGTGGTATCTTCCCTTTTCCTCTTGGTTGTCTTCTTCATACAAGCCATCTGAGAAATAAGGGAACATAGAAAAGTGAGTGCAACAGTCAGGAAACTAATGATGTCAATGTGTTTTGGCCGACTTCACATTCATGTCGTAGACACTTCGTCTAGATAGATGTGATCTATGTGAAATCACAGATACATGTGTTTGAATGTGCGATGTCGCACGACCAATCGATTATGTTGAAACAGTGTGTGACTGGAACACTAATAGTCCTAAAACACCTATAATGTCAACTAACATCAACATCACAATATAAGCAGCTAACATGCCACAATTGTAAAACCAAGCAATGGGAAACAAAAGAAGTCTGCCAAACCAAAAAAACCAACGTTAAATTCATCGAAAAATCCTTACCTTAGTTAGGGTTTCTTGCTCTTCCCGTTTGGAGAAATCCACCAATGTACTACGTCCAAACCAATTGAATATGAATTTTAGGACTATAGTGATATGAGACCAAAGTTTTTGCGTTGATATTTGAATGTTTTCGAACTATTTTTTCCCAGATGGTGGGTTCTTGTGTGACGTCATTGGTTGGGATTGCGAAGGGGGTGGGTGGTTAGCTATTTATATACCCGCAGTGAAACGTTGTCGTTTAATCACAGGTACAACATCGAAGTTAATGTACCAAAGAAAGACAAACATAGAAAATATAGTGCGATGTCACTGTTCGTATATTGTGGGCCACATATATGATTGGGCCTAAACATTATAAACTTGGGCCTAGACCAGAGGTAACTCGAATCAAAATAAGTCGAAGTCATGAAACAAATCAACCAATCCAATGGGAGACCGATGCATACCTGACATCACTTATAATAAACACTGGGCTGTATTAGAGCAGCATCCCAAATAAAAAATATCTACGGGCATGGTCAGTGGTGGGCTGAAACCACAAATGGCCGATGTCGCATCCATGTCGTTTTCACCAAATTCAAACAGTAAATACAGCAACCTCTCAAAAATGAATGCAGGCCAATTTGCCCAAAATAAAAAATCTAGGCCCAAACAATTCATTTAGAGAATTAATTAATATGGGATTATTTTTTGGCGCATTGTCACGACCACGATGTTCCAATTTGGCCACGAACATGTCAACAGAACGAGCACAAATTATTAACCGACAGTACATTAAAAAAACTTTGGGGGAATTAGACTATGGCCCAAACTCCATTGCATGTTCACTACGCTTAAGAAACATGCACTTGAACATAACGAAAAATGTTTCATATGGAAATTATGTGTATTTTCTTATAGGGACACTGGTGTATACCTAGCCCACGGTAGATACCATTGGGTTGTAAGCCCAACCCAAAGAACACAAAAACATAAAGCTGATGAACCAATAAAATGGAGCCTGCTCAGGAGCAGGCGATCACAAATCGATAAAAGCGGAGACACGATCAAAGACACAAAGGGAAGTTTAACTACGAATCGGAGTTATAGGGATTGTGGTACAACTCACATCTCAGATGAGAGAAATATGGAGCCACTATAGTGGACCCTTATAAATACAACAAAAGTAACGCTCAACAAGGTAAGTGTAACTATCGAAAGAAATTCCAGTTCTTGAGAGAGTGACTGACTTGATCGTCGGAGCATTTCTCCTGGAATCACTTCTGGGCTTAACTTTGCAGGAAAGAAGACTCGCGGAGTTAGCAGCAAAAGTTCTACCTGATCTGACCACCACATCAGTTGGCACTGTCTGTGAGGAATGGAATTTTCTTTTCATTTTAAGTTCAATTAGGTAAATAATGGTGCTCACCAAGAGTGAAAAGAGCCACAATCATCACTCATAAGAACAAGAACTGAGACATGATAGAGGAATGCATCATAATCAAGATCATACCCCAAACGGGGAAAAGGAACACAATAAAGAAGAAATAGAAGAGAAAGTAGAATCCCCGAATGATAACCATGATAAGGTAAGGGTGGCATTCCCCGCCTTCTTAAAAGCAAGCAGAGATCTTTACGATCAGTTCTTGAGGACGCTCAAACAAAAACCTCAAAAACCATAAAACAAGGTAAGTCATGAGCGTGAAGATCTCAAGTATGAAGAAGAATTGTGCGACATCGTGGTAGAAAATGATGCAGGCAAATCGCCCTTAGCATCGCATTTGAGGGATTTTAAGATGCTAAAAGACTTCAAACTCCCTTTGCATGTCAAAATCTATGACGAGACCATAGATTTAATAGAGTTCCTAGAATCATATAGGAACAACATGAGGTTTCGCGATGAAAACATTGAATCAATTTGCAAAGCGTTTCCCGCCTTCCTTTTGGGAACATCGATCACTTGGTAAGAGGATCTTTCACAAGGGAGCATCAAATCTTGGGTGCAATTGTCTGATCTATTTCTGGGACATTTTTATCAGAAATAAAGATTTACAAACACGATTGCAGATCTCAATAACATAGCCCAGTGAAATGATGAAAGTTCGGCAGAGTATCACATTTGGTTAGTTACAAAAAGTCTACAAGTTTGCGACTTGTCATTCCAATCATCATTAGGAGCATTCACAGGAGGCATGCATTCAGGTGATTTCTACAAAGAACTAACGAAGAACAAGCCTATTAATCCTAAAGACTACAAAAGATGATTGAGCAACATGTGCAAACAGAGGAAGCGAACAACCAAAAAATAGAATGGGAGCGAGGTGAGAACGGAATGATGGAGGATTTCCAAAAGGGATTCATAAAGAAAGGAAGGGGAAATGTCCTTCTCGATGGAAGAGAATTAAGCTCGCAAAGTGCACCGTTCTAAGATATGCCCTTAACAAAAATAAGGAAAGAGATATGGAAAGCGAACAAGGAGCTTTCCAAGAACCAGCACCTATGTTAGCACCGCCAGAAAAAAGATCAAGGGAGTATTATTATGCCTTTCATAAGGACCACGATTATGACACTGAATATTGTAGAGACCTGAGAAGACAAGTTGAAGAAAATTTGAGAAATGGCTACTTAAGCCAATATAAGAAAGATAGGGGGAGCCAGTATGGGGACACCACCAAAACAATGAGCCCCCAGTTAGAAACCAAGGGACAACGACCAATCCAGGATTTTTTTTAAAAAAAAATGACTGCGGTAGTAGATTACAATTATGACGAGGATGAGGAAGCTCCGGAAAAGGTCATATTATCCATACACGCTCCACATAATCACTGTCCAACTATGCTTGAAAGGCAAAAACAAGGTATTCTCCCCCACAAGAACATGTGGACAAGAGATTGCGTTCTAATAAAGCAATCACATTTAGTGAAGAAGACGCAGTGCCAAACGCTTTGCCTCACAATGATCCCATGGTTATTATAGCAAAAACTGGAAATTCCACCATTCAAAGAGTGCTCGTGGGTGACGAAAGTGCAGTCGAGATATTATTCGTAGAATACTTCGATAGGTTAGGGTTCAAACGAACTGACCTTAAAAATCCCACGTCTTTGCTGATAGGGTTCATAGGATGGGCAAAACACCTTTAGGAAATATACACCTGCCAGTCACTATTGGAGAGAGTGGAAAAAAATTGTACCATTTTGTGCGACTTCATAGTCATGGATGCCCCAAGTACGTTCAATGCCATCATAGGAAGACCACGGATGAAAAGAGCAAAAGTAATATGGTCCCCTTACCACCTGGTAATGAAATTCCCAACCCCGGCAGGAATTGCGACCATAAGAGGAAACCAACAAACGGCAAGGCAATGCATGGTTATCGCGATGGAGGTAGGAAAGGGTGGAGAAAAGGTGAAGATGGTTAACATAATCTCAAATGGAGGATTGTTGGAGTAGCTGCAATCACCAGTGGGCCTGGGAGAAGAAACAGAGCTGGTTAGCATGAATGATGAAGATAGTTCCAAATGTGTAAAAATAGGAAAACAACTTCTAGACAGGGAAAATATGAGGGTTATAGAAATCCTGCGAAGCCACAAGGATACCTTTGCGTGGGATATCCACATCATGAGAGGAGTGAACCCAAGCATCGCTATGCATTCATTGAACAATAGTTATTCGGTTAAACTAGTTAAGCAAAAGCAGCTTAGCTCTGCTAGCGATAGACAAAAGGCAATCGAGCAGGAAGTCACAGCATTGCTCTAAGATGGAATATTGAAAGAGGTGATATATCCAAACTAGCTAGCGAACCCAGTCATGATAAAGAAATCAGATGCATGATGGAGAATGTGAATTGATTTTACTGACCTGAATGAAGCATGTCCAAAAGATTGTTATCATTTGCCAAAAATCGATTAGTTAGTTGGAGCGATTTCTGAGTATGAAGCCCTGGCATTTTTGGATGCATAAAAGGGATACCATCAAATATTAATAGATTTGGAAGGTGCAAAGAAAACAAACTTCATAACAAGCTTTAGAAAATTTTGTTACGTAAAGATGCTGTTTGGATTAAAGATTGCAGGGGCCACATACCAGAGAGTAGTTGATAACACATTTCGTAATCAGATAGGAGGAAATGTGGAAGCCTATGTTGATGACATGGTTATCAAGAGCAGAAAAGTGGGTAGGTTCACTGCAGACTTACAAGAAACATTGGGCACATTACGTGCTATAGGGATGAAGCTCAACCCCAAGAAATGTGATTAGGGTAGGTGCGGGAATATTTTTGGGGTACAAGGTATCCTTAAATGGTATCGAAGCTAACCCAGAGAAAATCCAAGCTATAGTGAATCTTCCCCAGCTGCCAAGAGTCAAGGAAGTACAAATTGTGATAGGGTCGTCAGCAGCACTTAGCAGGTTTGTTTCAAAAGCAGCAGAAAAGCATTACCCTCTCTTCGAAGTACTAAATAAGGCCAAGAAGTTTAGCTGGATCGAAGAATGTCAGAGAGCATATGATAATTTAAAGAATCAACTCTAAGCACTACCAACATTGAAGACACTTGTCCCTGGAGAAATGTTATACTTATATTTGGAGACCTTGCAGAATGCAATTAGTTCCATTTTAGTTTGCTAGGAAGGCCAGAAACAGGTGTCGGTCTATTATATCAGCAAGATTTTGCAAAATGCAGAAAAAACGCTGATGTGCCCATTTTATACGGTTACTTTAGGACTTTTGGGATTAACTTTTGTACACTTTTGTGCTCTAAATGTGACATTTTGCCTTGAAATTATCTAAGGAGGGTTAAAAGCGACTTTAACGTTTTTATCGCTTTTTAGAGAATTTTGTGCGACAAGGTAATTTGTTTGAAGACTTTGAAAAATTTGAAGACTTTGAAGAATATCTTTGAAGATTTGAAGATTTGAAGACTTGGATTTGAGCTCTTTGAAGATATGAAGAATTGAAGAAGTGAAAAGAAGAGAAGGATATGAGATATAAAAGAGAAAGAAGAAATAATGCTGGAATCTGTGTCCGTCACGCCACGCGATGGTTCATCGCAAGCTCGTTGCGACTCGCGACAGACGAGTGGTCTGAATTTCTTCTTGATTTCTGTGTTATAAATACTCCCCTTATCTTCTCCTCTTCAACAGCTTCTGCCCAGTCCTCTTTTCGGCATTTTTGGGTGTTAAAACCCTAGGTTTTTCTCTCCTTTCTTTTCTTAGTTTTTGTAGATTAATTATGTCTTTTAGTTTTCTAGCTTAGTTTTATCTTGGGAGCAAAGGATTGAAGCTTCCATTTCTATGTAGTAAGAACCATTATATCTATCTATTTGGTATTTTTGCTATTGTGCATTTATTGAGCTTTGAATGTGAATTGTTAATTGCATTGATGTTTTTGGAAGCTTGAGTATATGAACTGCTTGTATGATTACTTGTTAGGGTTGGGAGAAAGTAGCTAATTCTCCCCTCTTTTAATGTGGAATCCAAGAGCATGAGTTAGAGCTTCTTAAATGATGTTGGTGTGTTGATAATTGCTAGATGAATATGATGATGTCGAACTCGTTGTCATGTTTGTTATAGGTAGCAAATGAGAGAAGTCTATGAATGTCGATCGTTCTTGACTAATCTTGTGTAAATGCATGAATTGGTTAAATGCTTAGATACTGTGTAGTATTTATAAGTGTTTCCATGCTTGTTGATTCTTCGTGCTGAATGCCATCAATGGGATGCCCTTAGTCCTAAGGGAATCATTGGTGAGGTTTGACAAGAGATGTCGAATTCACTCTTGCAAACTACTATCTAAGAAGGATAGAAGATTTATCTTCACAACAAGTAGTTGAAGTAGTGAATAGATTGTTTCACTCGTTCTTGAAGCCTTTATTATTTAGCATTTATGTATTCTTGACGATATGTTTCATTTCATTTATGCCATGGGTTGTTTGAGAATAGGAATTGTTTTTATGATTGGAGTGTTAGGGTGTTAGGAAAGTAACGAATTCCTTAGCTCCTTTGCATGAAAATCTATGAACATGAACTTAGAACTTCTTGTGCATAATGTGTTGTGATTCTTGCTAGATAAGTACGTTAATGTTAAGTCAAGTAATTAATGTGATAGAATGAGTGAATGGTTCAATGATCTACATTAGGTTTGGAATTGGATATCAATTACCCCCAAGGCTTTGTCTTTTGTAGTTTTAAAACCATTTTTCTTAGTTTTGTTTGATGATTAGCATAGTTACTTGACCTTGCTATTTATCTTGTCTTTTTAATTTCATAACTTAAGACCATAAACCATCCAACCCCCCCCCCCCCCATTTACATGCTTTTACATGTATGTATATATATATATATATCTACTTCTAGCCCAATATTAACCTTTTGTGCCTAAACGCTTCGGAAGATCCCTCTTCTTCGTGGACGACCCCGACTTACCGCTATCTACTTAGTTGTAGATAGTAAGCATAAAAGGGCTTATAAATATTAACTTTGAGAGGTGCGGTGACGGCCTCCCAAATTTTGGCACCGCTGCCGGGGAAGAGGCGTTTATTTTTAAATGTTTGGGCATTTTTTGTTGCACATTAGTTAGTTGTTTTTATTTTCCACTTCTTGGTGGTTGTTTTTGTTCGGAGTAGGTATTTCTTGAGTTCTTGGTGAGCTTTTATCGAGAACACTTGCAATATGATTTTGGACTTTTGAAAAAAAAATCTTTTAAAAATGGAGCATCTCACCTTGAGGGAACTCATTATGAGAAGAGAGGCTCAACAAGCAAGGTTTTGTAGGATGTGTCATTCCGACCATCCTACCGAGTCTTGCTACTTGTTGTGAGGAGAGCACTATGAGGGAGAAAGAACCCTTGGTTTTGGAAACCAAGGATATTATGAAGAGTGCTACCAAGAGGTAGGAGATGTTAGTTTTCAAGGGCGAGAAGCTCAAGAATGGTATCCATACCACAATCCTTACAATCTGGAATGGAGTGGTAGTCCGGATTGGTGGTATGAGAATGAGTTGGAAAACCAACAATACGAGCAAAATAGTTGGCCATCACCACCTTATACCGTACCCCAAAACCAAGCCCAACAAGGAAGTTCAAGTTTGACATGTGAGGAAGTCATGAATACAATAGCAAACTTGAACTCCTTTACTAGTGAGGAGTCGGACACTCGGCTCTCCTCTAGTGTTGAGGCTATTGAGGGGCATGTGAGAAGTATATTAGAAGCGTTGGCCCAAATGGAAGCTCGTGATTCCGAAAATACACCATCCCAAATTGAACTCGAGGATTCAGTGAGTGAGGTCACCAAGAGAAATGATTTTGAGTTCGAAGGGGATGAGGAGTTGGTTGTTGAGGATAGAAAAATGGAGGAAGAGGTGATCATGCTACATTCATTAGCATCGTCACCCCTTTTCCCACCTAGTGAGCCAACTTTATCATTTTCGGAAGTTTTGAGGGAGACGAGAGAGGAGCCGAAAGATTATCCCAAGCCTCCTAACCACTCAACTCCCTTCAAACCTTCTCCACCTCAACAAAACTTTCCTCTTGAAAGTTGTGTACCCCCACCTCTCTACTTTTGGAAGCTCATGGTGAAGGGGTTCAAGCCTTCACCATATGGATAACATTAGGGTCGTGCCGACGATCTTAAATATATGGAGCTTTGTCGTGCCGATGACGTAAATAAATTTGGCCTTTGTTTTAGTTTTTGTTGTTTAGTTTTTGTTATTTAATATTGTTCTTTTTATTGTGTGTTTCTCTATGATTTTGTAGCAAAGTGCAGTGTATTGCATTGGAGGATATGAAGGAATAAGATCCATAAGAGATGGGAGAGAGCTTGGTAAGAAAAAAAATTTCCAAGTGCTCGGAAACCCTGTCGTCACGAGTCGCGATGGCCTCATCGCGAGTCGCGATGAACAGGGGAGCAAAATCCATTCCCAGCACCAGCCTTCCGCGAGCCGTGGCGGCGTCGCAACGGGGATGTCGCAAGTCGCGACGTGATCAGAAATTTTGTGCTAAAATTCTACGCCCGACCTCAACATTTCGTGAGCTGCGATGGCATCGTGACGGGGAGGTCGCGAGTCGCAACGTGATCAGAAATTTTGTGCTAAAATTCTACTCCCAGCCTCAACATTTCGCGAGCCGCGACGGCCCATCGCGAGCCGCGACCAAGCCTTCCCCACCCGTCGCGAGTCGCGATGTCTTCATCGCGAGTCGTGACGGCGCGTGCTGCTCTGTTTTAACTTTCAATATTCTCCGTTTCTCAGCCTCTCACCATTTCACCCCCGCTCATTCCTCCACCATCCTACATATATTGGCATATGAACATTCTCGCATCTTTATAGTACCTTTGTTGATTGTAGTATGCCAACTTCATCATTGTGAATGTAAGTGCATATCCTATAATGATGCTTGTATATGTGCCGATATATGTTGGATATTTTTAATGGATAATCTTATAGTGGTGGTTGCAGGGTGGATTGGTTGTTCTTTGAAAATAATATGGTTATTAACTTTCTATGCTAAACCTAGTATTACGAATTCTTATATACTTGTGAGTTTGATGTTGTTCTCTGTGGTGTAGTCTTGATCAAACGGCGCCAAGGAGGCAATGATTTGCTCGAGGGGTGAGTTCTTCTACGGCATCTTTGCTCCCCCTTTCGGCTCCGAGCGGGGGCGATTCTATACAAGTGCATGGAATTGTGCCATATCACCGGCGACTACGTGGATAAATAGGTGTCACTCTTCCTCTTGCCTTGAATTTCTATTGTTCTTGCCTTACATGTTTACATTGAGGGCAATGTAATGTTTTAAGTGTGGGGAGGGGTTAGAGGACTCAATGCATGCTAGCTTGTTTTGGAATTCTTTTTGCTACTTTTGATTGGAAAAACATGAGAAAATGAAAAAAAAAACCGCTAAGTTGAAAACCCGAGAGTGCAACTTAGGCAACATTGGGGGCCCGGATAGGTCGAAAACCCAAAAGGGCGGCCTAGGAAAAAATGAGAGGCTAAAATGTGCGGAAAAAAAGTGAGATGTGAGCCGAAGAAACACGATGTGTGGCTAGGATGAAAACTCGAAGGGGCTCCTAGGAAAAATGAGAGAAAAAGGAAAATGCTATGATTTTACCCATTTGCCAGCGTTGGAGTCATAAGGTTGCGTTTGTCATATGGATGGATTGGGTAGCTCAACATCTAGAGACCTCTTGGGATTGGGTAACTTAGCGGGTTAGGAAATGAAGTATGGTTATGAAATTCTTAATTCCTTTATACTTCATTTTTTGTTGATATATTGGCATTAGGTGAAGTATGTGCTTAAACCTCTTGAATGGTTTTCACTTCATTTTGTGTCATTGGACTTTGGGAATATCAATTCGGGACTTTGAAACATTTTATGGGTAGTGAATTGATAAGTGGTAGGTTTGGTTAGATTTAGGATTGGGGTTGTGTGTGTGAAAAATTCTCATGTGAGCTTTGATTTTGGGATTTATGATATTGAGAGTTTTTGTGAGGCTTTGATTGGGGGAATATTAGTTTAGGATATGGACATATGATCTCCTCCGTGTGCTTGAATCTTTTCTTACTCGAGGGCGAGTAAGGTTTAAGTGCGGGGAGGTTTGATGTGCCCATTTTATACGGTTACATTAGGACTTTTGGGATTTACTTTTGTACACTTTTGTGATCTAAATGTGACATTTTGCCTTGAAATTATCTAAGGATGGTTAAAAGCGACTTTTACATTTTTATTGTTTTTTAGAGAATTTTGTGTGACAAGGTAATTTGTTTGAAGACTTTGAAGAATATCTTTGAAGATTTGAAGATTTGAAGACTTGGATTTGAGCTCTTTGAAGATATGAAGAATTGAAGAAGTGAAAAGAAGAGAAGGATATGAGATATAAAAGAGAAAGAAGAAATAATGCTGGAATCTGTGTCCGTCGCGACACGCGATGGTTCGTCGCAAGCTCATTGCGACTCGCGACAGACGAGTGGTCTGAATTTCTTCTTGATTTCTGTGTTATAAATACTCCCCTTATCTTCTCCTCTTCAACAGCTTCTGCCCAGTCCCCTTTTTTAGCATTTTTGGGTGTTAAAACCCTAGGTTTTTCTCTTCTTTCTTTTCTTAGTTTTTGTAGATTAATTATGTCTTTTAGTTTTCTAGCTTAGTTTTATCTTGGGAGCAAAGGATTGAAGCTTCCATTTCTATGTAGTAAGAACCATTATATCTATCTATTTGGTATTTTTGCTATTGTGCATTTATTGAGCTTTGAATGTGAATTGTTAATTACATTGATGTTGTTGGAAACTTGAGTATATGAATTGCTTGTATGATTACTTGTTAGGGTTGGGAGAAAGTAGCTAATTCTCCCCCACTTTTAATGTGGAATCCAAGAGCATGAGTTAGAGCTTCTTAAATGATGGTGGTGTGTTGATAATTGCTAGATGAATGTGATGATGTCAAACTCGTTGTCATGTTTGTTTTAGGTAGCAAATGACAGAAGTCTATGAATGTCGATCGTTCTTGACTAATCTTGTGTAAATGCATGAATTGGTTAAATGCTTAGATACGGTGTAGTATTTATAAGTGTTACCAAGCTTGTTGATTCTTCGCGCTAAATGCCATCAATGGGATACCCTTAGTCCTAAGAGAGTCATTGGTGAGGTTTGATAAGAGATGCCGAATTCACTCTTGCAAGCTACTATCTAAGAAGGATAGAAGATTTATCTTCACAACAAGTAGTTGAAGTAGTGAATAGATTGTTTCACTCGTTCTTGAACCCTTTATTATTTTGCATTTATGTATTCTTGACGCTATGTTTCACTTCATTTATGCCATGGGTTGTTTGAGAATAGGAAGTGTTTTTATGATTGGAGTGTTAGGGTGTTAGGAAAGTGACGAATTCCTTAGCTCATTTGCATGAAAATCTATGAACATGAACTTAGAACTTCTTGTGCATAATGTGTTGTGATTCTTGCTAGATAAGTACGTTAATGTTAAGTCAAGTAATGAATATGATAGAATGAGTGAATGGTTCAATGATCTACATTAGGTTTGGAAGTGGATATCAATTGCCCCCGAGGCTTTGTCTTTTGTAGTTTTAAAACCATTTTTCTTAGTTTTGTTTGATGATTAGCATAGTTACTTGACCTTGCTAGTTATCTTGTCTTTTTAATTTCATAACTTGGGACCACAAACCATCCAACTCCCCCCATTTACATGCTTTTATATTTATGTATATTTATCTACTTCTAGCCTAATATCAACCTTTTGTGCCTGAACGCTTAGGAAGATCCCTCTTCTTCGTGGACGACCCCGACTT